>JAYESA010000054.1:90000-795667 GCA_036927795.1 Iris macrosiphon | reverse complement strand
TATATATATATATATATATATATATATATAGGAACACACACACAAATATATATATATATATATATATATATATAAACACAACACACACACAACACAACGCCCCACCAACGCATGCCCAACGACCCCTACACGCACAAACACCAATAAATATATAAAATATAGCTCGAGAATCCTAGCACACACTCCCCGATGCTAACCCAACGCGCGCACAAGCCCGAAACTAGGAAACCAAGTCAAAATGGCCGTTCGGTCATTTCGACGAATACGCGGTGTGCGGTTCGGAAAACCTCCTAAAACACACACCAAACCAACTCGGAATCGGCCCAAAATTTATCCACGGGTTCTAAACGATGCCTAGATCCTAGAAAAAATGATACCCCGTTGATTCTAGGCCCGTGAAGAAAACGCGCACGCACTTAGAATCGGCGACGACGAAAATCCCAAATTCGTCTGAAACGCCCGTTTCTCCGCTACACGACTTCACGTGTCCGAACGGAGACACGCACTCACCCTCAAGACACCCGACTATGTCTACCTAGGTTCGTCTAACCTAGGGCATCACCCAAAATTGGACCAAATTCGGATTCCATCCGAAATTGACACAAACCTAGTGTTAAAGTCTCCAAACACTACCAAACTAGTTCCAACTTCCTCCCATGGGTAGCCCTAAGGTCTAGGAAGGTTCTAAACTATTAATTACACTATATAAAAGTATTTACAAGAGGGAAAATTAGGGTTTACCTCTTGAGAGTTGGAATCCCAAGCCAAAGTCTCCAAAAAGCTCCAAATCCACCACAACTAGCTTCCAAGCTCCCAATCCAAGCTGCAACACCAAATCTAAGCTCTACCCACCTAGGTTGGGGAAGAATGTAGGGTTAGTGTTAGCAACCATAGAGAATAGAAGAAGAAAGAAGAGAAATAGAAGTACTTACTTGGAGTGGAAAGTAGAAAGGAAGAAAAAAAAGGAGTGGAGAAGAAGAAGAAGAAGTGAAGAAGAAGAAGAAGAAGAAGAAGAAGAAGAAGAAGAAAATGGAACAAGGGGGAGGGGGCTACTGTGTTATGCATGGGTAGGGGCTGGTTTGGTCGGCTATGGTGTAAAATAGGTTTCACTAATTCTCCAAATGCCCAAAATGCCCCCCTCTCACTTGGTTTTGGGTTTCGGGTTCCAAAAGCACTCAAACCAACTCCAAATCTCTCCAACTAACCCACTAAAAATATAATAAATATTCTAAACCCAAAAATAGGTCTCACAGGGGTGTGTACTGGGTCGGACATGGGTCCACTAGGGTCTGACATGGGTCAAGGCTAGCCAAAACCCTAAAACAATCAATAAAAAAATAGTACAATCATTATTTAGATATAAATACAATTAATTATAAATAATACACAATTAACCAAATTAAAATTAAAAAAAATACCCGTCTCTGGAAATGGGGTGGTGACAGGAACCCTTCGCGGTGTATTATGGGTTGGATTGAGATTGAGTGGTTGAGATTAAAAGATGTAAATTCCACCACTTCTTAATCTCAACCACCCAATTTTAATCCAACATAAATAAGATAGGGTTTCATCATATGAAATCACCCGAGTGGTTCTAGAGCACTAATATATATATATATATATATATATATATATATATAAAGAAAGAGAGAGAGAGAGAGAGAGAGAGAGAGAGAGAGAGAGAGAAAGAGAGGAATGAATCATACGGGTCGACAAGAGTGACATCTGCATGGACTTGGATCATCTTAGCGACAAGGGCACCGGCAATTCCTCCGCCAACGACGACGACCTTCGTGAACTTCTTATGTCCAGTTTCCATCGTTTTCAAGTGACGATATATTGAGAAAGTTATCAAGCTAGTCGTGTCATCTTCCAAGAGTAGAAATGGATTATGTTTTAAGGAAGTTTTTCCATTGACAAGAAGAGAGTTGGAGACCTCCCCATTTTAGGACAGGTGACAGAACGTAACTTATGGACTATAACGGAACCCAACGAGCTCCAACAAAGGGTTAAAACTTCCAACTCACATATACATTTTTTGTGATTTGTTTCCAACAAAATATGTTCATATATTATGACCGTTTGTGTGTAAACCCCCTAATTTTTCAAGATTTTCCAAACTGGATTTTTTACAATTTTCTGGAATTTTCTGAAAATTTTCTGTTTTTTAAAAACAGGATTTTAATTATTCAATGATTTTTTAAATGATAATAAACAATATTAAAATATTATGAAAATAATATTTTTGGGTGTAAAATAAAAAACTGGACTTAGGACAATTTTTCTGGAATTTATTGGGCCCCGAACCTATTTTTAAATTACCAAAAACTATTTATTTAATTATTTATTTATTAAATAATTACTGGATATTATTATTATTATTATTATTTTTTTTAAATTAAACCCAAACACAGCCCACTGGGCCCGGCCCACCGGGCCCAGCCCGAACCCAAACCCAGCCCATCCCCTATCGGGTCGGGTCGGGTCCGCCCAACCGAACCCGACCCGCCACCCGCCCGCACCCTCTCTCCTCCCACGTCTCAGCCCCCCCGCGTCGTGCGCCGCCCCGCCCGGCGCACCGCCCGCTCCGGCCGGCCCCTCACCGCCACGACCCCCCACGCGCCGCCGGTCTCGGCCCCGACCCCCTCCGGCCACCCTATATAAACCCCCCCGTTTCCCCCTCTCGGCCTCACCGCCACCGCCACTACGCCGCCAGCGCCGCCTCGCGGACGATGCGACGCCCGCCGCAGCTCCCTCCTTCGCCTCCCCTATCTCCGGCGGCTTCCCCCACCGCGGCGCCGAGCAGCTGCAGACAGCAGCCGCAGCAACAGCAGCTCCCCGCTGCCCAGCCGCCGCTCGCCGCCGTCGACGCAGCCAGAGCCACCGCGAGCCGGCCGCAGCCTCGCCGCGTGCCCCGGGTCCCCTCTGCCTCAGCCTGGCCGTCCCCGCCGCCGGCCGACTCCCCAAGCCCTAACCCTAACCTTAGATTTGATTCCCTGTGTCCGACACGAGTCGGACACGTATCGGACACGGTTCGACCCTGGTTTTCGGGTCCCCTTCAGGTGCGTGTAACTTTTTGCTCGTAGCTCCATTTTCGATTCTGTAAATTGCGTTACGAAGCCTGTATGACCCTCTCGGTGCCCGGACAAACCGTTTGGGGCATCGCGTCCTGTGGTGATCGCACACCGCGATCCAAAAACAGGAAAAACCAGACCCTGTTTTACCCCGGAACCGAGTACGCCTCGCCAAACGGGACGACTTGGTCGCGCGCGGTCTTCACAGATACGTGCGCGTTGTCGATACGGACGTGCGGGATTTCGCAGAAGTCGATTCGGGTGTGCGTCCACACCGGGATCAACGCGTATCCGCGGACATCGCCCCATATTCGTACTTTCTGGAGCGTGTCCTAACTTTGTGTACACACGTCGGATCGAGACAAAACTTGCGCCATCAGACTCGTACCAATACGCTGGTCCTGTGGGTCAAGTTTGGTTCGATTCTGAGAACGTTGACGAAATCGCATGTCGTGGGCCCCACAGGCCCCGCTCGACGGGCGATTTTGTGTTCGGCTCATCAGAATTCAATTCTGAAAGTTCCGTTGGGTTCATATCAGCGTTTTTGACATGTTGACACTGAGTTTGGTGAATTTGGAGACCTTTGACCCGGACGCATTTTTTCGGTGCAAAGCGGGCCCACATGTGGACCCCGTTTTGACCCGAAACTGCCGTTTCTGCCCTTGTCTCCAAATTGGACCCAAGGACAGGCGTTTCTAGCTGATTGATATTTTCTGGATCTGATGGTGATGTTTGTTTCAGCAACCGAAGTACCGCCTGTAATTTTCGCCGAAGTCAGAACTGCAAACATAGCCGGAACCACAGGCAAGTGTACCTTGCCAAAACTTGCAGCTTTGCTACCTATTTCCTGGACTTAGTTATATATTAGTGGGCAAGTAAAGCTTGACAATTCTCAGTAATTTTTGGTTATAGTATTTTACTTGATTTCTGTAGCTTCATATGTGAACTTGTTTAACTGCTCAACCCAGGACACCTGACACTATTTATGTGACGGAATTGCCGGAGATATGCCTGGTGATTCCGTATAGGTTACATTTTTATGTTATTTCCAGTTTACATGCTTAGATTCTAGCCTGACTCATTGCATTAGTTCAAACTTGCGTGACTTGTACCTGATATTTTCTGGAACTGTGACGTGAGATTACATGAGGTGGGGAGAGTATTATCATATCAAGGCTGAATATAATATAATATAAATACTTTTATCTGGCGGTGCCTTAGACTCTGATACAGAGCTTTGGTTCCTTACTGGCTCTTCGAGAAAATACTGCTATGGTTTCTTCAACACTGATCCTGTAGTAGTCAGCCTGAGTATGACTAAAACTCTCACTTGCATATCACTAGCTGGTTTACATATTTACCCTGCTGTTTATTTTATTGATGCACTGCATATGTTTTGGCTTGTATTTTCTGTACCTTGTTATGTCCCCTGAGGACCTGGAATGGACTACGTCCCCAGGTATAGCTGAAGAGAACTACCCCGAGGTGTACGGTACCGGAGCACTTCTCGAAGCAGAACCAGGAGCCGAGGACGAGATAGTTGCAGAAGACTTCTCCTGAGCACCGGCTTCATATTCACAGTATTTCCATTTCAGCATTTTATTTCCTGTCTTTCTTCTTAAATGTAACAGAATAATTCTCGGATTTGTTTCCCGAGATAACCTTATTTAATATTGCTTATTTATTTCCATTGCATTATTCTAGCAATTAATCTGTGGTTGTTCTGTGGATGAGATTAGAAATACCTGAGACTTGTAACCTCTTACTGTTAGACTACAGCTTAAGCATGCCCTGATGGATCCATTAAATTAGGTTGTCCATCGGTGCGTGCCGCTGGCCATTGCTCACGTCCTCAGTCCCTCGTCATTTTGGGACTGGGGCGTGACATAGTTTTTGTGGTGGCCCATGCAGGTCTACGACTAAATTGTTCGATTTCAACTGAGGGACCGAACAGGCCTGCAATAAGATAGGATAAGTTTTAGGATCTCATCCACTTGCTTGAATCATTTTTGATATCTGTATCGTACTCGAACTAATTTGAACTTGCATCTTGCCTTGATTCCTATGCGCCTCTTATTGGTTATTTTTGATACAGGGAAATGGACCCACAAGAATGCAACGAGACTCCCGTCGGAACACCCCAAGCTACAGGTGTCACCTATGACGACGAAGTGACACCAGTCGGAGGAGTTCCACCAACTCAACAGAGCCAGCAGGCTGGTCAACCTACCTCCCGATTCCAGCGCAATGACATCCCACCTCCGCCGCAGTTCGTCCCACCAATGCCCGTGTTCCCACCAGGACAGCCGATCGACGGGCAGCAAATATTTCAAATGATCTACGCGATGATGCAAGCACAGCAACAAGTCCAACACGAGGCTCAGCATCGCGAAGCTAACTTCTTAAGGGACAGCATCGTAACTGTACTGGGGCAGGCCAACCTACCAGCTCGACGGCCAACTACAGGCTCAATCACTGACTTCCGTCAACTGAAGCCCCACACTTTTTCTGGAAAAGAGGAGCCCACAGAAGTTCACGAGTGGCTCACCAACATACGGCATCAACTTGAAGCAGCCGAGCTTCCACGGGAACGCTGGATGACAGCCGTCAGAATGCAATTGACGGACAACGCTCATCACTGGTGGCTATCCGAAGAGACACGGCTCGGACCAGACCGAGTCACTTGGGAGGAGTTCTCCAGACTCTTTCAGGAGATGTACATTCCTGCCATCGCTCGATCAGAACTGCAGAACAAGTTTAATCGCCTCACTCAGGACTCTATGACGGTGGAAGAGTACAACGCAGAATTCATTCGTCTGAGCCGCTTCGCCCCCACCCTGATCCCGACTGAGGAAGAGAAGGCCGAGAAATTCTTCGACGGACTGAACATTGAGCTGTAGAAACTAATTGGGTCCGTCGCACCAACATCATACTCGAACGTTCTTGCTGCGGCTCGACGCATAGAGCGCGTCACCAAGAGAGAGACCAGACTGAAGCGGCCTTCCCCATCCGCACCAACCAAAGCAGCACAAGAGGAGTCTGCAAAGCGTCAACAAATAAGCTCGCCACCAGCAGCAGCACCAAAAGCCTTCTACCTTCCTACCTGTTACCACTGCGGCAAGATAGGCCATGTCGAGAAGGAATGTAGACGTAAACTCGGACTATGCTTAGGCTGCGGATCCAGACAGCAAGCAGTGAGAGACTGCCCTGAGCGTAGAGAAGGAGCACCAAGGGCGAACCAGCAAACTCCACCAGCACCTCGAGCAGTACCCTACCAGCAAGCTCAGCAACAGCAGAGGAATCTACCTCAAGGACGAGAGCAGGCTTACGCGATGACTGTGCAGGAAGCCGATGCGAGTAAGTGATTCGTAGTTTTCCGTTCCTAGTCTTGTTGTAGTTCGTGCCCGTTGGTTCATGACCTCAGCCCCAACCTAGTAAATTGTAACTTGTTAATAATAACCTGGTTTTCATAAAAAGTTGTAGATCTTTTGCTTTAACTAGATTTTTTGGAAAGTGTATAACTTTCATTTTTAGGGAAACGGTACTTCCCTAAGTATCTTGTGATGTGTTTTCAAACGATGCTTGCGACCGCGTCATCTCTGTTGACCGGTTATTCTTTGATTGCGAGGACGCAATCCTCTTAAGGGGGGTAGATTGTAAACCCCCTGATTTTTCAAGATTTTCCAAACTGGATTTTTCATAATTTTCTGGAATTTTCTGGGATTTTTCTGTTTTTTAAAAACAGGGTTTTAATTATTCAATAATTTTTAAATGATAATAAAAAATATTAAAATATTATAAAAATAATATTTTTGGGTGTAAAATGAAAAACTGGACTTAGGGCAATTTTTTTAGAATTTATTGGGCCCCGAACCTATTTTTAAATTATCAAAAACTATTTATTTAATTATTTATTTATTAAATAATTACTGGATATTATTATTATTTTTTTTTTTTTTTAAATCAAACCCAAACCCAGCCCACTGGGCCCGGCCCACCGGGCCCAGCCTGAACCCAAACCCAGCCCATCCCCTATCGGGTCGGGTCGGGTCCGCCCGACCGAACCCGACCCGCCACCCGCCCGCACCCTCTCTCCTCCCACGTCTCAGCCCCCCCGCGTCGTGCGCCGCCCCGCCCGGCGCGTCGCCCGCTCCGGCCGGCCCCTCACCGCCACGACCCCCCACGCGTCGCCCGTCTCGGCCCCGACTGTAACGCCCCACTCCGAACGGTTACTTATGGAACACTTCGCTGCTTCGACTCGGTTGAGAATCGAGTCTCGGGGAAACCTTACCGCCAAATCAACACGGACGAAGTGCAATAAAATATTCCAATTAATGGAACGACTTCTATTGAAATAAGTTCAAGAGTTTTCGTTGGTTGCTTTACTTTTTGGTTTTGTGTTGCTTTGTGTTTTGAGTTGCTTTCGATGACTTGGTTTTCATGATTTCGCCTTCTCGCTTGCGCGTTCTTTTCGAATCGTAAGGGAAAGAGATCGAAGTATGCTAACCAAGTATTGTTGCATTTTCAGGACGCATAACCAAAGAGTGAACGTCGCTTAGGCTTCCCCATCCTCTCGTTCGATTCATTCGGTGAGTGGCTTAGGCCCTTCGATGAATCCTTTAAGTCTGCATGCCTAATAAAGAATCTCTAGTTCACTTGAAATATGTTGCCTCACTAAGAAGATAAGCTAAAGAAATAAACTATATGCTGCTAAATAGAATTCTGCTTTACTTCTATTAAATGTTGCCCCTTACTCACTTGTTGCATCACTATATCGTGCATTGAACATTCATGGTTAGTGTTGTGTCAAGTGTAAAGAAGAAGAAGATGAATCTAGTAGTCCGCCCTGACGTCCGGTCCTACGGGATCTTGGGGGGTGTGGCTATTAGATTGTTATATGCTTGCTAATGTTATGCATCATAAGAGTTGGTTTATAAATGTTTGCTTGCCATGCATGGGTCTCGGACAACTTGTGCACAAGGTAATAGTCTCTCGATCGGTTTCTGGGGCACTGGGAATCGGTCGGTCCGGAAGGGATTGTGAGAGCACCCTGACGTCCGGTCCTACGGGATCTTGGGGGGTGTTGTTGTCCAATAATGGGGAAACTCATGGACCGTCATATAGATAGGGCGCATGCTAGGTTTACCTTCTTGCATACCTATCGTTTCGATATCGAAGAATGATTCATAAGTTTATGCACATATGTAAATTGTGACTAACTTGTGTGTCTGCTGCAGGGATAACCGCTCGGCCGTGGGTAAGAAATATCATATGCATATGCTAAATATTGTCTATGTTTCCTAGCATGAATTGTTAAAAAGAAACTAGACAACCAGAAAGATCACCTAATAATGTTAGCTTCACATGCTTTACTTAGTGTGGATTTCTAAGGTGAGTTTGGCCACGGTCGCTCACCAGTACATGTGGTAGTACTGACCCACGTTTGTGGGCAAATATCCAGGTGCTGGGAGCGAGAGTCTGGCAAGCATCCTGAACCTGAATCAGCGTGTGCGCACCCTTCCTTAGGACTGTGTTCGTGCTGCTTCCTTCGCTGCTTACCTCTCCAGTGGGCTACTCTCCTTCTGCTAGATGTTTTGGTTATTTTGGTCCTACTATAAGGGCATAATGTAATGGGCGTTGTGGCTAGTTTTGGGAATGTAAAAAGAGTTGTGAGCCTTCTAAGGCATATTTTGTAACTCAGCCAAGCAAGCATCTTGTAATCCAAATCTACAGTATTCAATAAAGAGAAAGTATTTTGTGTGCTATCAAATGTGTTCAACTTTGGTTCTCTGCGTTTTACTCTGTGCCTATATATGTATATTTTGTCTAACTTATCTTGTGCAGGTACGTTGCCTGGTGCAAGCGCAACTTAGGCTTGCACGGCATCGCGCCCAAGCGAGGACGAATGGTTCCGTAGGGACCAAGCGAGGACGAATGGTTCCGTAGGGACCAAGCGAGGACGATAGGCCCTACGGGATCGGCCCCTACGGGATCGGGGCGCGACAGGTGGTATCAGAGCATGGCTTTACGTCCTTGGCCTCTTCAAACATCGTCTTCGAAAAAGGATATAAGTTTTCAAGCGATTTCAAAAGTCCCGAATTTCGAAAAATAGATTTCAAATCTATAAGAAGTAAATCGAGAGTATGAAAGGTCCCTAAGAGTATGAAAACCCAACGTCCCATGCAATAAGTCTATAATACGTTATGAGACTAATGCAAGCTACTCTCTTTTGCAGCAAAGATGACAAGAACAGGTGCTGGTAACCCTGAGTCATCGCGCGCAGCTAGCATGAGCGATGATCAAATGGATAGATTGATTGCAATGTTACAGAATCAAAACGATCGTCATGCTGCGCAACAAGAACGATTCGAGGCTCAACAGCAACGAGCTGATGCTAGAGCCTTGGCACAACAAAAGCAGCTTGACTCCCTGACGCAGATAGTGACAACACTAGCAGCGAACATTGGTGCATCTGGCACCGCCGCAATACCTGTGACTGCCCCGACCATGCCTCAAGGCGCGGGATTAGCAGAAACAAATGAGCCTCCTCGCGCGGCCGGAAAGTCTACCTTTAAAGGCGCAGAATTCCTGAAGTTGAACCCTCCGGAGTTTGAAGGCAGGACCACGCCGGATAAGGTGATGGACTGGATCGCGAAGATGGAGAGCTTGTTTAGCTTTGCTTCAATACCGGCGAACAAGAGGGTGGCGTGTGCAGATATGCAGTTGCGGTTACGTGCACACGACTGGTGGGAAGTCAAGAAAACAGACCTTGCCACCAAGCATCAGGATGGCAGGATCACTTGGGGAATGTTCAAGGAAGCATTCCTTGCTCACTATCTTCCACCGGCTGTCAGGCAGAGAAAAGAAGACGAGTTTACCGAACTTAAGCAAGGGAGCATGTCCGTCGAAGACTATGAGTCGGAATTCTCCAAACTTGCTAAGTTCGCTAGCTCGATGATTCCCGACGAGGGAGCCCGCACACATCGGTTCATAAAGGGCTTAAACGATAATCTAAGAAAAGATGTTATGAACCGAGAGTGCAAAACCTACATACAAGCCTTTGAGGCAGCGGTGCAGAACGAGCAGTTCACTCCACAAAATGCTCCAGAAAGGGCACCGGCTCCTCGAAACCCTCCTGCTAAAAGATACCACAATGGTGAGAAGAAGGCCGACACAGAGAAGCAGGCCAACGCAGGTGACAACCGCGGTAAAGTGTGCAGCCACTGTGGCCGTACAGGTCACATAAAAGAGACTTGTTATGCCTTTAATAGGCTGTGTTATAAGTGTGGGCAACCTGGCCATGAATCCCGAAATTGCCCGAAGAGGAAAGTCACTGAGAACCCAGGGGATGACGCATCGGGTCCTGCTCTTGATCCAACTGATCAGATACGAAGGCCGAGAGTTTATCAGTTGAATATAGAGCGTGATGAGAGTGGACACGATGTTGGTGAGTCTGTTTCCTTTGATCTCTTGATGCATCGTATATCGCCTCCTTGATTTCTTAAGTTTCGTGGACGAAACTTCTTCTCAGTGGGGTAGTATGTAACGCCCCACTCCGAATGGTTACTTATGGAACACTTCGCTGCTTCGACTCGGTTGAGAATCGAGTCTCGGGGAAACCTTACCGCCAAATCAACACGGACGAAGTGCAATGAAACATTCCAATTAATGGAACGACTTCTATTGAAATAAGTCCAAGAGTTTTCGTTGGTTGCTTTGCTTTTTGGTTTTGTGTTGCTTTGTGTTTTGAGTTGCTTTCGATGACTTGGTTTTCATGATTTCGCCTTCTCGCTTGCGCGTTCTTTTCGAATCGTAAGGGAAAGAGATCGAAGTATGCTAACCAAGTATTGTTGCATTTTCAGGACGCATAACCAAAGAGTGAACGTCGCTTAGGCTTCCCCATCCTCTCGTTCGATTCATTCGGTGAGTGGCTTAGGCCCTTCGATGAATCCTTTAAGTCTGCATGCCTAATAAAGAATCTCTAGTTCACTTGAAATATGTTGTCTCACTAAGAAGATAAGCTAAAGAAATGAACTATATGCTGCTAAATAGAATTCTGCTTTACTTCTATTAAATGTTGCCCCTTACTCACTTGTTGCATCACTATATCGTGCATTGAACATTCATGGTTAGTGTTGTGTCAAGTGTAAAGAAGAAGAAGATGAATCTAGTAGTCCGCCCTGACGTCCGGTCCTACGGGATCTTGGGGGGTGTGGCTATTAGATTGTTATATGCTTGCTAATGTTATGCATCATAAGAGTTGGTTTATAAATGTTTGCTTGCCATGCATGGGTCTCGGACAACTTGTGCACAAGGTAATAGTCTCTCGATCGGTTTCTGGGGCACTGGGAATCGGTCGGTCCGGAAGGGATTGTGAGAGCACCCTGACGTCCGGTCCTACGGGATCTTGGGGGGTGTTGTTGTCCAATAATGGGGAAACTCATGGACCGTCATATAGATAGGGCGCATGCTAGGTTTACCTTCTTGCATACCTATCGTTTCGATATCGAAGAATGATTCATAAGTTTATGCACATATGTAAATTGTGACTAACTTGTGTGTCTGCTGCAGGGATAACCGCTCGGCCGTGGGTAAGAAATATCATATGCATATGCTAAATATTGTCTATGTTTCCTAGCATGAATTGTTAAAAAGAAACTAGACAACCAGAAAGATCACCTAATAATGTTAGCTTCACATGCTTTACTTAGTGTGGATTTCTAAGGTGAGTTTGGCCACGGTCGCTCACCAGTACATGTGGTAGTACTGACCCACGTTTGTGGGCAAATATCCAGGTGCTGGGAGCGAGAGTCTGGCAAGCATCCTGAACCTGAATCAGCGTGTGCGCACCCTTCCTTAGGACTGTGTTCGTGCTGCTTCCTTCGCTGCTTACCTCTCCAGTGGGCTACTCTCCTTCTGCTAGATGTTTTGGTTATTTTGGTCCTACTACAAGGGCATAATGTAATGGGCGTTGTGGCTAGTTTTGGGAATGTAAAAAGAGTTGTGAGCCTTCTAAGGCATATTTTGTAACTCAGCCAAGCAAGCATCTTGTAATCCAAATCTACAGTATTCAATAAAGAGAAAGTATTTTGTGTGCTATCAAATGTGTTCAACTTTGGTTCTCTGCGTTTTACTCTGTGCCTATATATGTATATTTTGTCTAACTTGTCTTGTGCAGGTACGTTGCCTGGTGCAAGCGCAACTTAGGCTTGCACGGCATCGCGCCCAAGCGAGGACGAATGGTTCCGTAGGGACCAAGCGAGGACGAATGGTTCCGTAGGGACCAAGCGAGGACGATAGGCCCTACGGGATCGGCCCCTACGGGATCGGGGCGCGACGCCGACCCCCTCCGGCCACCCTATATAAACCCTCCCCCGTTTCCCCCTCTCGGCCTCACCGCCACCGCCACTACGCTGCCAGCGCTGCCTCGCCGACGACGCGTTGCCCGCCGCAGCTCCCCGCTGCCCAGCCGCCGCGGCGCCGAGCAGCTGCAGACAGCAGCCGCAGCAACAGCAGCTCCCCGCTGCCCAGCCGCCGCTCGCCGCCGTCGATGCAGCCAGCGCCGCCGCGAGCCGGCCGCCGCCTCGCCGCGTGCCCCGGGTCCCCTCCGCCTCAGCCTGGCCGTCCCCGCCGCTGGCTGACTCCCCAAGCCCTAACCCTAACCCTAGATTCAATTCCCTGTGTCCGACACGAGTCGGACACGTGTCGGACACGGTTCGATCCTGGTTTTCGGGTCCCCTTCAGGTGAGTGTAACTTTTTGCTCGTAGCTCCGTTTTCGATTCCGTAAATTGTGTTGCGAAGCCTGTATGACCCTCTCGGTGTCCGGACAAACCGTTCGGGGCATCGCGTCCTGTGGTGATCGCACACCGCGATCCAAAAACACGAAAAACCAGACCCTGTTTCACCCCGGAACCGAGTACGCCTCGCCAAACGGGACGACTTGGTCGCGCGCGGTCTTCACAGATACGTGCGCGTCGTCGATACGGATGTGCGGGATTTCAAAGAAGTCGATTCGGGTGTGCGTGCACACCGGGATCAACGCGTATCCGCGGACATCGCCCCGTATCCGTACTTTCTGGAGCGTGCCCTAACTTTGTGTACACAAGTCGGATCGAGACGAAACTTGTGCCATCGAACTCGTAGTAATACGCTGGTCCTGTGGGTCAAGTTTGGTTCGATTCTGAGAACGTTGACGAAATCGCGTGTCGTGGGCCCCACAGGCCCCGCTCGACCGGCGATTTTATTTTCGGCTCATCGGAATTCAATTCTGAAAGTTCCGTTGGGTTTGTATCAGCGTTTCTGACCTGTTGACACTGAGTTTGGTGAATTTGGAGACCTTTAATCCGGACACATTTTTTTGGTGCAAAGCGGGCCCACATGTGGACCTCGTTTTGACCCAAAACTGTCGTTTCTGCCCTTGTCTCCAAATTGGACCCAAGGACAGGCGTTTCTAGCTGATTGATATTTTCTGGATCTGATGGTGATGTTTGTTTCAGCAACCGGAGTACCGCCTGCAATTTCCGCCAAAGTCAGTACTGCAAACATAGCCGGAACCACAGGCAAGTGTACCTTGCCAAAACTTGCAGCTTTGCTACCTATTTCCTGCACTTAGTTATATATCAGTGGGCAAGTAAAGCTTGACAATTCTCAGTAATTTCTGGTTATAGTATTTTACTTGATTTCTATAGCTTCATATGTGAACTTGTTTAACTGCTCAACCCAGGACACCTGACACTATTCATGTGACGGAATTGTCGGAGATATACCTGGTGATTCCGTATAGGTTATATTTTCATGTCATTTCCAGTTTACATGCTTAGATTCTAGCCTGACTTATTGCATTAGTTCAAACTTGCGTGACTTGTACCTGATATTTTCTGGAACTGTGACGTGAGATTACATGGGGTGGGGAGAGTATTATCATATCAAGGTTGAATATAATATAATATAAATACTTTTATCTGGCGGTGCCTTAGACTCTGATACAGAGCTTTGGTTCCTTACTGGCTCTTCGAGAAAATACTGCTATGGTTTCTTCAACACTGATCCTGTAGTAGTCAGCCTGAGTATGACTAAAACTCTCACTTGCATATCACTAGCTGGTTTACATATTTACCCTGCTGTTTATTTTATTACTGCACTGCATATGTTTTGGCTTGTATTTTCTGTACCTTGTTATGTCCCCTGAGGACCTGGAATGGACTACGTCCCCAGGTATAGCTGAAGAGAACTACCCCGAGGTGTACGATACCGGAGCACTTCTCGAAGCAGAACCAGGAGCCGAGGACGAGATAGTTGCAGAAGACTTCTCCTGAGCACCGGCTTCATATTCACAGTATTTCCATTTCAGCATTTTATTTCCTGTCTTTCTTCTTAAATGTAACAAAATAATTCTCGGATTTGTTTCCCGAGATAACCTTATTTAATATTGCTTATTTATTTCTATTGCATTATTCTAGCAATTAATCTGTGGTTGTTCTGTGGATGAGATTAGAAATACCTGAGACTTGTAACCTCTTACTGTTAGACTACAGCTTAAGCATGCCCTGATGGATCCATTAAATTGGATTGTCCATCGGTGCGTGCTGCTGGCCATTGCTCACGTCCTCAGTCCCTCGTCATTTTGGGACTGGGACGTGACATTGTGTCTCAATGGACTCGAAAGATTTCGTCAATAGATATTTATTATGACCTTTTGTTCGAAAGATTTTGTCATTAGATATTTCTTTCGTAATCTTATATATATATATATAAAGTGGTCAACAATCAATATCATGAGATGCCTATATATTGAACCTACACAATATATATGACCGTTTGTTCATGAGATGCCTATATATAAAGTGGTCTACAATAAATATCATGAAAGTTTGTTGTACAGTAATTGCTGCTCTCTTTGTTTGACTGTCAAGAAAGTAAGGATGGAAAGTAAAGACTCTTTGGTTGCACAAAAGTATAAAAATAAAAAAAATAGTATTTATATATACGATGCGTACGTATAAATTTTGATTTTAAAATGTTGTCTGGATGATCGAATTAAAAAAAAAAAGAGTTCGATTATTTGGTTGGTTGTTGAAAGTGAAAACAAAATGAGTTCAGCGGTTTGGATGGTTGTTGAAAGTAGATGTTGTTTCAAATTTATAATTGTCATTTAAGTCTAAATATTGTAATATAAATTTTATCAAATAATTAACTGTTTATTTTAATTGACATATAATTATTGAATGTACGTTTTTTAAATTAAACTAAAAGTTTCTAAGTGAATAAAAATTATATCCAAGACAAATTTATTGACAAATATAATAATAATTTTCTAAAATTTAATTTATTTCAATATTTTGTTACACATTATTCTAGTTTGTCCCAAAATATAAGAACCCCGTTCCACAGAAATATCTTCGAAGCTTTAATCCGCGGAAACAGCAGAATATAATAATACTTTTTCTCCGCTCCATGGAGAAGAAGAGGAAGCTGGATACTAAGCTTCTTTAAGTCTTCAAACCCTAAATCAGAAATCCCAACTCAAAATTCTGACCAAATAGGCACGTGGCAGCTCGCCGGCGACGCAATTCCGGAGCCTCTGGTCACTTTCAACCGCCGGAGTTTGGATTCCGATCAGAAAAAGGTTCGGTCAAAACTAAACTAATATTTTTGCATTTTCTATCAGTTTTTATTGATACCCATCTTCTATAATTGGTCAAAATTTGGGAAATTTATCATAATTTGGAGGTTAGGTTTAGTTTCGGATTTTCTTTTGCGTTATGATTTTGGACCAATTTTTCATTCAAGTTTGATCTTTTCATCATTATGATCAAAATCCATTCGCAGTTTAAGGGGAAATGGCTCAATTTATGAAAAAAAAATCAGATATGTGTGTTTGGCTGAATTTAGGTTAATGAACTCCTGAAAATTTATGTAACAAGTCAGTTCAGAGTGAAAAAGAACAGTTACTGATTGCTTCAAAACCTGTGAACCCTAAAAATCATTAAGTTAGAGCAATATATGATGTTCGAATGTACCAAAATTACATTATGTGATATTAGAAAGTGCCAATTTTGATGGTTAGAAGTAGCAAGTGTAAACAATTGAAGTATCACAAGTGCGACCTATGTTGCACGGACACCGGCACACCCCATTTTAACGTCATAGTGTATTTTGCAGCATCTATCTTGTGTCTAATAGTTGTCCGACACGACATGGCATAGACACGACTCCAATTTTTAGAGTATAAATTCTTCCTATATACGGACAAAATATGTAGGGACAAATGTTGATTCCAATCCTTGTATTTTGAACAGAATTGATTTGGATGATGATATAAGTAGCGAAGAGACTGATGAAAGGAAGGATAGATCGGGAAATGGTTCACCAAAGTCTAGTTCTGTGAGCAAAATTCTCAACAAGAAGAGAAGCTATGCTCAATACCATTTGGAGCTGGGACAGTCTGATTTCCTTCTCCATGCCTGCTCGGTTTGCGGGCTAATGTACGCTCGTGGGGACGAGGCAGATGAGAAGGTTCATAAATCATTCCATAAGGATTACTACGAAGGAATCCAATTTAAGGTTTTTGTGTTGATTTTTTTTTTTGGATAAATAAGGTTTTAATGTGAGCCTGTTTAATTAAAGAGTAAATAATGAAACATCAAACCCCATAGTATAAAGTAATATTGACACCCATAAACCACATTTCAAGCTACCACCATAATAATATCCTAAATATCTTTTTGTTAATGTTATTTCTTATGCAATGCTATATCTTTAAACTCTTTAAGTTTACAGGGTTGGCGGAATGAAAGGATGGTGTGTACACCTGGAAGCAATAAAGACCATATTCTGTTGGTGTTCAATGATGATCCTCGTGCTAAAAAACAGAAGGTAAATAAATCATAGCCTTGCTTGTTACATCTTATCCTTGCTTGTTACATCTTACCTGTCTATTTGGATGAGAAGTGAATTCTTTTTACTGTTAACTAGAAGATGGAATTCACAATCATGATAGTTTGTAGTATGTAGTTATGTACACTAATATTCCATCTATTAGTTTCTGAACCTCCTATATTGCAATTGAAACTAAATCATAATCGAGTATGGACATAAACATTTAGCTCCAATTAAGGTCAAATTCAGTTCTAATAGTGAGCACAGAAGCATGGTTATTCCTATCATTTAACCTCTTCTCTCCATCTTGCAGAAGCAAGCAAAAGGTAACATCATTCTAGTATAACGTAGTTAAGATGCCGATTCACATTGCAAATTAGAATGTAAGCATTTAGTGTCTGATTGGCAGGTCAATCAAGTCACTAGGATGATGGAGAAGGAGCTCAAGTCACTAGGATGATGGAGAAGGAGCTTGGGTTCAGCGAGGATAGTCTTATCCATGAACTATGCAAGGTGATCTAGCGTATGATAAAAGAAAAGAAAAAGTTATTTCTCCAGAGACTTAATCCGTGAAGTCTAAAACATCATATATATTGCTTTTTCTGCCATGTAGGTTTACTTGTTCATCTCTAGCAACCGGGTGGTTGGCTGCCTTGTTGCAGAGGCAATAAAAACTGCCCATAGAGTTATATCGAGTCCTTCCTCTTGTAGTTGTAGTAGTAGTGATAAAAGATGTTCAGATGGACTCTCACCTAAATTGGACGTAGTTGATAATAATTCTAAGAGACTGAAGCCAACCACTCAAATTCGGACAATTTAATTTTCTACGCGAAGTTGCAAAGAGAGGTAGCACATTGAACACCAATAGAGAGAACGAGTGGGATGTTGGATGTCACGTCCCAGTCCCAAAATACCGAGGGACTGGACACGTGGCAATGGCCAGCAGCACACTCCAATGGGCAAATCCAATTTAATGGACCCATTATGGTGTACTTAAGCTGTAAACAACAATAAATAGGTCTACGATACAAGTCACAGTCTAATTCTAATCTCATCCACAGAAGGTAATCACAGATCAATATTAGAATAATCAAAATAAAATATAATCTAACAACAAGTCTCAATAAAATATCTCGGAGAACAACCCGATAATGAGTTTGATACATTAATTCAATAAACAGGAAATAACAAAAATAACTGAGTATAGATAAAGCAGATACTCAGGATAAATCCTCGACGATCACCTCGTCCTCTGGTGATGGTACTGCTCCAATGTCAGCTCATGTCCCGTATACCTCGGGGTAGATCTCCTCTGCTAAACCTGGGGACATAATTCGGATCCAGGTCCTCAGGGGACATAGCAAGGTACAAAAATAACTCAAGCCAGAATAAATGCAGTACAATAATAAATGAAACAATAACAATAGGGTAAACTATGTAACCAGCTATATGATATGCAAGTGAGAGCATCACTAGAACTCAGGCTGAGACAACTACAAGCTCTGTGTCGGAGAGTCGGTAGCAGTGATATCATGTAGGAGCCTAGTTCGGCGTGGCTACGGCACCGTAATAATATAATCAATCTGTAGCCTGTGTGTCTCTTCCCACCCAATGTAATCACACGTCTCATGTCCACGACGTCTCATGTCCATGTCACGCAAGATCAAGACCTCTAACTGATGCAGCAAGTCATAATGATAGTTATGCATATGTAATATCTATGTCACGAAACCTGTAGCCTATACAAAATTACCATGAATAACTCAGGAAGATTATGTCTTATGAACAGTGTTAAGTGTCCTATGGCATGACGTACTTGATAATGCAAGCACGAAGATATATATAGGGTCGCGATATCAATCTCTAGTAACGTTACACGACTCCGCGTACGGCGTCGACACCCGAATATTATTCGGACATTAAGCAACGTCTCACGATCCTGGGTTGACTATGTACATCACAGAAGTATATATATATATATATATATATATATATATATGAATAACTCAAGAAACAATATCAGATAACTACTGCAAGTTTGGCAAGGTACACTTGCCTGGTGTTTGGTTTACAAAAGTTGCTCCGGTATTCGTGGGATCTTCAAGTACTCCTCCGGTTGCTGAAATAAACATTACCATCATGCTCAGAAGACATCAAATAGCTAGAATTGCCTGTCCATAAGTCCAATTTGGACACAGGGGCAAAATTGACAATTTTTGGTCAAAGCGGGATCCACTGTGGCCCACTTCGCACCGAAAAACGTGCCAAAGATAAAGTTCTCCAAATTCGTCAAACATAGTGTCTACAAGTCCAGAACGATAATACGAACCCAACGGAATATCCAGAACTGGATTCCGATGAGCCGATCACAAAATCGTCCGTCAAGTGGAGCCGTGGGGCCCATGATACGGGATTTTGTCAACTTTCTCAGAATCGAACCAAACTTGGGTCACAGGACCAGCGTATTGCTACGAGTCCGATGGCGCAAGTTTCGTTTCGATACGACGAGCACACACAAAGTTACAACGAGTTTCAAAACATGGCCGATACGGGACGTTGTCGACGGATACGCGTTGATTTCGGTGTGCACGCACATCCAAATCAACTTTCGCGAAATTTTACACATCCGTATTAACGGTGCGCACCTTTCGGTGAAGTTCGCACACGACAAAGTCGCCTCGTTTAGCGGGACGCACCCAGTTCCGGAAAAATCAGGATTTTAAAAGACCAAGTTTTTGGCCATTTTTACCCTCGAATAAATCACAATCTACAACACCATAAATTAAACTAATTACAGGGTTTAAAATTAGGTTAGGTGGTCTAAATTACTGTTCAAGTGGATTTTGAAAACAGTTAACAGGTTGCACGCAAAACGGTCGTGAACTTGCGAGTTCGGGACGATTTCTGAATTTTCAGAAATGGTTTTTTTCCTGATTTTACGTCGCGATTTGCGATCGACACAGGACGCGATACCCCGAACTAATTGTACGTGTTTCGAGAGGGTCACGCGGTCTACGCGTCACAGCAGACTGTTCGGAAAACGAGGCGGCGAGGAGAGAGAAACACTCATCTGAACAGGACGTTGGTAACGACTGTACGTTGTGTACACTCGGCGGCGCGACGAATGCGGGGTGGCGAATCTCGGCCGGCGGCGGGTTGCTGCGGCTGGACACGGCGTCGTCGGTTGGGGTTGCTCGGGGTGGTCGTGGTGGGTTGGCACCGGCGGTGGGGGAGTCGTTGCCGTCGCCGGGGAGTGATCGGAGGCCGGAGCAGCGGAGGGGGTGGCGGTGTGCGGGGTCTTTATAAAGGGAAGGGGAGAGGGAGAGGCGGCCGGAGCGGGGATTGTGGGAGGTCGGCAGCGAGCGGGGCGGGGGCCAGCGGAATAGGCGGAGGCGTGGGCGGTTCGTGGCCGCGGAGCGGGGGCGAGGGAATCGGGGGCTCGTGGGAGAGGGGAGTGGGTTACTGGCGGGTCGGGTCCAGACCCGACCCGTTAGGTCTAGGGTCCGGGTCGGTTCAGCTGGGTTGGGTTGGTCCGGTCCAGTCCGGTTCAACCCGGTTTAGTCCGGTTTAGTCAAACCAAGGGTTTTAGCATAATAAAAAATAGTTTTTGAGCCCAATAAATTCCAGAAAAATTACACAACATCCAATAATTAATAATACACCAAAAAATATAATTTTTGTAATATTTTAATACTTAATTGAATACATAAAAATATTAATCCCTGAAGGACATTTTTAATAATTAATTAAAAATTACCGAAAAATCTAGAAATTTTATTTTAAAAATATTTTAAAAAAAACAGGTTGTTACACTGGAGCCCATCTATGTGAGGAAGAAACTTTGCCTGCCATTTGTGGTTTTAGAGCTGTTTTTGTTGCTCCATCAAAGAGAAGGAAGCGAATTGCATCAGAGTTGCTCAATGCTTGCAAGGTTAAGTGCGATACTCTTCATGCTTTTGTTATATAATCTTTGGTTTCCTGAGGTTATTATTAGTGAAATGTAGCTCAGTAGCTCTTCTTCTACAGGGAAAGCTTCTTCGAAGGCCGAATATTAGAAATCTCTGAGTGTGCATTTTCTCCTCCAACCTCTTCCCGAAAGACATTGGCATCTAGTTACAGCAGGAGGGAGTCACTCCTAATTTATCGGAAAGATGATGTTTAGGAAAACTTCCTAGCATTAGGTATAATTTGTATCATTTTATTGCATGAGTTCCTTTTGTTTGTGCATTTCAATGGTAGAGTTCTTATTTTCATTTATACAGAAAATGGTGTTTATCATTTCTGTCTCATTTTGTTCGGTTTTGAGTTCACTTCATCTGAGCATTCTAATGGTAAAGTTCTTGAAATTTTATATACTAATAATATTATGGGTTTTCTAAGAATAAATACATTACTGAGTTCCTCAGTGATGGTAAGATCCATTTTCTTGTGATGATAAAATCCATCCCCATGTTTTGTTGGTTTGTTGCTGTCAGAAATTTCATCAGAGGACAAAAACAAGTGCGAAGAATGCAAGCAACAATGCACACTCCCATTGAGCTCGTCCAGAGATTTGGGCCTGAGATGAAGCCAAAACTGGATCTTTGATGTCCTGACAATCTCATAAATTTTATGTTGAACTATTTCACAAGTTTTTTTTTGTTTTGTTTTGTTTTTTTGTTTTTTTTGTTTTTTTTTTTTGCATCATTAGCCTGTTCTGAAGATTCATCAAATATGAGTGCTGGCCAATGGCCCATGCGTAGGTGGCCAATGACTACCCATCCTTGGAGATCATAAGTCTGCACTCTTTCTTCTTAATTCAGAATCATGCAAATTATTTCCTTTCAATGATTTGAAATGGTTCATGTGGCAATGTAGATACTCATTTATTTTCCATCATAACAATTGCAACATTTGGAATTGAGTAGCTAATTCCTTAATTTTTAGATTTTCAAACGACTCAACTTCCTTCAGCAATCAAGTAACTAAAATTGGCTTGTATTCCATACATTGTCGGTAGAACCCAAAATCTTTACGAACAATTATGGAGTGCTATCACGTGTACAAGACTTGGTGTCTTTTCGGGAAAATCGGTTATTGCCCCTGTATGAAATAAAAGTTGTAACAAAAAAAAAATATATATATGGAAGGTTTGACTAGAAATAAGATACTATAATTCTTGGCTTCCATATTGAAATTTGACATGAATTATTAAATTTATTGATTCTAATCTTGCTCCTATAAAAATATGGTACAAAAAGATCCTACAACATTTTGGTCAGGTTTAATGATGAGGATTAGACATTGGATAGCTTTCGTGGTTGTATGGGACGGGCCGGACCGGACCCAGTGTTGATCGGTTATGATCGGATCTGGGCCGAGTTTAGTTCGGAGGGGAGTCGGGCCGGGGGACCCAATTCGGATCTGAGTCCGATTGGGGGTGGGTCGGACCGAACCAGACCGGTTCCGGGTTGACCCGGTTTAATAAAAAAAAATTAAAAAAATTAAAAATTGAGAAAGAAAGAAAGAGAAGTTTTATTGATGACTCATACTAATAGTACTAATACATAATAATATCATAAATAAGATAATTTTTTAATATATATTATTTTCGTTACATAAGTCATACAACTTATATTTTTGTTTCAACTTTTCAACCTTTTTTTCAAAATTTATTTGTATTCCATCGAATAAGTTTGTAGAGAGATTGAAAGCTGAAACTCAAACATAACTTACAATTAGGTTTAAATATACCTATGACCTATCTAACAATATAAAACATATTAAAAACGTTACAATTTTTGAAGAAAATACAAGATTACTAGATATCTATACACTTTTTCATATGCCTACGTAGAATTCTTGTACCACATTTAGGTTCCCATTTGAGTCGTTTCCTACAATGCAAGCATTCAATAAGAACTCTATTTAAGAATTTTCTTTCCGTATTGTGGTCATTGTAAATTCCGCTAAAATGATACCAAAATTCTGATGTTAAATCTTGTTGCAGTGCGGGTTGAGGTTCCCGATCATGTGATTACCGTGATGATTGATCAGTTTTTTTGATAGTAAATAGTATATTCACACTAGATTGTTTGTTAATAATATAAGGGAAGAAAGAAAATTTGTTGTGCTTAATTTTAATGAATTGTGTCATATTTATAGGAATTTTCGGATGCCAAATTATCCCAAACATCTCTAAAATATAGCTGTTATAAGGATATTTTGGTCATTTTCAACAAAATGACCAAAATAATTCCCTAAACGACTATAAAATAGCCATAATAATGGGGGTTACCAAAATCCTCCAAGACATATAGCAGTTGGAGGGGTAAATTACCAAAATACTCCTCCAACGATTATAATAATGGAAGTATTCTGGTAAATTACTCTCGTGTGTATGTGTGTGTGTGTGTATATATATATGAGTGATCCAGAACCACCCGGGTGGTTTCATATTATGGAACCATCCTATGTTACATCACTTGAATTTGAATTGAATGGATGAGATTAAAATGTGGTGTCTTTTAATCTCACTCATTCAATTCAAATCCAAGTGATGTAACATAGATTGGTTCTATAATATGAAACCAGCTGGATGGTTCTAGATCTCTCTCTCTCTCTCTCTCTCTCTCTCTCTATATATATATATATATATATATATATATATATATATATATATATATATATGGGAGTAAATTATCAGAATACTCTCATTATTCTAAATGTTTATATATACATCGGTAGGGGGAACGGGGGTTCTGACTAGGTTGACCAAGTCACTGGACCGGGCTGGTCCGGACCGGATCAACCGAATTTTCATGACTGAACCGATTCGGACTGATTTTTTTAACCGGGCCGGACTGCACTATCGGATCACTTTGTCGGACCCAGTCCGAACTCGTATTCATAGTGGGTCGGGCTGGCTTAGCCTGTTGACCGGGCTCGTCCGACCGACGTTGACCGAATCAGGGCCGTCCGATCCAGTAAACACCTTGAGAAGATGTCATGTGTGTCTTGCCACCACCAGCCAACACACTATTGAGATTTGTCCATTAATTATCTAGTCCCACTATTTCTTTCATGACAATTCTCATATCTGTATGTTAATTTGATTCTTTATTTATGGATCTGTGCACATTTGTTTTGTTAACTTATGTGGTATGTTAATTTGATTCTTTATTTATTGACCTGTACACATATGTTTTGTTAACTTAAGTGGTAAATGTGGTGGAGGATTTCTAAATGGACAAGGATCGAATCTCGCACTGTACAATTAGTTTTGTTAACTTAAGAGATCTTTCTAGCAATTAGTCTGCTTTCTGCATCAGTACTTAACGCTTGTCCAAGGTCCTGCATCAACGCTTGTTCCAAGAAGGGAGATGATACTATGAGCGTTGATTGCTAGTCGATACAATCAGAACTTATTAATTCATGGAAATGAATCGACCAAAAAAAAATGTTGCATCTTACTTTAAACAACGGTGGTGTTATCCACCCAAACCTATTGTTCTGCCAATTATATTAGCAAACTTCATAGCAGTTTTACTACATTTTCTGTAATGGATTATTCTGCTTAGTACTTCTATAACAGTTTAAACTTCCTTCTTAGCGAGTTATACTGGTAGTTTGAAACCAATTTTTGCTTAATCTTATAGACTTGTACAAGATTTCTACCCTCAAAGCGAGATTCTTGCGACTCTCAAAGTTTACGATAATCTTATACAAAATGGAAGCCTGTACAAGAATCCTTAACATAAGCTTTCACAAGCTGAAAAAGTTTGACGGAGAACACTATAAAAATTGGAAAAGAAAAATCAGACTCAATCTTCTAGTCGTCAATAAATTTTCAAGTCGTCAATAAGAATAGTCTGATTGAAACAAAACATGTAATTCCAAAGACCGACAACATTGAAGCAATCACTAATGCAATTATCGCAACCAACAACTGAGGAGAGAGAATAATCTCTACAAATTGTTGATCCTTAACTCTTTGGAGGACAACTTAGCCGAATCAGAAGAAAAATGTTAAAGACATTTGAGAGCCTCTTGAAAAGCAGTACAAACATGATGAAAATATGTCAAAAATCTATTTAGTCAACAAGTTCATGGCAATAGAATTTGAAGACGAAAAATAATACTCCAGGTGAAAGAACTTATGAAACTAAACCAAAAGTTGTAAGAAGATGATGTCTCTTGTTGACAAGTTCATGGTAGAGGTGATACTTGTAAAACTCCCTAACTACCTAGGATCGCTTGATCTCTCATATGTACCAGAAGAACGCTGAAATGAAACTAGAATATCTTGTACATTTCAATCACATTGAGGATGACGCCAGGACAAGATCAAAGTAGATTCATTGTCCAAACAATTTGATACAACAAATACGATACAATTGGAGGAAATAAAAGGACAAGAGGATATCTACCTTAAACAAAAAGAAGAATTTCAAGTTGAAGTCCAAGGAAGATGTCATATGCTTCAGCTCTGTCCAGTATATCGATGGACGACGGGACGTCATGGCCGCGTAGGGTGGCACTCGAGCAACCGGGGGCTGGGACGTCACAGCCAAGGGCGGAGCCCAAGTAGGGCATGGGGGGGCTGTAGCCCCCCCTAAAATATTTAGAAGAAGAAAAATCCTGGATATATCAATATATATCAAATTTTCAAATCCTTTTGTTTCTTTCAACTACAAGATGTTGAGGCAATTTCTCCCTTTTTTGCTGGTTAGCCAGATGGCTTCTGGCCTCTTTCACGTCGTTGCTTCGACAGGCAGAACAATGATTGTTGATATCACGTTTGGTTCCTTTGTCCAGCTGGTCGTTATCGTGTTCGGTGGCTTTGTCATATCAAGAAATAATATCTGTATATGAACATATAAAAGATAAATTCTTTGACAACCGAAACTTAAAAATATTTTTTCTTCTTTCAAAAAGACTCTCCTTGTAGATCGACATATCCCGCAAGCACAAAAGCACGAGCACATCTGGTGAGCCGATGTACTTCTCTTTCTTCGGTTTTTTATTTGCCAACGGTTTTTCAACGTTAGGAATTTGTAACGGTAAAAATGTGTTGGGATTTTAAAAAAAACTTATGTTAGAAAAATAGTGTGGTGATGCCATGATGAGTATGGAGGTAAAAATTTTCTAAAATACAAGCAAGAAACAGCTATAATTGAACACATATTTGGTGGTCTTCTTCGATCTTATTTGGTTTTCACCTTGACAAGAAATCTTCATTCTTTTTAGTCGTGTGTTCAATTATTATCTTGTTTGGATTTGAAGTATATAACAATAAAGTGATAAATAAGTCAAAATTTTGGTACTTTAGACGACCCGAAGCTAGTGTCCTCGTGCCGCTCAAACTTGTCCCCCTTAATTTTGAATGCTAGCTCCGCCACTGGTCACAGCAACAACGAGTGGCTCGTCCGATCGTGTAGGGACCAGAGGGAAGTCACGATGTCGACATGACCGAACGACGGGGTGCTCCGCTTGCAGATTGTTGCGGTCCCACGAACCGGGATATAAGCGGCAGGCGGTGGAGCGCAGGTAGTAGTAACTACTCAGGCAAAGACGCGACTATCTTGCACTAGTCTGTGTTAGTCCCGAGGAAGAACAAAGATGGTAGAACGCGGGTCATAGCAGAGCTAATAGCGAGGCCTGAAGGTTCGCTCTCTACTGTAATCCAAGTTGTCGTCGAGATTAGATATTCACACAAGAGTTTCTCATCTGATATTTCTCGATTCCAACGAAGCACGAACCAAAAATATGTTACAAACTGACTTCGAGAAAAATAAAGATTACAACAAGAAACAAGAAAAGTGCTCTTCTATTTACGTTTGCAGACGCTACAATGAGAAAGAATAAAACAAAGAAAAGTGCTGAAGAAAAGCTTCTTGCTGGGGCGGTCAAAACCACCGTTGCTCAAAGCAAGATTCACGGTACATATGATCTGTCCCCAGGAACCAACAAGTTCATAAATGAACTTTTGGAACGCTCTTAAAACACTCGAAAATACTATGTGGGAGGGGGACACTCTGGGCCGAATATGATCTGGTGTTCTTAATTTTCTATCTGTTTTCTCTCTCTTCAAATGAAAGAGGAGGTCCTCTATATAAAAAGGATATCAGCACCTATGCGGCCTGAGGAAACATAGGCCGCATATACGCTGACTGACTAAATCCTCCAAAATCGGGTGTCAATGATGCTGGCGCCGTTCATGCCGCATGCGTTGCCTCTGCCGCTGATCAATCTGTACTGCACGAGGCAGACAGCGCCGTCAAATGTTGAAAACAGCCACTCGCGTCTCATGCGCCGCATATTCCGGAAGGCACAAAAAATCATGTGCCGCTTAAAGCAAACTATGTCCCCTCCATAGGAAACTCACTCATCCAATCCTGGCCGCATAGCCCCTGGCAGCATAGCGCCTGGCCACAAATACCCTGGCCGCATAGCCCTGACCGCATAACGCCAGGCCGTATAACCCCTCGCCGCATAACGCCTGGCCGCATAACGCCTAAGGCTGCAAAGCGCCTAAGGACGCATAGCGCCAGGTCGCATGCACCCGAGCTAGCAACCGTGTATACAACTCGCGCATAAAGTAGCTCACGAGCGTCCTGCGACGATGCTGATGTGCTAAGTGCAAAGTGCGCCAACAAAGCACCACTTTGCGCCCTTGAGCTCGAGCCCGAGCCCGAGTCGCTAAGCCCCTTTAGGGCTTAGCTCCTAAGGAAAATTTCCCTAAGGTGGTGACAAAACAAAGATTGTCATAATGGAGTTCACACTTAATCCCTCTAAGAAAGTCAACCGCATGGGCCACCATCCCATGTGTATATACCAATACTAAGCATAGCTAAATATTGAGATATACAATTGATGGTTTTCCAATGTGGGACTAAAACTTCCAAAGCTATGTGGAAAATACTAACAATCCCACACATATATCATAATATATGGTCGAGCGTTCCTCACAGTAACTACAATCATGCATTAAGATAGATGTTACCGACGACTTAAATTTTTTCGCATAGGTCAAACAACAGTACGATACAAGAATGAACTAGACCTTGAATTCTGCACCATAGCTGCTATTCTTTTCACTCACACAATGACCTTAGCTGTGCCATCTGGTCGCACGTTAAAGTCCCTATGCTGACCTGGTCTCAATGTATGTATCTTGGGTGTCTACAAGCTTTCCCTCAAGAGATGGCCTACATCTCTATACATACACTTAGGTGAGTTCTTCCCCTATAGAGAGTTTATTATCCGGCATGAAGCCTTGCGCTACTGTGCGGTGCTACGTCGCAATGACATGACCTCCCAAGGCCGAGGATCCCCCTCTTGTGGTATCATACCACTGTAGCATAAGGATATATGCTTCTTAGTAGTACTGTTACTACACACAACATGGAGCCTTGCGCTCCTGTGCGGTGCTACGCCGCTGTGACATGGCTCGATGCTGAGGTTCACTCCCTCATGTGGTGTCACTCACTGTAGCATGAGGTCACCAGTCTCTTAGTAGTATTGTACTACATCTCAGCATAAAGCCTTACGCTTCCGTGTGGTGCTACGCCGCTGTGACATGGCTCGAAGCCGAGGTTCACTCCCTCATGTGGTGTCACCTACTGTAGTATAAGGTCACAGGCCTCTTTGTAGTATTGTACTACCACTCTCTATCTCCTTTCAGCATTAGGCTACCTGCCTATGTGCGGTGCTACCGCCGTTGTGATATGGCCTAAAGTCGAGGTTCACTCTCTTGAGTGGTGTCACGCCACTGTAGCATGGGATACAAGTCCCTTGTAGTGCTAAAACTACTCGTGTTTTTTGTAATGCATGTCGGTCATTCACTTTGTCTGAGAACTCATTAAGGCATCAAAGCCATCCTCCTACAGAAAATATTTTGATCAAGAACAAATAGTATACCACAGTGGTTCCAGGTACGTATCCCACAATATCCCTGAGGACTATCCACTGTACCTGATATTCTCCTGGTCGATGCTCCTCCCTTGAACCAATAGCTAGATGCCTGGTAGATTTCTCTTTGAACCAATAGCATAAAGCTAAATGGTAGGATTGCAGAGACGCTGTCACGCCACAGTCCCAAAAATACACGGGACCAGGCCACGTGGCAATGGCTAGCTAATACGTCTCCAAGGGATTACCCAATTTAATGGATCCGACGAAGCATACTACGATGTCCTAAAATACTAACAAGTCCAATACTATCATACAACAGGTAATGTCTAATCTTATCCACAATATAAACAAGAAGTACTAAAATAAATACTGGAAATTAAGTGCAAGTCTAAAATGTCATAGTACAATCCCAAAATATGTCTGATGGGAACAAATCCACTACAATGACGAAATAAAAGTACTGAAAAACAGATAAGAGAGTAATGACTAGGGCATCAGCTAACTAGATAAGGATGCTCCAGTCCTAGGCGGAAGGCCTACCAGTGATCAAGGGAACTCTGATGGAAGCACCTCAAGATCCTCCTCGGATGCGTACCTCGTCTCCTGCCCGGGTCCATACACAGTAGGATAATATGTCTCTTCCAAATCTGGAAGGGAACCAGGTCCCCAGAGGGACGTAACAAGATACAAAAATACATGCCATATATAAATACTGAATAAAATAAAGGGGTGTGCTAACCATCTAAGTGAATGCAATATGAGAACAACCTTTGTACGTATGGGTAGGTGTAGGCATAACGTACAAACTCCGAAGAGCATGGTATCTGTACATGTAACGTCCATCATTCAGAAGAATAAGGTATCTGCAAATATATACGTCTGTATCGCTCTGAAGAGCGCGACATCTGTATAAAGGAAGTCATTGAATCTGTGGCTCCTCCGGATACTACGGATTCCAATATGTGTATCCCATACGCCGACTAGTTGTCCTCCCCGTCCAATACATATATACAAGTCGAATACATGACGTGCATACCACGTAACTATATGCCAAGTCTCAACTAATTATATAACCCTGATTACGTACTAAACCGTGATGCATATCACACGCACCGATAGCTAGTCGGTTACGCGAACCCGCATCCCAACATGAGTTTGTCACCGTGATGTGTGTAAGAGTGTCAGGTCTAGGAAGATATCAGAGTATCTTCATAATGGTGGGTGGGTCTGCTAGTGACTAAGTCAAATACACTACTCATCGACGTACTCGTCGACTACACCCGAGTCAATCTCGGACGCGCACAGTTATATAAAATAATGCAACAAGATATCATATAATATTTTATAATTTAAATTAAATAGTAAATATGGCAAGGTATACTTGTCTGGGTCCTCAAGCTACAAGTGCCAATAACCTGCTCCTGAAGTCTCGCCTGAATGGTCCAGCGACCCTATACATATAATAAAATATAATAATACGATCATCATTCACTATAATAGTACTCACAGGAAACCCTACGCTGCACTTAGGAACTGAAGCAAGGATCACAACTGGTCATCTAGCAGGGTCGTGTGTGCACGTAGCTAAGATGTACGCGTGTAATATCCTCAATTATCGTGTAGATCAAGACAACGCACTATCCAAATACGTTACGTAACTAATTACGTATAGTACAGAAATACCAGTCCTAGCTATCATGTTAGAGTGCACCAGGCCAATGTCTAAACTTTTAGGTCAACATAGTATTCATATTAAAATAGTCATTTTTATTTTTGAGTAATTACTCACATTAATTACTAATCTAAAATAAACACACACACACACACACACACACACACACACACACACACATTACACTTAGGGTTTCACATTACTTTACACGTGTCCATTCAACGACACAACGACATACGAAAAAAAGAAGATAATAATATGTTTACCTAGTCGTGGCCGAGAAGGGGGGATCTTTGGCTCGTCGACGGCCTGTCTCCGGCAAGGGAGGGCGGAGCTCCGGCGAGTACAGTGCTCGACAGCAGCAGCAGAAGCCTCGGCAGCGGCTTGCAGCAACAGCAGTAGCTACAGCGGCAGGCGGCGGCAGCGGCGGCTGGCGGTGGGGAATGGCCATGGGGGAACGACGGTTAGGGTGGTGGTGGTCTAAGGTGGCGGTGGTCGGGATATGGATGGTGCGGGTGAAGGTGATGATGAAGTTGGTGATGGTGATCGGGATGTGGATGGTGATGGTGATGAGGGTGTTGGTGATTATTGATGGTGGTGCTGGGGCGGTGGAGATGGTGACGGGAACGACGGTGGCGCTGGTGGCTAAGGTGGAGGGGGTGATGAAGAGGGTGGCGGTGGAGTCGGGTTGAGGGTGGTGATGGTTTCGGGTTGGTGATGGTGTTGATGATGAACGGAGATGGAGGAGGAGGAGGTTGACGGTGGTGGGTTGTGCAGTGGTTGAGGTCGGTGGGACAGGCGGAGGAGATGGTGACTGAGGCGGTAGTCGTTGAGTAGAGGTGGTCGGGGAATGAGGGGCGGCCGGTTGGGAAAAAGCTAGGGTTCGGTTAGGGTAGTTTTTTAGGGTTTAGGAGAGAGAGAGTTGTATTTATATAGGAGAGAGAGGGGGGTTGTCCTCGGGAATTGGGCCGACTAGGGCTCATTGGGGTAGGGAAATGTTCACATGAAGGAATGTAGGGTGTAGATGGGCTAGGTTGGGTCTAGTTTTGGGTGAGTTTGGGTCATCACACTAATTTAATTAAAAATTAGTGTAAGTGATGCTCTTTAATCAATTGGGAATACATAGGTTTAAAATTAGGTGGGACACAAGTATCATGGACGTAGCAGACTCAGAATAGAATATTGTCAATATTTGGGTTGAATAAAACGGGTCAAGGTTGGGTCTCCAATTTCGATTGGAACGGACAAAGATGCAAATTTAGATTTATTTGGTTTTAAACATGGACGTTTAGAACGAATATTGTGCGACTAAAATGAAGCACAAGATAGAATATTTATGAGTTACACTAATGTTAGAATTGAAGGTTGGCTTGTCTAGGAAAAGTGTGTAAAATTTGTTTGAAGGTAAATGCTAGTGTAGTGCTCCAAATATCGAAGTAACGGTAAGGTACACTAAGTGGTTAAAATATTGCACAATAAATATAAAATACTGTGTTCTAATTCTAATTGGATTCAAACTAACCCTAGTCTCTCTATCTAAGCTAAGTAGGCCTAAATTTGGTCGAGGGGGTTTATAATCTACCCTCCTTAGAGTATTTCGTCCTCGAAATTAAAACATACATATGGTAAAATGATTGACTGGAATTAAATGCTACTACATACCTAGGCCTTCGAAGAGATAAGGATAATGCTGTCGAATATCATCCTCTCGTTCCCAGTCTACTCGCCTGGTGCATGATGCCTCTATGTGACACGAACTAGAGGGATAGTCTGACATCGTAATACCTTCTCGCTCCTGTCCAGAATTTTTACAGGCTCCTCCTGATATGACAAACTCGGTCCGACTGTGATCTCTGAGTGGTCAAGCACATGACTCGGATCTGGCATGTACCTCCTTAGCTGAGATACATGAAAGATGTCATAAACTTCTTCTAATGTCTGTGGCAGTGCTAATCTGTAAGCAACCTCTCCGATGTGCTCTAACACATCGAATGGTCCGATGTACCTCGGACTCCGCTTTCCTCTGTCACCAAACCTGATGGTCCATCGGGTCGGCAAATTTTTTAGAAATACATGATCTCCAACCTGTAACTCTAGGGGTCGTCGATGCGCGTTTGCCCAATACTTCTGTCTGTCCTGTGCTGCTCGCAGGTGCCTGTTTGTGGTAGAAAACGAAAGAATAAAAATGTATTCAATATGGGGTTTACACAGAACCCACCTTCTTTGGTTTACAAACAAACTTGTACAATGTAATCCTATACGAGGATGTGAGAGTATAATTTATTTAATCTGGGAATAAATTGCTATAGGTGTCTGATCTGCAGTCGATCACTTTAGCCCTTGGACCACACGATGGTGAAGAAGCGCCGTAGAAGACAGGAAGCAGCCTCGGGGGTTGCAGAAAAGGGTGGATGCACGATGCCCAGGTCGCCGATCCCTATCCTTTGTCCGAGCTTCGGGTTTCTCTCTCTCTCTCTCTCTCGATCTCCTCTCTCCTTGCTCGATCTTCAATTGTTCGACCTCTTCTCTGAGTCTTCAATTGTTCGATCTTTTAATTTGTCGACCTTTTTCCCCATTGATAGGGGTCTCTATTTATAGAGTTTTTGTGACAGTGACCACTCAGTTGGTGTAAAAACCAAGGAGCGGACAACACAGCACCCTTTTATACGACGGTTAAAGTAACCAATGCCTGCGTATGGATGATCTTTTGAATGAGCGTGTGACGCGGGTCCAACTAAGGGACACAACACATACAATTGCTATGAAGATTACGGCATAAAAGCCACGTAGGTAGGTATCCCCCGTGTAGAAGAGGTGGGCGTAAAAGCCGATGTCTGTCATCGTGGCATAGAAGCCAAGTAGGCATAGAAGCCGGGTGGGCGTAGAAGCCCGATAGGCATAGAAGCCGAACAGGCGTTGAAGCCGAACAGGCATGGAAGCCGAACAGGCATAGAAGTCGAACAGGCATAGAAGTCGAACAGGCATAGAAGCCGAGCAGGCATAGAAGCCGAGCAGGCATAGAAGCCGAATGGTCGTAGAGACTGAGTGGGCGTTGAAGTCGAACGGGCGTTGAAGCCGAATAGGCACAGATCTTGGGCATAGAAGCCGCTGCGTACCATGCCAAAATGCTGACGTGGACGTCTTTAGCTGGAATCACGGCTTTTGAAGATATAACCAAATCCCTTGTATTAAATGCAGAGATCCGCCATCATTTTGTGCATTAAATGCGGAGGCGTATTTTTGAAGGTCTGCAGCTCTCCTGTGTGTTCGTCGCAGAGACGTGCCTCGAGAAGGCTGTTACCGCCTTGTCCGCCAATCGCAGAGACGTGCCTCAAGCCCTGCACAATGTGCAGCTTTTGACGTGGCAGGCGGTTTGTTCGCTGTGGAGCGTAAACAGCTCACGTCTGCCCGTGTAAAATAAGGCGGTGTATTCCCTTGCACGCGAAAGAGCGGTTTATGCTGAGGGGACTTCAGTGAGCGACGGTTTGGTGATATTTTAACCAAATCCTCTGCATTAAATGCAGAGATTTGCCATCATACTGTGGAGCGCGTCTCGAGGGGTCTGCCACTGTTTCCAGCCGTCGTCTGGGTAGCCGTGCAGCACTTTTTGTCAGAAGTTAGGGGTCAGATTCACTGCGTGACTTGACAGGTTCGTTTTGGGGAAGACGAAGCGTTCCTCGTACGCTTTGAGCTGCTTTGAGAGCGGCTGAGTTTTACGCCATGGAGGCGATAAAGAACTCTTTTTTATGCTGGGTCAGCCTGGACGTACCGTACTTACGCGGATGGTCCTTTGAGCTCATATTTCACGCTGTATTTTGCGGAAGAGCTCTGTTGCATGTTCGACGGCTCTGGAGGCCTCTGCTTACGCTACTCTGTATTAAGATGCCGCGTAGATCCTCCTAGCGTATTTTTTATGCTTCTACAAGACCCCCTTCAAAGCTTTTAAATTCATCGGAATTTGAAACGCTTTGAATGAAGCATGAACGACCCCTCGTAACTCGAAACATTTCTGAGTGGAGCGTTGAAACGGTCAAGTTTTGACGCGTTCTTTTAGGCCGGTCTTGATGGCAGATTTATTGGGGGTAGGTGTGACCTCGCTTGCCTATAAAAGGGCTGAGGAGTTAACCTATTTCTTCCCACATTTCCTTTCACCATGCTGAGATGATCGCCGGAGTTCGTCGGGTCGACCTGAGGAAGAAGAAGACCATGTTCTTCCAGCATGTAAGGAGCCGAGAAAGACGACGTCTTCGAGCAAGTGTCCATTGCAACGATGGATCATGGAAGGATATCTTAGCCTCCCTTGCTCGGGATAATCAGCAACTTCGTATGGCATTGCACCAGGAGAAAGGAAGGGTCGCATTGGACCAGACAGCTTGCAGACTGTTTATTTCTTCTTGAGACCCCTGCGGACGAGATCAGACAAACCGTAATCTGTCGTCCTGATTGAGTTGGGTTTAAAGAAACCTCAACTGGATCGACCATGGCGAATGGAGGATCTTCTTGTTCATGACTGTGGTGGTCATGAACAGCCATGGAAGCAGAGGAAGACCTTTGTAGAGGGGATTTCCCTCATATGTAATCACGAAAATAAAGAAAACCCCTGTAGACAGGATTTCTCTCATATGTAATTGTGATTTTAACTTTTAATAAAGTCGTCTTTCTTCTCTGCATATGATCGTCTTTGCCATATGTTGCTGTGAAGTCTGAATATGTGTAGCTTCGACACGTCTGATTCTTTACACTGACTCTGATAAAAAGAGTACTAGGCCCTGTTCATAGAACGCTGTTGAGCATTTTGAATATTTGGAACTGTCCTGTTGCTAGGACTGAGGGACCACGTAGAGTTTCTCTGATGAACAGAACTTTTTGTTCAGACTTCGTCTTCAAGAATGATCTCTCGAAAATCCCTTGGAACAGGGTCGAGGCTTTGGCCGTCAAAAACTGAATTGCCATCTTGATAGACGAGATGTTCAGACTGAAGTCTGGATGAACCTCCAATTTTGACCCGAGAAGAGTAATTTCTCAATGTTTGAACTCTGCATGCTTCGGGTACTTGGGATGCTTTGGGTCAAGAATGAGTATCTTCTGTGTGAACTCTTTGTATTTGACCGCTTGGAGAACTCGTCCGGATACACGGAAAGTCAGAGATCCGTCGTGTAGATGAGCTGGGAATCCTGAGTTCATAGCTTATTGAGCGTAGAAAGCCACCGAGCGTGAGATCGTGGGTTTGTATCTGCTAAGCGTGAAGTCGTAGGTTTGTAGCCTCTCGAGCATGAAAGCTACTGAGCACAAAAGGCATCCGGGCATAAAACCATAGACTTGTAGCTGGCGAGCGTAAAACCGTAGATCCGTTGCTGTCGAGCGTAGAAAGCCCCTTAGCGTAGAACTGTAGATTCGTAGCCTGTTTAGAGAAAAAATCTTCGAGCATAGGGTCTGTGGACCTGTTGCTTCCGAGCGTAAACTAAACGCCACCGAGCGTGAGATCGTGGGTTTGGTAACTGCTGAGCGTGAAGTCGTAGGTTTGTAGCCTCTCGAGCATGAAAGCTACTGAGCACAAAAAGGCATCCGGACGTAAAACCATAGACTTGTAGCTTGCGAGCGTAAAATCGTAGATCCGTTGCTGTCGAGCGTAGAAAGCTCTTTTAGCGTAGAACCACGAACCTGCTTTGCACGAAAACTCTTCGAATTTGCTGACTGTCCGTCTTCCGAGAGTAGTGGGCTGACGTAGCATCCAATCATAAACAACTATTAATTACGAGATTTGGTTAGGGTTTCGAGGAATCCATCCGAGGATTCGAGGAGTCGATCCGACCCCTATATATATCTTGAGTTTTGGAGAGAAAACTTTTCATTCGTCTGCTGCGAAAGAGAGTCTTCGTCTGTTCGAGTTTTTCTCCGTTGCTTCTCCGAGCACTCAGAGTTTTCAGAAATGGCGCCGAAGCAAACCTCCTCCGCTAAGGGAAAGAGTGTAGGTTCTTCTTCCCATTCTTCCGTCCCGGCGAGGGAGTCTTCGGTTGGGCAAGGCGAACTTCATCCTGAGCAAAGTATCCCGCCGACGAGCAGCGCTCCCGGCCTTAGAGGTAGAGCCCTTTTTGGATGACATAGAATGACGAAAAATCCTTCGCACACGTTGAACGTGACCGCGCTAGGTCGTCTTCTGTGCTGATAGCCTCTTTGAGGAAGATGATGCACGGAGACGTTTTCATCTCTTACGCCCACATTTCTAATGTGCCAGCGTAAGGGCTCCATCGTTTTCCCAGTTCTGGGCATAACAGCTCCGACTGTCGAAAACTTGGTGTATACTATAAAATTTTAGTTTTACGCCTGGGGACGGAACCTTCGGCGTGATAACTAGAATTTTTGGTAGCCCGGCGTAATGCACGGATCGTACGCTGCCAGTTACGTCCCTGGATGAGACTTCCTGCATAAAATGGCCAAATTTGTACAGTCTTGGCTTAAAGCATAGACTGTGGCTTCTGGATCCCCATGCTGCAAGATTTCGTAATGACGTATTTTTCTCGCACTTTTGCAGTTAATTTGGGTGAGTCTCCACTGGCTGAGGTGATGGGTTCCGCTGCCGGGATGCTGCACTCGAACTATTTGGAGGATCTGTCCCACGTGGCATTTCCCATCTCCGGACCCCAGTATCCTGAGGGAAGGGGGCTTTTGATATCAGCCCAGGGCGAGCGGACGCTGCTGAATATGATTAACGGGGAGCCCCTGACGTATATAGACGGGGAGCAGTACATAAAGCCAGCTTTTCTCTTTGGGGACATGATCGATAAACGGTCCCAGACGAAGCCTAAGAGAGAACCTTGGGTATTTCCTGTCGGGAACCTGGTTTTGTACCTGCCGACTATGCCGAGGGATTATCCCATCTCGGCGTTCCTCCATGCGACACACCCTAGGAGGATTTCGTGGAACCTGACGCCCGATCTTCACGACAAACCGGGGAAGATCTTTCATCTGAAAGGAGCTGACCAGGGGTCATTTGTCAGTCGTCCTTATGGCCTCGTGACGTCGTTCAGGGGACTGAGCCCGGTCAGTGCTCCGAGCGAGGACAGTCTAGTGATCCAGCCGGTCCAGTTGTCGACTTTCTGCAATGACTTCATGGGGCGAGGGGGAGTATATCCCAAGAAGAATCCTCGATGCAACGGGTGGATCACTCCAACAAACTGTCGATGGGCCTGCCTTGTTGACTGGGCCTTGAAGCACTGTCAGAGAGAGCTGGAGTGCATTGGGCTGTACGCCGCTGTGAGTGCGACCAGTGTTGGGTTGCCTCCTAACCCTAACCTGTACTTGGCACTGATAGAGCGATACATTTCGCTCACTGGGACTTTCGCCACTCCGCTGGGGGAGTTGGGATTGGCCCTCCATGAGATGGCAGCGATCTCGAGGCTGCCGATGGGGGATACCCCATATGAAGAGTACGTCCCCACCAATCGGGAGTTGGGGGATTCGGACCCTCGGGTAGTAGAGGTGTATCAGGAGCTGATGTGCCACTACTTCGCGTGCACGGCCTTTTATGATGAGCCTTCTGATTTGGCCCATACTACCAAGTGGACGTCCTGCCTCTTCTTCCATCGGGCCAGGGCCGCCAAGCCGGAGAAAGTCTCAGGGGGCAAGGATGAGCCCGTAAATTGTTTGGACGTGCTTAGTGCCCAGGTCGTCGAGGCTCTTATGGATGACGCCAAGGCTTTGGACCAGATTCTTGACGACGGGGTAGGAAAGTATCCCGAAGGCACTAAGGCCTATAGTTACTTGAGGCGTTGCCACAGACCTCTGTCCAAGGAAGCCCAGCTGGCTGGTTTTCTCTCCATATGGCTGCGTTGAGTAGTGGTGTCCGGTACTGCATCTGCGGACCGTATTCACCGGAACATCCTGTGGCCCGCGGTGCGTCTGGTGTTTGGGGCAAGACTGGGCCTGCTCCCTGCTATGGTGTGCTGTATACAGGCTGGCCTGAGGGCCATGACTGACGGGCTGCTCGCCGATGAGACTCGGCGTGAAAGCTTTCCCAGGGTGGAATTACCATACCTGTATTTAATGGGATGGTTAATTCTGCACAACCCTCGGGTGATGTCCCCTGGCTCCGGTAGTAGCCCGGGGGGTAGCTTCCTGCTGAATTATAAGGACTCTTCCTGGAATATGAACACAGTTTTAGACTGTAGGCTGACACTGGGCCTCAGTCATGGCTGGAAGCTCCTTTGCATTGCTCTTCCAGTACATCGCAATCAATCGGGGATCAGGCTGGAGGATTTAGGTGGAGAGAAGACTAATTTTTCTCCGGAGGCCTTCAAGTGGTTGATCTGTATCAGGCCTTCCCACTTGTTGTATAGAAGTGAAGATCACTGCTTCCTCGAGCCTTACTTGCCTAGTCAGTTTTTAAGGCAATTTGGGTACGACCAGTTGTACGTGGGCAATGCCGTTACCAGCTTCAGGTCCAGGGGCGGCCTCATCGATGGAGCCAGAGGATGGCGATATTTCATCATGGGATGCACTGGAGCAATCTTTACCATGCCGGTCGTCACACCCTCCACGGAGCTGCGCATCCTACATTCGTATGCCCAGTTCTACGTGGCGGTTAACACCTTCCACCGTGATTTTGACATGTGTGGGAGTTTTAGGGTGCCGCCTTCCACGCCTGGGGGAAGAGTCAAAGTCCTTTCGGTTTTTCCTGACGAGGGTGAGGAGTTCGCTACTCCTGATGTGCCGTTGGTGACGGTACCGAGGTGTGAAGTGCCTCTGCCTGCGGGGGCTTTGGTAGTCTCTGGAAAGCGAAGGGCTGCTGCTCCCAAGGAGGTTTTTCCTCGCAAGAGGAAGAGGACGGTCAATCGTTCTCTTCGAATTCCTGGCATCGAGGCTCCCCGAGAGGAACCTGCTGTTTCGCCTGTCGAGAATGTTTCCCTGATCGGGGGTTCCTCGCCTTCTAGGAAGGGACCCTCAATTTCGGCTGGCGGTGCCGGGGCATTCCGTCTTGAGGATGTCGTTGCCGCTACTACCTCCGGTAGTGGTACGAGATTGCCGGTGTGGCCGGGGCAGATGGGAGAATCTTCTCTTAGACCAGCAACGGATGAAACCCCTGCCGTGTCCGTGAGTATGCCTGGCGAGGTCCCAACTGACGAACCTCGATCGCGCCTTGGTGGAGGCTTAGTAGAGCTCCTGGCGATGTCGGTTGGCCCACCCCCTTCTCCAGGTATGACAGTTCGCATTACGTCATTAAGGCATGATTTAGCTACCTCGACTGCAGATGCGTCGTATATACCGCTGGCCACGGGTAAATGTCATCTTTATGTCTCCTTTTTAGAAAGGGTACCATTATATTGATATCAACTCTCTTGTCCTTTTTCCAGGGGATGGCGTCCACGGGGAATATAGCTTTGAAGCGCCTTCTGGCTCTGCTCCGGCTCCTGGAGATGATACGGAGGCGTTTGATCTTGAGGAGGAAATATCTTCGGGGGCCGGTTCGCCTATTGAAGAGGCTTCGATATCCCAAGAAGAAGAAGAGCCTGTCATTGCGACTACTTTGGTTGACGTGCCTCTTTTGGTCGCACCACCTGTCGAGGCGACGGTTGTGACCACTTCGTCCGCAATCGTTCCTGGAGGGGGATTTGCCAATGCCGCGGCCACTCCTGGGGCCCAATCGGATTTAGCTGCGCTGACCGAGCAATATACCCGTGTCTTCTATGCTACTTTGAAAGCGCTGATACCGATGGTGCTGAAGGGGAATCTGGATCTCGAGCGCCTGAAGAAGTCCTCTCGGATTCCGATAGAGGCGATCCGGGATTTTGACGGCACCGGGATAGCTGATGCCCTGGAGGCGATGGTTAATGGTTTGGGGCAACCCATTAACGAATATCTGCAGCTAACTCGGGGCGATATTGAAGCTGAGGTCCAGTCCAGATATGACTTCATGACTGCGCAGTTTGCCAAACGGATGGAGAGCTTAGATAAACTCGCTCAAACACGTCAGTTGGAGATGGACGAAAGAAAGACCGTCGAGGAGGAGGCCCTTGCCCTTCAACTGAAGTGCCAATCCGAGCATGAAGGGAACGTAGCGAGGGCTGGCAAGTTGAAAGAGGAGCTCACTCAGGCAGAGGAGTGGGCCTCCCAGTCATTGGCAGGTCTAGACGTAGCGACCGCTCGATTGAGTGCAGCGCGACGGGATCTGGATCGTGCAGAAGTTGCCCGCGTGGGTGTTCGTCGGGCGAGGTCCGAATTGTCCCTCAGGGGAGACAACGAAGCACGGCTGGAGCAGGCCCGCGCCGATACCTTGGCCTGCAGGGATGAGAGGATAGCCGTACTGGCGCGGCAGATTCATGATCTGACTGCTCCCCCGCAATGTTGTACCCTTTTTTTTTCTTGCTTGCCAGTATAATTCTGCCCTTTCTTGGAAATAAAGCAAACTCTTTTCTGACTTTGTGGACCCATCATTTCGGAATGTAAATGACAGGTTTGGGCAAGAGTGATATCAGAGGTAGTATGGACGTGATAAACTCTCAGGAAACTCTAGCAGGACATATTTATTCAGAGGTCATACGGACATGATAGAATATGCTCTGACTAAGGCTTGTTGGTAAGATACTATCAGAGGTGATATGGACATGATAGGCTCTCAAGGAACTTTAGCAGGACACATTTATGCAGAGGTCATACGGACATGATAGAATATGCTCTGACTAAGGCTTGTTGGTAAGATACTATCAGAGGTGATATGGACATGATAGGCTCTCAAGGAACTTTAGCAGGACACATTTATGTAGAGGTTATACGGACATGATAGAATATGCTCTGACTAAGGTTTGTGGGTAAGATACTATCAGAGGTGATATGGACATGATAGGCTCTCAAAAAACTTCAGCAGGACACATTTATGCAGAGGTCATACGGACATGATAGAATATGTTCTGACTAAGGTTTGTAGGTAAGATACTATCAGAGGTGATATGGACATGATAGGCTCTCAAGGAACTTCAGCAGGACATATTTATGCAGAGGTCATACGGACATGATAGAATATATTTTGGCTAAGGTTTGTAGGTAAGATACTATCAGAGGTGATATGGACATGATAGGCTCTCAAGGAACTTCAACAGGACACATTTATGCAGAGGTCATGCGGATATGATAGAATATGTTCTGACTAAGGTTTGTAGGTAAGATACTATCAGAGGTGATATGGACATGATAGGCTCTCAAGAAACTTCAGCAGGACACATTTATGCAGAGGTCATACGGACATGATAGAATATGTTTTGGCTAAGGTTTGTGCTGGAAGTAGTTTTGTCAGAATTGAGGTTTCCGCTATATTCTACCCGAGCAGAGGAGATTAAGCATAGTACCTTTTTAGGAATTTGCCGTTGATAGGAGCCATTAACATGTCTCCATTAGGCTGGGCTAACCTGTAAGCGCCATTTGAGAACATTGTCTCGACTACATAAGGACCCTCCCATTTGGGCTGGAATTTGCCTTTACTCCTGTGGGTAAGAATCATCGGCCTTCTTAAGGCTAGAACTAGCTCGTCGACTCTGAACACTCTTTCCTTTACTTTATGATTGAAAGCTCTGGAAATACGTACTTGGTAGAGCGCGATGCGCTGCTGAGCTTGGAGGCGTTTCTCGTCTAATCCTTCTAGCTCCTGAAGTCTTAAAAGGTCGTTCTTCTCTTGAGTCAGCTCGTTAGCCACGGCTATTCTGAGTGACGGGATCTGGACTTCAATGGGGAGAACTGCTTCGCTCCTGTAGACCAGTGAGAATGGAGTACAACCTGTCGGTGTTCGTACCATTGTGCGATATGCCCAGAGGCATTCGCCCAGTCTCTCATTCCAATCTCTCTTGTTTGAAGAGACGAACTTCTTCAAGAGTTTGATAATGGTTTTGTTGAAAGCTTCCGCCAAACCATTAGCAGCTGGATAATATGCCGTAGAGGCAATATTATGTATCCAATTTTTATCGCAAAATCGATGAAACGCTTAACTGATGAACTGAGGCCCATTGTCGTGAATTATCCTCCGAGGTACCCCGAAGCGATAGATGACGTGATGCTTGATGAAGCTGATCACATTAGACGCTTTTACCTCTGCGAGAGGGATAGCCTCTGCCCACTTGGAGAAGTAATCCGTGATGGCCAGTATAAACTGGTGACCCCTGGAAGAAGACGGGTGGATAGGACCAATGACATCCATACCCCATGCTTCGAAAGGCCAAGATGCAACCGTAGGATATAGATATTCAGACGGTTGATGTATGAAGTCCGCATGGACCTGACAGGCCTTGCATTGTTTTGCATAGCTGATCGCGTCTGTGATCATAGTGGGCCAGTAGTAGCCCATTCTCCTGATACGATCCTGTAGCTTAGGACCGGGTTGATGCGCTCCGCATATGCCGTCGTGAGCTTCACGGATGATCATTTGTGCCTCGTCGTCAGAGAGGCATCTTAATAGCAGTCCGTCATAGGTCCGACGATATAGGCATTGTGAAGATGCATCAAAGTAGAAGCGTAAGGACCGCCTCTTGACGGATACTACTTCTTTAGGGTCTTCCGGCAAGATCCCGTATGCCACGAAATCTATGAAAGGACTCTTCCAATCTCGTCTGGGAGGATTGGCGTATGCAGCGTAGCTGCGTTCTATGTGAGAGTTGTTTTTCACATAGAACAAATCTCTGTTAAGAAGGATTACCGATTCCTGCCTTCTTATAGGAGTAGCCAGATCTGCGGCTAGACTGGCTAGGGCATCAGCTTCAAGATTCAGGGATCGAGGTACATGCTCTAGGAAGAAGCCTTTGAATGTCACGGCTATCTCGACCGTTGCTTGGTGATAGGGGATGAGGTCTGGATTCCGGACTTCATATATTCCTCTGACTTGATTGACGATAAGCAGGGAATCACCGAAAGCTTCCAGGGATTCGACCCCCAGCTCTTTAGCGACTTGGAGCCTGATTAAAAGAGCGTTATACTCTGCCACGTTGTTGGAGCAGGGCTCGTTGAGAGAGTATGCCCGGTAGATGACGAGTTTGTCGGGAGTAACTAGGACGATTCCTACTCCTGAGACCATACTTCCCCTAGGACCGGTTCTGGAGGCACCATCAAAGAATAGTTGCCATGCGTCGCTTTCTGTCGCAGAATTATTTTCTGCAACTTCGTCAGGGATGTCCTCGTACAACATGGAGGTCTCCGGGATTGGATGAGCAGCTAGGAAGTCGGCCAATGCTTGGCCTTTGATAGACTTCTGAGGGACGTACACCATGTTATATGGTGTTAACAGCATCACCCACGTTGCGAGTCGGGAATTAAGAGCACTTGGCTTGCTCATTAGTACTCGAAGAGGGTTGATCCTGGAGATGATATGGATAGTCTGGCCGGTGACATAGTGCCGCGTCTTCTGGATAGCGAACATCAGAGCCAAGCATTCTTTCTCCACTGGGTTGTACCGGTGTTCGGCTCCGACCATCATTCTACTTAGATAGTAGATAGCCTGTTCATGCCCTACATCGTTCTTCTGCGCAAGAAGAGCTCCCAGGGAATGGTCCATTGCTCGAACGTATAGGAAGAATGGTCTTCCTACGACGGGGGGCACCAGAACTGGCAGATGAGTGAGGTAGCGTTTGATATCGTTAAACGCTTATTGACAGGCTTCGTCCCATACGAAGGATACACCTTTCTTTATGAGGCGAGAAAAAGGCTGACATCTTCCGGAGAGGTTGGATATGAATCTCCGGATGTAAGCCAGACGACCTTGAAATCCCCTAAGTTCTCTCAGATTGCGAGGTGATCGTATTTCTACGATGGCTTGGACTTTCTCAGGGTCCACTTGGATGCCTTTGGCGGTAATGACAAATCTCAGGAATTTGCCGCTAGATACACCCAGAAAGGACTTCGTAGGATTCATCTTGAGTTGATGTTGGCGCATTAACTCGAACACCGACCTCAAGTCTCGAATGTGATCGTCCTTGAGGCGACTTTTGATAGCTATGTCATCTACGTAGCATTCCACCGTTTTGCGTAAATGCTCATGGAATATGTTACTCATAGCTTATTGGTATGTTGCCCCGGCGTTCTTTAATCCGAAGGGCATTACTGTATAGCAATATACCCCCAGTGGTGTTCGAAAGGCGGTATACTTCTCGTCTCCAGGATGCATCTTGATCTGATTGTACCCCGAGAATCCGTCCATGAAAGACATGCGTTCAAAATCGCAGGTGTTGTCGATCATGATGTCTGTGATGGGAAGAGGGAACTCATCCTTGGGGCAGGCCGCATTCAGATCCCGGTAATTGATGCAGATGCGTATTTTCCCATTTTTCTTCACGACTGGGACAACGTTGGCGACCCAGTCGGGATGTTGTTCCACCCGAATAAAACTGCAGGCTATCAACTTTTTGACTTCGGCTCCAATGGCGTCCATCATATCCGGGCAGAACCGGCGCTGGTGTTGCTTCACCGGCTTTGAATCGGGTGATATGTTGAGTTTGTGGGTAGCCATCTCTGGATCAAGTCCTGGCATATCCTCATAATTCCACGCGAAGACGTCGATGTATTCTTTTATCAGTTGAATAACTTCTTCCCTTTCGGCTGGGGAAAGATTGTTACTGATTAATATTGGCCTCGGTGAGAGTTTATCCCCAACGTCGATCTGGATAACTTTATCTTCAGTGGGAGGTTCTCTCTGCTCGAAGCGGAACTCCCATTGTGTATCCATCTGTTGAGCCCAAGAGTCATTTTCGAATGGCTCAGACTCTGGCTCGTTCGCTCTGCAGGGATCTGTCATTACCATATTTACTGATAATGTCCGTTCGAGAGCGTCCGGTGAGTCGGGGGGTGACGAGCCGTCCTGATAGGAGGAAAGGACATTCTCGCTTGATTTGGAGGAGGCGATATACCCTAACCCGAAACGGGTCTGTTGATAGCGGGGATTGCCGAACAGTGGCGTTCGTTTGCCCTTCCCGTAGTTGAGGCCTGGCTTCCGCTCCAAGTCGTAGCCCATGCTTTGCATGATCCTCAATGCCTGTGGGCTGTATTGGTGGACCTGTATCTTTTCAGTATCGTTATCGAGAGGATCCTCTTGGACCGTCGGTTGATTGCGCATGCGGCCGAAGACTATTGTACGCTGATTGCCGCAGGTAGGCGGTACGAGGAAGATAGAGTCCTCTTGTGGTCCGTATGCTGCGACGACATTGGATGATGATGTCGCCTCCCATATGTACGGGTGACAGGAAACCATAGCTGCCAAAATTTTTTGTGCTATAGGTTCCATATCGTCATGGGGAGAGGATTCCTGGTTCGGAATCAGAGCGTTGACATACTGGAAAAGAGGATGTTTTTTATCATCTGGGGCTCGGTTCCTGGTTGCATTTACATCAGTTGGCTGCTTGTGGCGCCGGAGGTTGATGACCAAGGAAGGAAGCTTTCGGTTTGAAGTGATCACGAGAGGATCACCCCCTTTTCCTGAACCGGATCTGTTAAGGCGGATAGCCATAGGTTCCATGGCTTTTGGACGAGTGGTTCGTCCCTTTACCCTGATTGACAGTGGTAGTGCGACAGAGGGTTCTTCTGGCTCCCGGTGGGATTTCTTCTCTGCCTCGTCTGACACCTCTTTCGTGTGGTCATGAGAGTACAACACGGCATCTGAATAGTAGGATTCTACTCCTTTGAATGGGTTTAAGTCAGCAACCTCCGTTCGTACTGTTTCTTGTGCGTCTACATATTTAAGACATTGATGTAGAGTTGAAGGAACAATGTTGTGGTCGTAGATCCACGGTCTTCCCAGCAAGATGTTGTAGGATACCTCTGAATCGATGACGTAACATGTGGCTACCGATCTGAGGTTGCCAATTTGGATCCTCAGGCAAATTTTTCCCAAAGGTTTGCTCTTTCCAGCGTTGAAACCCACGATTGTGGTGGTAGTGAAAGCTAACTCGCTAGTAGGAATCCTCAGTGGCCTGAGCAGACTGTGGGGGATTATGCTGATTGACGATCCCGAATCTATATGAATCCGGTCGACCTCCATGGAACCGACGTACCCGGTATAATAGAGGGGCCTGTCATGCCTGTTATGTTTCAATAGCATGTCGTCTTGAGTGAAAGTGATATTCGGCACCACCTCCATCACACTGTGGCACTGGGGACACGCCACTGGTTCTTCGTCGGGGGACTTGAGCTGGGTCAAGCATGCCTCTGCCTGCATTAGTGCTTTACTCAGGGCTAGACGAGTGTCCTGGGAGAGCCTGAGTAGCTCGAAGATGGACAGCCTGGCTGGTGTATTAGCCAGTTGGGCCAGGATATCGAAGTTGTAGGGCTTTTCTAAACCTTTGTTAGGGATGTTTCTCATAGGTTTATCAAAACGAACTTCCTTCTGCTTCCCCTTGTCCGTTGGAGTCGGCCTTGCAGGATCGGTCTCTGGCCCGACGGACTCGGGTCCCGAAGGTTTGGTGGCCGAACTACCCGCCGGTGCACCTTCCTGATTTGCTTCGTAGTCATTGAGGTAAGCTCTCCTTGAACGGGTTGCGGCTAGTACCTCGTCCTCGTCTGACGGTGCAGAAGTTACAACCATATGACATGGTTTGCATTTGGAGCTCTTTCTAGACGCAGCTCTAGGAGCATTAGACTCTTTCTCGAGCTCTGATACCAGATCCGGATGAACCCACATGATCTCGCCTCGCCGGGTGGTTAGGGGTACCAGGTCATGATTTTGACCCCTAGCTGGGGGGAGATTGACGATGTTCATCGTAGTCCGAGAGATAGGCACAACACCATTCGGGACCTCCTGGGGAGGCAGATTGCCAAACTGTAGAGAGACCATGTTGGCTGTGACTGTCTTCTCAGTGTTGTGCAGGGTTATGGCTTTGGCATCGATCAAACCCTGGATCTTCCTTTTCAGTATGTAATACGCCTTTGTCGGGTGGTGCACATATCTGTGGAAAATGCAGTATTTGGGGTCGTCAGTACTGCCGACTTCTTGGGGCCGTTTCAACTCCGGAAGGGTGATCTTGCCACTTTTGACGAGACACTCGAATATACTCGGGATATCCTCGTCGTCAAAGGAGTAGACTTCTACGGGCCTGGACATCCCTGGTCTCGTTTGCGTGGTTGCCGTAATCTTTTGTCTGGACGTATTGACCGTAAGAGCTTCTTTCCCTTTTGGACCACGAAGATGGTCGCTGCTGGGAGATGACTTCTTGCCTTTGTCAAAGGCGGAGATCATAATGCCATTATCGCGCGCCTTGTGACTGTTGTCTTCAGCGGCTACGGCCGAGAGGATGAACGAGGGCCAATCACGGAACTGATATGGTCCTGTGAACACCGAGACCACGGGAAGGAGGTTTTTCCTGCAAATATCTACCAATACAGAGTCTGGAACTCCTGGAGGCATCTGTAAGGTGGCCTGACGAAAACGCTCGATGAAGGTACGAACGTCCTCTTTTTCTCTTTGCTTGACTTCGATGAGAGAGGACATGGACATGTCCATTCCTCCCTCATAGAATTGCGTGAAGAATAAAGCTTTGAAGTCCTCGAAGGAAGTGATGCAGTTGTCCGCCAAGCTACGGTACCACTGATAGGCTACTCCCGAGAGACAACCTTTGAACACCCGAGTGAGGAGGGCGTCGTTCCCTTGCAGCAACACCGTCATCATACTGAAATAGTTCATGTATTGACTTGGTGACATTTTTCCCTCGAACAGGGCCATGGTCTGAGGTTTGTACCTCGAAGGGAAAGGAACCTCTTCCCAGATAGCTGGGTAAGGCTGGTTGATTCCCAGTTTCTTGAGCTGATCTTTATGCTTCAAGGCGTCAAACTGGGCTTTCAACTCTCGCACTGCCTGCATCGAATTTTTAGCCGGAGGCGGGACTACGGAGTGGTGCAGAGTTGGCTGCATTGTGACTCCAACGGGAGGCAATATATTCTCCGAAAGCGGAGGAACCGCTGACTCTTGATCTAGAGCAGGTCCTTGGCTTGGATTAGATGGTGGCAAGTCCACCCCCACACGTATCTGAGTTGGCGGGACCGATGCTTGAGCTATGCTAGTTGCGTGCTGGGTTAGCATCATCTGGTGCATGTTTTCTATCATGGATTTTATTTGTTTCAGAGATGTTTCCAGCGTAGTGATGCGTTGCTCCGCGTTTCCTGATGGTGAAGCCTCCTCGCGTTCATCTTCAACGGCGTAAACTTCCATCTCCCTAGGTGTCGTCGAAGGATGAGTGTAGGTCACTGTAGAAGTCGACTCTACGCTTTCAGCATCTGATTCAGGGGCCTGGCGATCCTCAGCGTCGGAATCAGAAGAGGATGAAGCTGGTCGTCGTGATCTTGCACGTGTGTTTTGGAACACCCCGGCTTCAGCGTTTCTGAAGAGTTCATTGAACCTCCTTCGGCTCGGAGGCCTGGAGGGATGACGTCTTGAGTTCGAACCCCGTCTAGGCATGCGTGAAGCCATGTTCACAGATGCATGCGCGGGCTCCTTTCCCTGAAAAGACAGAGAGTTGCTTAACCGGTCGAAGACCGGTCGTCTTGTATTAGAGCAGCAACAGTTAATCACAACTCTATGGCTATTGCAATAGTGCTCGTCAGGAGGCGTAATAGACATATTGGAAGGTTCCCTCTCTTTGCGCTTCTGGATTAGATATTTGCGCAGGTCAGGAGGAGTTGCAGAAGAGAATGATCGTTTGCTTCCTCTGCTCCCATCAGCGGTCATGCGGAGGTTGGGCACCATGGCCCTTGCTACGCCACCTGTGTACAACAGGTTGGCCGTCTGGGTGGCGGGTAACCCCCGGCGTATCTTGGAGATTTGCTCAGGCTGGCGTGAAGCTGAAGAGGTCCTCAGTCGGCCATCGGCTTCTTGCGTAATCCGGAGGATATGCAGATTGTTCCCTCGCCGGCGTAAGGGCCGGGCAGTTGCGCATTCCGTCGCCTGATTTCCTCCGCGTAGGTCACAACGCTCATCTGGTTCCCCGTAGAGGTCAGACGTCATCTTGTGTGCGGAGCGTGACCTGTACTTTTGATTTGGCGCTAAGGCATCATCAGAAGTTTTGTCTGTACCGCGCGTAGCGGGAGACTGATTTCTACGCGTAGAGCGCAGTGGATACTCCTGGGTCAGCGCTGAGGCTTTGTCCGAAGTTTTGTCTGTACCGTGCGTAGCGGGAGACTAGTTTCTACGCGTAGAGCGCAGTGGATACTTCTGGGTTAGCGCTGAGGCTTCGCCCAAAGTTTTGTCTGTACCGCGCGTAGCGGGAGACTGAATTTTACGTGCGGGGCACAGAGGGAGCGATGCTACAACCTCATTGGTCGGAGAGATCGGAGAGATCGGAGAGTCCACAGGAATGGTAGAGGATGTCTTGGGCATCCAGACCTTGCGTAGCTTCCTGTTGTCTTGGACGGAGAGAGGGTGAGAGCTACCCCCGGTTCGAAGCATGTCTTCGTATGCAGACTGGTCGAATTGGACGACCAGTGTCTTCTTCACGGTTCCTATAGATACCGCATCGTGTTGAGAAATTACTTCCTCATCAGAAGAGAAAGCTGTCCCCAGCAGAGTCGCCATCTTGTTTGTGGTAGAAAACGAAAGAATGAAAATGTATTCAATATGGGGTTTACACAGAACCCACCTTCTTTGGTTTACAAACAAACTTGTACAATGTAATCCTATACGAGGATATGGGAGTACAATTTATTTAATCTGGGTATAAATTGCTATAGGTGTCTGATCTGCAGTCGATCACTTTAGCCCTTGGACCACACGATGGTGAAGAAGCGCCGTAGAAGACAGGAAGCAGCCTCGGGGGTTGCAGAAAAGGGTGGATGCACGATGCCCAGGTCGTCGATCCCTATCCTTTGTCCGAGCTCCGGGTTCCTCTCTCTCTCTCTCTCTCTCTCTCGATCTCCTCTCTCCTTGCTCGATCTTCAATTGTTCGACCTCTTCTCTGAGTCTTCAATTGTTCGATCTTTTAATTTGTCGACCTTTTTCCCCATTGATAGGGGTCTCTATTTATAGAGTTTTTGTGACAGTGACCACTCAGTTGGTGTAAAAACCGAGGAGCGGACAACACAGCACCCTTTTACACGACGGTTAAAGTAACCAATGCCTGCGTATGGATGATCTTTTGAATGAGTGTGTGACGCGGGTCCAACTAAGGGACACAACGCGTACAATTGCTACGAAGATCACGGCGTAAAAGCCACGTAGGTAGGTATCCCCCGTGTAGAAGAGGTGGGCGTAAAAGCCGATGTCTGTCATCGTGGCATAGAAGCCAAGTAGGCATAGAAGTCGGGTGGGCGTAGAAGCCCGATAGGCATAGAAGCCGAACAGGCGTTGAAGTCGAACAGGCATGAAAGCCGAACAGGCATAGAAGCCGAACAGGCATAGAAGCCGAGCAGGCATAGAAGCCAAATGGTCGTAGAGACTGAGTGGACGTTGAAGCCGAACGGGCGTTGAAGCCGAATAGGCACAGATCCTGGGCGTAGAAGCCGCTGCGTACCGTGCCAAAATGCTGATGTGGACGTCTTTAGCCGGAATCACGACTTTTGAAGATATAACCAAATCCCTTGCATTAAATGCAGAGATCCGCCATTATTTTGTGCATTAAATGCGGAGGCATGTTTTTGAAGGTCTGCAGCTCTCCTGTGTGTTCGTCGCAGAGACGTGCCTCGAGAAGGCTGTTACCGCTTTATCCGCCAATCGCAGAGACGTGCCTCGAGCCCTGCGCAACAAGCAGCTTTTGACGTGGCAGGCGGTTTGTCCGCTGTGGAGCGTAAACAGGTCACATCTGCCCGTGTAAAACAAGGCGGTGTATTCCCTTGCACGCGAAAGAGCGGTTTATGCTGAGGGGACTTCAGTGAGCGACGGTTTGGTGATATTTTAACCAAATCCTCTGCATTAAATGCTGAGATTTGCCATCATACTGTGGAGCGCGTTCCTAGGGGTCTGCCACTGTTTCCAGCCGTCGTTTGGGTAGCCGTGCAGCACTTTTTGTCAGAAGTCAGGGGTCAGATTCACTGTGTGACTTGACAAGTTCGTTTCGGGGAAGACGAAGCGTTCCTCGTACGCTTTGAGCTGCTTTGAGAGCGGCTGAGTTTTACGCCATGGAGGCGATAAAGAACTCTTTTTTATGCTGGGTCAGCCTGGACGTACCGTACTTACGCTGATGGTCCTTTGAGCTCATATTTTACGCTGTATTTGGCGGAAGAGCTCTGTTGCATGTTCGACGGCTTTGGAGGCCTCTGCTTACGCTGCTCTGTATTAAGATGCCGCGTAGATCCTTCCAGCGTATTTTTCATGCTTCTACAGTGCCCTTGGATCTTCTTTACCTTCTCCATTGTATGAACAACCAACTCTGGCCCAAGAATCTGTCCCTCGCCCACATCGCTCCAATACACTGGGGAACGATACTTTCTGCCATACAACGCTTCATAGGGAGCCATCTGAATGCTCGCTTGATAGCTATTGTTGTAGAAAAATTTGACCAAATATAAATGGTCCTCCCATGATCCACTAAAATCAAGCATGCACGTCCTTAACATATCTTCCAGCGTCTGAATGGTGCGCTCAGACTGGCCATTTGTCTGCTGGTGATACGATGTGCTAAACTTCAGGCGGGTACCGAGACTCTCTTGCATACTCCGCCAAAAGTAAGATGTGAATCTCGTATCCCTATCAGACACTATACTGACTGGCACTCCATGCAGTCGTATGATCTTCCTCATATACATATCTACTAAGACCTCTATAGACTGCCCAACTCTGAAGGGTAAAAAGTGAGCGGACTTGGTGAGTCGATCTACGATCACCCATACCGTATTGCTACCACCAGGATTCCTCGGAAAGCCCGTAATGAAGTCCATAGTGACGTGCTCCCATTTCTACTCAGGTATCGGGAGTGGCTGATGTAAACCGGCAGACCTCTGATGCTTAGCCTTGACCTGCTGACACACCAGGCACTTCGCCACAAAGCGGGCTATCTCCATCTTCATTCCATGCCACCAAGAGTACTACCTCAAGTATCTGTACATATTTGTGCCTCCTGGATGAATAGAGTATGTTGAACTGTGCGCCTCCGACATCAGCTCCTGACGAAGTTCTCCATTCGAAACATAGAGCCGATCTCCACATCTCAAAGTCCCGTCCTCGTGTATGTGCAATCCTATCTGCATCCCGGCCTCTGTCCTCTATCGAAGCCTCTAGAATCTGGTATCTGTTGGTAAGGCAGCCTTGATCCTCTCAACCAATGTCGATTGCACCTGAAAACTTGACAACTGGTCGTCTGGTCCAGGCATAATGACTTTTATACCCAACTGCTCCAGATCTCTCAATAGGTATTGCTGGGTAGTAAAAAAGAATGCCATGGGTCTTCTGCTCAACGTGTCAGTTACTACGTTGGCCTTTCCCGGATGGTGCTATAGCTCAATCTCAAAGTCTGTCATCACCTCGAGCCAATGTCTTTGCCTCTGGTTCAGGTCCTTCTGAGTATAGACGTACTTCAGACTTTTGTGATCCATGAATATCTCCACTCGTTCCCCGTATAGGTAGTGCCTCCAAAGCTTAAGGGCAAAGATCACTATGGCAAGCTCCAAGTCATGAGTGGGATAGTTCTTTTCATGGGTCCTCAGCTGCCTAGAGGCATAGGCCACAATTTTCCCATGCTGCATCAAGACGCAGCCTAATCCTTTCCCAAACGCATCTCTATAGATCACGAATCATCCGGGTCCAGAAGGTATAGTCAAGATAGGTGCAGTAGTCAAACGTTTCTTCAGCTCATCGAATGTCGTCTGACACTCCTCTGTCTAGGTGAACTCCTACTCCTTGCGGGTCAAGTGGGTCATCGGATCTGCGATCCTTGCGAAGTTTTCTTACGAACCTCTGGTAATATCCAACAAGTCCTAGGAAACTCCTCACCTCCGAGACGTTGGTAGGGGTCGGCTGTCACGCCCCGATCTTCCGCAGGCAATCGGCCGTTCCCGCTAGGCGGGAATCACCCGCGCCAGCGCTCCCGCGGAACGATCGCTTAACCCATCCGGGCATGATGCCGCACGAGCGTGAGCCACGCTCGTGCAAGGCCATGGTTCATTGGCTGGCGGCAAGAGTTCTAAGCCACAGAGTCGCACAGATTGTCCGAGTGCAGCGGAGTCATGAACGCATAGGCGATCGGTAACAGGTTCACTGAGTCAACAATATAGCAGAAGCATCGAAACAAGTAAAGTAATCTCTTTATTGATATGAAACATGTATTACAGGCGGCGTAGAGCCGAGATTATAAGTCGCTCAAGCCTCTCTCTCTGAAACAGTAAAAGCGTGCCAAATGGCTACAACTGTGGAATGAATGTACAGGCGATGGTCAGGCGATGTTCACAACTTATGCCTTGTATATGTGCTTCAGTCCCGGACGCACCGTTGCTTCAGAGTGTTGTCCACGCCTTAGCACGCACGTTGGAGGCGTCCGCACCGCACGAGGTTCTCCCGTACCCTGCATATCAAACTGGTGGATTATCAGTACATTGAATGCACTGGTGGGGAAGCTACTCGCCCGCTCGACAAATCCAAACACGTAATACAGGTTTCGTGCACAATTATTCAGTTGTCTTTCTAGTTGCCTTAGGATCAGTTTCATGCAGACATTGAATAGCTTATCGTGTCGGGCAGTGCGCCGTACGATGTTTGAGGGAACACGGCAAGACTTACCAACTTACCATTTATCCTTCCCTGTCCAGGCAAATATTGTTAATTTAAGCAGGGGCATTTATAAACATTCAGGAGGCATAGCATATGCAAACAGGAGGGTCATTTTAACAGGATCGTTCAGGTGTTTATTTGTTCTTGATGCAATACAGTGACTCGCACGCGGATAGCCGCTAAGCGAGGAAAACTTATCTATATGAACAGAAGTCGCTGGCATAGCCATAAAGGACAGTTATAGTCTCAGGGCGAAGCAACGTACAACGCGGGTGGCGAGCCCCGTCGCATAATACTTGCCGGGTAACATACGACTATACATACGTTCCATCCGGATCGGATCGGCTCCGGTGCCCCGGTGTAGCCGTCCGCGGAACTTAACATAACATATCTTGTGCACAAGCTGTCCGCGACAATGCAGGTCAGGGTCTATCCATATTCCATAGCTTGACATGATAATCATGAAACTTAAACTTAGTCTGAACGAGGCATATTGCTCCACGAGCTGGGATTCTATCAGTACATAACACGATCCTCGTTCAGATGCATACATAGCATAATTATCATTCAAGTGAGAATTACGTTCATTACTCATTCTTGCTTAGTGCATTCTCCTGGTTCGGAGATTGCCTTAGATGACCTGACGGTCCCGAATACTTTCAGGTTTTATTCAGGCACAGAACGACTACGTAGTAGTCTTCCGGGGTTTGGATGAAAACATGGCAACATACAAGCAGACAAGCATGCATTTCTAAGGAACATAAGCAGGCACGTTGCTCGGACCCGAAGGTAAGCCGAGAGTTGAAACCGTTAAGGGACTTAGCATGCGAGGGTCTGAACATATATAAGCAGTATTTCATTTTCCATGTTCTAGCATAGCAATACAAGTTGGGATTATTCCCTTAGCTAGGTGCATTGGATTTATTAGCATGCAGGGGGTGAATCACCTAGCGACTAGCATAAATATTCCAGATTTTATGTGTCCTGGCTAAGCAAAGACAAGTTCACCATAGCCACCCACCTTAGCGATGATTCGCCTCGGTAGAGCGATACGTCTGAGCGAGCCTCTGAAAGTCCAAGCCGGATTCCTGTAGGGATAAGTCTGGATATCCTTTGCTTCTTGATCGAGGCAAAGCAGGTCGGGACAGCTGCACTATTGCCGATTGAGTCGGCAGTCCGCTTGAGCGGAATGGGGTGTTACATCCTACCCAACTTAGAAAAAGTCTCATCCTCGAGACTTACTAAGGACAAGCAGAAATCTAGGGTTGAGGCAATCCTAGACAAGTCGTTTGTACTTGTTCATTTGGATTTTCACTTGCACAAGCATTGATCTTAGCATATCGCTCAGACTAGATCGTGCGCACTTTCGAAGGGCCCCTCTAGCGTGAATACGTCAACCAGCTCAGTGATAGCGAAGTCTCAGCACTCGAGTTTCACCTTTTCTTAAGTCTTGGATGGTGCACTAGTTCAAGGCGTCCCTCGAATAGATACATTCAACCAAACTCAGGGTTAGTGAAAATCGGATAAGCTACTAGCGATACTCTCAAAGGTTCGCACAGGTTGGCACAAAGGCCACTCGCAGCATACAACCAGACAAGCAATTATATCAATCAAAACGCATTTTGAAAGTATTTAGACTTATTGTTGGAACATCCCATCGAGGCATTGAGAGAGAGCGTGCACATAACCTACGAACGAGCTTTCGAAACAGAGATATCGAATCAAAGTCCAAAGGCGTAGAAGCCAGGCTCTGATACCAACATGTCACGCCCCGATCTCCCGCAGGCAATCGGCCATTCCCGCTAGGCGGGAATCACCCGCGCCAGCGCTCCCGCGGAATGATCGCTTAACCCATCCGGGCGTGATGCCGCACGAGCGTGAGCCACGCTCGTGCAAGGCCATGGTTCATTGGCTGGCGGCAAGAGTTCTAAGCCACAGAGTCGAACAGATTGTCCGAGTGCAGCGGAGTCATGAACGCATAGGCGATCGGTAACAGGTTCACTGAGTCGACAATATAGCAGAAGCATCGAAATAAGTAAAGTAATCTCTTTATTGATATGAAACATGTATTACAGGCAGCGTATAGCCGAGATTACAAGTCGCTCAAGCCTCTCTCTCTGAAACAGTAAAAGTGTGCCAAATGGCTATAACTGTGGAATGAATGTACAGGCGATGGTCAGGCGATGTTCATAACTTATGCCTTGTATATGTGCTTCAGTCCCGGACGCACCGTTGCTTCGGAGTGTTGTCCACGCCTTAGCACGCACGTTGGAGGCGTCCGCACCGCACGAGGTTCTTCCGCACCCTGCATATCAAACTGGTGGATTATCAGTACATTGAATGCACTGGTGGGGAAGCTACTCGCCCGCTCGATAAATCCAAACACGTAATACAGGTTTCGTGCACAACTATTCAGTTGTCTTTCTAGTTGCCTTAGGATCAGTTTCATGCAGACATTGAATAGCTTATCGTGTCGGGCAGTGCGCCGTACGATGTTTGAGGGAACACGGCGAGAGTTACCAACTTACCATTTATCCTTCCCTGTCCAGGCAAACATTGTTAATTTAAGCAGGGGCATGTATAAACATTCAGGGGGCATAGCATATGCAAACAAGATGGTCGTTTTAACAGGATCGTTCAGGTGTTTATTTGTTCTTGATGCAATGCAGTGACTCACACGCGGATAGCCGCTAAGCGAGGATGACTTATCTATATAAACAGAAGTCGCTGGCATAGCCATAAAGGACAGTTATAGTCTCAGGGCGAAGCGACGTACAACGCGAGTGGCGAGCCCCGTCGCATAATACTTGCCGAGTAACATACGACTATACATACGTTCCGACCGGATCGGATCAGCTCCGGTGCCCCGGTGTAGCCGTCCGCGGAACTCAACATAACATATCTTGTGCACAAGCTGTCCGCGACAATGCAGGTCAGGGTCTATCCATATTCCATAGCTTGACATGATAATCATGAAACTTAAACTTAGTCTGAACGAGGCATATTGCTCCACGAGCTGGGATTCCATCAGTACATAACACGATCCTCGTTCAGATGCATACATAGCATGATTATCATTCAAGTGAGAATTACGTTCATTACTCATTCTTGCTTAGTGCATTCTCCTGGTTCAGAGATTGCCTTAGATGACCTGACGGTCCCGAATACTTGCAGGTTTTATTCAGGCACAGAACGACTACGTAGTAGTCTTCCGGGGTTTGGATGAAAACATGGCAACATACAAGCAGACAAGCATGCATTTCTAAGGAACATAAGCAGGCACGTTGCTCGGACCCGAAGGTAAGCTGAGAGTTAAAACCGTTAAGGGACTTAGCATGCGAGGGTCTGAACATATATAAGCAGTATTTCATTTTCCATGTTCTAGCATAGCAATACAAGTTGGGATTATTCCCTTAGCTAGGTGCGTTGGATTTATTAGCATGCAGGGGGTGAATCACCTAGCGACTAGCATAAATATTCCAGATTTTATGTGTCCTGGCTAAGCAAAGACAAGTTCACCGTAGCCACCCACCTTAGCGATGATTCGCCTCGGTAGAGCGATACGTCTGAGCGAGCCTCTGAAAGTCCAAGCCGGATTCCTGTAGGGACAAGTCTGGATATCCTTTGCTTCTTGATCGAGGCAAAGCAGGTCGGGACAGCTGCACTATTGTCGATTGAGTCGGCAGTCCGCTTGAGCGGAATGGGGTGTTACATCCTACCCAACTTAGAAAAAGTCTCGTCCTCGAGACTTACTAAGGACAAGCAGAAATCTAGGGTTGAGGCAATCCTAGACAAGTCGTTTGTACTTGTTCATTTGGATTTTCACTTGCACAAGCATCGATCTTAGCATATCGCTCAGACTAGATCGTGCGCACTTTCGAAGGGCCCCTCTAGCGTGAATACGTCAACCAGCTCAGTGATAGCGAAGTCTCAGCACTCGAGTTTTACCTTTTCTTAAGTCTTGGATGGTGCACTAGTTCAAGGCGTCCCTCGAATAGATACATTCAACCAAACTCAGGGTTTGTGAAAATCGGACAAGCTACTAGCGATACTCTCAAAGGTTTGCACAGGTTGGCACAAAGGCCACTCGCAGCATACAACCAGACAAGCAATCATATCAATCAAAACGCATTTTGAAAGTATTTAGACTTATTGTTGGAACATCCCATCGAGGCATTGAGAGAGAGCGTGCACATAACCTACGAATGAGCTTTCGAAACAGAGATATCGAATCGAAGTCCAAAGGCGTAGAAGCCAGGCTCTGATACCAACATGTCACGCCCCGATCTCCCGCAGGCAATCGGCCGTTCCTGCTAGGCGGGAATCACCCGCGCCAGCGCTCCCGTGGAACGATCGCTTAACCCATCCGGGCGTGATGCCGCACGAGCGTGAGCCACGCTCGTGCAAGGCCATGGTTCATTGGCTGGCGGCAAGAGTTCTAAGCCACAGAGTCGCACAGATTGTCCGAGTGCAGCGGAGTCATGAACGCATAGGCGATCGGTAACAGGTTCACTGAGTCGACAATATAGCAGAAGCATCGAAACAAGTAAAGTAATCTCTTTATTGATATGAAACATGTATTACAGGCGGCGTATAGCCGAGATTACAAGTCGCTCAAGCCTCTCTCTCTGAAACAGTAAAAGCGTGCCAAATGGCTACAACTGTGGAATGAATGTACAGGCGATGGTCAGGCGATGTTCACAACTTATGCCTTGTATATGTGCTTCAGTCCCGGACGCACCGTTGCTTCAGAGTGTTGTCCACGCCTTAGCACGCACGTTGGAGGCGTCCGCACCGCACGAGGTTCTCCCGCACCCTGCATATCAAACTGGGGGATTATCAGTACATTGAATGCACTGGTGGGGAAGCTACTCGCCCGCTCGACAAATTCAAACACGTAATACAGGTTTCGTGCACAACTATTCAGTTGTCTTTCTAGTTGCCTTAGGATCAGTTTCATGCAGACATTGAATAGCTTATCGTGTCGGGCAATGCGTCGTGCGATGTTTGAGAGAACACGGCAAGAGTTACCAACTTACCATTTATCCTTCCCTGTCCAGGCAAACATTGTTAATTTAAGCAGGGGCATGTATAAACATTCAGGAGGCATAGCATATACAAACAGGAGGGTCATTTTAACAGGATCGTTCAGGTGTTTATTTGTTCTTGATGCAATGCAGAGACTCGCACGCGGATAGCCGCTAAGCGAGGATGACTTATCTATATGAACAGAAGTCGCTGGCATAGCCATAAAGGACAGTTATAGTCTCAGGGCGAAGCGACGTACAACGCGGGTGGCGAGCCCCGTCGCATAACACTTGCCGGGTAACATACGACTATACATACGTTCCGTCCGGATCGGATCGGCTCCGGTGCCCCGGTGTAGCCGTCCGCGGAACTCAACATAACATATCTTGTGCACAAGCTGTCCGCGATAATGCAGGTCAGGGTCTATCTATATTCCATTGCTTGACATGATAATCATAAAACTTAAACTTAGTCTGAACGAGGCATATTGCTCCACGAGCTGGGATTCCATCAGTATATAACACGATCCTCGTTCAGATGCATACATAGCATGATTATCATTCAAGTGAGAATTACGTTCATTACTCATTCTTGCTTAGTGCATTCTCCTGGTTCGGAGATTGCCTTAGATGACCTGACGGTCCAGAATACTTGCAGGTTTTATTCAGGCACAAAACGACTACGTAGTAGTCTTTCGGGGTTTGGATGAAAACATGGCAACATACAAGCAGACAAGCATGCGTTTCTAAGGAACATAAGCAGGCACGTTGCTCGGACCCGAAGGTAAGCCGAGAGTTAAAACCGTTAAGGGACTTAGCATGCGAGGGTCTGAACATATATAAGCAGTATTTCATTTTCCATGTTCTAGCATAGCAATACAAGTTAGGATTATTCCCTTAGCTAGGTGCGTTGGATTTATTAGCATGCAGGGGGTGAATCACCTAGCGACTAGCATAAATATTCCAGATTTTATGTGTGCTGGCTAAGCAAAGACAAGTTCACCGTAGCCACCCACCTTAGCGATGATTCGCCTCGGTAGAGCGATACGTCTGAGCGAGCCTCTGAAAGTCCAAGCCGGATTCCTGTAGGGACAAGTCTGGATATCCTTTACTTCTTGATCGAGGTAAAGCAGGTCGGGACAGCTGCACTATTGCCGATTGAGTCGGCAGTCCGCTTGAGCGGAATGGGGTGTTACATCGGCCACGTCTCTACTGACGAAATCTTTGCTGGATCTACCAAAATACCATCTTATGATATAATGTGTCTGAGAAAAGTGACACAATCTAGGAGGAACTCACACTTGCTCAACTTGGCATAGATCCTCTCACGCCTCAACGTCTCTAACACTAGCCTCAAGTACTGCTCCCCGTGCTCCTCGTGACTTTTTGAATACACCAAGATGTCATCGATGAAGACTACCACGAACTAGTCCAGATACTGGTGGAAGACTCTGTTCATCAGGTTCATAAATATTGCAGGCGCATTCTTCAGTCCAAAAGGAATCACCAAGAACTCGTAGTGACCATAACGAGTCCTGAATGCTGTCTTTGGAATGTCTTCTCTCCGCACCTTTACCTGATGATAACCCGATCTTAAGTCAATCTTCATGAACACCACTGCTCCTGTCAGCTGGTCGAATAAATCATTAATCCGCGATAGGGGGTACTTGTTCTTGATAGTCAAAGCATTAAGGGCTCTGTAATCAATGCACATACGGACTGTTCCATCCTTCTTTGGTACAAACAATACTTGTGCTCCCCCGGGTGATGCACTAGGATAGAAAAATCCCTTGATCTGCACCTCCTCTAACTGTAGCTTCAGCTCATCCAATTTTTTTTCCGCCAACCGGTACACATTTGAAGATACCGACGCTGCTCCTGGTACCAACTCAATAGTGAACTCTATCTCTCTATCTGGCGGTAGGCCTGGCAACTCCTCTGGGAAAATATCCTCGAACTCTACAACTTTCGATAGAGGTGCCGTCTCCATAGCCATGTAAGCTCCAGCTGTCTGACCTACTCCTCGCTCGATGGTCCCTCGTATGTACTCAAACTCCGGGTAATCTGGTGGTCTAAAAGTGATGCTACCCCTCCGGCAATTCAGTATGACATTGTACTAGCTCAACCAGTCCATGCCTAACACAACATCAAAGTTCGACATCGGGAATACCAAAAATTGTGCTCTCATCTCCCTACCACACACGACTACTGAGCAAGTTTTAATAGTGCTGGTAACCGGTACGATGCCTCATCCGATAAGAATCTTCCAACTCTTAGGTAAGGGGGAAGTAGCTACTCTATGCATAGCTACGAAACTACTAGATATGAAAGATAGTATAGCACCAGAATCAAACAACGCAGTCGCTGGTAATGATACAACTAAAATGGTACCTGTGATAGCTTTCCCTTCGGGTTCCTCCTCAGTCGCTGCTAGTGCAAAGGCCTGCCCGCGCCTCTGCTCTCCGACCTGTTGTCTGTCTCGATCAAACTGTGCCTCCTGTGGGGCCAAGGGTGGTCCCCTTTGAAATCCTCCGGGTGCTGGTGGACGTTGACCTCCTAGCGGGGGTAATATCCTCAGGACTGGTGCTGCTGGCCTCTGTCCTGTCTGTCGTACTGCATCCCTGCGCTGTGGGCAATCTCTGGCAAGGTGCTGACTCGCTCCACATATCATGCACAATCCAAGCTTCTTCCGACAATCTCTAACAATGTGTCCCTTCTTGCCACAATGGTGACAAGTCGGAAGCTCCTTGTGCTGGTATGGCACTGTCCTCTGCTGTGTCTGCACTCCCGGACGACGGATTGGTCCTCCTGCTCCGGGCTGGGCTCTGGCTGGTGCATTCGTGCTGGAACGCCTTGATCCTCTGCCAATGGCCTCCTGGATCCTCGCCTCCAACAGAACCTTCTCATAAGAGATCCTCGCCTGGGTGGTGGTTGCTCTTCAGGTGGTCCAGGAGGTGTATCCTTCCTCTGTGCGATGGCGGCTGGCACTAAGGTACCGTATGCCCCGCGTCTGCTGCGCAAGTTTATCTCGCTACAAGAGATAGAACTTCATTAAAAGAGTACAGAAACAAGCAAAAAGGATGCAGATATTCAAAAATATGAAGGAGGTTCAAAGACGTAATCAAAGAGGATGAGATCTAGTAATTTCTATCATATTTCAGGCTCGCTGGGCATGTTACCATACCACAAGCGATAAACTAGACCTGCATGGGCCACCACTAAAACTATGTCACATCCCAGTCCCAAAAATACACGAGACCAGGCCACGTGGCAATGGCCAGCTAATACATCTCCGAGGGATTACCCAATTTAATGGATCCGACGAAGCGTACTACGCTGTCCTAAAATACTAACAAGTCCAATACTATCATACAACAGGTAATGTCTAATCTCATCCATAATATAAACAAGAAGTACTGAAATAAATACTGAAAAATAAGTACAAGTCTAAAATATCATAGTACAATTCCAATATATGTCTGATGGGAACAAACCCACTACAATGACGAATAAGAGTACTGAAAAACAGATAAGAGAGTAATAACTAGGGCATCGGCTAACTAGATAAGGATGCTCCAGTCCTAGGCGGAAGGCCTACCAGTGATCAAGGAAACTCTGATGGAAGCACCTCAAGCTCCTCCTCGGATGCGTACCTCGTCTCCTGCCCGGGTCCGTACACAGTAGGATAATATATCTCGTCCAAATCTGAAAGGAAACCAAGTCCTCAGAGGGACGTAACAAGATACAAAAATGCATGCCATATATAAATATTGAATAAAATAAAGGGATGTGCTAACCATCTAAGTGAATGCAATATGAGAACAACCTTAGTGCGTATGGATAGGTGTAGGCATAACGTCCATACTCCGAAGAGCATGGTATCTGTACATGTAACGTCCATCATTCCGAAAAATGAGGTATCTGTAAATATATACGTCCGTATCGCTCCGAAGAATACGATATCTGTATAAAGGAAGTCATTGGATCCGTGGCTCCTCCGGATACTATAGATTCTAATGTGTGTATCCCATACGCCTACTAGTTGTCCTCTTCGCCCAATACAGATATACAAGTCGAATACATGACATGCATACCACGTAACCATATGCCAAGTCTCAACTCATTATATAACCCTGATTACGTACTAAACCGTGATGCATGTCACATGTACCGATAGCTAGTCGGTTACGCGAAACCGTATCCCAATATGAGTTTATCACCGTGATGCATGTAAGAGTGTCAGGTCTAGGAAGATATCAGAGTATCCTCACAATGGTGGGTGGGTCTACTAGTGACTAAATCAAATACACTACTCATCGATGTACTCGTTGACTGCACCCGAGTCAATCTCGGATGCGCACAGTTATATGAAATAATGCAACAAGATATCATACAACATTTTATAATTTAAATTAAACAATAAATATGGCAAGGTATAATTGCCTGGGTCCTTAAGCTGCGAGTGCCAATAACCTTCTCCCGAAGTCTCGCCTGAATGGTCCGGCGACCCTATACATATAATATAATATAATAATACGATCATCAGTCACTATAATAGTATGCACAGAAAACCTTACGCTGCACTTAGGAACTAACGTAAGGGTCACAACTGGTCATCTAGCAGGGTTGCGTGTGCACGCAGCTAAGACGTACGCATGTCATATCCTCAATTAACATGTAGATCAAGACAACGAATTATCCAAATACGTTACGTAACTAATTACGTATAGTACAAAAATACCAGTCCTAGCTATCATGTTAGAGTGTCCCAGGCCAATGTCTAAACTTTTAGGTCAACACAGTGTTCAAATAAAAATAGTTATTTTTATTTTTGAGGAATTACTCACATTAATTACTAATCTAAAATAAACACACACACACACACACACATATTGTACTTAGGGTTTCATATTACTTTACATGTGTTCATTCATCGACACAATGACACACAAAAAAAAGAAAACAATAATATATTTACCTAGTCGTGGCCGAGAAGGGGGGGTCTTTGGCTCGTCGACGGCCTATCTCCGGCGAGGGAGGGTGGAGCTCCGGCGAGCATAGTGCTCGACAGCAGCAGCAACAGCCTCGGCAGCGGCTTGCAGCAATGGTAGTAGCTGCAGCGGCAGGCGGTGGGGAATGGCCATAGGGAAATAGTGGTCAGGGTGGTGGTGGTCTAAGGTGGCGGTGGTCGGGATGTGGATGGTGCGGGTGAAGGTGATGATGGAGTTGGTGATGGTGATCAGGATGTGGATGGTAATGGTGATGAGGGTGTTGGTGATTGTTGATGGTGGTGCTGGGGCGGTGGAGATGGTGACGGGGACGACGGTGGCACTGGTGGCTAAGGTGGAGAGGGTGATGAAGAGGGTGGCGGTGGAGTCGGGTTGAGGGTGGTGATGGTGTCGGGTTGGTGACGGTGTTGATGATGAACGGAGATGGAGGAGGAGAAGGATGACGGTGGTGGGTTGTGCAGTGGTCGAGGTCGGTGGGACAGGCAGAGGAGATGGTGACTGAGGTGGTGGTCATTGAGCAGAGGTGGTCGGGGAAGGAGGGACGGCCGATTAGGAAAAAGCTAGGGTTTCGGTTAGGGTAGTTTTTTAGGGTTTGGAAGAGAGAGAGTTGTATTTATATAGGAGAGAGAAAGGGGTTGTCCTCGAGAATTGGGCCAGCTAGGGCTCCTTGGGGTGGGGAAAATGTTCACATGAAGGAATATAGGGTATAGATGGGCTAGGTTGGGTCTAATTTTGGGTGAGGTTGGGTCCTCACAATAATTTAATTAAAAATCAGTGTAAATGATGCTATTTAATCAATTGGGAATACATAGGTTTAAAATTTGGTGGGACACAAGTTTTATGGACATAGGAGACTCAGAATAGAATATTGTCAATATTTGGGTTGAATAAAATGGGTCGAGGTTGGGTCTCCAATTTTGATTGGAACGGACAAAGATGCAAAGTTAGATTTATTTGGATTTAAACATGGACGTTTGGAACGAATACTGTGCGACTAAAATAAAGCACAAGAGAGAGTATTTATGAGTTACACAAATGTTAGAATAGAAGGTTAGCTTGTCTAAGAAAAGTATGTAAAATTTGTTTGAAGGTAAATACTAGTGTAGTTCTCCAAATATCGAAGCAACGGTAAGGTGCACTAAGTGGTTAAAATATTGCATAATAAATATAAAATACTGTGTTCTAATTCTAATTGGATTCAAACTAATCCTAGTCTCTCTATCTAAGCTAAGTAGGCCTAAATTTGGTCGAGGGGGTTTACAGACGTAATTTTAGAGGTCCTTCAAGCCCATATATGTTGTCTTCTTGACTATGTGCGGTGTTACAGCCACTGTGACATGGCCCACAGCCGAGGCTTTATCCTATCGAGGTACCTCATAGTGATGTCACCCCACAGTAACATGGAGTACTACGCTCCTTTATAGTGCTTGAGTCTGACTATATGCAGTGCTACTGCCGCTGTGACATGGCCTGAAGTCGAGGCTTTACCCTGTCGTTGTACCTCATGGTGGTATCACCCCATGGTAACATAGAGTACTACGTTCCTCTATAGTTCTTATGATCAGTTGGCACTTGAGGCCTATTATGAACGGATCCGCCAGATTTACCTGACTCCGATCTTTAGCCACTGTGATGATCCACGCTAGCTTCGCTCATTCAGTGTTCAGTTCTGGCCCTTGAGGTCTATTATGAACGAATCTGTCAGATTTACCAGACACTGATCTTTAGCCACTGTAATGATCTACGAAGTTCTCTTTAAACCTTTGATGAGATGAATAGATGCCACTACTGCAGCTTTCTGGTTTTTATAGTATGTCGATATCACTCGAATATGTGTACTAACCATAGAAAGATCATCTGAGAGCTTCCAGAGCCATTCTGCTATATACGCTGCAGCTGATAGTACAAAAAACTCTGAAAGTAAAGACTGAGCGAGCCCCCCTGGTATCCAGATTATTTTATATCCTTAAAGATGATCCCATGTCTTGAGACTGGACAAAATAACATCTTTGTTCTAGTGACACTTCTACATCCACAACGGGGATTAGCTAGTCATCCACATAGATATAAAAGATGACTCCTTTATTATCAGTGAACTTTGTGTACACGCACTTGTCTGACTCGCTGATCCTGCGATAACTTTGACTAGATAACTTATCATACTTCTGCTGCCACATCCTGGGATTTGCTTCAGGCCATTTTTGAGATATCACCAACCCACAAACTGTCTTCAAATCAAAATAACAATAATTCTGACTATTGTCCGTGAATCTCTTATGACCGTCTTCCTCCAAGACTTGTTATCCTCCCTTTATCTGATAAACAATCAGCTTGTGAATAGCAACAACGACAATCATCATCCTGATATATGACACCCTTAACGAGGTACCTAAGAACTCAATCCCCTATTTTTTGAGAAAACCCCTAGGCTACAAGCCTAGTCTTGAACTCAACTATTCTGGATGCTTCTATTTACTTCTACTGAAGATATATAAGCATCTGATAGGTTTAGCTCCTTCAGGCAGATTGATCAACATCCAAGTATTGTGATGGGGTCAATCTTTTCATGGACTGTCTCCTCTTAGCAGACTAAGTCTCTGGTCTTTATCGCCTTATCATTGGTAAGTGATACGACCTCCAAATGATAAGTGATAAGATCATCTTTGGTCCTTTGACCTCCTGACTCTTCTTTCTGACTGCTCTTCGAGTTTCTGGTTCAAATATTGTCTCGTTAAAGATAACTCCTCCTGGGAATACAACTTCTTCAACATAAGTGCCAACAACTCTGCCTGGTAAGGTCCTCTAGAAACTAATCATACGCATGAAACCCCTACATATGAATGATATTCACGTAGATCTGACTTTGAACCAAAGTTACCTCAGAAGTGATGAACGATACTAAGGACATAACTGTAAGTTCAACCTTCTCCCACAGACAATCTGGAAGGCCATTTGAACAACAATATATAAATCATCATTATTGCCAACTGATCGTCCTTCCTATCTGCAACTTCAATGGACTGAAAGAGAACAAAGATGTCGTTCCATAGTCAATTACATATTCTAGGCTGAACGATGTGAATCTAAAGAACGATGCATGTTCTATAGTCAATTCCATGTTCTAATATTGAACGATATGAATCCAAAGAATAATACATGTTCCATAGTCAATTCCATGTTCTAGGCTGAACGATGTGAATCCAAAGAATGATATATGTTTTATAGTCAATTTTATGTTCTAAGCTGAACGATATGAATCCAAAGAACGATGCCCTTTGTCTAGATAACTTCTGAGTCTATTGAGTTGTAGACCGGTATGATGCTCATCTCCACACTTGAAGTCCCTGAGGTTCTCGAATGATTCATCCTTCGATTATGAGAAGATATGCGAACACATTTCCCGAGAAATCATAGAAGAAAAAAGTGATAAACTTTATTCCGACCCTTTGTAGAGAATAGAAGTCACAGATATCTGAGCGCACTATCTCTAGAGGATCTGTACTTGTAGCCACCAGTCTAAACGGCTTTCTGACTATATGTGTCTCAACATATTCATCACGTCTCTCCACCTCCTTACTCCTACATCTTGGAGATATCCCTAAACTAGACATCTTTGTTAAAAAGGCATATCTCAGTCAGATAAGACACAACTCAATAAGAGCAATCCCTTCCTCAATCCGGAAGTCCAAAATCAAAATTTTGATCCCTAGATCTTCTACTTGACACTTGTTCGCCATAGAGACATTCTTTTAAGATAATCCTCTTTCTTGGTGAATAACTCTTTCACAGAGCATGCATGGCCGAATGCACCAGTGTCTACCCACTAGTCAGTAACCACTCTTGATAACTCAATCTGCGCAATTATAGCAACCAAGTTAAGTAATCAAAGGAACCAAGTTTTAGCTATACCTTGCTATATTGGTTTGATTTGGTTCTGCTTTTAAGCTCCAATTCTAGTCATGTGCCAAGTCCTGTCCAGAGAAGTGACCTTCTTACGCAAAACCCAATATGCGCCAGTCTTGCCATGCGTAGAGACGTCTATGCGCGTAAGTCACTATGCGGCCAGCTCTGCCATACGACAAGAGTCTTCTCAACCACCAAGGACTGTCATGCGCTAAGTCTTGGCATGCATATCCTCTCGGTCTACTCATAATCTTCTTTCTAACTAGAATGCACATCCTTCAAATGCTAACTCCTCCATCCTGGGAAATGGTAGGTTTTGATAACTCATGTTCAATATTTAACAAGTGACTCATTCCCTCATCTAAATGTTCGAAGTGTATCCCGTTTATCTTCTCAAGTTTTGTGAAAATTTATTGCCGAGAAGATTTGATCGGATATTCTACATCTTTCTTCGGATTTTGCTTTGAGATTATTACTTCCAAGGCAGAATAAAGATGGTAGAACACGAGCCATAACAGAGCTACTAGCGAGACCCAAAGATTCGATCTCTACTGGAATCCAAGTTATCGTCGAGATCAGAGATTCACACAAGAGTTCCTCATATGATATTTTTTGATTCCAACGAAGCACGAATCAAAAATAGGTTACAAACTAACTTCGAAAAAAATAAAGATTACAACAAGCAACAAGAAAAAAGTTATTCTCTTTAAGTTAGAATACGCTACTATAGAAGCATAAAAATTTTGCAGGCCGCATAAAAGCTCATGCACCCCAACATGAAAGCAAGCCCATAGGAGCCGTACGGGACCTATGCGACCAGAATAGCCAACCGCATAGATGGCCTGCATGCGGCCTGAACATCCTCAGAGTACGGGGGCCGCATAAAAGAGAGATTGATCAAAACAAAATAAAAAGTTTATTTACAAAAGAGAGGGTTACAACATGTAGCCATCAAGGCCCATACAAAATGAAAACACAAATAGGAAAATATGACCAGTCAGATGAACCACGAGCCTTACGAAGCATGGTCGACCTATGTCATGACCCGCACTCGCATGATCGGACACGAGTACGTGGGTACGTCCAGCCTATGTCGCAGCATCGACGGTAGAGCGCTATCTAGTTCATCAATATCTTGCTATCAATCTTACTAATACAACTAGTTCTATCATATACTTAATCACCATAATCTAAAGGCAGAATAAATAAGAAAGATAAACCAAATAACATTCTAAAAGAAAAAATTAGTCATAATATAGAATAAAAAATACTAGCCTAGATATCTACAATTGTCACATCAAGGTCCATAGTGTAAGAGCAGTCATATCTATAGCATCACTCTAAAATTCTAGAATATAGAGCACAACAATCACTGAAAAATATTATCCAGTCAGGATTAGAGCGAATCATACCTCTAACAGCAGTTCTAAATAAATAATAAAGACTATGTAGCAGCAAATAGAGAGAAATACAAGATATATAGAGCATGCGTAGGAAATATACAAAGTATGGAAATACTGTAAATAGTACAAGAGAGACGAGCATCATATGTAAGAGTCAGGAAATATAACTAACTAAGTGAGTGGGTACTAGCTTCGACATGTGACCGGCTTGGGAACTTGTACAGGAAGCATGGCCTGGTTAATCATACGTGAAGTGTACGATTAACACTAACATGGAACTTGTATAGGAATACTTGTACATGAATGGGTATTGATCACATCTCTAACTCACACTCCCCATCCCCCGACTAGTATAGTGGATCCAACCATGGCATGTTATGACACGGGACTCTCCAAGAAGGTAGTAAGTCTCCCCAGGAATCAGTGTCCATACAAGTACAAGAGCAACATGACATGTACATGATACACCAAAAAATATCGAGAATAATATCTCATGACGGGATCCAAAAAATACTAATTCGTGTAACCACATGTCAAGAAGTCAAGGATATCTACACCAAATAAAAGAAACATAAAGATATCATAAGCGAAAAACTGTTAGAGAATGTACTCGCCTGAGGTCCGGAGCAATGGATATCAAATAGTGTCTGAACTGGAGTCCAAGTAACCTATATATGATGTATCAAAGTCAAATAGTATTTTAAAGTCAACAATAAATTTAGTTAACTCAAAACTAGGTTTTTAGGTCAAAACTAGGTCATAATAGTCAAACTAGGTCAAATCTAGGTCAACACAGTCAAATTAGGTCATTTCTTAGTTTCTAGGTTAATTTTATCTATTTACAAGGTTTATAAAGTTATACTAGGTCTTAACAAGTCACTATTTGGATTTTAGGTTCTAACTAGATCAAACTACTCAATACTAGTTAATGTTAGGCGAATACTAGGTTTCTAGGCTATACAAATAAGTTACTAGCATATATTACCCTAATATATACTTTTATCTATAATTTCTTACAATACATTGGCCTATAGCTATTTACCTTACCCCGTATCACTGTATCTTAACATGTATCATTCATTTACCTAATACCTTAGCCCTTATCTCAAATACCTTAACTATTAGTCAATACTTGTAAACACCCTGATTTTTAGATTTTAATTTAAAATTTTATTAATTATAATTGTAATTTTTTTATTTTTTTTAATTAATTATAATAAATATTCGTTCATGGATTTATATTTTTGTGAATTAAATTAATTATTAAAATTATACAAAAAATATATTTTTGGGTGTAAAATTAATAATAAAGTATTGTGTAATTTTTTTAGAATTTATTGGGGTCCAAAACTATTTTTAATGGTCATATATGCATTATTTTAAATAAACCAATCCAAACCAACCCAAACTAAATTGAACCAATCCAAACCAAACTAACCGAACCAAATCTATACCCGAAACCCACCAACCCGAAACCCACTAACTCGCCTCTATTGTAGCAAACCCAAACCCCCACACCCCTTCCCTTCCTCTTCCAAAACGGTGCGACCCCATCCCATTTGTCTTCTTTTAACACCCTCCCCTCACCCCTATTTAAACCCTAGCATAGCCGACCACCACCACCATCATCTCCTCTACCACCCCGACCAACCTCAGCCACCGACGACCGCCGGACAGTCGCCGCCGCACGCTGCAAGAAGCCACTGCGCAGCTGTCCAAAATCCTGAGCAAACAACATAGTATGGTACCCATCTTCTAGCCCTTGTATCTTCCTGCACAGTAATCAAAATATCGATCCGTTGAATCCTATACGAAGACCACATGACCCTCTTGAATCCTGTGTAATTAGTTCGGTGTATCATGTCCTGTGTTGGTCATAATTTATGACACAAAACAGGAAAAAAATGACCAATTTTGTAGTTCAGAAACTGTCCCAACCACCCATGTTCATGTTTATTTTTCTTCCAACCTAGTTAATATTTTTAAATTCTACTTAAACAGTAATTTAGACAACATAACCGAGATTTAATCTCTTTAATTAGTTTATTTTAATTCGTTCTATGCTGTGATTTATTTGCTGTTGAATTTGACCGAAACTTGGTTTTCTAAATCCAAATTTTCCGAAATAGGGTGTGTTCTGCTAAACGAGGCGACTTTGTCATGTGTGAATTATACCGAAAGACGCGTATCGTCAAATCAGACGTATGAGATTTTGTGAAAGTTAATTTGGATGTGCGTGCACACCGGAATGAATGCGTATCCGTCAAAAAATCCCGTATTGATCTTTTCTGACACTCGTCATAATTTCATGTGTGCTTGTCGTTTCATAATAAAACTTATGGCATCGAATTCGCACCATTATGTTGGTCATGTGACCCAAGTTTGGTTCGATTCTGAGAACGTTGACGAAACTCTATTTCGTGGGCCCCACGGTTCCACTTGACGGACGATTTCGTGACCGGCTTATCGAAATCTAGTTCTGGATATTCCTTTGGGTTTGTGCTATCGTTCTGGACTCGTAGACGCTAAGTTTGACAAATTTGGAGAACTTTATCTCTGACACATTTTTTGGTGCGAAGTGGGCCACATGTAGACCCCGCTTTGACCAGAAACTGTCAATTCTACCCATGTGTCCAAATTGGACTTATGGGTAGTCAATCCTAGCTATTTTAAGTTTTCTGAGAGTAATGGTGATATTTGTTTCAGCATTCAGAGGTTTACCTAGAGATTCTACTTATGTCGGAGCAAGTGACGGAGCTCAGAACCCAGGCAAGTGTACCTTGTCAACTTGCAGTTAATCCTGTGATACTAATTTCTTGTGTTCTTTCTTTTTACTTCTGTGATTTACTTGTTCAAACTAGGACTGTGAGACGTTGCTTAAAGTCCGAACAAGATTTGGGTGTCGATGTCGTACGCGGAGTCGTGTAATGTCACTTAGAGAGTTGATACCACGATCCCATTTTTACGTGCTTGTACTACTAGCACGATAGACCATAGGACACCTGACACTGATTACATGAGACAGAGTTCGTCTTGATGTATTTCTTGGTACCAAGATTCTGTGTAGGACTATAGGCTTCATGACGTTTACAAACATACTTATATACCTGTACTTATGACTCGTGGTGATAGATAGAGGTCTTGGCCCTAAGTGTTACTATGTGATACGTGAGGTTACATGGAAGGGGAGAGTCTCACCATACTACATGATGATTATGTTTATATATATATATATATATATATATATATATATATATATATATATATATATATACTACATTACTGGTGGTGCCTTAGACTCTGTCTTTGGCATATTTACTGGCCCTTAGAGATATTACATGCTGCTATGGGCTCCCCGACACAGAGCCTGTAGTAGTTTTAGCGTGAGTATGAGTAATGCTCTCATTTGCATTTCATATAACTGGTTACATAGCTTGCCCTGATAATCTATTTTTACTTATTGTATTTCATTTGGCTTGAGTGTTTATTGTACCTTGCTATGTCCCCTGAGAACCTGGATCCGGCTTATGTCCCTAGGTACAGCAGAGGAGGATTACCCCGAGATATATGGGACATAAGCTAATGTTGGAGCAATACTGGCATGAGAGGACGAGGTTGTGCCAGAGAATTTCTCCTAAGTATTCTGTTACATACTCAGTTATTTATGCTTCCAGTTATTTTATATCTTGACTCAGGGACTTATGAATTGACTTATTTTATCGGGTTGTTCCCCGAGACACTACAAATATTGACTTAATGATGGACTATTTCCTTTATCTATTATCTTGATTAGTCTATCATATTTAGTTATGCTTCTTTCTGTGGATGAGATTAGAATTATTCTGTGATAGATGGTGTAGACTGCAGTTATATTTATTACAACTTAAGTGCACTATAATGGGTCCATTAAATTGGGTTTGCCCATTAGAGTTATGCTGCTGGCCATTGCCACGTGGCTAGTCCCTCGATATTTTGGGACTGGGACGTGACATAGTTTTTGTGGTGGCCCATGCAGGTCTACGACTATATTGCTTTGGTTTAAACTAAGGAACCAGACAAGCCTGCAATTAGGATAGGATAAATTATAGGATCTCATCCACTTATTGATCTTCCCTTGACCTCTATATCGACTTTGAAATAATTTTTGATCTGTATCCTGCCATGATTCCTCTGTGCGCCTCTCATAGTTTACTTTGAATGTAGAGTAATGGATCTATGAGCCGACGATGAGACTTTCGTAGGTACACCATAAGGTGTTGTGGTCACCTACGACAATGGAGTGACACCATTGGGTGGAGATCCATCCACTCAACAAAGCAATTAAGCAGATCAGCACGCCTCGAGGTTTCAGCGAGACGATATTCCACCACCGCCGCAGTTTACTCCACCGATACCTGTTTTTCCACCAGGACAGCCTATGGATGGTCAGCAGATGTTCCAAATATTATACGCAATAATGCAAGCACAATAACAAGTTCATCAAGAGGCCCAGCAACGCCAGGCAAAGAACTTGAGAAACAGTCTAGTGACAGCACTAGAGCATGTGAACCCACCAGCTAGACGGCCATCCACCGGATATATCACAAATTTTTGCCAGTTGAAGCCCCGTATTTTTTCTGGCAAGGAGGAGCACACTGAAGTTCATGAGTGGCTCATAAACACTCAACACCAATTAGAAGCAGTCGAGCTTCCGAGGGAGAGTTGGATGACTGCCGTCAGGATGCAGTTGACGAGCAATGCACATCACTGGTGGCTATCTGAGGAGATACAGCTCAGACCAGACCGAGTCACTTGGGAGGAGTTCTCTAGCCTCTTCCATAAGATGTACATTCTAGCCATTGCTAGAGAAAAACTTAGGGATAAGTTTAAATGCCTCATTCAAGAAAACATGATGGTAGAAGAGTACAATGCAAAGTTTATCCATTTGAGTCGCTTCTCCCCTACTTGATCCCGACAGAAGAGGAGAAGGCGGAGAAGTTCTTTGACGGACTTAGCTTTGAGCTACAGAGATTAATCGGCTCTGTTCTACCTACTTCTTACACGGATGTCCTTGCTGCAGCCCGACGCATGAAATGTGTCACCAGGAGAGAGTCCAGCCTGAAACGGCCGTTCATAGCAGCACCAGCCAGAGCACCACACGGGCAGCCTGCAAAGTGACCTCAGATAAAATCACCACAGAGAGCAGTATCATAATCCCTAGTCCTTCCTACTTGTCACTACTATGGCAAGGTAGGCCATATTGAGAAGGAGTGTAGACTAAAATTGGAATTATGTTTAGCTTGTGGATCCAGTCAGCATTCAGTAAGGGATTATCCTGAGCGTCGAGAAGGAGCACCGATGGTAAACCGACAAGCTTTACCAGCATTGGGAGGATATAAGCCAAGGCTACCCTTGGCACCACGGGCAGCACTCTTCCAGCAGGCCCAGCAATAACAGAGGGCACCACCACAAGGACATGGACAGGCTTTTGTGATGACAGTGGATGAGGCACAGACTCGAGGAGTAGCGAATATGAGTAAGATTTAGTTTTATCATAGCTATCTATAATAGCGAGTATTTCTAGTAATACTTTAGCATGTGCCTGTTAGTTCCATTCCCTAGCCTAAACCTAGTATTATGTTAGCATGAACTAGTTAGTCTAGATTAGTAATATGTCAGTGCTACCCAAGTTTTTATTTCTTCTCTATATGTTCTTCTTGAATAAAACCCTCACCCTTCCTCTCGATTTTTCCTTATTCATGGTTCCTTATTCTCTGTGTCGTGCTTCAACAAACATGTCTTGCAACCACATCATCTCTTCTGGAGCAAACCTTTCTTGACCAGATACGTTTCATTTTCTTAAGTGTGAGGACGTAATTCTTTTAAGGTGGGTAGATTGTAAACACCCTAATTTTTAGATTTTAATTTAAAATTTTATTAATTATTATTGTAGAAATTTTTATTATTTTTAGTTAATTATAATAAATGTTCGTTCATGGATATATTTTTGTGAATTAAATTAATTATTAAAATTGTGCAAAAATATATTTTTGAGTGTAAAATTAATAATAAATTATTGTATAATTTTTTTGAAATTTATTATGGTCCAAAACTATTTTTAATGGCCATATATGCATTATTTTAAATAAACCAATCCAAACCAACCCAAACTAAACCAAACCAACACCAAACTAACCGATCTGAATTCATACCCGAAACCCACTAACCCGAAACCCACTAACCGCCTCTACTGTAGCAAACCCAAACCCCCGCAGCTTCCCCGAACCCCCTCTCTTCTACTTTCAAAACGGTCCGACCCCTCCCTTCGTCTCCTTGTAACTCCCTCTCCTCACCCATATTTAAACCATAGCCTAGCCGACCACTACCATCATCATCTCCTCTACCACCCCGAACAACCTCAGCCGCCGACGACCGCCGGTCAGTCACCGTCGCTCGCCGCAAGAAGAAACCGTGCAGCTGCCCAAAATCTTGAGCAAACAACATAGCGAGGTACCCATCTTCTAGCCCTTGTATCTTCCTGTACAATAATCAAAATGTCGATCCATTGAATCCTATACGAAGATCACAGGACCCTCTTGAATCCTGTATAATTAGTTCGGTGTATCGTATCCTGTGTCGGTCGCAATTCGTGACGCAAAACAGGAAAAAAATGACCAATTTTGTAGTTCAGAAACTGTCCCAACCACCCATGTTCATGTCTAATTTTCTTCTAACCTAGTTAATATTTTTAAATTCTACTTGAACAGTAATTTAGACAATATAATCGAGATTTAATCTCTTTAATTAGTTTATTTTAGTTCGTTCTATGCTGTAATTTATTCGCTGTTGAATTTGACCAAAAACTTGGTTTAGTAAATCCAAATTTTCTGAAATAGGGTGCGTTCTGCTAAATGAGACGACTTTGTCGTGTGCGAATTATACTGTAAGGCACGTATCGTCAACTCGGACGTATGAGATTTTACGGAAGTTGATTTGGATGTACGTGCACACCGGAATGAACGTGTATCCGTCGAAAAATCCCGTATCGGTCTGTTCTGACACTCGTCATAATTTCGTGTGTTCTTGTCCTTTCGCAATGAAACTTATGCCCTCGAATTCACAGTGTTACGCTGGTCCTGTGACACAAGTTTGGTTCGATTCTGAGAACGTTGACGAAATCCTATTTCATGGGTCCCACGGTTCTACTTGACGGGCAATTTTGTGACCGGCTCATCGGAATCCAGTTCTGAACGTTCCATTGGATTAGTGCTATCGTTCTGGACTCGTAGAAACTAAGTTTAACAAATTTATAAAACTTTATCTCTGACACATTTTTTAGTACGAAGTGGGCCACATGTGGATCTCCCTTTGACCAAAAACTGTCAATTCTGTCCTTGTGTCTAAATAGTCAATCCTAGCTATTTCAAGTTTTCTAAGATCAATGGTGATGTTTGTTTTAGCATTCGGAGGCGTACCTGGATATTCTACTTATGTCGGAGCAACTGACTGAGCTCAGAACCCAGGCAAGTGTACCTTGCCAACTTACAGTAAATCCTATGATATTAATTGCTTGTGTTCTTTATTTTTACTTCTTTGGTTGACTTATTCAACCTAGGACCATGAGATGTTGGTTAACATCCGAATAATATTCGAGTGTCGATGCCGTACGCGGAGTCGTGTAACGTCACTTAGAGAGTTGATACCACGATCCTATTTTTACGTGCTTGCACTACTAGCACGACATACCATATGACACCTGATACTGATTACATGAGACAGAGTTTGTCTTGATATATTTCTTGGTACCAGGATTCTATGTTGGACTATAGGCTTCATGACGTTTACAAACATACTTATAAACTTGTACTTATGACTCGTGGTGATAGATAGAGGTCTTGGCCCTGCGTGTTACTATGTGATACGTGAGGTTACATGGGAGGGGAGAGTCTCACCATACTACAGGCTGATTATGTGTTTATATATATATATATATATATATATATATATATATATATATATATACTACATTACTGGTGGTGCCTTAGACTCTGTCTTTGACATATTTACTGGCCCTTCGAGATATTACATGCTGCTATGGGCTCCCCGACATAGAGCCTGTAGTAGTTTCAGCCTGAGTATGAGTAATGCTCTCATTTGTATTTCACATAGCTGGTTACATAGCTTGCCCTGATGATCTATTTTTACTTACTGTATTTTATTTGGCTTGAGTGTTTATTGTACCTTGCTATGTCCCCTGAGGACCTGGATCCGGATTATGTCCCTAGGTACAGCAGAGGAGGATTATTCCGAGATATACGGGACATGAGCTGACGTTGGAGAAGTACTGGCACTAGAGGACGAGGTTGTGCCAGAGGATTTCTTCTGAGTATTCTGTTACATACTCAGTTATTTATGCTTCTAGTTATTTTATATCTTGACTCAGGGACTTATGTATTGACTTATTTTATCGGGTTGTTCCCTGAGATACTACAAATATTGAGTTAATGATGGACTATTTCCTTTATCTATTATCTTAATTAGTCTATCCTATTTAGTTATGCTTTTTTTTGTAGATGAGATTTGAATTTTTCTGTGATAGATGGTGTAGACTGCATTTATATTTATTACAGCTTAAGTGCACTCTAACGGGTCTATTAAATTGAGTTTGCCCATTAGAGTTGTGCTGCTGACCATTGTCACGTGGCTAGTCCCTCGGTATTTTGGGACTGGGGCATGATAATACCTTAGTTCTAGGGTCAATACCTTAGCTAAACAAGGTTTTAAAGTCATACTAGTTAGCTATGATATAATAATATCATATATACTATATAGATATACTAATATATACAAATAACTTAGTCTAACATTTAATACCTAGCCAATACCTTAGTATTTCCTCATTACCTAGCTATTACCTTAGTATTACCTCATTACCTTAACCAATACCTTAACATATTATCATGTATCCTAGTTTCTAGACTAATACCTTAGTTAATACCATTACCTTGACCAATACCCAATACCTTAACTCATACCTTAGTACCTAACCCATTACCCAAGCTAGGCACTACCCTTACTATGGTATCTTAATCCAATATCTAATATCACAATCTTACCTTAATATCCTAGTATTACCTCATACCAGTTCTAATATTTTGGTGTCTCGGTATTCTAAATACATTGATAATCCTAGGATACCACACTCTAATTTACTCTACACATATCCCACTTGTTTGTACATGGTACCATAGTACCACATTAGATATCATATGATACCAATCCCCAAAATATTATCCATTTACCTTAACCATAACCTACATTTACCTTACATCCAAGATACTCACCCTACTCTTGGCACTTGACATCTTAATATTATCCATTATCTAGTTCTAATACCCAATATCTTACTATCTTGACCAATACCTTATCCTCCTAGATACTTACACAACTAACTCTAATACTAATACTTGATACCAAATAGGATACCTTACTCAAGCCCCAATACTCACTTACCCTCACTCATGATACTTGAATTTTATGATACCAATATCCTCATGTTACCCAAGTATCACACTAGTACCTTGCCCCAAACTCTAATACCTTGACACATAACTTACATATACTTGGCTCACTTGATAACCACTTATATCAACACTAACACACACACACTAACTAATACCTATTACCTAACACTTATATATATGCTATATCATATATATGCTTGGCAACCTATGATACCTACACTCACTGGATATCTATACTACCTAGGCTCATAGGATACATTAAATGTCTCTGTCTTATAGTCAGTTCTCTACTTGTAACCAATACTGCACCTATTAGAACTATTCAATAAATTCTAGGGTTAAATTATATCGTAGTCCTTCATATTAGCTTTTTAAAACTTCAAATGGATCGTATTTCGTGTCTGGAAGCTCCCAAAATCATAAAAATATCGAAACGCGTTCATCTTTCGGATACCTGACACTCAAACAGTTTTACAGAAAGTTCTAGAACGAATTTGGCCTATTAATTCATTTATTTGGAAAGCTAACTTCGATACGGTTCTTTAAAAAATAGAAGATTAATCAGAGTCTTGATTTAGGAGTTATGATATTTCTAAGTTGCTATGGCTGTTAAAACGAGGCTGGATACTATGAAGAATTTAGATTATTTTGGAAAAAAGAACACATGTATACACCCAATTTACCAATTCTACCTATACGTATCATGGCGTATCATGATATAGACTCTACGTGTCCAATTTTGGACACAAGAACACATTCACACCATCAAATAAATATCAATAGTCCTTATTAGGATACAATACATACACTCAATGGACACAATTGGAGTTTTTCTCAAATTGAGCCCCAAAATTATGATACCAACTTAGATCTACAAAATTGTAGGCTCCTAGTACCTAGATCTACCATTGGAAAGTCAAATCTAATTATGGAAAGGTTCTAACATAACCAAGGGGTGTTCATAACCATGAATTTGATGAAATTAAGAGGATTACCTAGTATTTTGGTGGACTCTTTGGAGAATTCCGAATTTGGACACAAAAGGGATGAATCAGACACGATCTTCTAGTAAGCTCCTCACCTATGGATCTCCTTGTTCTCTCCAATGCTCTAAGCCTTCCCGATGATGATAATAAGTAGAATTGGAAGTGAATTGAGTAAAATTGGTAGAAAATTGGGTTTGCTTGGGGAAGAATAAGCTTTGGAAAAAAATGAGGCTAATGAGTGAAATAAAATGAATGGATGAGCCCTAAATTGAACTTATCTCTTATAGAAAGGTTTGGTCATGCCAAAATATCAAATTTGCCCCTCTTCATTTGTCACGAATGGAATCTAATTAACTAAAGGAAGGAATCTCTACAACTAAGAGAAATATTCTCTTTATGACAACTAAACTTAAGTAATTCTAATTACTAAAGTCATGACTAACAATAATTAGTACTAACTAACACTTGCAAATTCTAATTGGCTAGCCACTAACTAACACTAATATAATTCTAGGCAATCCCTAATATAAAATAATATATAAAAAATTTGACAACATGCAAAATTACCAAAATACTCCTATGGTAGAAAGTGGTAGTTACAACCTCCTGGAGCGAACGTATGCCCTCGCGACAAAACTGGCACCACAGTCCTTCCCTCCATTCTAATGTCTCCCTCTCCTCTGGAGTTATGGACAGCAAGGCGATATTTGGAGTGGACTCCAAAGGCCTAACAAGAGCCTCCAAAGTTAACCCCAACGAGGACAGAAAATCCTCAGCGGCGGATAACTCGTCCCCTACCCGTGCTCTCTTTGTAGAATGATAAAGTACGATAGCCGGCGGAGAACCAATAGCTCGTCCCTTTCGAGACCCTCCAATTCTGGACCCTCCTATACCCGAGCACCAGGGCGAAGAAGGGATGGGACATCGAGGAAGTAAGTCGGGTGGCCAAGGTTCCCAACTAGAACCTCCCTTGGACGACATGTTTTATAAAGTGGAACATGATAAACAACAACAGTGGTATTTACAGAAGAGAGTGACAATTTGCATGACTGCAATAACTGGATAGATGAACCTAGAAGGGTGAATCCGACGGTTTAGCTTCCGAGAAGTCTGCATGCAACCGACGGTTTAGTTTCCAAGAAGTTTGCATGCAAAAGGTGTATAGGCTTCCTCAAAGGTTGAGCCAAATGTCACGCCCCAGTCCCAAAATACTGAGGGACTAGACACGTGGCAATGGCCAGCAGCACACACTAATGGACAAACCCAATTTAATGGATCCATCAGGGCGTACTTAAGCTATAGTACAACAATAAATAGGTCCAATGATACAAGTCACAGTCCAATCTAATCTCATCCACAACAGATAATCATAGATCAAATGCCAGAATAATGCAAATAAAATAAACTGACATATCTCAATAAAAGTGTCTCGGAGAACAATCCGAGAATAAGTCTGATACATCAATATAATAGGCAGGAAATAGAATAACTAGAAACAGAAATAAATGAGTATCTCAAGCCAATACTCAGGAGAAGTCCTCTGGCACAATCTCGTCCTCGGGTGTCGGTACAGCTCCTGTATCAGCTCCTGCTGTTGTCCCGTATACCTCGGGATAGATCTCGTCTGCAAATCCTGGGAACATAATTCGGATCCAGGTCCTTAGTGGACATAGCAAGGTACAGATAATACAAGCCAAAATAAATGTAGTGCAGCAGATAATAAAATAAATAGGGTAAGTATGTAACCATCTATGTAAAATGCAAGTGAGAGCATCACTAGTACTCAGGCTGAGCCACTACAAGCTCTGTGTCGGGGAGCCGGTAGCAGTAATAATGAGTAATGGGCCAAGCTCGGGTTTCAAAGTCTTGTGCCTCACAATAATAGGGGTTTTATATATATGATTAGCCTGTAGCCTGTGTGTCTCTCCCCACCCAATGTAATCACACGTCTCATATCCACGATGTATCATGTCCATATCATGCACGATCATATCTAATGCAGCAAGTCATAGAGTATCCATGAATATAATGTCTATGTCATAAACCTGTATCCTATACAGAATTACCATGAATATCTCAAAAAGATCCTGTCTCATGAATAGTGTCAAGTATCCTGGGTTATAGTGTACTTGATAAGACAAGTACAAGAATGTAAAGGGGTCACGAATGTCCATCTCTAGATGACAATACACAATTCTGCGTACGGGGTTGGCACCCGATTAATAATCAGACGCTAAGTAAGTCACACGGCCCTAGGTCAAGCATGCACAACAATATAAATAAAGCAAGGAAATATGCAACAAGAACTGCAAAGTTGGCAAGGTATACTTGCACAACGATATATAAATAAGTCAAGAAAATAAGTAGCAAAACTGCAGAATTTGGCAAGGTACACTTGCCTGGGGTTTGAATACCAACAGTTGTCCCTGTATCAGTGGATCCTGCAGGTACTCCTCCAAAAGCTGTAATAAACATCACCAACAGTCTCAGAAAATATAAAATAGCTAGAAATGCCTATCCTTAAGTCCAATTTGGACACAGGGGCAAAAATAACATTTTCGGGTCAAAACGGGGTCCATATGTGGGCTACTTTGCACCGAAAAGCGTGTCAGGGTCAAAGGTCTCCAAATTTGTCAAACTTAGTGTCAATAAGTTATGAACGATGATACAAACCCAACGGAACTTCCAGAATTGGATTTCGATAAGCCGTTCACAAAATCGCCCGTCAAGTGGAGCCTGTGGGGCCCACAATACGCGATTTTGTCAACATTCTCAGAATCGAACCAAACTTGGGTCACAGGACCAGCGTATTTCTATGAGTCCGATGGCACAAGTTTTGTCTCGATCCGACGTGTGTACACGAAGTTATGATATGTTCCAGAATAGGCGGATACGGGGCGTTGTCGGCGGATATGCGTTGATTTCGGTGTACACGCACATCCAAATCAACTTCTTTGAAATCCCGTACGTCCATATCAATGGCGCGCACATTTCGGTGAAGACCGCACGCGACCAAGTCGTCCCGTTTGGTGGGGCGTACTCAGTTCCGGGGTGAAATAGGGCGTTGGTTTTTCTGTTTTTGGATCGCGGTTTGCGATTGAAATAGGACGCGACGCACCGAGCGGGTTACACGGGCATCGAGGGGGTCACACAGCCTACGCGTCACAACTGACGGAATGGAAATCGGAGCAACGAGGAGAGAGAACGGGTTACCTGAACAGGGCTCCGTGGAATGAGGCGTCTTCGTGTCCGTGGGTCGTCTCGACATTGCGACACCGTGTCCGGTCTAGGGTTTAGGGTTTCTGTTCTGTCCGCGTCAAAGGGTGCTGTGTTCGGGTCAGGGGCTGCTGTTGGCGGACACGGCGAAGGCGGCTCAGGGCGGCGCCGGAGGAGGACAACGAGGTGGAGGCGCTGCGGGGAGAGTAGCGGCTGCTGTTGCTCGGTCGAGGCGGAGGAGGAAGTCGGACTCGTCGGGGAGTTAGGGTTCAGGCGTTAGGGTCTCCGATCGGCTGGCTTTAGGGAGGAAGGAGAGTGGGTCATGGTGGCTCATGGTGAAGTCGAGGGGAGGAGGTGGAGGGGTTAGGCGGAGCTCGGGGGAGGAAGTTCTGAAGGAGGAAGGAGACGGGGCTGCGGGGGTGTCCGGGCGGAGGAGACGGCGAGGGGCTCGGGGAGGTTTGAAGGCGGAGCGGGGAGAGGGAGACGGAGGCGAGTGGGGCTGCGGGGATTAGGGTTCAGGCAGTCGGGGGTCGATGGGCGCTGCGGGTCGGGGAGAGGGCGGCGGAGATGGACTAGGACGACGGGCGGCCGGGGACGAGATGGTAATGGGGAACAGGAGGAGGAAAGAGACTAGGGTTTCGGCAGGCGGGGGTTAAATAGGGGCGCCGACGGAACAGTGTTTTCGGTTCGGGTTAGGAGTAGGGTTTCGATTAGGGTAACGGGTTTGGGTCAGGTCGGGTTCAATATGAATCCGGCCCGATCCGCTATCGTTTTAGTATGGGTTCGGGTAGGCGGGTTTCGTGTCGGGTTTAGATCCGACCCGACCCGCTAAGTTTGGATTTGGTTTAGTGAACCGTGTCTGGGTTGGTTTGGGTTGGTTTGGTTCGATTGAACCGGGTTTATTTCAGGGTTTATTTTGGTTTAAATTTTAATTAGTTTTTAGGGCTTTAAAAATACTTCCGGGGTCCAATAAATTTACAGAAAATTACCCTATGTCTAATATTTTATTTTACACCATAAAATATTATTTTTATAATATTTTAATATTAATTAACAGTAATTAAAAATTATTTAATTACCAAACACCTAGGTTTTAATTACAAAAAAATCCAAGAAAATTATGAAAAAATCCAAATCAAAATTCTTAAAAAATCAGGGAGCTTACACCAAGTCTGAAAAGTGCCAGCTCGACAGTACGCGTCCAATAAACCATGCGCCCCTAAGCAGACTTAGCAAAAATTAGGCTGTAGAGGCACCTTGTGGCCCAATAAGGTAACACCGATGCGTCCCAATCAGCTGAAGCAGCCTTGGACGCAGATGGACCTGACATGGTATCCCGTCAACAGGATCGTCTTCGACAAACAATCCAGACAAAAAAGATTTTTTTGATTGCCCTAAAAGATGTGAACACACTAAATGACAGAAGTCTTACGTCAACACAGAACTTCACTCTTGATGGGGTACAATGCCACATGTACAACACAACTGGCCTCATGCGTCCCTGATTCCATGCGTCTCATGCATCTCTGGACCCATGCATTCTAGACTCCATAGGTTCCATACGTCTCTGGCCCCATGCGTTCCATACTCCATGCGTTCCATGCGTCTCTGGTCCCATGCGTCACAGACTTCATGCGTTCCATGCGTCTCTGGCCTCGTGCATCCCAGACTCCATGCACCTCAAGCTTCTCTGGCCATATACGTCTCAGACTCCATAAAGATAAAGTCTTGCCGTTACAACTAAAGTAGCTCTCTCTAACCAAGTGCAGGCCATGTGTCAAAATTGACCAAGTTACGCCCGCAAAGGACGAGAACCGTCCAAATCTTTAGCAACAGAAAATCCCAATAAGCATCCACGTGGCAACTTGGCCTGCTCACAGTTACATCTATACCTTGTTAGGAAGGTACACGTGGCACCCTCTAGCATCCATGTGGCCTAACATATGCGCGCCCAAGGATGAATATATATACCTGGGTGACATGCCCAAACCAGACAAAGGGACAGACAGAGAACAACAGAGGAGAGAAGAGAGAGTAGCAGAGAACTTCTTCACCCTGCGTCAGATCGTTAATAGAGTAAAGGAGCCGCCATAGCGCTCTTTGTCCATCGTCACACCCCAGAATAAAAAACTTATACTTAGATTATCTGTCTATGACCTCTTTGTACTTTATTTTGTTTGCTATTGAACCAATCAATTTTAATGGCAAACAAGGTGGCAACTCTTCTGGGGACTTCTTTCTCCTCGGATGAGAAAATTGTGGCACAATCTGACGTAGCCCAAAGAATGCTGGTGGTCCACTTCGACAAGCAGGCTTTCGAGGACATACTCTCCGGGGATAGGGCGAGTCCTTCTCTAAGGGTAGCAAAGCCTACGAATACCCACAGGACATAGGTTGCAAAGGCCACTGTGCCTCATCCAACTGTGGAGCAAGCGCTCCCCCATCTCTCTCGCTCCACAGGGACCGCACATCATGCATCTACTGCTTATGCGGTAGCCTCTTCTAACCAGAAGGGTGCTCAGCATTTGAAGACCCGCAGGACGTGGGTAGTGAAAGCCGTCGCACATCACCCAACTATGGAGCATGCTCTCCCTGTCTCTCTCTCTGATATTAAAGACATCTGTCCGCTCAGGTTGTCCCTGCTCATGCGACCTCCTTGCCTGAAAAGGAGAATGCTCAGCACCCGAACTCTGGCAAAGAAAAATAATATGATGCCAAGAGTTTGGGGGTTGATGCGTTGCCCATGCGGCCACAATAAAGAATGCGAAGAAGAAAGAAGTATGTGACCTCCAACTCAGCCACATGCGTCTCTGACACTCCCAGAAGCTCTGTCTTTGACAGAATATCATCCGGTCGTGCTTCCATGCGCCGATTTGAGAAAAATTAGAACTTGGGCTCTTCGTACTATGCGCCTGCGTATGCTAAGTCGAAGAAGTCTGGGGCAGTGCGAGCTTATCAGGCTCAAGCAACTGTCTATTTGGCTGACCGCCAGCGGGTACCACTAACCGTTATGCGGTCCCCTGATGGAAAGTTATATATGACCGACCCATGCGTCCAACCCACAGCTAAAAATGGACAGGGTCCATCTCAACAGTCTTTCACTGACGATCTGGGAAAAGTTCTTGTACGAACCCTAGATCAAGAAGAAAAAGCAATACCCACACACTCGTGCGCTCGGTCTACCCGTTCACGAAAATGGTGCAAAGGTGAATCAGCCCTCGCCGGACTTGCACAGCATTATCAATCACAAGTGCAATACGAAGGAGACAACTATGGTGCATGAAGTGTCCTCCCCAGGACATCACTGCACCAAAATTATCATCAACTATTGCTGCAATAAAGTAGCAGTATACAGAAACATGCAGTCGGCATTCTAACGACTGCATCCGAAGGCACCTCTCCGATAACAACCCGGAGATCAGGTAAAAACGCTAGAGGAGGATGATCTACCATTCTCCTCATGTTATTCTACTCGGAAAGACCCTTCCGCCTTGGTAGAAAGGAAGTCTAGCACCTCCAGTCCGTCACTCTCAATCAACGCATTGAGAAGGCAACTACCAGGAGGACCAGCAGCGGGACCTGCAGAAGGTATATTTCAAGAAACCCGCTCGAAGAAAAAGCTATCAGCCGCTGGGGGTAGTTCTTCCTCAGGACCCCTGAGGGTTATACGAGATGGGGGAAGTAATCCCCTGGACTTGTACAATAATCCGGCGTTTCGAGAAGGCGGTGATTCCCAGGAGAAAGACTCCGAAATCCCTGGGGGTGGCCACCCTGGTCAAAATGATGTAGCCTCCTATGCTGGGGGTAGTACTCTCTCTGAATCCGAGGAGGATGCAACGCTACCTGATGACTACTCCTGACAAGAATCTAAGACGAAAAGTGTAGCCCACTACCCCATCCATCTGTCCCCATATGAGGACTGTATACATGGTATGGGATGATCACGAAGGCCCCAGCGATCGAAAATGCCTCGAGGCTCTTGAGGACATGATGTAGACGGTGAGTTCATCAATGCAAGCCCTGACCCAGACAATGCTAAAAATTAAAGCAAACATGGCTTCACAACCAGTAAGGGCTTTTGGACAAGCAAGCTTGGACCCTGGGACCAATGTGGATTTTGATGCAACTGCTCCGCCCATAGGCAAAAATTACCCTTTTCCTGGCTCATCTGCCCCTTTTGTAGAAGACGATTCCAAAGAAGCAATGTGGGAACTCTAGGAACTCTGAGCTCACCTAGATTCCATGGGTAGCCGAGATTCTCTGCGCGAGTTTGGGATATGAAAACCATACCCCCACGAGTGGAGGGATGTTCCGTACCCACCAAAGTATAAGTCCTTTAACTTGAATCCATTCGACGAAAAGAAATCTCCCAGTCAATAAATTAGTTATTTTGAGAATGCAACAGGGCAACTACCTCGCAATGATGCACTCCTCACCAAACTCTTTGTGGGGATATTGTTTGGGGTAGCATTCGACTGGTTTTGCAGCCTACAAGATAACTGTATCTCGTCGTTTGACGACTTCAAGAGTTTTTTCCTCAAAAGATTCTATGACGGAGGAAGCGACATGACAATGTCCTCCCTGATGGATGTTACCCAAGGGGAAATGAAACTCGCCCAAAATTATATCGAGTATTTCTGACAAACAGCACTGAGGTTGCCTCCAAGCAATCCTGAGTCGACACTGATGGACATGTGCCGTAGAAACTTACTTCCGACAATCAGTCTCTGGATGGGCGACGGTCAGTTCCAAGACTGGACGACGTTCATCATAAGCGTTGTTAGCGTTGAAAAGAAGGTCAAAGAAGCCTGGCTCTTGGGAATTCATATCCATGTCGCTGACGATAGGGGAAAATATTCCAACAACAGTAATAGTGGCAAAAACGGCCGCGAGGAAATAGGAAAGCAGGCCCTGGTGGCCAACTTAACTAAGAAGCCCGAGCAAAAGTCGGCTGAGATCCCGAAGCCCCAGGAGACTTAATCCTTCGAAGATGACGATGTCATGCCCATCTTTGACGTACTGATAAAGGTTGGTAAGCTTCAGTTCCTCGACATCAAGCGCCCTGCAGAGGCAGCCGAGATGAATAATCCAAAGTACTGCCACTACCATCGCTACGTCCACCATACGACGAAGGACTACTAAACCATCAAGCGGTATATCCAGCGTTTATTTGACACCAAGGCCCTCACCTTGGATATCGATGACAAGATAGTTGTCGCAAACATAGTGTCTCTCCAGTTTGGCAACTTTTTGGCGATGGAGGCACAAGATGGAGTAATCCCGATCCCCCGGGCAACGATGGAAGTCGTCAACCTTCCGCCGGTTCGTGACCAAACGACCGGGCATATACCTCTCACCACGCCGTATGGAGAGGTCATGTGGGTTCACCCCGATCTTGCTCCAGAATTGATGTAGCAGACAACACCGTCTGACACCAAGAATAAGGGTAAGATATCCAAACCCTGCTACACGGTTTCCCTCTCATATGAGAAAGCTATAGCAGGAACAACAAGGTCAGGCCTAGTGTACCAACGAGACTACAACATCCCTGACGATGGTGCATTTCCAACAGTTGCACCAGCAATATCAGATCCGGGTCCATCCCAGCCTCCAACAGCAGACAAGTCTAAGAGAAAAGACACTCGCTTTGACAAGCCACTGCGGAAAGATTCAGCTCAGGGGCTAGAAAATCCCTACAATTTTGACATCTTGGCTTAGCTCACCAACACTCTCACTCTTCAGAGTCTTCCTCTTGGGACTCCGACATCAGTATAGGAGAGATGCTCAAGCAAACTTTGTCTACCAATATAGTGTCTGTCATACCCAATTCCAAAATACGTAGGACTAGGAGTACGTAACATGCCAGCTACACATTCAACCAGACTCTGATCTGACTCGAATACGTATAAGCTTACTATCATGGTCACTATCTAGATAATACAATAAATATAAATATATCTTAATCCATAAAACAAATAAGAATAAGCTACATGTGCTAAAGTCGACAGCAGAGTAACACACAAACTCGAGTAGACTCGAGAAAGAAATACGAGTCCATAAAAACTACGCTATATCAGCAGATGAATCAACAATATGAATAAATAAACATAACTTTGATAGAAATGATATAAGTATTTGGTACCAATGTTCGCATAACAAAGAAACACATATCAGCAACTCCAAGTAGGCTCCACAATGGTCAATGCTGCAAAAACTGGTAGGGGACCAGGTCGCAAGAGGGACGTAACAAGGTACAAGAAATAACATGCCAAAGTAACCAGTATAATAGCACGAGGGTGCTCAGGAATATAACTAAAGTAACTAACTATGTGATATGCAATTGAGAGTATGGACTCGTACCCCAGGCTGGTACTCACGGACTTATTCGTATGCTAGATAATACCCTCAAGGCTCCGGGTGGGGAAACCCAGAGAAGGCTAATAAATGTATATAAATGTATAATTGCTTCAAATTTCACAAAGGGGACCCAAAGCCTAAATAAAGAATAGATACGTAATAAGTAGAATACTCTCCCCTCGTAATGTAACCTCACGTCTCATATCATGACACGCAAGATTATGACCTATATCTATCATCACAAGTCATAGCCACTATGTATAACTGTAAGTATCACTATTTCATGCATCATATAATCCTAACCAGGGTCCAAATACCACGAGCATGTCGAGAAAGTCTCTGTCACATGAATATCATGTCAAGTGTCCTACGGTCAGTTGTGCAAAGAATATATGCACATGACATGGGTTCGTGGTACTGACTCTCTAACTACGATACTCGACTCCGCGGAGGATGTCGGGACCCGAATCTGGTTCGTACACAAAGTACCATAAGTCAGACCTAGGGTGAACATGTATATCAACAATGCATATAAATATAATATCTAAAACATTAGAAATAACAAGTACTGTGTACCTCTTGGCATGGTACACTTGCCTGTATCCTGGTGCTGCACAGTTGTCTGTCCAGGGCCCAAGTCTGTAGGTGTTACGAATCCCACGTGTCTTGAATAAAATTTATAAATTAAAATATAAATATTACCATTACCAAAATCATATGGTGTTAGTTAAGGGTTTGTCGCCCGAACATTGACTAGTTTTCTCGGTGTTCATGCCAACGACCCCATGCATGGTGTTGCAACTTGCAAAGTTGCATGTCTCATGCCCCGTCCTAACATGCCACGATCATCATGGATATTAATTCTATATATATATATATATATATATATATATATATATATATATATATATATATATATATATATATATATGCTTATTAGGCATGTACGTCTATATACATATATTTGTGTGCTTACAACATCAAGAACCTCTAAATGAGTCATTCATCGACGTTTAACCCATGACTACGTTTCTTGAACATGCATCTATTTATCATGATAATATGATATTAATTTATTTTAATTTCTGAAATTTTCTTCTATTTTATTTGCATGATAAAACTCATTAACCAAATTATATTCTCCACATTAACCTATGCATGCACTAGGGTTATTTGCTAGGTTAAGACATGGGTTAAACACAAGTTATATATAGTTATCAAGGCATGGAGATGAGTTTTCATAGCTCTAATGCAAACACTCAAAAGAAATAAAAAATGAATGAAAGAGGGAAGAGATTGAAGGTGATATCAAAGGAGGAAGAACTCGGTTGAGGTTGGAGGGAGTTTGGTTGAACTCTAGTTGAAGTTCCGGCTATAAGGGACTGTGCACCACCACTTGGGGCTTCCTTGGCTCGAAAGGGTAGTCTTCAAGGCTGGAAGACGGGGCTTCTACGCATGGGATAGCAACAAGGACTGTTGTAAACTGTGGGTGCAGCAAGGGGGTCGACCGGACTGCTTGGCTTGGTGTTCTCGGGTTGCTGGATGCATCCGGGTTTGGCACCACCAAGGAGGGGAGATGAAGGTGAGGGGAATGTAGGGTCTACTGCTCACGATTTTTAGGTATACTAAATATGCAACGTATATTTGAGGAAGAGAAAGGGGTGTGCGTTAGGTATCTGAAGAGATTAGGGCTAATGGGTTGTTGGCTGGTTTACAAATATGATGCACATGACTAAGCAATCTACTAGTTGCTACCGACTTTTGCTACCACACACAAGGAAAGGAAAGGAAAAGATTCCTTCTTTTGCTCATGTCCCCATATGCAACCATACCTCATGTGTATGCAAGTATTGAATGGTTTGTGTGGTTTACAATTAATTTGCTCACGTGAATAGTAGTATACACAAATGTGTGGTGCATTTCTTTGCTCCAAACTAGCAAATTTGCTTGGCTGCTGTGGATCACACAACACAAAATATATATTAATAAAACAAAATAAATCAAGTTGGTTGATGCTAAATAAGTTAGAAAAATTTATAAAATATTAATATTAATAATAATGGTTTAAATTTAAATATTCATATAATAGTTTTAAAATTCTAATTTGCAAATACTAGCAAAATACTAATGCCATTATCATTTTTAAAAAAAATATTAATTACCATAATAACCCTCTATAAAATTAGAGTGTCCACAATCTACCCAACTTATAAAAATTTTATTCTTGAAATTTAAAAAGTAAGCATGCTGGAAAAGAGTAAGAAAATTTACTACGAAAGAAGGATAATACAACTTGTCATTTCAAATTTCTCTATACTAAAGATAAGGCACAATCCAAGAATAAGGGATGCACACGGTAAAAGAATTATAGTACGCCAGTTCGTACACTGATTCTCGAAAAGATGGGGACATAGTTACCAATGGGATCCTAATTTGACGTGACGTTCTAAGAGGGAGGACACAGTTAGTTCCAGTTACTACCCAACTTATAGAGATTAAGTTGGCCGTGAAAGTTTTGGTCACGATCATATATACAATGGTTATAGAAAGTCTAACTTCAAGAAGGGATATGAGTTGTTGATACCTTTGTGACCGTAGTCACAGCCTATCAAAGAAAATCTTGGTACTACCATGGTGTTAATGAGTCAATAACTCTATAAAGGTATTTACATATTCTCATTGCTCCTAATTAGGTTATAAGTTTACCAGGCAATAGGAAATGTCTTAGCCAAATACAACTAGGGTGAGATGGTACAGAGGAATACGATCACTGCATTTCATGGATGCCGATAAATGGTTCAACAATGAGTGGCAAAAGGTAATATAATTTGTCAAGGTGACTAAGTACAAGAAAGCTTAATTTAATGCACTACAAGTGTCATGTACGTAGTTTGGCTCGAGTGGGCTATGAGTACATCAATGGTTGAAGTAATTGGATTGCCAATGCATAATTTTTAATTTAATTGCAGCGGAATTAAATACTTAAGTATAGGGTTTTAGAAGGAGGTATGCTACGAATACTTTGGAGTCTGTATGGAGAATAGGAATGGGAGTTTGTGAGTGACAGTCATGTCATGAGTGTAGAGTGGCTAGTCTAGGTCATAAGGGTAAAAATTATTGAAAAAGAAAGGATAGTGTTGTACTCCAAATATTCGAGCCATCACAAGGGTATCCAGGATACAGAAGTTAAAGAGGTAATTTAATCCGTTTGAGATTACCCCTAATTAATACCAAATAGATTCAAATTTACCCTAAAATTCTAAAAATAACCCTACATTAAAATTAGGAGAATTACACTCTACCCAACTTATAAATTTTTTTCCTCTAAGTTAAGATTGAAGGAAGAAGATGGAATGCAGGAATTAGAAACGGTACGAGTATGAAACCTCAGTATGTAAGTTCATACCTTGGTCCTCCAGTGAGTAAGGAAAGCACTCTATAATAGAGTCCTCAAAATTTAAGCACGATATAAAGGATATGAGCATCAATCTCGAAAGGAGGTCAAATACGACTAGTCGTATGGGACTTCTAAGAGATAGTGCGTTGTTACTAATAGGATCCAAGTAGGCGTCACCAACTAAGAGCTATAGTTCACTTAGTTCAAGGCACTATCCCTACTTAAGTAGGTATCATAACTAAAGTCATGGTTTTTCTAACCAGATTTTGGGAAGGACCTATTTCCTAATAAGGATACAAGAATTCTAGGGTTTACTGGCCATAAACAAAGATTCTCTAAGGGACCCTAGATACTATCAGGGTGTTACCCAGTCAACAACTCTATAAGGGGAATTACTACCCATCCAACACTACTCTTATATAGGTTAAGCTTTTATAATGAAGATGAAACGACTGAGTTGGATCTAACTAAGGCAAGGTGGTAAAGAGACTTCGATCATTGATTGGCATTGATGACGAAGAGACCAAAATCGAGGAAATCATAAAATGAAGGAATTTTAGACCACGACAAGAAAAATTTATGACAAGTCTACTAGGTTGAATAAGGCATGATTTGTCACATCCCGATTCTGTAGAATCGATAATCATCCCCCGAACGTGATGTCATGCGTGCTTAGGTTGCGCAACGCTCAAGGCCAAGGTAATTTATATAACGACACATATTAAGAGTACACAGATAATTGAGGCACAATGTTGAAATATGAAAAAGTTATCTTTATTGATAATGAACATCTTTTACAAAGTCTTGAACGAGTCGGATAATTGTCGCACGGACTTACAAAAGTGGACGCAAAATAAGATAACCGTCCAGTATATTACATCCTTTTACTAAAACTTTAAAAGAAATAGACACCTTCGGGCGAAGCTATCGCCTTTCCATAGAGCTGCATAAGTTATGTGCACGATCTCCTGAGACTTACAAAACATACTTCAAAGGCACGAACTGGATGTGCCGGCAGGTGGATGCTTTATCTTCTTGCAGGATCTCCTTGGTGCGGGAAACCTGTTGCAATGAGGGTTAGTACATCAAAATGCATTGGTGAAGGTGAGCTAACCCAACTATACCAATCAATACGTTATTTATATGAAGCATGCAAGTTATTATGTGATCTTTCTATCTTGGTTTAGTCCATTTTATAAGCAAGCATTAGATATGAAAGTTTACTGAAATAAATATGCCACCGTTCGATGATTTTACCTGTCCATCTGAACCACCTGCACAATACTTACCATGAACTTCCCTACTACGAAGATATAGTTAGCTTGCACAGTTTAAATATATAAGGGAATCACTAGCCTGATGCTATAATGGACGAGTTATAGTCTTGGACGAGAATGGTATGGAACGAATATTCATGAGGGGCTACAAACTATCTCGTCCAGTGTAAACTCCCTCACCCAAAATAGGTATTTTGTGTATATTTTATATTATTATATTTATCATAGTTTTTGAATTTATTTAGAGTATTCTCTTATTTAATTAGAAAATAATTTTTTTAGTATATTTACTTATATAAATATTTATTTAGAATTATTTTTAGGCTATTTTAGATTATTGAGATTTTTCCATAATTTTTAGTTAATTAAAAACTAGTAACACTAATTTTCTAGAAATTTAAAGAATTTATTTTATGTTCAAACTTAATTAAAAATATTCTAAAATTTTATTTTAGGTTCTAAATAGTCAAATATATTTTCTAGAATTTTCTGGGAATTTTCTGAATACTTTTAGTATTTATTGGGAGTTATTTAGACTAATAACTAATTTTTAGGACTTGTAGAATTTATTGTGCAAGCCCAGGAATCTAGAATGGACCCACATTATTTTCTAGGGTTTAAAATATTATTATATATTTTCTGGAATTATTTCAGAATTTTTGGAATAATATTAGTATTTATTTTTAGTTAAATGGATAAACTAATGTTTAGAGCTTCTCCTAATTATAGTAGTAAACTTATGAATATAAAATTGTCCCAAATATTTTTCTAGGTTTTATAGGTTCAAAATATATTTTATGTAATTTTTCCAGATTTTTATGATTATTTTTAATATTTATTTAGAGTTATTTAGATTTAAAATAACTTAAATAATATTTTGATAAAGGCAAATCAAAAACAAATAATATAACAAAAACCATCCAATCAGATTCTGACACATGTCAGCCTATAAATATCCATTTAGCCGCAGGTACATCCCTATATATTTATATTATTATAACCCTAATTATCCTATTATTTTAGAGAGAGATTTTGGAGAATTGCCATCTAGGGTTCCTTCATCTTCCACAAGCCATTGCGCATAGCTCCGGACTCCAAACGAGACCTAGTTTCTTGCGTTAGAAAGATATTGAGGTTAGATTTCTGATTATATAAATTATTTTACGAAATTATGAGTATTAAATTCTAGAAAATTCGTAGAGCACAGCATGTCCGAAAATAGACGTGTTTCAATATTTTTGCGATTCCGGAAGAACCAGGAATCAGAATCATGAACCGTTTAAAGTTTCGGAAAGCTAATGTTGAGATCATTGACATATGTTTTTTCCAGAATTTAATTCTACGTATTTATATAAATTTAATTCTGTAGAACTTCTAGGTTAGAATTTAACCATCGGTGCACAATACAAAATTTGTATGTGCCATAATTTTCAAACAAATTTGAATTCGGATGAGCCATAAATTCTAGTATATTTTTGACGCTAAAATCTACAGGAAATCATGCATTAAAGTTGAGTTTGTGTCGGTTGACTTTTCGGTCAACAGATCGCCTCGATTTGAGTGCCATGAGTCTCGAGTTGATAAAATTCAGTTTCTTTGGACAAAATTTAGGAATTAAAAAAAAAATCAGAATAATAAGATTAAAATAGGATTTTAGAGTAATTATTTCAGAATTAAATAAATTAAAATAAATTATCTTTTGACGTGATAAATTTGTAATACATAGGCTATTTGGACTATGACTTGGACTCTGATTCATACCAGCAGCAGGAGCCCAGGCAAGATACCTTGCCAAATTGTTTACAATATTTTCCATGCTTAGTATATTTCTGTATATTTATTGTATTTCTGTTTATTTATTGCATGTGTAGTTCCTTTTCAGTCATTACTATATATTAGATATGTTGACACACACTTGACACTTAGTATCATAGAGGACAATCATTAGGCGTATGGACTTTTAACCACTCTGGTAAACCATAGTCACTAGCACGCACTATGGTGGTCGTGTCCGATGGTCGCTACCCTAGAGGTATGTCGATTGATGGAGTCCGAGGGTCGCTACCCCAGAGGTATGTCGGCTGATGATGTCCACTGACGAGCGTGAGGTTGTGAGGATTAGATCGAGTAGCCTACCCTTGCCCATACGTCGAAAAGTTGTCCTCATTTGCATTCATATAGATGGTCTTGTACAGCGTACTTATTTATTTTCAAATAATATGCATGTTTACTGTATTCAAATTGGCTCGTATTTTCTGTATCTTGTTACGTCCCTCTGAGGACCTGGTCCTCTGCCAGGTGTATCTGTTCTTGAGTATTTGCAGGAGCGCAGATTTGGATGATTACTTGTGTTGCGAGGATGTCTTCTCTTCGAGCCCATGGTCGTTAGCTGGTATTCCTATATTGTATTTGTTGTGTTGTACTTTTCCATTCGAGTTGGTAGTGGATTTATTTCCATCCAACTATCATCCTTAGATATTTATGTTGAGATCTAGTTATATAGATGCTAGTTATTATTTATATCTGATTTTCGCGGATGAGATTTAGATTATACCCTGTGACTTGTGATACATTTTATACCACTTGTGGACTTGATATTCATATTACAGCGTACGTGTGGATTTGGTTTCCATATATTGGAGTTGCCATATCCATGCGGCTGGCATGCTTACGTGTCCTAGTCCTACGTATTTTTGGGACTGGGATGTGACATGTTTTTGTGGTGGCCCATGCAGGTCGAGAGCATATTGTCTCGGTTATATTACTGTACCGAGCAAGCCTGCACCTAGGACTAGAGTATAGGATCTCATCCACAATTGACTATGATTCATCTTTCTCCTCTCTGTTCTATTTGAACAATTGTATCCTGCTTGATTCATGTGCTTCCCTAATAGTTCCTTGAGTATAGCCTTCTGCTGAGAATATAAGAACCCCTGTTATTAGGATGATAATTAGAGTAGCATACCTATTAAGATTACAATGAGGATATAGACACACCACTAAGTTTAGAATATCTAGTGAACCTAGAATTCCTTATCTATAGATTGGTTTACCATTATCCCTTGATGTATTATGAAGACTTAAGAGTAGTATAGATACTACTAGAGTTAGTTAAAAGCTTACCATAATGTTTCACCCTAGTATGGAGGAACCAATAAAAAACCAAAAGTGAATATTAGGACTGAACCTAACCCTCATAGTTAGATAGTATTGGAGAACTATAAACTTATATCAATGTCTTGTTATTAGTAGACAGCACCCTAGGAAGCCTAGAGGAATGCAATCAACACTTCTCCCTTGATCATACCTCGAACATTCAACTAGTATACCACTCCCCCTTGGAAAACCATGATGCTACCTAGAGCCCCTCTATTTCACATATTGTTCCTCTGTGACCTTAACGTTCGCTAATTGTACGACGACCAAAATTACGTTCTTCTTTTCTTTATCTTTCAACTCGTGCCACCTGACACTTCTGATAGTAGGCCAAGTAATTTATTTCTTTGTTAAGGACACATAGTTTGCTAGAATTATAGTTGTAATCTTGAATTTTGAAATTATGTGCTTAGTAGTTAGAACTTGATAGTTAAGTTATTCTTGTAGATTGAGACCTGGTGCTTATCCCTTAGTTTTAAATTGCGTAACTTGTACCACACCTCAATACGAGTTATATTCCCTTTCCCTTGAGGCCAGTAACTGTTCCATTCTTACTATTGACACTTGCACTATGACTAAGAGTTAAGACGACCATGACCTATGTAATATAAGAGGATACCCTAACAAGTATCAAGACCCCTTCTCGAAGACCTTAACAGGAGCTTCTACGGTACCCTTAAGACTGTCACAGTATTAGTTTATTGTTTTAAGTTGGGTAGTATACCTCACAACCTAGTATCGCATAGTCTTTTGACCTATTATTGAAGTGTGATTGAACAACATTAATTGTATACTAGCATAAGATGACAGTGGTTATTCAGACAATAGAAGTTAGAGGTCCTTGCCCACATTTGGTCGACTAGCGACATAGACAAGGAGTCTTTTATTATTGTTGCTTAGTTGTTTTATTTTGTGAACTTGAATTAATTTGTACCTCCTTTCATCATCATCTAGCGTACTTATATTTGCTGCACTACCTTGACTTATGCTGCTATTATAGCCTAGTTTTGCAAGCTTACTCTTTTATCGAGCTTGATCATGAGATATGTATTATTGGGGACGCCTACTAATATATTTCAGAATCAGTGTATTAAGGTCTAGCTAACCTTAGTGCGCATGATTCGCCCTTCGTAATACTACCTTACGTGGATTGCGATATGTAGTGATTGGTAGACGAATATACTTGTCCTAGTCATGTCTGAGCGTATCGTATCGGCTACATAACTGTACTAATACGAGCATGTGAATAGGAATTACCAAAATAGGATTTTAATCCACAACTACTTTAACAATTTCTATTTGAATTCTTTAAACGCCTTGATCCCGATACTTCTATTCTATTACCTCGCCCTTGAACTCTTTATTATTGATCTTCGTCTTTCCTTATTTTGGAAAGATGAAACCTCGTGCTTGGTATAAGTTGATACACAGAGAGTACTAGATATATCCCATAGGCCGATCACATACTTGAGGATTATTCTTTCGTAATTAAGGACATATCACATATGATATAATCGGCATTGAAGTTTTGAGGATTGAATGACATGAGTAAATAAATTAAGGAATATTTTTCTTAAAGTATATAGCCTTCTGTGATAGATGGATAAATTCTAAGTTGGGTAGCAGTGCATTGGCAACTCGAGAGGAATTTCTTTTAGATTGTGATCGAATAAGATTAGATTGGGAGAGGTTCAAGCCATTTTAATTTTGAGAATTTTAGAAGAATGACTAAGATGATGAGGATTAATAAATTTTAAAAATCTTGATATTGAGGACCCAATATTTATACCTTAAGTTCATAATTTAAATTTTTAGTAATGAAGGTAAAATCATCAATTTGAATTTGAAGGATAAATATATAATTTCAGACTTGAACATTGGTGGACTACATTTAAATTATTTTTTAATTTGATGATTTAAATTAAGAATTAAAATTTGATGATTGGACTACCTATTTGAAATATTGAGGATGTGAATGGAATTTAAAAAGTTGAAGAATACAAAAAAAAAAAAAAATTATAAGTAAAAATAGGAATAATATTGGACTCGAATTACTTCTAGAGGAGATTATGATAATTGGAGATCGTAAGGTAAAATTTGATATGGGTTATTTAAATCTTGAAGATATTATATGGATTCAATTTAAATTTGGATATTGATGATTTGGAGAAGTGAGAAGAGATTACAATAGGTTGAATTTTGATTTGAACAATGATTATCTTAATTTTGAAGTGATCGTGATAGATTTGAATAGATTTTGTTATTCAAATTTTTGGAAGAGATTGCGATTGACGTACCTTATGTACGAATGTGAAGGATTTAACAAATTATGCCTTATTTTAATTTCGAGGACGAAATTATTTTAAGTTGGGTAGATTGTAAACTCTCTCACCCAAAATAGGTATTTTGTGTATATTTTATATTATTATATTTATCATAGTTGTTGAATTTATTTAGAGTATTCTCTTATTTAATTAGAAAATAAATTTTTTAGTATATTTACTTATATAAATATTTATTTAGAATTATTTTTAGGCTATTTTAGATTATTGAGATTTTTCATAATTTTTAGTTAATTAAAAACTAGTAACACTAATTTTCTAGGACTTTGAAGAATTTATTTTATGGTCAAACTTAAATAAAATATTCCAAAATTTTATTTTAGGTTCTAAATAGTCAAATATATTTTCTAGAATTTTCTGGGAATTTTCTGAATACTTTTAGTATTTATTGGGAGTTATTTAGACTAATAACTAATTTTTAGGACTTGTAGAATTTATTGTACAAGCCCAGGAATATATAATGGACCCACGTTATTTTCTAGGGTTTATAATATTATTATATATTTTCTGGAATTATTTCAGAATTTTTGAAATAATGTTATTATTTATTTTTAGTTAAATGGATAAACTAATGTTTAGAGCTTCTCCTAATTATAGTAGTAAACTTATGAATATAAAATTGTCCCAAATATTTTTCTAGGGTTTATAGGTTAAAAATATATTTTATGTAATTTTTCCAGATTTTTATGATTATTTTTAATATTTATTTGGAGTTATTTAGATTTAAAATGACTTAAATAATGTTTTGATAAAGGCAAATCAAAAATAAATAATATAACAAAAACTATCCAATCAGATTCTGACACGTCTTAGCCTATAAATATCCATTCAGCCGCATGTACATCTCTATATATATATATTATTATAACCCTAATTATCCCATTATTTTAGAGAGAGAGATTTTGGAGAATTGCCATCTAGGGTTCCTTCATCTTCCACAAGCCATTGCGCATAGCTCCGGACTCCAAACGAGACCTAGTTTCTTGTGTTAGAAAGATATTGAGGTTAGATTTCTGATTATATAAATTATTTTACGAAATTATGAGTATTAAATTCTAGAAAATTCGTAGAGCACAGCATGTCCGAAAATAGACGTGTTTCAATATTTTTGCGATTTCGGAAGAACCAGGAATCAGAATCATGAACCGTTTAAAGTTTTGGAAAGCTAATATCGAGATCATTGACATATGTTTTTTCCAGAATTTAATTCTAAGTATTTATATAAAGTTAATTCTGTAGAACTTCTAGGTTAGAATTTAACCATCGGTGCACAATACAAAATTTGTATGTGCCATAATTTTCAAACGAATTTGAATTCGGACGAGCCATAAATTCTAGCATATTTTTGACGCTGAAATCTACAGGAAATCATGCATGAAAGTTGAGTTTGTGTCGGTTGACTTTTCGGTCAACAGATCGCCTCGATTTGCGTGCCATGAGTCTCGATTTGATAAAATTCAGTTTCTTTGGACAAAATTTAGGAATTAACATAAAAATCAAAATAATAAGATTAAAATAGGATTTTAGAGTAATTATTTCAGAATTAAATAAATTAAAATAAATTATCTTTTGACGTGATAAATTTGTAATACATAGGCTATTTGGACTATGACTTGGACTCTGATTCATACCAGCAGCAGGAGCCCAGGCAAGATACCTTGCCAAATTATTTACAGTATTTTACATGCTTAGTATATTTCTATATATTTATTGTATTTCTGTTTATTTATTGCATTTGTAGTTCCTTTTCAGTCATTACTATATATTAGATATGTTGACACACACTTGACACTTAGTATCATAGAGGACAATCATTAGGCGTATGGGCTTTTAACCACTTTGGTAAACCATAGTCACTAGCACGCACTATGGTGGTCGTGTCCGATGGTCGCTACCCTAGAGGTATGTCGATTGATGGAGTCCGAGGGTCGCTACCCCAGAGGTATGTCGGCTGATGATGTCCACTGACGAGCGTGAGGTTGTGAGGATTAGATCGAGTAGCCTACCCTTGCCCATACGTCGAAAAGTTGTCCTCATTTGCATTCATATAGATGGTCTTGTACAGCGTACTTATTTATTTTCAAATAATATGCATGTTTACTGTATTCAAATTGGCTCATATTTTCTGTATCTTGTTACGTCCCTCTGAGGACCTGGTCCTCTGCCAGGTGTATCTGTTCTTGAGTATTTGCAGGAGCACAGATTTGGATGATTACTTGTGTTGCGAGGATGTCTTCTCTTCGAGCCCATGGTCGTTAGCTGGTATTCCTATATTGTATTTGTTGTGTTGTACTTTTCCATTCGAGTTGGTAGTAGATTTGTTTCCATCCAACTATCATCCTTAGATATTTATGTTGAGATCTAGTTATATAGATGCTAGTTATTATTTATATCTAATTTTCGCGCATGAGATTTAGATTATACCCTGTGACTTGTGATACATTTTATACCACTTGTGGACTTGATATTCATATTACAGCGTACGTGTGGATTTGGTTTTCATATATTGGAGTTGCCATATCCATGCGACTGGCATGCTTACGTATCCTAGTCCTACGTATTTTTGGGACTGGGACGTGACATCCAGCACATGAGACTATCGTAAAGTTTTGTCCAGATCGGATCGGTGCCTATGTCCTAGCGACCGTTTGTAGGAACTAAGACCTTGTGCACAAGTTGTCCGTGATTAAATGGCATCTGTACTAAGTTATCAATTGATATAGTTTAAGGCAATACGAGCACGCGACAAGTGACATGGCATGATCTGTTTTGCATAGTCTCCATGATTATTTTATTGCATAGCACGGTGTGTTCTATACATAGCAAAATTATAGAAGAAGTATACATTCTAACTTGAATTGAAACACTATAAAAGAATATTTTAAGTGAACTAGTATGCAACAAGGTAACCGTTTCCAAGTTGGTTGACAAGCACAAGTAATCCAAGTCTATTCCTTTTTATCTTGACATCTTTTAGTTATTATGGTATCGTTTGATCGGAACAATTAAGAAGGTAAGATTTTAGATGGTAAGATTTGGAAGAAGGGTTAACTAAATCGAATTATAGCCACTCATAAGTTGGTTGGAGAGAGGAAAGGGAAGAGGTGCTTCAAGACTCCCCTTGCACGACGTCTACTGCACGATCACCTGCATTGCCATGAACAGATGATCAATACCTCTTATACTCTTCCCAAGCTCAGAATGAAATATAGTTCAATGAACAAAAGAAATAAAATCCATCAAAACCGTTCAAAAAAATGCAAATCCGACAACCAACTCAAAAGTACGAAAGTAACAAGGCGACGGTGAAAACTAAGCAAGAAAACTTGCAGCGAAGAGGTCCCTCTTGACTCTTCCGCTAAGTCCATCCTTGGGTTGTGGTCCTCTAAATATGGAAATTAATTCCGAAGAAGCAAATCCATAACGAGAAAAAGATCTTTATTCAACCAGATCGAATGATACCGAAAGTATTTCTTAGCCGCACTCTCCGAAAAGGGAAAACGGGACACCACATCCTAACCAACTAATAGGAAGTTTCGTCCATAAAACTTAGGAATATAACCTACCACTATAAAACAATGAAGAAATTTTTTTCTTCATCTCAGACTCAAGCTTCCAGGTCTATTCTTTGACCGAATGATTTCTCCAAAACACGCGCACGAGAGGAACCGAACGACTTCGAAGCTGCTTCTCCTTGTGATCCAAGATCCGCACAGGGTGTTCGACATACATCAAGTCTACCTTCAAGTCCAGTTGATCAAGATCCACCACCAGACTTGAGTTGTACGCATACTTCCTAAGCTGTAAAACATGGAAGATATCATGCACTTAAGATAATGACGGTGGTAGGGCAATCTGATATACGCCTGGGGTGACTCGCCTATGTATTTCAAATGGGCCGACGAATCTTGGGCTTAGCTTCCCTTTTGCTCCAAATCTGGTAACTTCTCACATGGGCGAGACTTTCATAAATACACTATCGCCTTCTAGGAACTCAAGTGGTCGACGGTGCGCATCTAAGTAACTCTTTTGATGGCTTTGTGGCACCTTCAACCATTTGCGGATTAAACGGATCTTTTGGACGGTTTGTTCTACGAGCTCCGGGCCAAGAAGTTGTCGTTCACCAACTTTATCCCAACAGATAGGGGATCTACACTTCCGCCCATACAATGCCTCATACGCCTCTATTTGAATGATAGATTGATAGCTATTATTGTATACAAATTCGGCTAACGGTAGATGCATGTCCCAACTTGACTTCAAGTCCAAGGCGCAGAGCCGTAGCATATCTTTGAGGATTTGGTTTACCCGCTCTGTTTAGCCGTCTGTCTAAGGATGGTAGGTGGAGCCGAACTTCAACTTCGTCCCTATTGCTGACTGAAGGCTCTCCTGGAAGCATGATAAGAATCGTTCATCTCGATCGGAGATAATGGATATGGGCACACCGTGGAGTCGAACAATCTCGTTGAGGTAGATCTGCACCATACGGTCGGTACTCTAAGTAACTTTAATAGGCAAAAAGTGAGTTGATCGACGATGACACAGACGACATCATTCTCCCATTGCGTCTTTGGCAAACCAACAATAAAATATATCGTTATGTGTTCCATTTCCACTCTGGTATATCATGGTTCTGTATCTCTCCGTTCGGCTTCTGATGCTCGGCCTTTACTCTCTGACAAGCCATACATTGCGACACAAATAATGCCACATCCCTTTTCATACCGTATCACCAAAATATCGTACGGAGGTCTCAATACAGCTTCGTGCTTCCTGGATGTGAAGTGTAGCTCGCATAATGGGCTTCAGTGAGTATCTATTTTTTGAGGTTTGCATCATTTGGAACACACAATCTTTCCTTCACCCGTATCATTCCATCCGTGCTCACTGCAAAGTCGGTCGTATTTTCTGTTGAGATAAGATTTTCTATCTTCTCTAGGAACATGTCGTCCTTCTTAGTGGACTTAACTTTCTCTAATAAGTCTGGTTCTAGGCATAACTGAGCCACCTGTGCCCCATTTTTGTATCTGATTCAGAGTATAATGCCCAAACTTTCGAGATTTCTTTGCAGCCTATCATCGATAGTTAAGCTCCCAACAAACACTCGACTCAGTGCATTAGCTACAATGTTGCCCTTGTCTGGTGTATATCCGATCATCAAGTCAAAGTCGTTGAGGAGTTCAAGCCAACGTCGTTGTCGTAGATTCAAATTCTTTTGAGTATAGAGGTACTTGAGTCTTTTGTAATCTGTAAAGATTTTGCATGGTACGCTATAGAGGTAATACCGCCATAACTTCAATGTGAACACCACCGCTGCAAGTTCCAGATCGTGCATTTGATAGTTCCTTTCATGAGGCTTTAACTGCCTCAACGCAAAGGCTATCACTTTGTCCCTCTGCATAAAGACACATCCCAAACCCTTTCCTAAAGCGTCGCTATAGATCTTAAAATCATCGGGTCCGTGCAGAAGAGTAAGAATCGGTGCTGCGACGAGTCGTTGCTTTAATTCCACAAATAAAGCTTCACAGTTGTCCAACCACGTGAATGTTACTCCCTTCCGAGTGAGATGAGTCAGAGGCGAAGCAATCATTAAATTTTTTTTATGAATCTCCTGTAATAGCCTGCTAGGCCAAGGAAGCTATGAATGTCACTGGCCGACTCAGGTCTCTTCCACTTCATGATGGCTTCAACATTCTTTGGGTCGAATGAGACATCCTCCGCGAAAATGATGTGCCCGTAAAAAGATATGTTGTCTAACCAGAACTCGCACTTGCTCAGCTTCGCGAACAACTTATTGTCTCGAAGAGTTTGAAGCATCATCCGCAGGTGTCCTGCGTGTTCATCAGTATTCTTCAAGTATACTAAGATGTCGTCTATGAATACTACCATAAACTTATCAAGGAATGGTCGGAACACATGGTTCATCAAATCTATGAATGCGTTAGGAGCATTCATCAGTCCGAACGGCATAACAAAAAACTCATAATGGCCATATCACGTCCGAAATGCTGACTTTGACATGTCCCCTCGATTGATCTTTAATTGGTGGTAGCCAGAGCGAAGGTCTATCTTCAAAAATACTAATGCTCCTTGCAGTTGATCAAAGAGGTCGTCGATCCTGGGTAGGGGATACTTGTTTTGGATAGTGACCTTATTTAGCTTCTGATAGTCTATGCAGAGTCGTAATGTCCCGTCTTTCTTCTTTACAAAAAGTACAGGCGCGCCCCAAGGAGACATTCTCGGACGAATATACCCACGGTCAAGCAGTTCTTGTAGTTGATACTTTAACTCCTTTAGTTCAACAGGGGCCATTCGATATAGGGCTTTGCAAATCAGTTGGGTATCTGGGAAGGTATCGATGGTGGCTCAATTTCTCGGTCGGGTGGCATACCAGGTAGTTCGCTTGAAAACACATCAGGAAACTCTGCCACAATGGAAGAATACTCAATGTTTACGTAATCCAGCTGCGTGTCCCGAACCGACGCTAAGTATCCCTCGCATCCAGAGTGTAACATCCTCTGAGCTGACATTACAGAAATTACCATGTAGGTCTTTGACGCATATGTTGCTGAATCACTTGTGTAGCAGAATTTGGCATCTCCAGGTAGACGTAAGACGACCCATTTCTCTACACATTTGATAGTTGCTGAGTAAGTGTCGAGCCAATCCATCCCCAAATGATGTCGTAATACTGAACATCTAGGACTAACACATCGAGCGAGAGTTTCCTTCCCCCGATACAAATGTGACCGCCCTGACATACTGAACCAACATGTATCTTCGTGTCCGATGGGATGCTAACGCTAAGGTTTAGATATAATGGTGTCATTTCTATCATATTTTTTACAGCAAAATTAGTGGATATAAAGCTATGCGTTACACCAGAATTAAATAGCACGTGAGCAGGTATGTTATTGAAAAGAAATATACCTGACACAATAGTGTCCGATGCCAGGGCCTCTTCCCGTGTTAAAGTATCACCCGGCCTTGATCTTGACGACGCTCTTACTGTGGAAGAAATTAGATGTTGAGTGCGACGTTCAGAGTAGCACGGGCAGTCACGAATCTCATGGTTTGGATCACCACAAATGAGGCATAACTTGTTCTTCTTGCGATAGTTGTCGATCGTATGCCCTGGCTTCTTACAGTAGGAACATGGTTGCCCTGGATTTTCTCTCTGCTGGCCGTCATTATTTGGACGCTTTGGAGCGATATTTTCTCCTGTGTTGCTAGGGCACTTGTGATTGGAAGTATGCACAGTGCTGGCATCAACTGAAGGATACTGCGGTTCAAGGGAAAGGGCATGATTAAGAACTTCCTGCATAGTCAGGTATTTGGGAACGACTATGTGTGCATGGATGGCAGGTCGTAAGCCTCCTTCGAATTGTCTTGCACAACTCACCGCATCAGGTAGATATAAGCTTGCAAATTTGGCGAGCCGATTGAATTCAATGGAGTACTGCTTCACTGTCATATTGCCTTGGCAGAGCTGTACGAACTCGTTCTCCTTTTGCCGACGAATTAGAGGGGGTATGAACTCCTCTTCAAACATGCCACAGAAGGTAGCCCACGCGATCGTCACCTCTTCATCGCCTATGTAGAGAGATCTTCGATGCACGTTCCATCAGTCGTGTGCGTTCAAATAGAGCTGCAGTTGGGCACACGCAACATGCTTTTCCTCAGGTACCTCTAAAATTTTGAAGTGATCTTCAACCTCTGCCAGCCAATCTAGAGACATGATCGGATCCTCAGTCCTTTTGAAAGGCGTGTTGCAGACCTTCTTGAAGTAGTCAAATTCGAAGGTAGTCACTTCTTTCTTCTTTAGAGTTTGAGGTATTTCGACTTCAGGCATGGGTCGCTCCACCGGTGCCGCTACTGTCGTTACGGAATGGTTGGAGGCTAAGTTCTGAATGATCTGTTGCAGGGCATCTACCTGCTTTTATTGGACAGCAAATCGGATCTCTAGATTGCCTTCGAACTTGCTTTATCGCTCTTTTGACCGCTTCTCGGCTCGCTCATGATGAGCCTCATCCCTCTGTTGGCTTGCTTCAAGCATCCACATCATTCGCTCAATTGGGTCGACAGGGGGCATGGCTCACTGGCTTCTAGAACTTCCCGATGTGCCAGAACAACTTTCCTGGGCTTGTACCTCTCCAGGTGCAAGCGATGATGCTTACGCTTGAGTCATTCCTTCGAAAGAAAGTAACTTGCATTAGGCTCATAATATATTATGGACTTACTATATGGAACGTATCTCATTTTGGCCAAACGAGTTCAAGAGTTCGCTTAGGAAATAGATCGTTAAAGGAACTTTTTCGACACGAGGGTCAAAGGAACTTGAAGCTGTGCTCTGATACCAATATATCATGTCCCAATTTTGTAGAATCGATAGTCGTTCCCTAGGCATGATATCGTGCGTGCCTAGGTTGCGCAATATATAAGGCCAAGATATTTTATATAACGAGCATGTATTCAGAGTACGCAGATAATTGAGACACAATATTGAAACATGAAAAAGTTCTCTTTATTGATAATGAACATCTTAAACCAACTATTGAACGAGTCGGATAATTGCCGCACAGGCTTACAAAAGTGGACGCAAAATGAGATAACCATCCTTTATATTACATTATTTTACTAAAACTAAAAGAAATAGACACCTTCGGACGAAGTAATCGCCTTTCCACGGAGCTGCATAAGTTATGTATACGAGCTCTTGAGACTTGCAAAACACACTTCAAGGGCACGAACTGGACGTGCCGGTAGGTGGACTGGTTGGAAAGTCGCCTTATCTTCTTGCAGGATCTCCTTTGTGCGGGGAACCTATTGCAATGGGGGTCGGTACATTAAAATGCACTGGTGAAGGCGACCTAACCCAACTATACCAATCAATACGTTATTTATATGAAGCATGCAAGTTATTATGTGATCTTTCTATCTTGCCTTAGTCTATTTTACAAGCAAGCATTAGATATGAAAGTTTACTGAAATAAATATGCCACCGTTTGATAACTTTTACCTGTCCGTCTGAACCACCTGCACAATACTTACCATGAGCTTCCTATCCACAAAGACATAATTAGCTTGCACAGTTTAAATATACGAGGGGATCACTGGCATGATGCCATAATGGACGAGTTATAGTCTTGGACGAGAATGTCATGCAACAAAGATTTATGAGGAGCTACAAACTATCCCGTCCATCACATGAGACTATCGTGAAGTTTTGTCTGGATCAGATTGGTGCCAATGCCCCAGCGACCGTCCGTAGGAACTAAGATCTTGTGCACAAGTTATCCATGATCAAACGGTCTCTATACTAAGTTATCAATTAATACAGTTTAAGACAATACGAACACGAGACAAGTGACATGTCATGATCTGTTTTGCATAGTCTCCTTGATAAGCTTATTGCATAGCAAGGTGTGTTCTATACATAGCATAATTATAGAAGAAGTATATATTATAACTTAAATTAAAATATAATGAAATAAAATTTTAAGTGAACTTGCATGCAACAAGGTAATCATTTCCAAGTTGGTTGACAAGCACAAGTAATCCAAGTCTATTCCTTTTTATCTTGACATCTTTTAGTTATTATGGTATCGTTTGATCGAAATAATCAAGAAGGCAAGATTTTAGATGTGAAGACTTTGAAGAAGGGTCAACTAAATTGAATTATAGCCACTCACAAGTTGGTTAAAGAGAGGAAAGGGAAGAGGTGCTTCAAGACTCCGCTCACACGACGTCTACTGCACGATCACCTGCATTGCCACGAACAGATGATCAATACCTCTTCTACTCTTCCCAAGCTCGGAATGAAATGCAGTTCAACAAACGAAAGCAATAAAATCCATCAAAACCGTTCAAGAAAATACAAATCCTAAAACCAACTCAAAAGTACGAAAGCAACAAGGCGACAGCGAAACTAGGCAAGAAAATTTACAGCGGAGAGGTCCCTCTTAACTCTGCCGCTAAGTCTATCCTTGGGGCATGGTCCACTAAATATGGGAATCGATTCTGAAGAAGTAAATCCATAACAAAAAAAAGATCTTGATTCAATCTATCCCGATTAAACGATATCGAAAGTATTTCTTAGCCGCGCTCCCCGAAAAGGAGGAACGGGGCACCACACGATTAGGCAGGCATTTGGAGAATCGAGTCATAGTGACTAGTTTAAGGGGATTAGAGTAGAAAAGAACTGTTACTTTTGGTGATATGGATATTAACACATGGAGTGGTACCAACTAAGGGATTGATTTTGGTGATTAAGGCACAACTAGAAAAAAAGGAATGATCTACTCAATTGGATATTTAGAAGGCTTGTTACTACAAAAGCAAAAGACTTATGAATGTAAAACAAGTTAGAAATTGTTGTTAGAAAAGATGGAAATACAGTCGATGAAGTAATACAACAAATCTTTAATCTCAACACTATATTCCTATAAATTATATCTTATATAACCTTACCCATACTAGGGGCAACTACTTCTAGCTTTAGGTAAGCACCATACAATCCTTACAACTTCGTTTAACTCGCATATTTCTAACTTAGTATGTAAGCGTCAAGACTAAACTAAGTAGATACTTAGGTCTATCACGCATGGCATACTATTTACGGCTGACACTCTTCAAATCATGATTGGATTGGTCATTCCAATACTAGTCTAACCTTCACTTGGTATGTCTATCTATTCATATAACTTACCCCTTCCATTATCTATCCCTCTTTACTACTATTCATCTACTCTCTGCTATCTAATACCTATCTTTCACTTGGAAGTCCTCTTGGCTAGTTTACTACCTTATAACACAAGCTTGAAGTCATGATCACTTCTTCGAAGTCATAATTTCATTGAGCTGACTGAGATGGTAAGATCTTATACAGGCTTAGGTCTAATTTAACTACAAAGATTATCGAACTATTCTATTCATAATGAGAATCTCCAATCATATCTTCTAAAGTCTTTCTTAAGGTTGGTACTATTGGTTTATGGAGCTACACTAATTCCAATATTTTAACTGGGTACTCTCTCAAATAGTAACCATAATCGTCTCAGTCATTACGAAAATTCTATTTCTATCCTAACCAATATTTGTGAATGTTAATGCTTCTAGTCCAACACTATCCGGTGCTGGGAATTCTAATATCTGTTGACAGGAAAAGTTCTCTGCTAAGGCCATTCCGTATATAAAACTCCAAGCTATTCTCTCGGTCTAGTAGTATACCTAGCACATGCATCTATCTTATCTATTTCTAACTTAAATAACTCTTCCTATGAATTATTCTACCAACCCTGCTTATATTCTATAATAATTTTATAACTAAAAGTCAAGCATGAGTGTTCGTTCTTCCGAAATAGGAAAGAACGAGAATCAATGATATAGAGTTCAAGATGGTGTAATCAAATACGATTTTTTGACGTTCAAAGGCGATATTAGAAATCAAAAGAAGGTTTAAGCAATTATGGATTGAGATCCGAACAAACATATCCTAGCTCAGGCTCGCTCGGTACAGTAACATAACCAACACAACTTAATCAGGACCTGCATGGGTCACCACAAAAATATATCACACCACAGTCCCAAAATACGTAGGACTAGAAGTACGTAACATGCCAGCTATGCATTCGACCAGACTCTGATCCGACTCGAATACATATAAGTTGTACTATCATGGTCACTATCTAGATAATACAGTAAATATAACTATATCTTAATTCACAACAAAATATAAGAATAATCTACATGTGGTAAAGTCGGTCGCCCAGTAACACACAAACTCGAATAGACTCAAGAAAGAAATATGAGTATATAAAAACTAGGCTATATCAGCAGATAAATAAACAATATGAATAAATAAACATAACTCAGGTAGAAATGATATAAGTACCTGGTACTAATGTCTGCATAACAAAGCAAAAAATATCAGCAACTCCAAGCAGGCTCCACAACGGTCAATGCTGCAAAAACTGGCAGGGGACCAGGTCCTCGGAGGGACGTAACAAGGTACAAGAAACAGAATGCCAAAGTAACCAGCATAATAGCACGAGGGTGCTCAGGGGTTTAACTATAGTAACCAACTATGTGACGTGCAATTGAGAGTATGGACTCGTACCCCGGGCTGGTACTCACGGACTCATCCGTATGCTAGACAGTACCCTCGAGGCTCCGTGTAGGGAAACCCAGAGAAGGCTAATAAATGTATATAAATGTATAATTGCTTCAGATTTCACAAAGGGGACCCAAAGCCTAAATAAAGAATAGATACATAATAAGTAGAATACGCTAAGAGCATGAAGTAGACTCTCCCCTTCCAATGCAACCTCACGTCTCATATCACGACACGCAAGATTATGACCTATATATATCATCACAAGTCATAGCCACTATGTATAACTGTAAGTATCACTATAGCATGCATTATGTAATCCTAACCAGAGTCCAAATACCACGAGCATGTCGAGAAAGACTTTGTCACATGAATATCGTGTCAAGTGTCCTATGCTTAGTTGTGCAAAGAATATATGCATAGGACATAGGTTCGTGGAATTGACTCTCTAACTACTTTACTCGACTCCGCGGAGGATGTCGGTACCCGAATCTGGTTCGGACACAAAGTACCGTAAGTTGGCCCTAGGGTGAACATGTATATCAACAATGCATATAAATACAATATCTAAAATATTAGAAATAACAAGTACTATGAACATCTTGGCAAGATACACTTGCATGTATCCTGGTGCTGTGCAATTGTCTATCCAGTGCCCAAGTCTGCAGGTGTTGCGAATCCCACGTGCCCTGAATAAAATTGGTAAATTAAAATCTAAATGTCACCATTACCTAAATCAGATGGTGTTAGTTAAGGGTTTGTCGCCCGAACATCGACTAGTTTTCTCGGTGTTCGTGCCAACGACCCAACGCATGCATGGCGTTGCAACTTGCAATGTTGAACGTCTCATGCCCCATCCTAACATGCCATGATCATCATGGATATTAATTCTATATATATGTACTTATTAGGCACATGCAATTATGCATAAATACGTATATCTATATACATATGTTTGTGTGCTTACAACATCAAGAATCTTCCAATGAGTCATTCCCCGACGTTTAACCCATGACTACGCCTCTTGAACATGCATCTATTTATCATGATAATCTTATATTAATTCATTTTAATTTCTGAAATTTTCTTTTCTTTTATTAGCATGATAAAACTCATTAACCAAATCATATTCTCCACATTAACCTATGCATGCACTAGGGTTATTAGTTAGGTTAAGACATGGGTTAAATACAAGTTATATATGGTTATCAAGGCATGGATATGAGTTTTCATAGCTCTAATGCAAACACTCAAAAGAAATAAAAAATGAATGAAAGAGGGAAGAGGCTGAAGGTGATACCAAAGGAGGAAGAACTCGAGGTTGGAGGAAGTTTGGTTGAACTCCAATTGAAGTTTCGGCCACAAGGGACTGTGCCTCACCACTTGGGGCTTCCTTCGTTGGAGGGGGTGGTCTTCAAGGCTGGAAGAGAGGGCTTCCACGCTTGGGATGTCAGTAGCGACTTCTGCAAACTGTGGGTGCAGCAAGGGGGTCGACCGGACTGCTTGGCTTGGTGTTCTCAGGTTGCTGGATGCAACCGAGTTTGGCACCACCAAGAAGGGGAGATGAAGGTGAGGGGAAGGTAGGGGCTACTGTTCACGGTTTTTAGGTATACTAAATATGCAACGTATATTTGAGGAAGAGAAAGGGGCATGCATTAGGTATATGAAGGGATTTGGACTAATGGGTTGTTAATTGGTTTATTATGATGCACATGACTAAGCAATCTATTAGTTGTTACCAACTTTTTCAACCACACACAAGCAAAGCAAAGGAAAAGATTCCTTCTTTTACTCATGTGCCCATATGCAACCATATATCATGTGTATGCAAGTATTGCATGGTTTGTGTGGTTTAGAAATAGTATCATGCACAAATGTGTGGTGCACTTCTTTGCTCTAAACTAAGCAAATTTGCTTGGTTGGTGTGGGATCACACAACACAAAATATATATTAATAAAGCAAAATAAATCAAGTTGGTTGATGCTAAATAAGTTACAAAAATTTATAAAAATATTAATAATAATAATAATGGTTTAAATTTAAATATTTATTTAATAGTTTCAAAATTTTAATTTGTGAATACTAGCAAATATTAATGCCATTATCATTTAAAATAAATAAATAAATAAATAAATAAATATATATATATATATATATATATATATATATATATATATATATATATATTCATTACCATAATAATCCTCTATAAAATTAGAGTGCTCACAATCTACCCAACTTATAAAAATTTCGTCCTTGAAATTTGAAAAGTAAGCATGGTGGAAAAGAGTAAGAGAATTTACTGCGAAAGAAGGATAATACAACTATTCATTTTAAATTCCTCTATATTAAAAATAAGGCACGATCCAAGAAAAAGAGACACATACGGTAAAAAAATTTTAGTACGCCAGTTCGTACACTAATTCTTGAAAAGATAGGGATATAGTTACCAATGGGATACTAATTTGACGTCACATTCTAAGAGGGAGGATACAGTCAATTCTAGTCACTACCCAACTTATAGAGATTAAGTTGGTCTTGAAAGTTCTGGTCATGATCATATATACAAGGGTTATAGAACGTCTAACTTCAAGAAGGGATATGGGTTGTTGATACCTTTGTGACCGTAGTCACAACCTATCAAAGAAAATCTAGATACTACCATGAAAGTTTAGGAATTTTTAAAATTTTGGATATCAAGTTGAAACAATTTATATAGTTAAGGGTATTAAGTTAGCACCTATCAAAGTTGATAATATCAAGTTAAAAAATTTAAATAGTTGAGCGTATTAAGTTGCAATTAAATAAATAAATTGAAGAGGGAGGGGGTATTATAGGCCGATGGTCAGGGTCGGGTTGGAGCTAGTGTAGGCTATCGGAGAGTTCACGAGTTTGATCCAAGTCTTGCAAAAAACAAAACAAAGCTCCCCATATCCTTTGAGCGTGGACCATCTCTATCGTTAATTGAATACAGATAAAATAATAGACAATTTAGTTTTCTAGATGGTAAAATACTTAGATACCTAAAACATTCCAACTTTTATATGCGAAAAGTATGAACAAAAGTATACATACAAAAAAAAAATTAAATCGAGATTTTTTTTTCAGTTTTTTCAAAATAGAATGGTATACAACTCAATTAATGAATCTATAATTGTATAATCTCTATAAAATTGTTCAATCAATTGCTTCTCTTATTTTTTCCTCCATAGAATAGGATCCAAGCTGACATAAAAGACCAAAAAAATCACATGAATAGGTAGAAAGTAGAAAAATTATTCCTATTTTATTTCCAAAGTTTTTAATTTATAGAAAAATTGAAAAATAATCTCCCAACAAATTAGATATGATGTAATCTATTAAAAATTTAGAGGATAAAATCTTGCTCATCTAAATTTATAGATCATTTATGTTAACTAGTCCCATGTTTTATGTTTATTACACGCGGTACTACTACTTTGAAATTAATAACATGGGGTATCCCTATATTTTATATTTTCTATAGAAAGGTATAACACTAACTATTCATATGTTAATTTTTTTTTATATAAATGAGAGGGATACCCCATTTAATTAGTTTCAAAGTAAGAGTATCCTATTTAATAAACATAAAAAAAATGAGGGTAGTCAATATACTAAATTTTATCTAATCTAAAAAAATCTAGTATTCCTATTGAATCAAATTTTACATAGCAACTTAAAATCTATCTAATTACATGGGGGTACCTTAGCTATAATTTTTTTTTAAATTTAGACTAAATTATAACTTGATATCCTCAACTATTCCAAATGTTCAACTTGATATCCTAAACTTTGATATGTGCTAATTTAAAACCCTCTCCCAACTAATATTTTAAACTTGGTACCATCCGTCACTCACCGTTTGATTTTTTGTTTTTTTAAAGGACCAAAATGTTCCCACCCTTTTCCCTAAACCCCCCCCCGCCCCCTTACCCCCTCCCCCCACCGCACCCCCCCACATCCACCGTGACCCCCCTCCGTCGGCAGCCCCTACCCTACCCCTCCCGGCTCTTCCCGCCGCTCCATCCATGCTGCCGCCGCGTGCTGCTGCTGCGTCACTACCGCCGCTGCTGCTTCACGCAATGTCGTTCACCGCTGCTACTCTACGCAATGCCACTATTGCTCCGCGCATTATCATCGCGGCTGCTCTGCGCGCTACTGCGTCATTGTTGCTCTTTTTTTTCTCCAAATAGGGAAGGAAAAATTATAAACTCTTGACGATGCAGTGGCTGCTCTGTGCGCTACTACGTCGCTCTCTTTTTCCTCTTTATTTTTCTTTCTTGTTTGGTTACTTTTGATGGGCCCATCAATTAATATAGAGGAGCTAGGACACGCTTCAAATCTGGAGTATCTCGTAACTTTTTAGCAATTTTTAAGTATGCACAAGTGTCCACTGCAGCCTTCAAGTGCTACAAAATTTGACTAAAGTTAAAATATAGCATTTGAAACCTCTCCTACTATGGATCCACAGTGGGGACACTCCCAAGTCAGTCCAAATTATAAACAATTGTGTAAATTACTAACTTTGGAGTATCCTTATGATATTGGCACACAATGATACACTCCAAATAATACTCCAACTTAATCTCCTCTTTTTTCTCTTTCTTTTTCCTTTCCTATTTAGTAAAAAATTTCTTCTCTATTTTCTCTCTTTATTTTTCTTTCCTATTTGGTTACTTTTGGTGGACCCAATAATTAATATAGATGAGCTAAAGTACGCTCCAAATTTGGAATATCTCATTGCTTTCTAACAATTTTTAAGTATTCACAAGTATCCACTGTAGCCTTCAAGTGCTACAAAATTTGACTAAAGTCAAAATGTATCACTTGAAACCTCTTCCACTGTGGATTCTCAATCTACTACAGCGAACCAGATAGCCGAGAGCGCAGGTTAGGGACCCGACGCAAAAGCAAAACAAAAGTGCTGCTGCTAGCTGCAGCTGCAACAGCAGAGCAGCAGCATATCTAACACTGATATCTTGTTGAGATAGAGAGAGAAGTAAACAAATTATACAAACTCCATTACCTCCCCCTTAGCCCAGTAGAAGAAACCCACACTTAAATCTTCTTCTTCTTGGTCCATCCAAAATGGCACAAGGGGGTGAAACAACGAAAGCTTCTTGTAGAAGCATAGAAAATCTAGATCCATGCGTCCAACAAACATGTGCCCCCATATCAACTCAGAAGAAATTAGGTCATAGAATGACTATGCCGCCCAGAAAAGCAGCTACTATGCGCCAACAGTAATCAAAGGCCATGCACCGCAGTGATCAAGCCCCCCGGCGCCATAATGATCCAGTGTCATGCGCCGACCTCTTCATAACTAGTGTTTCTGTGTGCCATCAGTGCCATGCGCCACTAACTAACTAGTGTTCCCATGCGCCAGCAGTGCCATACGCCACTTAGTAACTAGTGTCCACATGAGCCAGCAGTGCCATACGCCACTACTCCCTCAAGCATCCTTGTGCCCCAATACTGTCCATATAAAGGCCTGACACAAAGATTATTTCTGACACAGAATCTTGACAAAAAGAACTTTCTGAATGCCTCGAAATACGTGAGCATGCTAAACGATAGAACCTTACGTCAACATGAACTTTACTCCTGACAGGCGTACAGCGCTACGTGTACGAGGCCTCATGTGTTCCAGACTCCATATGTTCAAGGTGTCTCTTGCCACATGCATTCCAGACTCTATGTGTTCCATGCGTCTTTGGCCCCATGCGTTTCAGACTCCATGCTTTCCTTGCGTCATATGTGTCCCAGACTCTATGCGTCCAATATGGTAGAGTTCTCTTAGACAAAATCTTTCTGTTGTAACTGAAGTGATTCTCTCCAACTAAATAAGCTAATCAAGTCACGTAAACAAAAGATAAGAACCGTCTAGATCTTCAAAAATAACAAATCGTAATAAACGTCCACATGGCAGCTCGGCCTGGACTCAACTACATCATGTTAAGGATGTACATTTGGCAGCCTGCCCATAACATTCGTCTATAGTTGCAACCGTATTCCGTTGAATGAGCCCCTTGCGCCCACCAAACATAAGCATATGCGGCACCTATAGCCCACTAACATGATGGCTATAAATAGGAGCAACTTTGATGTTCTAATGGCTAGTTTTTCTGCTTCAGAGACCATACCCCTTTGTTTGCCATTGAAAGTGGGAAACCTTCGTTTAATAACAAACAAAAAGAGTACAAAAGAAGTCAGGGGACAAATAATCTAAGTACAATATTTTTTATCTGGGTAATATAACCATGGAGAGCGAGTACTGAGCCACTCTTTTACTCCGTTTTTGGTCCGATGAGGGAATAATGATGCTCTCTCCTCTCTCCTAAGATTGTGTGCACGTACATAGCTCGCCTGGAGGGGTATGTTCTCTGAAGCAGAAAAATCTGCCATTGGAACGTCCAAGTTGCTCCTATTTATAGCCATCATGTTGGTGGGTTATAGGTGCCGCATATGATTTTATTTGGTGGCCGTAGGGGGCTTCTTCAGCAGAATACAGTTGCAACTGTAGGCAGGGCTGGTTAACACGTGTACATCCTTAAAAGGATATAGTTGAGTCCAGGCAGAGCTGCCAAGTGGATGTTGTTGCGATTTGCTATTGCTGAAGATTTTGGAGGTTCTCGTCTTTTATTTGTGTGACTTGGTCAGCTTGATACGTGACCCATATTTAGTTTGAGAGAATCACTTCAGTCATACAAGAAAAATTTTGTCTCAGGGAACCCTGCCACATTGGACACATAGAGTCTGGGACGCATAGAGTTTGGAACGCATGGGACCAGAAACGCATGAAATCTGGAACGCATAAGGCCAGAGACACATGTAACGCATGGAGTCTGGGACGCATGGGGCCAGAGACGTATAGAACGCCTATAGTCTGGAATGAATGGGGTCAGAGTCGCATAAAATGCATAGAAAACTTTGTCTTACATACCAATGGCCCTATACGGCTACATAGTGACAAAAGTAATAATGACGGTGACATGAGCACTGATGCCAACTGTCCACTACAGAATCGAGGCATTCAAAAAGTCCTTTTTGTCAAGATTATGTGTTAGAGATAATCTTTGTGTCAGACCTTTATGTGGCCAGTATTGGGGCGTAGGGATGCTTGAGGGAGTAGTGGCAGATGGCACTGTTGGCGCATGCTGACACTAGTTACTTAGTGGCACATGGCACTGCTGGCGCATGGGAACACTAGTTACTTAGTGACGCATGGCACTAATGGCACACGAGAACACTAGTTATGAAGCGGCCGACACATGACACTGGATCATTATGGCGCCGGGGGCTTGAACACTGTGGCGCATGGCCTATGATTACTGTCGGGGCATAGTAGCTTCTTTTCTGTGCGTTATGGTCATTTTATGGCCTAATTTCTTCTTAGTCGATCTTAGGGCACATGTTTGTTGGATGCGTGGATCTAGATTTTCAATGCTTCTACAAGACCCCCTTCAAAGTTTTCAAACTAATAAGTTTTGGAATATTTTGAATAAGAAGCATGGAGGAGAGGACCTTGGGCCGCATCTGAGTGGCATGCCACATAGGCACGTTGCCATATAGAAGCTTTCGTCAGGCTGTCAAATTATTAAATGCCAAAATTTGGCTTGATCTTCTGAGTGGATCCTCTTGGGAATTCTGAGAACGACAGTTTCTGAGTAGATAAATGAGGATCATGTAAATTGAGACATCAGGTTCATCCTCATAACTGCATGGTTCATCGTCTCGATCTTCTCACGTGCCCTAAGAGCCTATAAATAGTTAGGCTAGGAAGGAGAGAGGATTTTTATCTTTTAGAATTTCCCTATTTTGTGAAATAAGATGCTGAGGGCTCTTGTCTATCTCGCCGAGGGGTTTGTCAAGAGCGGCATCGACCCGTGGCCCCCTGATGTTGGTGTTCTTCTTGGGGATAGAGGTGTGTTATGATGCCAGGGACAAAGAGACACAAGTATACGGCCTCACAGCATGGATGAGCTATCATCAAGAATATGCCCCCACCCCCACAATATTTTGTCGCATGGATGAGCAATCATCTGCAACATATGCACAAAGCTTATATATGGCTTGGTCGCAGAGGCGAGAACTTATCTTTCGTATGCATGCAGAGCCTATATGTAGCTTGGCCGCATGATGAGGAATCGTCTACAATCATGCGTGCAAATCCTATGTGTGGCTGGGTCGCCTATAGATGGGAACTTATCTGTCGCATGCACGTAAAGCATATATGTAGCTTAGCCGCATGGATGAGCCATCATCTGCTCATGTGTACGGACTTAGCTATCTCGAGACATCCCCTCCTGCGTATGGCTGCATCCTGGAAGCGGCATGCAACCATTGTACGCTTTTACAATCTTAGTTGAGACTGATATCTGTTCTCTTTAAGAAGGTTTTATAACCTTTTGTATGCCCATGATGGAGCATGAAAGGATATCATAAAACTCGTCATTCGAAGAAAATGCCAACCTTACACGATAATTTCTCGCCAAGAACTGATCCAGGAGACGAAGGTGAACATCCTGCGTCATGCATGGAGCTATTCCTGTTTATGCAGGCCCTCGGCCAGTAGCAAGCCGCATAAAGGAAAAAAATGCAGCTAGCACGCTGTCCCTGTTTATGCAGCATGCTAGTTGCGTTTCTCTCCTTTATGCGGCTTGCTACCAACCGGGGGCCTGCGAAGTTGATGACAGAATTTGGATTAATTGCCATTCTTGTCTTCGGTCTTCCCGTATAGTTGTAGAGTGCCTGCTCCTCCCTTGCTATCCATCAGTATATATTCTTTTTTTATATACTGAGGTTTGCACTGTGGAGGGATGATCGAGAAAGCATTGAGCTCTGCTGCTGGCTCTATTTGTGTTGGTAGCCATAACAGTACAGAGGGGCGCTTCTAATGGAAAAGGTTCGTGTCAGCGAGACTTCATGGAAACCCTTATAATTGGGTTTCCATCATATGTATTCATGACCTTGAATACTAATAAAAAATAAATTTCTATCATATGTATTCATTATCATGAATATTAATCAATAAAGTCTCTCCTTTTCCAAAATTTTCTTTTTTTACTTGTCTTATTGCATGTTGTGGACTTTGGATATTATACTAGAGAAAATAAGGATGTAGCACAATACCGTAGTTTGTTAATGACCTATTGCTTTTTGTGCACTTGAGTGTAAGTAATAAGTTCGGAGCAAAAAATCCTATCATAGGTGATATGAACGTGATAGGTTTTGTAGACTTAACACCGCGCTGGCGTACGTAGAGTTAAGTGTGGATGATAAGTTTTCATGACGACTAATATCAGAGGTAATATGGACATGATAATCGATATTCACGTAGAGAGGTTTGCTCAGAGGTAAGATGGACATGGAAAACTCTACTGGGGATGATGTGAGGAGAATAGCTCAGAGGTTAATATGGACGTGAGCTAATCGATAGTCATACCGAGAGGTTATATACGATAATAGTATTTTTGTAGAAGAAAAAGAAAATAAGCCAGAGGTAATATGGACATGGTTATTTTCTTTGGATGGGGAACATAGTCAGCTCATAGTTCAGATGTAGTATGGACGTGAACTGTTTGTTTTTGTTAAGGATATCCCGCTGGAGGATTTTTGGTGGACCATTACTTCTTGTGCACTTGAGTGCAAGTAATAAGTTCGAAATAAAATCTTATCAGAGGTGATATGGACCTGATAGGTTTTATGGACCTATTACTTCTTGCGCGCCTGAGTGCAAGTAATAAGTTAGAGATAAGCCCTGTCAGAGGTGATATAGACGTGAAAGGTTTTGTGGCCTTATTACTTCTTGCGTACCTAAGTGTAAGTAATAAGTTCGAGACAAGCCATGCCAGAGGTTATATTGGCAGCTTTTGTGACCTCATTACTTCTTGCGCATCTGAGTGCAAGTAATAAGTTAAAGACAAGTCCTGCCAGAGATAATATGGACAGGTTTTATGGACTTAACACCGATGGCTTACTTAGAGTTAAGTACAGGTGATAAGTTTAGATGACGATCGATGTCAGAGATATTATGGACATGACAATCGATAGTCATACAGAGAGGTTTGCTCAGAGGTAATATGGGCATAGCAAACTCTACTGGGGATAACCGGTTAGGACTGTAGTTTAGAGGTAATGCAGTCGTGAACTAATGCCCAAGGAAACTGATTATGAGTGGTCTAACCGAAAGTGTGGATAGACCTGAAGGTGGCTCTGTTGGAGAGATTTTTGAGGATCCACTGTCTGTTGTGTATTCAAGATGCCTGAATATAGATAATAGCTTTCATCAAATATTTCTGAAAGAGAAGTGCATATTATGCTACACTTGCTATGGATGAACAATATGGACGAATTTTTGATTGTGTCATAAAGACCCTTATGCCCATGCTCTAATCAACCCTCCAAAGGCGTATATGCTTCTAAAAGATCTTTGATACTGTGTCCAATCCCAAAGTTAGCTCTATACATATGACCAGCAACGAGAAAAATAAATACAATAGTTAAATAATGATGAGCCATATCGGTCAGCCAAAAGCTTTGTGTTATATTTTGGTTGTCCAGCTGATAGTAAAAGGAGTACAAGTCTAGCTTAGACATAGTACTTTTTAAGGAACCTGCCATTAATAGGCATCATGAGCAAGTTGCCATTAGATTTTGTGAGCCGGTAGGCGCCGTTGGAGAACATGGACTCCATAATGAATGGACCCTCCTATTTTGGTTGTAATTTACCAGCCATTTTGTGGGTCATAACCATCAGTCTTTTTATTGTCAAGACGAGGTCACCCACTTGGTAAGTCCTCTTCTTGACCCGTTTATTGAACGCTCCTGAGAGACGTGCTTGGTATAGCTCAATGCACTGTTGAGCTAAGAGATACTTCTCGTTGAGTGCTTCTAACTCATGTAGCCGTCGGTGGTAATTTTTGTCAACGGTCAATTGGTTGGACAGAGCCACTCGGAGTGACAGAATTTGGATCTCGAGTGGGAGGACCGCTTCCTTTTCGTAAACCAAGGAGAATGGCCCGTTGTCAGTAGGTGTCTGAACTGTTATGCGGTAGGCCCAGAGATCTTAATCCAGCTTCTCATTTCAGCCACGCTTATTGGATGACACAAAATTCTTGAGTAGCTTTATAATGGTCTTGTAGAATGCTTCTACCAGACCATTTATTGCTGGGTTTTAGGTAGTCGAGGCTACATTGTGGATTCAGTTTTTGTCATAAAAATAGTAAAAAGCATGACTTGCAAATTATGGACCATTGTCATAGATGATCCTCTGTGGCAAGCCGAAGCAATATATGACGTGATGCTTGACCAAGCTGATCATATTTGAGGTATTGACTTCAGGGAGTGGAATAACTTTCGCCAATTTGGAGAAGTAGTCGGTGATAGCCAAGATGAACCGATGTCCCTTAAAAGAAGGTGGACTAATTAGTCCGATAATGTTCATTCTCCATACTTCAAACGGCCATGATGCTACCGTTGGGTATAGGAATTATGTGGGTTGGTGGATAAAGTCCACAGCCACGGCGACCATTGTCGGCCAATAGTAACCTATTCTCCGGAGACGGTCCTGTAGCTTGGTACCGGGCTGATAGGCGCCACAAACTCTGTCGTGAGCCTCGCCGAGATCCTGCTTTGCTTCTTCATTCGATAGGCATCATAGAAGAAGATCGTCGTAGGAACGATAATACAGTATTTTGGTATTCATATTGTAATAGAACTGGAGAGAATGTCTTCTGATGGAAGTGGCTTCCTTTGGGTTCTCGAAAAAAATTTCATAGACTGCGTAGTCGATGAATGGGAGTCTCTAGTCTTGGGAGTCGATGTTTGTCCCTCCTGAGTAGCTCAAGCATAGACAAAGATTATTTTTCGGGCATACTAGCTCTTGACCGACCACTGTGATCAGCTGATAGCTTTTGACCAGAACTGTCAAGGAGGCAGCGAGGCCTGCTAGGAATTCAGCCTTGATGTTTTGCAGCCGAGGGACATGCTCTATGAAGAACTTCTCGAAGGTGGAGATAATTCCAAGCGCGGCTTGGTGGTAGGGAATTAAGTCCTCGTGTAGGACCTCGTATTCGTCTCAGACCTGACTAACTATCAGATTGGAATTACTGTTAGCTTCCAAGTAGTCTACTCCCACTTGTTTAGTAAGTTGGAGCACAATAACGAGGGTGTTGTACTCTGCCATATTGTTGGAGCATGGCTCTGTGAGGGAGTAAGCACGATTTATGACCAGATCGTGTGGAAAAATCAGTACTATCCCGACGCCAACGACCATATCTCCTTTGGGCCCCGTTCTTGAATCATCGTCGAAGAACATTCGCCAAACGGCTTCTGTGCTTATGGTCATGTTTGAATTTGTTACTTTATTTGGAATCTTCTCGTAGAGCTTCGAGGTTTTTGGTACAGTGTGGGCTGCCAAGAAATCTCCCAATGCTTGGCCTTTGACCGTCTTTTGTGGGACAAATACCATATCGTATGGAGACAACAGTATTGCCCATGTGGCTAAGCGAGAGTTGAGTGCTACGGGTTTAGTCATGAGGATCCTTAGATGATTGACTCGCGAGATCACATGGATGGTTTATATTTCCATGTAATATCGGGTCTTTTGAATAGCGAAGACCAGGGCAAGGCACTCCTTCTCAATGGGGTTGTATCTGTGCTCTGTGTCATCCATCATTTTGTTGAGATAGTAGATGACATGTTCATAACCTGTATCACATTTTTTGGGCTAGTAGATCTCCCAGGGAATGATCCATTACCCGCACATATAGCAAGAAGGGTCTTTCCACGACGGGGGCCACCAATACAGGGGGGTTTATGAGGTACTCCTTGATGTCATCGAAGGTGCGTTAGCATTCTTTGTTTCAGACAAAGGAGACTTCCTTCTTCATGAGCTGAGTAAAGGGTTGACAACGTCCAGAGAGGTTTGATATGAACCTCCTAATGTATGATATTCTTTCTTGAAGGCCACAAAGTTCTCGGAGGTTCTTGCATTTAAGGGTTGCTTTAGTCTTGTCAGGGTCTACGTGGATAACCTTCGAAGTTATAACAAATCCCAGAAATTTGCCACTAGAGACTCCCAGGAAGGATTTTGTAGGATTCATCTTGAGCCGGTGTGCACGCATGATGTTGAACACAGTCTTCAAGTCCCAGAGGTGATTATCTTTAGAGCGACTTTGACAGCTATATCATCAACGTAACATTCCACTGTCTTGCGCAGGTGCTCATAGCTCGCTGGTATATAGCACATGTGTTCTTCAGACCGAAGGGCATGATTATGTAGCAATACACTCCTAACGACGTCCGAAATGATGTATGCTTCTCGTCATCAAAAAATATTTTGATTTAATTATAGCCTGAGAATCCTTCCATGAAGGACATACGCTCGAAGCCACAAGTGTTATCGATCATTATGTCTGTGATCGGAAGAAAAAACTCGTCCTTAGGGCATGCCGCATTTAGATCACGGAAGTCAATAAAGATCCGGATCTTTTTATTCTTTTTAACGATGGACACGATGTTGGATACCCAATTCGGATGTTGTTCTTCATGGACGAAGCCACTAGTTATCAGTTGGTTGACTTTAGCTTCGATGGTATTTATGATGTTCTTCCTGAACCGACATTATTGTTGCTTGACCGGCTTAGCATTTGGCAAGATGTTGAGTTTGTAGACCGTGAATTGGGGCTCTAGTTCTGGCATGTCTTTGTAACTCTAGGCAAAGACATCGATGTATTCCCTGACGAGTTGTAGCTGGTATTCTCGATCCTTTTTAGACAGACTTTTGCTAATAAATATAGGTTTAGGGGAGGATTCATTACCCAGATCGATTTGTACGACTTCATCCTCAGTGGAAGATTCTCATTGCTCGAACCATATCTCCCATTGTGCATCTAGGCATTGGGCCCACGGTTCTACTTTAAAGAGTTAAAGTGGATCCTCATCGTCTTTCTCAGGGTCAGCAGACACCATGTTGGCAGACAATATTTATTTGAGCATCTCCCCGATACTGATATCGGAATCCCAAGCAAAAGATTCTAAAGGGTGAGAGTGTAACTCATCTTCTTCATCCGAGCCTACAGGGGTTATGGGAGGCGTGACGTACCCTAAGCCATGCTTGTTCTTATGGTAGTAAAACTCGAGCTTGCCTGCGGGAGCGTGCAGAGGCAAAGGTAGTCGTCGGCCTTTGCCATAGTTTAAGCCCCTAGCGGCTTTCAGGTCGTACCCTATCTTGTGGATAAGGTACTTGGTTTGAGAGTTGTACCAATAAAGTGGTATTTTTTCAGTGTCGAGTTTTGGCTCAGTTTCCTCTGGGACGAAGGATTGAGGACTTCTTACCCTGCTGAAGATGATGAGTTTGTCTCCCCTCTTTCTTGTAGGAACTATGAAGTAGGAGTTTTTGTTGGCCCAATATTTATGTTAAGTTTTTGAATATGGCTAATCGATTAAGTTTAGCATTATGGTAATCGATTAATTACTATAGTATCTTCTACTTAAACTCAGCATTGTCTAGATATTTAATATTTGCTTCTGTATATTTTCTTGTTCGTCTAACATGTAGTTGCAGAAAGCAATAAGCAAGATCATCAATAGATATATGCTATATGACGATGAGCCAAAGATGAAGTTATACCAGAATATTTCTTCCAACCGCCGACGACTTATCTGGAGCCTCGCACCCGGGGGTTCCGGTAGCCGGTCAGCGAACGGGGGCTAAGGGGGCAGCTTCCCTCGTGGGGGTTCGGGGGCGAAGCCCCTGAAAGGTATTCATATTCCCAGATCTGGTTATCTTTGGACAACTTTCGTCAAAAGAAAAAGCGCCTTCAAGTCAGCAGATGTTTTAGAAGTTTGGCGTCATCAGTGCTCTTGGTTTTTATATGTAATCTTTTATTTATTGAGTCTAGGATAGATGTAAGATGAGTTGCACTGGCAAATCAAAGTACCTATACTCAGATACCTAGTCCACTCAAATAAACCAAAGAACCTATCCACCAAATTAGGCCACATTCATTAACATAGTCTACCATACTTAGAGACCGAACACGGGCTGAACTCATGTCGAACTCGGAACGAAATCAGTTACCCTTTTGGTATGAAATCAACTAGTTCAATTAGCTCCTGATTTCTTAGCCCAACGGTTGAAAATTTGAATTAAACCCCATCCGAATTCTGGCCGAATTCTGTTTGCCTACACCCTATAAATATGATTAAAATTCTTTATTCTTACCCACTTAACCATTCTCAATCTTTCTATCCTATAGTAAGTAAACCCTCAGAGCCTAAACTTTCTTATCTCTAAGATCAACTTTCAGCCTTCTAGTGATAAGTACGGTCTCGGTCTAGAAGTCTACAGAGTTATAAAGAGATTGGTTCATCAAGCCCCTCTTTTGTGTTAATTTACGAGCCTTCGGATCAAATCTCGTGGTATAAAGAAGTCGACAAGCCTTCGGATAAAAGCTTGTGATTCATTATTGGTGATTATAGTGAATAAATCTCCGAGCTTGAGTTCTCGGGACTAGAATAGTCCTCTCAGAGGAATACCAGTATACATCATGGAGTTTGCGTTTGGTCTCTCTTTCTATTACTTTATTATATTGTACATACACTTTTAGTTAGTAGCTACCTTCACTCTGCTTAATTTTTAATTGGGTAGATTATTCCGCTGTACTCTATTCACTCCCTTCTAGAGTAACATGGTCCTTCAGTTTTGACTAGGGAGAAGACTAGACTTGTAATGCCCCACAACCGCATGGTGTATTACGCTGAGTCGGATTGAATGAGGCAATAGCTGGTTATATTTTGATTTGTTGGATTTGGGAACAAGTATTTATTTGAGTTGGTTTTATGTACAGATCGCAAGCGGAGTTCGATGGAATCAATTGTTCGTTCAGAGCAGTATTAGGATAGCAGGATTAGAGCGATAATGTCGTCTTCTTTAGTCTGATCGATCGGATAATTTGGAGAGGATAGCCTTCTCGCACGGTCATACCAAATGAGTAGATCGTGCTTTGCATTGGACTAGGAGTTTAAGGGATCAGCCATATCAAGTTGGGCAGTTGGAGCAATTGACGGAGATTTCATTGTTACAGGAGCAATTGACGGAGCTCAGAACCCAGGCAAGTGGACCTTGCCAACTTGCAGTAGTTTCTATGATATTAATTGCTTGTGTTCTTTCTATATATATTGTCATGCCACAGTCCCAAAATATCGAGGGACTAGACACGTGGCAATAGCCAGCAGCACACACCAATGGGCAAACCTAATTTAATGGACCCATCAGGATGTACTTAAGTTGTAGTACAACAATAAGGTAGTAATATACTAATCTCATCCATAGAAATGAATACAACAATATCAGAATCATAAAGCAAGATCAATCTCAATAAAACATAAACTCGGGAAACAACCCGATAATGAGTCTGATACAATAGTCAAGATACATTAATAATGCTAACAACAGCAAATACTGAGTATGGATAAAGCATATACTAAGAAGAGATCCTTGGTGATCGCTCGTCTACTGGATCTGGTACTGCTCCAGTGCCTGCTCCTGCTAATGCTCCTGTCCCGTATACCTCGGGGTAGATCTCGTCTGCTATACTTGGGGACATAATCCAGATCCAGGTCCTCAGGGGACAAAACAAGGTACAAAATAACTCAAGCCATAAATAATGCAGTGCAGCAATAAATGAATCAATAGGGTAAACTATATAACCAGCTAAGTGATATACAAGATGAGAGCCTCACTAGAACTCAGGCTGAGACCACTACAAGCTCGGTGTCGGAGAGCCGGTAGCAGAGATATCATGCAGTTGTCTAGCTCGGAGAGAGACTATGACGCCGTCTTAATATAATCAACCTGTAGCCTGTGTGTCTCTCCCCACCCAATGTAATCATATGTCTCATGTCCACGACATCTCATGTCCATGTCACGCAAGATCATATCTAATGCAGCAGGTTATATGATAACTAAGCATATGTAATATCTATGTCACAATCATGTAACCTATATAAAATCATCGTGAATAACTCAGAAGATTTTGTCACATAAATGGTGTCAAGTGTCCTGAGGTATGACGTACTTGATAATGCAAGCACGAGAATGTATAGGGTCGCGATATCAATCTCTAGTGACGTTACACGACTCTGCGTGCGGCGTCGACACCCGAATATTATTCGAACATTAAGCAACGTCTCACGATCCTGGGTTGACTATGTACATCACAGAAGTATATATATGAATAAATCAAGAACAATGTCAGATAACTACTGTAAGTTTGGCAAGGTACACTTGCCTGGGTTCTGGCTCTAACTATTGCTCTGGTATCAGCGAAATTTGCAGGTACTCCTTCGGTTGCTGAAACAAACATTACCATCATGCTCAAAAGATATCAAATAGCTAGAATTGCTTGTTCTTGAGTCCAATTTGGACAAAAGGGCAAAAGTGATAGTTTCTGGTCAAAGCGGGGTCCACATTTGGCCCGCTTCGCACCGAAAAATATGTCAGAGACAAAGTTCTCCAAAATTGTCAAACTTAGTGTCAACAAGTCCAGAACGATGATACGAACCCAACGGAATTTCCAAAATTAGATTTTGATGAGCCGGTCACAAAATCGCCCATCAAGTGGAGCCGCGGGGCCCACGATACGCGATTTTGTCAACATTATCAGAATCGAACCAAACTTGGGTCACAAGACTAGCGTATTGCTACGAGTTCGATGGCGCAAGTTTCGTTTCGATACAACTTCTTTACATGAAGTTACAACGAGTTCCAGAACGGAGCCGATATGGGGCGTTGTCGACGGATACGCGCTGATTCCGGTGTGCACGCACATCCAAATCAACTTTCGCAAAATCACACACGTTCGTTTTAGCGGCACGCACCTTTTGGTGAAGTCCGTACACGACCAAGTCATCCCGTTTGGCGGGACGCACTCAGTTCCGGGTAAAAATAGGATATTATTTTTCCTGGTTTTGGGTCGCAGTTTGCGATCGCCACAGGACGCGATACACCGAGAGGGTGGCACGAGTATCGAGAGGGTCACATAGGGTTCACGCCACAATAGACAGAACGAGAAACGGGACAGCAAGGAGAGAGAAACGGCTACCTGAACAGGGCTCCGCAGAGGGCAAAAAATTACGATTCTGCGAGGCGGCGCGACACGACGGCGGGGCTAGGGTTAGGGTTTCTCGGGCTTGCCAGAGCTGCTGCGGCCGAAGAAAGTCGGAGGCAGTGGCGGCTTGTCTCATCAGTTCGTCCCGGGGCTGGAGGCGGCACTGGCGGCGCTCAGGCGGAGGCGGCCGCTGTTGCTGTTGCTGGTGCTGATGCAGGCGAGGTAGGCCGGGGAGGAAGGCGGAGGCGGTGGCTCAGAGCTGAGGGTTGCCGAGGGGTTGCTGTGAGGAGGGGGAGGCCGAGGACGGCGGCGAGGGGAGAGGGCGGTGGCAGCTTGGCCGGGGCTGGAGGTGGGGCAGTTCGTTAGGGGGAGTTCGACGGTGGCGGTGGCGGTGGGGGGGTTCTGGTGGCGGAGGCGGTGTTCGAGGGGGGAGCTTTATAGGGCGGAGAGGGGGAGGGGTTCGTGGCGGGGGAGGCAGGGTTGAGGCGGGGACATGGCCGTCGTGGCCGCGGGGCGGGGCGGGCGCCAAAAAATGCGGGGGAGAGAGGGGTTCGTGCGGGTGAGGGTGAGCGGGTGGGGTCGGGTCGGGTCGGGTAGGTAGGACCCGACCCGTTAGGGTCTAGGACGGTCCGGTTTGGTTGGACCTGGTTCAGCCCGGTTCAACCCGGTTTGAGCCCGGTTCAACCCGGTTCAGCTTGGTTTTTATTAAAACAGGGTTTTTAGGTCTTTAAAAATTATTTTGGGGTCCAATAAATTCCAGGAAAATTACCCTATGTCCAATATTTCATTTTACACCAAAAAATATTATTTTTATAATATTTTAATATTATTTTAAAACATTTTGTTTTATCTAAATCCAAAATACCTGGATTTTATTTAGTAAAAAATCACCGAAAAAATTCCAGAAAATTATGAAAATTTATTTTAAAAATTCTGAAAAATCATTGGGTTTACAATCTACCCCCTTAAGAGGATTGTGTCCTTGCAATCAAAGAAATAACCGGTCAGCAGAGATGACACGATTTACAAAACAGGTTCGAAGCACGACACCATCAAAGAACCATGATCAAGGAGAATAAAGGAATGAGGGTTTAGGCAAGACACCTAGGAAAAACATCCTTTTCCTAAGAATGAAAGTTATAAAAATTCCAGAGTGAAGGAAATCTAGTTAAAGCAAGCTTTTTAGAAAAAACTAGGTTATCACTAGGTAAAACATACTAGGTTATTATTAACAAGTTCCAAATTACTAGGTTTAGGGCTATGGTCACGAACTAACAGGCATGTGCTTTGGCAATGCATCTATGAATAACTTACGCGCATTTGCTACTCCATGAGTCTGCGCATCCTCTAAGGTCATTGCAAGAGCTTGTCCGCGTCCTTGCGGTGGATTCCACTGCTGCTGAGCCTGCTGGAAGAGTAGTGCTTGGGGTATCAAAGGTGGCCTTGGCTGATACCCTCCTGGAGGTGGTGGTATGACTCCTTCAACTCCCGTTTGCGGTGCTCCTAATATTGGATAGGCCGGCCTCGGTACTGGTAACGCTTGATGGTTAACCATTTGTGCTCCTTCTCGACACTCAAGGCATTCCCTCACTAAATGCTGACTGGATCCGCAAGCTAAACATAATCCCATTTTACGTCTGTACTCCTTCTCAATATGGCCTCGCTTACCACAATGTTGATAGACAGGTGGTGCCTGTGGAGATGCTTCAGATGGCTGGTGCATGTGAGGTCTTTTTGCAGCTTCTTCATGTGGTGCTCTGGCTAGTGGTGATGTGGAAGTCCATTTTAAACTGGTCTCTCTCCTGGTGATGCGCTCCATGCGTCAGGCTGTAGCAAGGACGTTCGAGTAAGATATAGGTACAACTGATCTAATTAGTCTTTTTAGCTCGAAGTTTAGTCCGTCGAAGAACTTCTCAGCCTTCTCTTCTTCTGTCGGGATCAGGGTTGGGGCAAAGCGACTTAGACGAATGAACTCCGCATTGTATTCTTCCACTGTCATACTGTCTTGAGTGAGGCGATTGAACTTGTCCCGAAGTTCTGATCGAGCGATGGCTGGAATGTACATCGAGTCTAGAGAACTCTTCCCAAGTGACTCGGTCTGGTCCAAGCCGTGTCTCCTCAGATAGCCACCAGTGATGTGCATTATCTGTTAATTGCATTCTGACGGCAGTCATCCAACGTTCTCTTGGGAGCTCAACTGCTTATAATTGATGTTGAGTGTTGGTGAGCCAATCATGAACTTCAGTGGGCTCCTCCTTGCTTGAAAAGGTACGAGGCTTCAGCTGGCAGAAATCAGTGATAGAGCCCGTCGTTGGCCGTTGTGCTGGTAGATTTGCCTGCTCTAGTGCGATTGCTAGGCTGTAACGCAGAGCCTCGTGTTGAATCTTCTGCTGGGCTTGCATCATCGTATAGATCATTTGAAACATCTGTTGCCCATCCATAGCCTGCCCTAATGGAAATACGGGCATTGGTGGAGTGAACTACGGTGAAGTATCATCTTTCTGGATTCTCGAGGCATGCTGATTTGCCTGACTGTGTTGTTGAGCTGATTGACCTCCATCCACTAGTGTTACTTCATCTTCGTTGGTTACCGCAGCATCTCGTGGTGATCTTGTAGGAGTCTCGTCGTTTGCTTGTGGATCCATTACTCTGCATCCAAAATAAACAATAAGAGGCGCACAGGAATCAAGGCAGGATGTAAGTCAAGAAATTAATTCGAATCCGATAGATATTAAGAACGATTCAAGCAAGTGGATGAGATCCTTATCCTATTATTATTGCAGGCTTGCTCGGTCCCTATGTTGAAACCGAACAATTTAGTCGTTGACCTGCATGGGCAAACCCAATTTAATGGACCCATCAGGATGTACTTAAGCTGTAGTACAACAATAAGGGGGTAATATACTAATCTCATCCACAGAAATGAATACAACAATATCAGAATCATAAAGCAAGATCAATCTCAATAAAACATAAACTCGGAAAATAACCCGATAATGAGTCTGATATAATAGTCAAGATACAGGAATAAAGATAACAATAGCAAATACTGAGTATGGATAAAGCATATACTCAGAAGAGATCCTCGGTGATCACTCGTCTACTGGATCTGTTACTGCTCCAGTGCCTGCTCCTGCTCCTGCTCCTGCTCCTGCTTCTGCTAATGCTCCTGTCCCATATACCTCAGGGTAGATCTCGTCTGCTATACTTGGGGACATAATCTGGACTAGGTCCTCAGGGGACATAACAAGGTACAAAATAACTCAAGCCATAAATAATGCAGTGCAGCAATAAATAAATCAATAGGGTAAACTATATAACCAGCTAAGTGATATGCAAGATGAGAGCATCACTAGAACTCAGGCTGAGACCACTACAAGCTCGGTATCGGGGATCTGGTAGCAGAGATATCATGCAGTTGTCTAGCTCAGAGAGAGACTACGACGCTGTCATAATATAATCAACCTGTAGCCTGTGTGTCTCTCCCCACCCAATGTAATCACACATCTCATATCCACGATATCTCATGTCCATGTCACGCAAGATCATATCTAATGCAGCAGGTCATATGATAACTAAGCATATGTAATATCTATGTCACAATCCTGTAACCTATACAGAATCACCATGAATTACTCAGAAGATTCTGTCACATGAATGGTGTCAAGTGTCCTGAGGTATGACGCACTTGATAATGCAAGCACGAGAATGTATAGGGTGGCGATATCAATCTCTAGTGACATTACACGACTCTACGTACGGCGTCGACACCCGAATATTATTCGGACATTAAGCAACGTCTCACGGTCCTGGATTGACTATATACATCACAGAAGTATATATATATATATATATGTATATATATATATATATATATGAATAAATCAATAACAATGTCAGATAACTACTGCAAGTTTGGCAAGGTAAACTTGCCTGGGGTTCTGGCTCCAACTGTTGCTCTGGTATCAACGGGATTTGCAGGTACTCCTACGGTTGCTGAAACAAACATTACCATCATGCTCAGAAGATATCAAATAGCTAGAATTGCCTGTTCTTGAGTCCAATTTAGACACAAGGACAAAAATGACCGTTTCTGGTCAAAGTGGGGCCCACATGTTGCCCGCTTCGTACCGAAAAACGTGTCAGAGACAAAGATCTCCAAAATCATCAAACTTAGTGTCAACAAGTCCAGAACGATGATACGAACCCAACATAATTTCCAGAATTGGATTCCGATGATCCGGTCATAAAATCGCCCGTCAAGTGGAGCCACAGGGCCCACGATACGCGATTTTGTCAACGTTCTCAGAATCGAACCAAACTTGGATCACAGGACCAGCGTATTGCTAAGAGTCCGATGGTACAAGTTTTATTCGATACGACGTGTGTACACAGTTACAATGAGTTCCAGAACGGGGCCGATATGGGGCGATGTCGACGGATACGCGTTGATTTCGGTGTGCACGCACATCCAAATCAACTTCCATAAAATCCTACACGTTCATATTAATGGTGCGCACCTTTCGGTGAAGTCCGCACACGACCAAGTTATCCCGTTTAGCGGGGCACACTCAGTTCCGTGGAAAAATAGGGCATTATTTTTCCTGGTTTTGGGTCACAGTTTGTGATCGCCATAGGACGCGACACACCGAGCGGGTTGCACGGGTATCGAGAGGGTCACGCAGGGTTCGCGTCACAACAGACGGAACGAGAAATGGGGCAGCGAGGAGAGAGAAACGGTTACCTGAACAGGGCTCCACAGAGGGCAAAAAATTACGATTCCGCGAGGCGGTGCTACACGACGGCGGGGCTAGGGTTAGGGTTTCTCGGGCTCGCCGAAGCTGCTGCGGCTGGAGGAATGCGGAGGCGATGGTGGCTCGTCTCGTCGGCTCATCCCGGGGTTGGAGGCGGCACTAGCGGCGCTCAGGCGGAGGCTGCCGCTGCTGCTGCTGATGCCGGCGAGGTCGGCCGGGGAGGAAGGCGGATGCGGTGGCTCAGGGTTGAGGGTTGCCGAGGGGTTACTGTGAGGTGGGGGAGGCCAAGGACGGTGGCGAGGGGAGAGGGCGGTGGCAGCTTGGCTGGGGCTGGAGGCGGGGGGTTCGTCAGGGGGAGTTCGACGGTGGCGGTGGCGCTATGGGGGTTCTGGTGGCGGTGTTCGGGGGGGGGCTTTATAGGGCAGAGAGGGAGAGGGGTTCATGGCGGGGGAGGCGGGGTCGAGGCAGGGACGTGGCCTTCGTGGCCGCGGGGTGGGGCGGGCGTCGAAAAATGCGGGGGAGAAAGGGGTTCGTGCGGGTGAGGGTAAGTGGGTCGGGTCGGGTCGGGTAGGTAGGACCCGACCCGTTAGGGTCTAGGCCGATCCGGTTTGGTTGGATCGGGTTCTGCCTGGTTCAACCCGGTTTGAGCCCGGTTCAACCCGATTCAGCTTGGTTTTTATTAAAACAGGGTTTTTAGGTCTTTAAAAATTGTTCTGGGGTCCAATAAATTCCAGAAAAATTATCCTATGTCCAATATTTCATTTTACACCTAAAAATATTATTTTCATAATATTTTAATATTGTTTAAAATCATTTAATTTTATCTAAATCCAAAATACCTTGATTTTAATTAGTAAAAAATCACCGAAAAAATTCCAGAAAATTGTATAAATTTATTTTAAAAATCCTGAAAAATCAGGGGTTTTACATATATATACTTCTGTGATGTACCTGTTCAACCTAGGACCATGAGATGTTGCTTAACGTTCGAATAAGATTCTAGTGTCGACGCCGTACGCGGAGTCGTGTAACGTCACTTAGAGAGTTGATACTACGATCCTATATTTTTACGTGCTTGTTTTACCAAGTATGTCATACCATAGGACACTTGACACTATTCATGTGACAGAATCTTTTTTGAGTTATTCATGGTGATTCTATATAGGCTAACATGATTCGTGACATGAGACTTGCATATACATAGATATCATTATGACTTACTGTACTAGCTAGAGGTTATTATCTTTCATGTTATGGACATGAGATATTGTGGACATGAGACATAAGATTACATTGGGTGGGGAGAACACACAGGCTACAGGCTGATTATATATATATATATATATATACTTTATTATTGAGGTGCTTTAGTCTCTGTACTAAAGCTTGGCCCATTACGTGATATTCTTGCTGCTACAGGATCCCCAACACAGAGCTTGTAGTAGTCTTAGCCTGAGTACTAATGATACTCTCATTTGCATTACACATAGCTGGTTACATAGCTTGCCCTGAGGATCTATTTTTATATACTGCATTTTATTTGGCTTGAGTGTTTATTTTACCTTGCTATATCCCATGAGGACCTGGATCCGGATTATGTCTCCAGATACAGTAGATGAGGATTACCCCTAGATATACGTGATATGAGCTGACGCTGGAGCAGTACTAGCACCAGAGGATGAGGTTGTGCTGGAGGATTTCTCCTGAGTATTTTAGTTTTATACTAAGTTATTTATCCTCATTATTATTTCATATCTGGACTCATGGACATATGTATTGGTGATATTCTCTTTCTTTTATTATGTCGGATTATTCCTCGAGACACTATTTATTTGGACTTATTGATGGATTTTTTGCTTTATCTATTATCTTGACTGATTTATCATATTGACTTGAGTTTTTACTTTCTGTGGATAAGATTAGAATTATACTGTGATAGATGTTGTAGACTGTAATTATATTTATTACAGCTTAAGTGCACTCTAACGGGTCCATTAAATTAGGTTTGTCCATTGGAGTTGTGCAGCTGGCCATTGCCACGTGGCTAGTCCCTCGATATTTTGGGACTGTGGCATGATAATATACGCGACATGATGTATGAATGGTAAGTATATTTGTGGGCAAAAGAGAGCAAGAGTGTTGCATCGCCTTTGAGGCAATCTCCTTTGTGGCATTTTTATTTGGACCTTATCGAGGGCTTCGCTGCGTATACTCTGATGTGTGCTTGGTACACAATACTTGAATTTCATAACAACTTGGTCGTTTCGATGATAACTTTGATGTTTGACAACATCGCCTTGTGCGAGCGCAACTTCAGGCTCGCACGGCATTACGTCCTGATGAGAACGATTGTCCTGCGGAAGCGTTGCAACATGGTGATTCACATTCAGCAAGGACGATTGAGCTTGCGAGAGATTGGGGCATGACAGGACTAGTCCTCTCAAAGGAAAACCAGTATACATCGCGGTGTTTGCGTTTGCTCTCTCTTTCTGTTACTTTATTATATTGCATATACACTGTTACTTAGTAGCTGCCTTCACTCTGCTTAATTTTTAATTGGGTAGATTATTCCGCTGCACTCTATTCACCCACCTCTAGAGTTGCCACACATGGTCCTTCAATTGGTATCAAAGCAGGTGCTCTTTATATAAAAACTATTGCTCATACCAATTGCTCCTACAATTGGTATCAGAGCATGTAGTCTCTTATTTAGTTTTTGATCCCAATTGTTCCTTCAATTGGTATCAGAGTAGGTACTCATTATATAGGAACTATTGCTCATACCAATTGCTCCTTTAATTGGTATCAGAGCAAGTTCTCTTGATATTTGGCTTAACATTGTTAGAGACTTATCGCAACTATTAGATCTATCCACACCAACAATGGTGAAGGCCACTCCACAAATAAGCCATCTCTATTTGATGGTATTAACTACACATACTGGAAGACACGTATGAGTTTCTATTTAAAATCACTTAATTTTGATCTTTGGTCTGTTGTAATAGATGGATACAAGTAGCCACCTAGAATAGTTGTAGATGACAACCTTGTAGAGAAACATTATGATAAGTACACAGACACCGAAAAGAAATAAGTTAGCCTTGATGCTAAAGCTATTAACGTTCTATTTTGTGCTGTAGACAGAATTGAATTTAATAGGGTCTCCACTTGCGATAATTCAACGAAGTTTGAAAACTTTTTGAGGTCACTCATGAAGTAACTTTCCAAGTGAAGAAATCAAAAATAAGTCGTCTAACACAAGAGTATGAAGCATTCAAGATGAAGCAAGATGAGACAATCACTCAAATGTTTAGGAGATTCATCGACATCGTCAACCCTCTATCATCTATTGGCAAGGAGTACAGTAATCATGAAAAGATTCGCAAAGTACTCAGGGAACTCACCAAGAACTAGAATCCCAAGGCCACAGCAATCATAGAAGGGAATGATCTCACCATGATGACTCATGAGCTGGATCTCAACGAATTTAAAGAACCCACTCCAAAGGAGAAGATAATTGCTCTCAAGGCGCATCACAAGAAGGTCACAAATTATGACTCTGACGATAATGAATCTCAAGATGAGGAAGTTGACCTGATCACTCAGAACTTCAAAAAATTCCTAAAGCTTGAGATATCAAAGAAGAAGGAGCTTAATGACAACAATGATAAAGAGCCTATATGCTACAATTACAAATGGCCAGGCCACATGATGAAAGATTGCTCCAAAGCAAAAAGAGAAAATCGATATGAACGATCAAACAAAGGAGAATCTTTGTCTCATAAATATGCAAATACAAGCATCCAGTGTGAAAGTGAAACTAGCGATTCGGAAGAAGAAAGCCCACGACATGCTACAAAAGTATGCTTAACGGCATTAACTAACGAGGTAAATGATAATCCTTTATTTGAAGAGGTTTCTTATAATAAATTATCTGATGCTTTCAATAATTTATTTGAAGATCATAAGAAGCTTATGGATAAGTATAATCAAGCCACAAAAGATATTAAATCTTATCAGCTCGAGAATGAAAAGCTTACTTGTCTACTAAATAAATCTAGAGACTATTCCTCTTCTAATGATTCTGTTTATATCTCCAAACTTAAGCTTTGCTTACAAGAAGTACTTGACTGCTTTGATGAAAATAATCAAGAAAATGCTAAACTTAATGAGGACTTAAAACAGGAGAAGGAGAGGTAATCTATTGCCTCACTTAAAATTGACGGTCTTACTGCTAAATATGATGATTTATATGCCACCTCTAAAAAAGTTAGAGATTAGATTAGAAAAGCAGGTCGTACAACCTACTACTCAGTCTAACATGAGACAAATGGCTAAATAAAAGAGCACTCATATCAAGACACCAGCAAGCAAATCAAATGCTTCACACTATCATGCATGTAGAACACAACATACATCACATAATCTTGCATTTTATTACAAATATCCACGCAAGACACGTCATACTACTTCACATACTCATCCTTCTATACCCAACACAAATACCTATGCTACATGTCATTATTGTGGTTTAAAAGGACACATTTTATATCAATGCAAGGCTAGAAAATTGGTTGATATGAATATATATATGTGGGTTCCTAAAGCTAACCATTATGGATCCAAAACTAATTGGATACCAAAGTCTCTGCCTAATGATGTAGGTGGAACACTTTATATCGAGATTTAGCACCGAGGAGAATCTTGGTGATTGTAAAGCTATAAAGGTTATCTACCAAGCAATTGCACCAACATAAGTATGGCCACTTAAGCCACTTTTGTAACGTGCTAATTAATTTTTTCTTGAATTGCTATAATTAAAGAATCTAGCATATCTCTTATTAATATCTTTTAGTTGGTATTTATTTAAATTAATGAGAGATGTGATACTAGCATGCTTAGTTAATTTTCTTATAATTATTTCTATTCAACATGACTAGTTGATTAGCCTCAGTGCTTAGTTCACACTATAGAGTTATTTACTTTCTACTAGTATGACACAATTGTCTACGCATGCTTTATATCTTTTAGTAAACTTTATTTGTCAAGAATTAGGATTCTCGATTTCAATGTTGTATGATGTTATAATTAGCATATATACCTATTAAATCTAAGTTCTTTAAAGTTAAGATTACTTTTGGTTATAAGTCGAAAGGGCCCTTCTGTCAAAAAGGTGTAAATAGCCTAAGAAATACGGTACTTAAGTGTTTTCGAACCACCACTAGCTGGGATCCGGCCCCTACAACTAACCCAAGATGATCAATACTTTATTGAATAATGATTTGTTAAGGTCTATTTGCAATTGTTTTCATAATACAACAGTGAATCTGAGCCCTAACTTTTGACTTAAAGTTGAAAACTTTTAGTATAAACTGTGATAATATGAATTTTAGTAAGCACTACTGAGTATATCGAATTATTTCAAAACTATGCCACTTAGTTTTAATTTGAGTTTAGACTTTGACTAGCTACAATGATATTAGAGAAAAGTTGTTTAATTATCTCTTGCATGTGACTAAATGTGCATATTCATTTATGCTTCTCATGTATTATTGTTACCCAATATTTCTATATTAATGTACTGCATCTAGTTTCCTACAATTGGTATCTAGTTTTCAATTGGTAAATATATGGTTATGATATGCATGGCATTATTCTACATATGGTGATATTCTAGCTACTTACTCCTAATTTATCACATGATCATATTATATGCTTTATGTTACACACCTTGTCTTCATGATATATTCTTCGTTTGCGGGTGAGCCGTAAACAATATATTTTGACAAAGGAGGAAAAATATGTCAAATATTGCATATTTGCCAACGTCATACTACGGGGAAGCTTATGCACATATAGAAGCTTCGGTAAAGATTTGTATCAATATCTCCTATTATGGGGGCGCTTCTTTTTGATCATGTCAACGGGGGAGAAGTAAGTTTAAGTATGTAAATATATATTTAAGTAGTATATGTATAGAGATTTGTGCTTATTAATTTTGATATATGGATCAATTATATATGTCTTAAACTTAACTGATTTGTCATAATAAAAAATGGGGAGATTGTTCGCCCAATATTTATGTTAATTTATTGAATATGGTTAATCGATTAAGTTTAGCATTATGGTAATCGATCAATCACTATAGTATATAATACTTAAACTCAGCATTGTCTTGATATATAATATTTGCTTCTGTATATTTTCTTGTTCGTCTAACATGTACTTGCAGAAAGCAATAAGCAAGATCAGCAATAGACATATGCTATATGATGATGAGCCAAAGACGATATTATACCAGAAGATTTTGTCCAATCGCCTACGACTTATCTGGAGCATCGCATCCGGGGGTTCCGTTGACCAGTCAGCAGACGGGGGTTGAGGGTGCAGCGCCCCTCGTAGGGGGTTCGGGGGCGAAGCCCCTGAAAGTTATTCAGATTCCCAGATCTAGTTATCTTTGGACAACTACTGTCAAGGGAAAAAGTGTCTTCAATTCAGCAGATGTTTCAAAAGTTTGGCGTCATCAGTACTCTTGGTTTTCATATATAATATTTTATTTATGGATTCTAGGATTGATATAAGTTGTGTCACACTGGCAAATCAAAGTACATATACTCAGATTCCTAGTCCACTCAAATAAACCAAAGAACCTATCCACCAAATCAGGCCACATTCATTAACAAAGTCTACCATACTTAGAGACCGAACTCGGGCCAAACTTATGCCGAACTCGGACTAAACTCAGTTACCCTTTTGGTATTAAAACAACCATTTCAATTAGCTTCTGATTTCTTGGCCCAACGGTTGAAAATTTGAATTAAACCTCATCCGAATTCTGGTCGAATTCTGTTTGCCTACACCCTATAAATAGGATTGAAATTCTTTATTCTTACTCACTCAACCATTCTCTATCTTTTTATCCTATAGTGAGTAAACCCTCAGAGCCTAAACTTTCTTATCTCCAATATTAACTCCCAGTCTTCTAGTGCCAAGTGCGGTCTCAGTCCCCTCTTCTGTGTGAAGTTATGAGCCTTCGGATCAAAAATCGTTGTGTGTGAAGTTGTGAGACTTCGGATCAAATCTCGTGGTATAAAGAAGTCGGCAAGTCTTCGGATAAATTCTTGTGATTCGCTATTGGTAATTATAGTGGATAAAACTCTATGCTTGAGTTCTCGGGACTAGACTAGTCCTCTCAGAGGGAAACCAGTATACATCGCGATGTTTGTGTTTGCTCTCTCTTTTTGTTACTTTATTATATTGCATATACACTGTTAGTTAATAGCTGCCTTCACTCTGAATAATTTTTAATTGGGTTGATTTTTGCTGCACTCTATTCACCCCCTCTAGAGTTGCCATACACGGTCCTTCAGTTTTGACTCCATAATCGTCTACGTACTTTAAGATGGACTCTCAAGGGCTCGTCCGATGTTGTCACAGTCTCTGCTTTATCGTTGGCATTATTTTCACCTTCATCTTGGTGGACTTTCTTGTAGAGGATCAAGTCAGAGTAATAGGCCTCAATCGCTTTGAATGGATCAACATCAACAAATTTTGTCTTGATGACTCCATGATCGTCTACGTACTTTAAGCACTGGTGTAAGGTTGACGGTACGATCATGTACTAGTGTATCCTCGAACGTCCTAACAGGACATTGTAGGATACATCTATGTCTATGACGTAGCATGTGACCTCTATTTTTAAATTGTCGATATGATATTTCAAATGAATCTTGCCAGAGGGTAGCTCCTCCTTGCGTTCAAGCCACTAATGGCAGTATTGGTTTCTACCAGGCGATGCATCGAGATATCCATGGTCTGAAGCAGACTTTGCGGGATGATGCTGATTGATGAGCCGGTGTCTATGTGCATCTGGTCCACCTTGATGGCACAAATATACCCTTTATAATACAGAGAACGATCGTTTCAATTATTCTTTAGCAACATGTCTCATTGCGAGAACGTGATATTGGATATCACCTCCATCATATTATTGCAGTAGGGGCATGCGACAGGATCATCAGCTGGCGACTTGACCTGCACCAGGTAGATGTCGGTATTCTGCAATGCCTCACTCAGAGCAACCCGAGTGTCTTTGGAGAGTCGATGAAGCTCGAATAGTGACAACTTCGCTGGATTATTGGTTAGTTGTGCCAAGATGTCTAATTTGTAGGGCTTCTTCAACCCCTGAGCGGTATCTTTACGCAGTGGTTTATCAAAGTGAGTTTTTTTGCTGGGACTTGTCCGCTGCTAGAGAATAGGATAAACCCGGATCAGATACAGCCATTAGGAGCGTACCATCATCAAGGATGTTGTACTTTTGTTGGTACACTAGGCCTGACCTTGTCGTTTTTGCTATAGTTTCTTTGGAATAAAAAGAAACCGTGTAGCAGGACTTGGACTTCTTGCCCTTAGACTTGGTGGCGGAAGTTGTTTCCTGCTGCATCAGGTCAGAAGCAAGATCCGGATGAACCCACATGACCCCCCATGACATGGTGAGAGGTATCAGTCCGGCCATTTGGTCACAAGCTGGTGGGAGATTGACAACCTCCATTGTTGTCCGGGAGATCGGGATTACTCTGTATTGGGCTTCCGTTGTCGAAAGTTACCGAACTGGAGAGATACCATATTAGCGGCAAATGTTTTGTTATTGAAATCCAAAGTGAGGGCCTTGGTGTCTAGTAGATGCTGGATATACCGCTCGCCTGGTTGACGTAATGATGGTAGTGGCAGTACTTCGGATTATTTACCTCGATTTCCTCAACATGGTGCTTGACGTCGGGGAGCCAAAGCTTGTTTACCTTCATTAGCACGTTGAATATTTCCATAATGTTATCATCTTCGAAGAAATAAGTTTTCTTTGATTTGGATCCTATGCGGGCTTTTGCTCGGGCTTCTTGGTTATATTGGCGACAAGAGCCTGCTTCCCTTTGCCATCCCCGGCGCTATTGTCGTTGTTGTTGTTGTAAGTGCATTTTACCCTATCATCAATGACAGGGATCTATATTTCTAATAGGCGGGCTTCCTTTACTTTATTCTCAGCACTGACAACATTTATGATGAATGTTATCCAGTCTTTAAACTGAGAGTCGCCCATCCAGAGTCTGACCATAGGAAGTAGATTTCTTCGGCAGGTGTCCATCGGCATGGACTCAAGGTTATCGGAGGGTAACTTTAGTGCTGCTTGCCTGTACCGCTCGATATATTCCCACATAAACTATTTCTTCCTTTATGTGATGTCAATTAAAGAGGACATCTTTATGTCATTTTCCCTGTCGTAGAACCGAGCAAGAAAAAGATATTTGAAGATATGACGTGATAAAATACAACTGTCCTGGAGGCTTAGAACCAATTGAAAGCTATTCCAAACAATGCCCCGACAAAGAGCTTGGTTAAGAGGGTATTGTTGCGAGACAGATGTCCCATTGCCATCTCAAAGTAACTCATGAATTGACGAAGAGATGTCTTCTTATCAAATGGAGTCAAGTTAAAGGGCTTGTACTTAGGTGGGTATGGTACATCTCTCCACTTGAGGGGATACAGTGTTTGGATCCCGAACTCGCGCAGTGAGTCCCGATTGCCCATTGAGTCTAGGCGGGCTCAGAGTTCTCGTACCTCCCGTATTGCTTCCCGGGCTTCATCGACTGCGGAAGGAGTAGACGATCCGGGCAGGGGATGATTGCCTCCAACGGGTGGAGTGGTTGCATTTGAATCCCCGTTTGTCCTGGGTTCCAGGCTTGCTTGACCAGAGGCCATTGCTGGTTATGAGGCTATAATCGCCTTGATCTCTAGCATTTTTTGGGTCAACGCCTGTATTGGCGCGCTTATGGTTTGCATCATGGCCTCGAGGGTTTCAATGCGCTATCGATCGTTGGGGCCCTCGTGATCGTCCCTACCATGTAAGCTATTCTCACATGGAAAGAAATAGATGGGATGGTGGATGTCGCACTTTCTGCCTTAGACTTGCCGTGAATAGTCACCCAGAAAGTTGGTAGTGCCACATCCTCGTCGGACTCGAAGGAAACACTACCCCCAACGTAAGAAGTTGCATCCTCTTGACGAGGGTGGCTACCCCCAAGGATCTCAACATTTGTTTCTTGGGACTCACCGTCTTCTCAGAACGTCGAATTTCCATAGAGGTCTGTGGGATTACAAACCCCAACTTGTGTAGCCACCTGAGGTCCTAAGGAAGAACTACCTCCGGTGGCTGATATCTTCTTCTTTGATCGGGTGCCCAGGAAAATACCTTCTGTGGGTTCTACTACCTGTCCTCCTTGGATCTGTCTTCTTAACATGCTGGCCGAGAGCGACGGACTGGAGGTGATGGACTTCTGACCTCCCCTCATGGAGGTGGCCTTCGGAGTAGAATAACAAGAGGCGAGAAGCAACTCATCTACCTATTGTGCTTGTACCTGTTCTTCGGGTTACAGCCGGGCGGGTGCCTTTGGCTGCAGCCACTGGAATGTCGACTGTATGTTTATGGGTACTGCTACTTTGTTACAACAACAATTAATGATAATTCTGGCACAGTGATACCCTGGTGTCACACCCCAGTCCCAAAATACCGAGGGACCGGACGCGTGGCAATGGCCAGCAGCACACACCAATGGACAACCCAATTTAATGGATCCATCGGGGCATGCTTAAGCTGTAATGTAACAATAAGCAGGTCCAATAATACATATGTCGGTCTATACTAATCTCATCCACAACAGATAATCACAGATCAAATGCCAGAATAAAGCAAATATAATAAACTGACAAATCTCAATAAAAAGTGTCTCGGAGAACAATCCGAGAACAAGTCTGATACATAAATGCAATAGACTGGAAAATAAAGGAACTGGAAATAAAAATAAATGAGTATCTCTAGGCAATACCCAGGAGAAGTTCTCTAGCACAATCTCGTCCTCAGGTGTCGGTACAGCTCCTGTATCTGCTCTTGTTCCTGCTTCTGCTCTTGATAATGCTCCTGTACTGTATAACTCTAGGGGGATCTCCTCTGCTAGTCCTGGGGACAAAGTCCGGATCCAGGTCCTCAGGGGACAGCAAGGTACAGAAAATACAAGCCAAAATAAATACAGTACAGCAAAAAATGCAATAAATAGGGTAAGCTATATAACCATCTATATGAAAATGCAAGTGAGAGCATCACTAGTGCTCAGGCCGAAGCCACTACAAGCTCTGTGTCGGGGAGCCGGTAGCGGTAATAACCAGTAATGGGCCAAGCTCGGGCTTCAGAGTCTTGTGTCTCTCAATAATAGGGGTTTTATATATATATGATCAGCCTGTAGCCTGTGTGTCTCTCCCCACCCAATGTAACCACGCCTCTCATGACCATAACGTCTCATGTCCATGTCAAGCGGGATCATATCTAATGCAATAAGTCATACTATATCTAAGAATATAATGTCCATGTCCTGTATCCTATACAGAATCACCACGAATATCTCAGGAAAATCCTGTCTCATGAATGGTGTCAAGTGTCCTGGGTCATATTGTACTTGATAAGACAAGTACGAGAAGATAAAGTGTCACGAATATCCATCTCTAAATGACAATACACAACACCGCGTACGGTGTTGGCATCCGACTAATAATTAGATGCTAAGTACGTCACATGGCCCTAGGTTAAGCATGCACAGCAATATAATAAAGCAAGGAAAATATGTAACAATACTGCAGAGTTTGGCAAGGTACACTTGCCTGGGGTCCTGGCTCCAACTGTAGCTCTGGTCTCAGTGTGATCTGCAAGTACTACTCCGGTTGCTAAAATAAACATCACCATTAGATTCAAAAAATATCAAACAGCTAGAAACGCCTGTCCTTGAGTCCAATTTGGACACAAGGACAAAAACGGCATTTTCGGGTCAAAGCGGGGTCCACATGTGGGCCACTTTGCACCGAAAAGCGTGTCAGGGTCAAAGGTCTCCAAATTTCTCAAACTCAGTGTCTACAAGTCAGGAACGATGATACGAACCCAACGGAACTTCCAGAATTGGATTCCGATGAGCCGATCACAAAATTGCCCGTCAAGTGGAACTTGTGGGGCCCACGATACACGATTTTGCCAACGTTCTCAGAATCGAACCAAACTTGGGTCACAGGACCAGCGTATTGCTACGAGTCCGATGGCACAAGTTTCGTCTCGATCCGACGTGTATACACAAAGTTGCAGCATGCTCCAGAAAGGGCGGATACGGGACGGTGTCCGCGGATACGCGTTGATTCCCGTGTGCACGCACATCCAAATCAACTTCTGCGAAATCCTACACATCCGTATCGACGCCGCGCACGTTTTCGTGAAGACCGCGTGTGACCAAGTCGTCCCGTTTGGCGGGACGTACTCAGTTCCGGGGTGAAATAGGGTGTTGGTTTTCTTGTTTTTGGATCGCGGTTTACGATCACCACAGGACGCGATACATCGAGCGGGTTGCACGGGCACCGAGAGGGTCATGCTGGCTACGCGACGCAACTAACGGAACAGATATTGGAATTAAGAGGAGAGAGAAACGGCTACCTGAACAGGGCTCCGTGAAGTCTGAAATTCTCGTGTCCGTGAAGAGGTGCGACACAACTCTGATCGTGTCCGGGCTGTATCCAGGTCCTGTGTCGACCGTGTCCGGCTGTATCCAGGTCCTATGGTTAGGGTTTGGGGCTCGATGCTGGGATGCCGAGACTGGCCGGAGGAGGGCGTAGACGGCCGGCTAGGGCACGGGCTAGTCGGAGCTGGGTGGAGGTCGGTGAGTGGTGGAGATGGGACAGGGCAGCTTAGGCGAAGGGTTGCGAGTGCGTCAAGGTGTTGTCGAGGGGCTACTGTGGGATGGAGAGATGGCTGACTATGGAGGATCGAGGCGGAGGATCGTCGAGGAGAGGGGCGGGAGTTAGGTGGAGCAGTTGGGTCTTCTCGAGGAGACGATGGTACGGGGCTCGGGACGACGCTGGAGATGGAGAAGGAGATTTAGGGTTCCGACTAGGAGACGGGGACGAAGACGAGGGAGGAGGAGGTGGAGAGGATACGGCGAGTCTGGCCGGTCTCGATGCAGCGGCGGGGGTCGACGGGGCTGTGCTCGGTGTTCGTTGGTGGAGGAAGAAGAGGGCGGTGGTGATCGAGTCAGGGCGGAGGGCAGCGTCGGCTCAGGCGAGGGCACGGTGGTGCGGGTAGGCTGCGCTGGGGGTTTAGGGTTCTGATCGTGGAGGACGTCGGCGCGGGGAGGAGCAAAGTCGAAATTGTTTGCGGCGGCGGTGGCACGAAATTTGAGGGAATTTAAAGGCCGCTACAGTGATCCCGAGGGGAATCTGATTAGGGTTCAGGCATGGGTTGGGTTTCGGGTCCGGGTCGGGTTTGACTCGGATCCGACCCGACCCAACCCGTTAAGCTGGGTGGGTTTGGTTTAGGGTAGCGGTTCGGTTTGAGTTGGTTTGGTTTGGTTTAATCTCAATTAAACCCGGTTTATTTAAGGGGTTTAATTAGGGTTTATATACACTGGTTTTTAGGGCTTTAAACATATTTCCGGAGTCCAATAAATTCACAGAAAATTATCCTATATCCGGTTTTCCATTTTACACCATAAAATATTATTTCTATAATATTTTAATATGAATTAACTGAAATTAAAAATCATTAAATCAATAAAGGCCTAGGTTTCAATTCCCAAAAATTACAGAAAAATTGGGGAAAATCCAAATTTAAAATTCTGAAAATCAGGGGGCTTACAATCTACCCAACTTATAAAAATTTCGTCCTCGAAATTAAAATAGGGTGGGGTTCTCTATCAAGTCTCACTTGATTACAGTCTAAAGGATTCCTCTCAAGTGAACATTGCGGTCTCTACCCAACTTATAATTTACCCATCTATCATCTAAGGCTATACATCTAATAAAGCTATGCCCCCACTTATTTAATCATGTTATTGAATCCTCAAGTCTTTAACACCAAACATATCACCTTTGGTATTCCCTTAATCCTATATAAAAGGGTCATCAATAATGCGACCGGCCTGTGTGGTATATCTAGTACTGTCTATATATCCAACTTATACCAAGCACGCGGTTTCGTCTTTTCGAAATAAGGGAAGACGAAGATCAATAATAGAGAGTTCAAGGGTGAGGTAAATAGAATAGAAGTATCAGGATCAAGGCGTTTAACGAGTTCAAATGGGATTTGTCAAGACAATTGTGGATTAAAATCCTATTCTGGTAATCCTTTGTTCGCATGCTCGTATTAGTACAGTTATGTAACTGATACGATATGCGCAGACATATCTAGAGGGCAAGTATACTAGTCAACTATATATCTCAATCCACGTGAAGTAGTCGTGCGAAGAGCGAACCAAAATGCACTAAGGTTGATCAGACCGTAATACACTGATTCTGAATAGACAACTGTATTAGTGTACGCGTCCAATAATACAGATGTCATGATCAAGCTCGATAAAAAGATAAGCTTGCAAAACTAGGCTATATTAGCAGCATAAGTCAAGGTAGTACAACAATATAAGTACGCTAGATGATGATGAAAGGAGGTACAACTCAATTCAAGTTCACAAAGACAAAACAAAATAAGCAATAATAACAAAAGACTCTCAATCTCTACGGTTAACAATTATAAGCAAGTTCAAAATTACATAGGTTAAGTCTGAGGTCACGAACCAATAGGCACGAGATAAAACAAATCTATTAACAGATAACTACGAAGAATTACGTGCATTAGCTACTCCATGAATCTGCGTGTCTTCTAGAGTCATAGCCAGGGCTTGTCCGCGTCTTCGTAGTCGATTCCTCTGCTGCTGTTGAGCTTGCTGGAAGAGTGTTGTTTGTGGTGCCAAGGGTGGCCTCGGCTGATTCCCTCCTGGGGCATATGGTAGAACTCCTTCAACTTCCGCTTGCAGTATTTCTAATGCTGGAGAGGCTGGCCTTTGTGCTGGTAATGCTTGTCTGTTTACCCTCGGTGCTCCTTCTCGACGCTCGGGGCATTCCTTTATTAGATGATGACTGGATCCGCAAGCTAAACATAATTTCCTTTTGCGTCTGCACTCGTTCTCTATATGGCCTCGCTTGCGACAATATTTACAGATAGGTAGTGCCTGTGGAGATGTTTCTGATGGCTGGTGCATGTGAGACTTCTGTGCAATTTCTTCCTGTGGTGCTCCGGTTGGTGCTGATGTGGCTGGTTGATGAATCATCAATGCTTTCTCTTGATGCTGAGAATAGTCCTTGGCTAAGTGTTGATTGGTTCCGCAAATCAAGCATAATCCTAACTTGCGTCTGCACTCCTTCTCAATATGGCCTTTCTTGCGACAATGCTGACAAGTAGAAAGAAATAAGGCTCTGGGTGCTGCTCTTAGTGGTGGATTCATCTGTGGTCGCTTTGCCGCTCTTTCCTGTTGTGCTTGGTCTGGTGTTGTTGCATACGGCCGCTTCTGGCTGGACTCGATCCTTGTGTCGCACTCCATGGGTCTTGCTGTAGTAAGAACATCCTCGTCTAAGGTAGTTGCAGCGGGGCTGATTAACTTCCGTAACTCTGAGCTGAATCTGTCGATGAACTTCTCCGCTTGGATTTGCTGAGCTTCTTTCTGAACTTTCTGATGGGCTTGCATCATTGCGTAGAATATTCGAAACATTTGTTGTTCGTCCATAGCCTGCCCTTGTGGAACGGTGGGCGTCGGTGGAGCCAACTGTGTCGGTGGTGGAATGTCATCTTCCTGGATTCTCGAGGCATGCTGACTTGCTTGCTGTGATGATGGACCTTCACTAACTGGTGTCACTTCATCTCCGTTGGTTATCACCGCACCTTGTGGTGTTTTTGGATGAGTCTCATCGCGTGCTTGTGAATCCATTACTCTGCATCAAAATAAACTATAAGAGGCGTACAGGAATTAAGGTAGGATACAAGTCAAGAATTTAATTCGAATCCGATATAGATGTTAAGAACGATTCAAGCAAGTGGATGAGATACAAAAACTTATCATATTCCTTATTGCAGGCTTGCTCGGTCCCTAAGTTGAAATCGAACAATTTAGTCGTTGACCTGCATGGGCCACCACAAAAACCATGTCATGCCCCAGTCCTAAAATACCGAGGGACCGGACGCGTGCAATGGCCAGCAGCACACACTAATGGACAACCCAATTTAATGGATCCATCGGGGCATGCTTAAGCTGTAATGTAACAATAAGCAGGTCCAATAATACATATGTCGGTCTATACTAATCTCATCCACAACAGATAATCACAGATCAAATGCCAGAATAAAGCAAATATAATAAACTGACAAATCTCAATAAAAAGTGTCTCGGAGAACAATCCGAGAACAAGTCTGATACATAAATGCAATAGACTGGAAAATAAAGGAACTGGAAATAGAAATAAATGAGTATCTCTAGGCAATACCCAGGAGAAGTCCTCTAGCACAATCTCGTCCTCAGGTGTCGGTACAGCTCCTGTATCTGCTCCTGTTCCTGCTTCTGCTCCTGATAATGCTCCTGTACTGTATAACTCTAGGGGGATCTCCTCTGCTAGTCCTGGGGACAAAGTCCGGATCCAGGTCCTCAGGGGACAGCAAGGTACAGAAAATACAAGCCAAAATAAATGCAGTGCAGCAGAAAATACAATAAATAGGGTAAGCTATATAACCATCTATGTGAAAATGCAAGTGAGAGCATCACTAGTGCTCAGGCCGAAGCCACTAGAATCTCTGTGTCGGGGAGCTGGTAGCGGTAATAACCGGTAATGGGCCAAGCTCGGGCTTCAGAGTCTTGTGCCTCTCAATAATAGGGGTTTTATATATATATGATCAGCCTGTAGCCTGTGTGTCTCTCCCCACCCAATGTAACCACGCCTCTCATGACCATAACGTCTCATGTCCATGTCAAACGGAATCATATCTAATGCAACAAGTCATACTATATCTAAGAATATAATGTCCATGTCCTGTATCCTATACAGAATCACCACGAATATCTCGGGAAAATCATGTCTCATGAATGGTGTCAAGTATCCTGGGTCATATGGTACTTGATAAGACAAGTACGAGAAGATAAAGTGTCACGAATATCCATCTCTAAATGACAATACACAACACCGCGTACGGTGTTGGCATCCGACTAATAATTGGACGCTAAGTACGTCACACGGCCCTAGGTTAAGCATGCACAGCAATATAATGAAGCAAGGAAAATATGTAACAATACTGCAGAGTTTGGCAAGGTACACTTGCCTGGGGTCCTGGCTCCAACTGTAGCTCTGGTCTCAGTGTGATCTGCAAGTACTACTCCGATTGCTGAAATAAACATCACCATTAGATTCAGAAAATATCAAATAGCTAAAAATGCCTGTCCTTGAGTTCAATTTGGACACAAGGGCAAAAACGGCATTTTCCGGTCAAAGCGGGGTCCACATGTGGGCCACTTTGCACCGAAAAGCGTGTGAGGGTCAAAGGTCTCCAAATTCCTCAAACTCAGTATCTACAAGTCAGGAACGATGATACGAACCCAACAGAACTTCCAGAATTGGATTTCGATGAGCCGATCACAAAATCGTCCGTCAAGTAGAACTTGTGGGGCCCACGATACACGATTTTGCCAACGTTCTCAGAATCGAACCAAACTTGGGTCACAGGACCAGCGTATTGCTAAGAGTCCGATGGCGCAAGTTTCGTCTCGATCCGACGTGTGTACACAAAGTTGCAGCGTGCTCCAGAAAGGGCGGATACGGGACGGTGTCCGCGGATACGCGTTGATTCCGGTGTGCACGCACATCCAAATCAACTTCTACGAAATCCTACACGTCTGTATCGACGCCGCGCACGTTTCCGTGAAGACCGCGTGCGACCAAGTCATCCCGTTTGGTGGGGCGTACTCAGTTCCGGGGTAAAACGGGGTGTTGGTTTTCCTGTTTTTGGATCACGGTTTACGATCACCACAGGACGCGATGCATCGAGCGAGTTGCACGGACATCGAGAGGGTCATGCTGGCTACGCGACGCAACTGACGGAACAGAAATCGGAATTAAGAGGAGAGAGAAACGGGTACCTGAACAGGGCTCCGTGAAGTCTGAAATTCTCGTGTCCGTGAAGAGGTGCGACACAACTCTGATCGTGTCCGGGCTGTATCCAGGTCCTGTGTCGACCGTGTCCGGCTATATCCAGGTCCTGTGGTTAGGGTTTGGGGCTCGATGCTGGGACGCCAAGGCTGGCCGGAGGAGGGCGTAGACGGCCGGCTAGGGCACGGGCTAGTCGGAGCTGGGTGGAGGTCGGTGAGTGGTGGAGATGGGACAGGGCAGCTCAGGCGAAGGGTTGCGAGTGCATCAAGGTGTTGTCGAGGGGCTGCTATGGGATGGAGAGATGGCTGACTATGGAGGATCGAGGCAGAGGATCGTCGAGGAGAGGGGCGGGAGTTAGGTGGAGCAGTCGGGTCTTCTCGAGGAGACGATGGTACGGGGCTCGGGGCGGCGCTGGAGATGGAGAAGGAGATTTAGGGTTCCGACTAGGAGACGGGGACGAAGACGAGAGAGGAGGAGGTGGAGAGGATACGGCGAGTCTGGTCGGTCTCGATGCAGCGGCGGGGGTCGACGGGGCTGTGCTCGGTGTTCGATGGTGGAGGAAGAAGAAGGCGGTGGTGATCGAGTCAGGGCGGAGGGCAGCGTCGGCTCCGGGGAGGGCACGGTGGTGCGGGTAGGCTGCGCTGGGGGTTTAGGGTTCTGATCGGTGGAGGACGTCGGCACGGGGAGGAGCAAAGTCGGGATTGTTTGCGGCGGCGGTGGCACGGAATTCGAGGGAATTTAAAGACCGCTAGAGTGATCCCGAAGGGAATCTGATTAGGGTTCAGGCATGGGTTGGGTTTCGGGTCCGGGTCGGGTTTGACTCGGATCCGACCCGACCCGACCCGTTAAGCTGGGTGGGTTCGGTTCAGGGTAGCGGTTCGGTTTGAGTTGGTTTGGTTTGGTTTAATCTCAATTAAACCCGGTTTATTTAAGGGGTTTAATTAGGGTTTATATACACTGGTTTTTAGGGCTTTAAACATGTTTTCGGAGTCCAATAAATTCACAAATAATTACCCTATGTCCGGTTTTCTATTTTACACCATAAAATATTATTTCCATAATATTTTAATATGAATTAACTGAAATTAAAAATCATTAAATCAACAAAGGCCTAGGTTTCAATTCCCAAAAATTACAGAAAAATTGGGGAAAATCCAAATTTAAAATTCTAAAAATCAGGGGGCTTACACCTGGTGAGAACACTTCATATGCCGTAGTTGATTCCCTCGCTTTGCGCTTTTGATTGATCATGTTGCACAAGTCAAGCGAGATTTGATTTATCTTTGCACCCTTCTTTTGAGCCCATGTAGACCGACCATATGGGTCCACAGGTGTTGACTTTGCTTCCTGACCTGGGGTTCGTACAAGAAAGTTTCCTAAGTTGCTAATAGAAGACTTTTTAGATTGACCTTGTCTAATTTCCACTGTGGGCTGGACGCATGGGTCAGTTTTGTACAATCGTCAGGGGCACGCATTACCGTTAGGGGCGCCTGCTGACGGTCGGTCAAATAAGAAATTGCTTGAGCTTGGCGAACTCGTATTGCCCTAGACTTCTTCCTCCTAGCATGCACCGGTAAATAGTATAAAGAGTCCAAGTTTACATATTTGTCTTTCTTAGCATGGCACATGGAGTCAGCACTGTGTGAGATTCAGTCAAAGATGGAACTTTTGTTGCTATCCTGGCCGCATGTGGCTATCTGACTGCGGCTACCGAACAGTGCTGCATAGTCCTCCTTATGCGTCTTTTGACATGGCCGTATGGAACGTCTCTTAGCGCTCAAAATCTTGGCATCGTAGTATTTTTCTCTGCCAGAGCTCAAGTGCTAAGCACTTTTCTTGTCAGAAGAGCCTGCCGTATGAGTAATATCAGCTCGTGTGGACCTATGATGTATGTTCCCTGCCACAGGGAGAGAGACGGAGAGCACATGCTCCTCAATTAGGTGAGGCACATCATTCTTTGTAACTCATATCTTGCGGATCTTCTTAGGCTTTGCCAGCCTTGGAGAAGCGTATCGTGTGGACGCATGAAGTCCGTCCCCTGCGGTAGGGAGAGAGACTAGGAGCGCATGCTTCGCAGTTGGATGAGGCACAACGGTCTTTGCAACCCATGTCTTGCGGGTCTTCTTAAGCTTTGGTAGCCTTGGAGAAGCACCGTCCTCAGAGAGAATTTTCTCTAAGGCTTGCTGGTCGAAGCATAGAACCATCATCCTCTAGGTCGAACCCAGCTTCGATGCGTCAGACTGTGTCACGACCTTCTCATCAGAGGAGAAAGATTATCCCCAGCACTGTCACCACCTTGTTTGCCATTGAAAGTGAGTTTGGAAAAGCTTCATTTAATTACGAACAAAAAGAGTACAAAGAAATTACAAACAGAAAAACCCACCATTTTTTGAACTGGAAATATGAAGATGGAGATCGAGTACTGCAACAACTTTTTACTCCGTTGACGGTCCGACGAGAGAATGTAGATGATCTCTTCTCTCTCCTGAGCTTGCATGCATGTATGTAGCTCGCCTAGAGGGGTATGTCTCTAAAGTAGAAAAACCCACCATTGGAACGTCCAAGTTGCTCCTATTTATAACCATCATGTTGGTGGGTTATAGGTGCCGCATATACTTCTGTTTGGTGGCCACAGGGGGCTCCTTTAACAGAATACGGTTATAACTATAGGCTCATGTTATGGGCAGGTTGCCATGTGTACATTCTTAAAAGATGTAGCTGAGTCCAGGCCGAGCTGCCACATGGACGTTGTTGTCATTTGTTGTTGCTTAAGATCTGGGCGGTTCTCGTCTTTTTTTTGTGTGACTTGGTCAGCTTGACACGTGGCCCACATTTAGTTGGAGAGAATCACTTCAGTCATAATATAAAGATTTTATCTCAGGGAACCCTGCCATGTTGGACGCATGAAGTCTATAACGCATGGAGTCTGGAACGCATGGAGCTAGAGACGCATGTAATCTGGAAAGTATAGGGCCAGAGACGTATTGAACGTATGGAGTCTAGGACACATGGGGCTAAAGACACATGTAACGCATGAAGTTTGGAACGCATGGGGCCAGAGACGCATGGAACGCATGGAGTCTGGAATGCATGAGGCCAGAGTCGCATGGAACGCATAGAAATCTTTGTCTTACATACCCGTATCTATATATGTTTGCATAGTGACAAAAGTAATAATGACGGTGTAGTGAGCACTGATGTTAACTGTCTGCGACAGAATCGACTCATTCAGAGAGTCATTTTTGTCAGGATTCTGTGTCAGACATAATCTTTGTATCAGACCTTTATGTGACCAGTATTGGGGTGTAGGGATGCTTGAGGGAGTAGTAGCACATGGCACTGCTAGCGCATGCGGACACTAGTTACTTAGTGGCACAGGCACTGCTGGCGCATGGTAACATTAATTACTTAGTGGCGTATGGTACTGATGGCACATGGTAACACTAGTTATGAAGCGGTCGGCACATGACACTGGATCATTATGGCATCAAAGGCTTGATCACTGCGGCACATGGCCTATGATTACAGTCGGCGCATAGTAGCTGCTTTTCTATGTCGCTTGGTCATTCTGCGGCTGATTTCTTCTTAGTCGGTCTTAGAGCGCATGTTGGTTAGACACATAGATCTAGATTTTCCATGCTTCTACACCCTCCATGAGAGATACGTACGTGCACACAAGCTCAAGAGAGAGAAGAGAGCATCATAATTCCCTCCTTGGACTGTCAACGGAGCAATAGAGTAGCTGTAGTACTCGATCTCCATCGTCACATTATCTAGATCAAGAGTATTGTACTTAAATTTTCTATCTAGGATTTCTTTGTACTCTTTTTATTTGTTATTAAATGAAGGTTTACCAAACTCACTTTAATGGCAAATAAAGTGGAGACTTTGCTGGGGACTTCCTTCTCCTCTGATGAGAAGGTCCCGACGCAGTCTGATGCGTCAAAGATGGGTTCGACCCAGAGGATGTTGTTTGTACGCTTCGACCAGCAAGTCTTTGAGAAAATGCTCTCTGAGGACGGTGCTTCTCTAAGACTGGCAAAGCCGAAGAAGACCCGCAGGACATGGGTTGCAAAGGCCGATGTGCCTCACCCAACTGTGGAGCATGCGCTCCCCGTCTCTCTCTCTATCGCAGGAGAAGCACTTTATGCGTCCATACGAACTGACACCACTCATGTGGCATCCTCTTCTGACAAGGAAATTGCTCAGCACTTTAGCTCTGGCAGAGAAAAATACTATGATGCCAGAAGTTCGATCGCTAAGACATGTTCCATGCGGCCACGCCAAAAGCCGAATAAGGAGGACTATGCGGCACCGGTCTGTAGCCGCAGCCAGATGGCCACATACGGCCCGGACAACAACAGAAGTTCCATCTTTGACTGAATCTCACACAGCGCTGACTTCATGCGCCATGTTGAGAAAGGCAAAGATGTAAACTTGGACACTTTATACTACGCTCCAACGCATGCTAGGACAAAAAAGTCTAGGGCAATAGGAGATCGCTAAGCTCAAGCAATTGCTCATTCGACCGACCGACCGTCAGCAGGCACCTCTAACGGTAATGCGTTCCCCTGACAAAAAGTTGTACAAAGCTGACCCATGCATCCAGCATGCAGTGGCAATTGGACCGGATCTATCTAAAGAGTCTTCCATCAGCAACCTGGGAAACTTTATTGTACGAACCCCAGGTCAGGAAGCAAAGTCAACACCTACGCACCCATGTGCTCGGTCTACCCGGGCTTATTAGTAGGATGCAAAGATAAATCAGCCCTCGCTTGACTTGCGTAACATGATCAATCACAAGCACAAAGCGAGAGAATCAACTACGGCATATGAAGTATCCTCCCCAAGGCATCATTGTGCCAACATTATCATCAACGCATGATGTAACAAAGTAGCAGTACCCGTAAACAGGCAGTCGGTATTCTAGCGACTGCAAAGAAAGGTACCCACCCGACTGCAACCCAGAGAACAGGTGCAAGCACTAGAGGCAAATAAGCTGTCACTCGCCTCATATTATTTTGCTCGAAAGCCCCCCCCCATGAGGGGAGGTCAAAAATCCAGCGCCTCCAATCCGTTGCTCTCGGCCAGCGGGTCAAGAAGACGGCTCCTAGGAGGACAGGTAGTGTCATACCCCGATTCCGCAGAACGGATTCGTCCTCACATTCGGTTCAGCATAACCGATTATCCTCGCTGGGTGTGATGCAATGCTAGGAATGAGACACTACATAATATACCACTAAGAAAAAAATTTATCCTCAAGACTTAAAACAAAGGTTCTACCTCCAGATTATCGAATAAGGAAGGGTACTGCTTCTACATCTCTTCCTCAAGATCCCATGTCGATTTGTCGACTGCATGATTCTGCCACAACACATGTACTAAAGCCACTGATTGATTGCGTATTGTCTTCTCTTTTCTGTCTTGGATTTGAACAGGTTCTTCTGAGTAAGATAGGTCGGCACTCAGCTCAAGCTGATCAAAGTTTATTACGTGACTCGGGTCATGCACGTAATTCTTTAGTTATGAAGACATCGTGCACCTCCGTGAAAGCAGGAGGTAGTATAAGTCAACAAGTCACTGGTGCACCCTATCTAGAATCTCGAAAGGTCCAACAAACCGTAGACTCAACTTCCCTTTGACGCCGAACCGCATCATACCTCACATAGGTGTCACCTTTAGGAACACATGATCACCCTCTATGAATTCTAAAGGTCGCCTATGTACATCTGCGTAGCTTTTCTGACGACTTTGAGCAACTCGAAGATTTTTTTGCACCATGCCAACTTTCTCGATGGCTTATTCAATAAGTTCTGGTCCGAGTACTTTTTGTTCATCGACTTGCTCCCAATATATCGGTGATCGACACTTGCGTCCATATAGAGCTTCATACTGGGCCATCTGAATACTCGCCTGATAACTGTTGTTATAAGCGAACTCTGCCAACGATAGATAGGTATCCCAACTTACTTTCAAATCTAGCACGTACAATCGCAACATATCTTCTAGGATTTTGTTTACTCTCTCAGTCTGTCCATCAGTCTGCAGATGGTACATCGAGATAAAATATAACTTAGTACCCATTGCAGCCTGAAGGCTTTTCCAGAATTAAGATAAGAATCATCCATCCCTATCCGACACAATTGAGACTGGTACTCCATATAACCGAATAATCTGATCTAAGTAAATTTGAGCCAAACAGTCAGCGCTCCATGTATTTTTTATTGCTATGAAATGAGCCTACTTGGTCAGTTTATCCATGATTACCCAAATTTCATCATTTCCTTTTGTCGTTCTTGGTAAGCCCACTATGAAATCCAATGAGATGTCCTCCCACTTCCATTCTGGAATGACGGGGTTATGCAACTCTCTGCCGGGTCGCTGGAATTCTGCCTTTATTTATTGATAATTCAGACATTGTAACACGAACAATGCCACATCTTTCTTCAGGCCATGCCACCAAAATATTGTGTGCAGATCCTTGTACATTTTGGTGCTTCCTGAATGCAATACGTACTTAGCATAATGAGCCTCAGTCAGTATTTCCTTCTTGAGTTCGTCATCCTTAGGTACACATAACCTGCCCTTAAGCCACAATACTCCATTTTTGCATTCCAGGAAATGGTTGCCTTTCTTGCTGAAATTAACTCACATATCTTTTGCAGAAATAGGTCATCCTTTTGTGCGAATTTGATCTTTTCGAGCAAGTTTGGTTTTAGCTGCAATTGTGCCAGTTGCGCTCCCTATGTACGAACTTTGTATTTGATGCACATTTCTTCCAACTCTCGAAGTAACCTGTCTGACACAGATAATTATCCGATAAATTTCTGACTCAATGCATCTGCCACAATATTTGCTTTTCTTGGCGTATAAGCAATCGTCAAGTCATAATCCTTTATCAGTTTCAGACACCGTCGTTGCCTCAAGTTTAATTCATTTTGCGTGAATATGTACTTAAGGCTTTTCTAATCCGTGAAGATCTCACAGGACACTCCATAGAGACAGTGTCGACAAAATTTTAACGCAAACACAATTGCCGCAAGTTCTAAATCATGCGTCGGGTAATTCTTTTCATGTTGTTTCAGCTGTCTTAAGGGATAGGCAATTACTTTCCCATGCTGCATAAGAACACATCCTAATCCGAGCCGAGATGCATCGTTGTAAATCTAAAATCCCTCAGGTCCATCTGGAAGAGTAAGAATTGGAGCCGAGATGAGCTGCTACTTCAGTTCCTGAAAACTACTCTCATAGTCGTCTGTCCATTTGAATACTACTCCCTTTTGGTTGAGGCGAGTCAGAGGCGATGCAATCTTCGCGAAGTTTTTTACGAATCTCCAATAGTAGCCAGCCAAGTCAAGAAAACTTCTGATCTCACTAACCGATGTATGTTGTTTCCAGTCCATTATTGCCTCTATCTTCTTTGGGTCAACTGATACCCCACCTGCTGAAATAACATGTTCAAGAAAAGCCATACTGTTGATCCAGAACTCGCACTTGCTTAACTTCGCATATAATTGATATTCATGAAGTGTCTACAGTACGGTTCTTAAATATTCAACGTGAGTTTCTCCGTCTCTCGAGTAGATTAAGATATCATCGATGAACACGACGACGAACTTGTCTAACAAGGGCCGAAATACTCGATTCATCATATCCATGAAAACCACGGGAGCATTGGTCAAACCAAAAGGCATAACCAAAAAATTATAGTGTCCATATCTTGTAAAAAAATCTGACTTTGGAATATCCTCTGGTTTGATCTTCAACTGGTGATACCCTGAATGAAGGTCAATCTTTGAAAATATTGTTGCATCCTAAAGTTGATCAAACAGATCATCAATTCTTGGCAACGGATACTTGTTCCGAACTGTCGCTTTGTTTAATTTTCGATAATCTATGCAAAGACTCATTGTGCCATCTTTCTTCTTCACAAACAGCATTGGAGCTCCCCAAGGTGAAACATTGGGACGAATGTAGCCACGATATAGTAATTCTTGTATTTGTAACTTCAGTTCCTGTAATTCGGCAAGAGCCATCCGATAGGGAGCTTTTGATATCGGCCAAGTATCTAGAAAGGTGCTAATACTGAACTAAATTTCTCGATTTGGAGGCATTCCAGGTATCTTCTCTGCAAACACGTCGGGGAATTCTGCTACAACTTTGGTCTCTCACGAGTTTGCGTCCTTTATCCGAGTGTCCCGTACAGAAGCAAGGTACCCTTCACACCTCTTATATAGCATACGTCTTGCCGTTATTGCCGATACCACCATCACTGTTTTAGCCGTAGGACTACAAGAATAAGAGAACTCTACCTCACCAGGAATGCAAAACACAACTCTCTTCTCCGCATAATCAATTGTCGCATTGCATGCTCCGAGCCAATCCATACCTAAGATGATGTCGTAATCGGTGATGTACCGGACTATTGAATCCAAATATACGTACTTTCCTCCAATACAAATGTAACCATCCTTGCAAATTGAACTTGCAGGCAAATCTATTCCGGACAGAATGTTGACACTAAGGTTCATATCTAATGGTGTCTTACAAAATTTATGTTCATTCGCAAATGAAGATGATATTAAGCTATATGTAGCACCAGAGTTAAATAGTACACGAGTAGGTATTTTTCTATAAAGCAATATACCTATTATGACAGTGGTTGAGGCAAGCAATTTTTTTTTGAGTCAATAAAAATACTCTACCCTATCCTCCTGGTCGTGGGTTCTGAGCATTCACAACTACCGCATGTAGAGCCCATGGTGCTTGTCCATGATTCTGATTGTACTGTTGATCATAATTCTGATTACGATATTAATCGTTATTCTTATTTTTTTTCCCCACTATTGCACCATGCAGCCTTGTAATCCAATCTGCCATACTTAAAATATCCAGTCCGACACTCGTCTTGATGGTGTCCAATCCTCTTGCACCTGTTACAGTACGGTCGCTGATAAGATCCCCTGTTGTCATTTGTGTTTTGACGCTTGGAAGCATCAGACCCGTTTGCTGCCATGGGTCATTTATAGTTGTTCCCATGGTTATGCAGTGTCGTCCCTCGAGGATAAAATTTCTCCATATCGAGAGTCGCTTCATAGGCTTCCTGGTACGTCGCACACTTTCGGTTGAGAATATCACGCTGTAAGGCCTTATTCAAACCTTCAATGAATCACAGTCTCTTTGCCTCATCATTCAGTATCATGTAGCCGCTAAACTTGGATCACTTTAAGAACTCTACTTCATAGTCGCTGACCGATATATTGCCCTGCTCGAGCGCTATGAACTCTTTTTTCTTCCTGTGATGGACAGCTGGTGGAATAAACTGTGCGATAAATGACTGCTTAAATGTCTCCCAACAGACTTTGTCTTCTTGGTTGGCACGCATAATGCTTGTCTCTTCGACTCCCACCAGTCTTTTGCTTTGAGACATAGCTGCACAGCCGCATAATCCACTCTTTTGGTACCTTACACATCTAACATACGGAAGATGCTCTCTAAAGTCTTTAGGAAGCCCATTACTTCCTCTGGTTCTGCCTTGCCATTAAACTCAGGCGAATTGCAGCTTTTGAATTCAGAAAACTTGAATGTCGGTAGCCTTCTTGGAGGTTGTTCCATCTCCTCTGCTTCTACTACCACTGTCTCTTTTACGGCAGCCACTACGGTCTCTTTGTTATTCTCAGTTAACGTAGCCACCAGTTGAGACAAGTTGTTAGTTGCTGCTATTGTGCATCGAATCGCACTTGAAAGTGGTTGGTTAGCTGCTCTTGAAACTCATAATGTTGTGCCTCAATCATCTTATGATGTGCATCGCTCTGCTTCCTTTGTGTCTCTAATATTTTTATTACTTTGTCCATTGAGTCAGACGACGATGTTGCCTTGGCACTATCACCCTTAGTCATCTGCAAAAGAAATAACTTTTATTAGTACTCATAAAATATTTATGGGCTTATTGTATGGAATATTATTTCATGAAGCACTATCGAAAAGTAAATCATCTGACAAAATCGTTATTGTTTGAAAACTTCCACTTGAAAAATAATTTTTGAAATCCGAGGAACTTTTAACCGCGCTCTGATACCAACTTGTCATGCCCCGATTCCACAGAACTGATTCGTCCTCGCATTCGGTTCCGCATAATCGATCGTCCTTGCTGGGCGTGATGACGTACAAGTCTGGGGTTACACTTGTACAAGGCAAGAACGTGTACATTATGTCAAATATCTTTTGTAAACAGTTCCACAAGACAAAATCATATTATAAAACACATATTTGTATAGGAAAAAATAATTCTTTTATTGATTCATTGCAACAAAGTATAATTTTCTCAGTACCGAAATGGAAATACCTGAACGGCTTACATAGCTTTGCATAAAAAAAAGACTGATAGGCTGACATGAAATAATATTCTTATCCCATACATTATGCCCCTTTATTACTTCTTGAAAACTTGAAAGCAGCAACTAAAAATCTTTGAAATAATTTGGAAATAGGAAGAAGCTTGAAAAGACTGCAACAAAAGCTTTAATTCCCTTGAGCGCCCCGGGTATCTCGGTCACCTGGTTTGCCCACAGAGACGTGGGTCAATACTTAACTTGTATTAATGAGCAGAACTGGCCCACTCACCTAAACCAATAGTTCTTAATTAAGACAACAGTTAAATAGGCAACATTATAATAGGTAACAGTTCATGCAGTAAAATATATATAAGCTTGCACATATGTAATCCTTACCCCGGCCAATGGTCGTTTCAGTATAATTTACAGGATTGTTCTTACCTCTCCTGTATAAGACAACATTAGTTTGTAACTCATTCTCACTGGGTCATTTGAGGTGTAGTACCACGATGGATATGCCATATAGGACTTCGATGGGTGTGTGATGCGTCATTCAAAGCAGGTAGCAAGCCTCAATGAATGTCTTGCTTATACCCGGCATTACCAAAGCGCTACTATTTCGCCCGGGCCGAACTATCCCCAGTGCCCCAGGTTCCGTTCGTGAAAATTTACTACCTTGTACACAAGTTGTCCATGACCATATAATGCATCTAAGACTATATGATAAGCATAAATAGCAGTCTAAGGTATTGAAACATTCAGAGCAACAATGTATATTTTACCATTCTGATTTCAGCATACTTATTTATTTGATTCGATTGGTAGTCCGTAGACTCCAATTTACCACTAAGTCATGGCATCAAACCATGACACAATGATTCTATCCTTTCTTGTGTTACATAATTGAACTTTTCTCTTATCAATGCAATTCCATTAATTTATAATAGTGGTATAAAACTCGTGGTATTAGTGGCTTTATCGATTATTGGACTTAGCATGGTTACAAGAGAACATTATTAATTATTGGCATGAAGGATTAGAGAAGAAGGGACAGAATCGCTTACCAAATAGAGAATGTCGAGAGAGAAAAGACGATTGTTCTCTCAGGCTCCAGTCACGCGTCTATCTGTATTGGCACCAACATTTGGTTAGACTATCGTCTTCATTTCTCTTAGAGTTCTCTAGAATGAATGCATGCAATCGATAAAAATGGGCTAAACAATCAATCATCAAAAACCAATCACAAAAATGCATACATCAAAACCAAGCAGCAAAAATCCAAGAAAACCAACCAAAAATCCAACAAAAGCTATTGGACTCATTCCAACATAAGCCGATCCATCAATTGAAAAGGTTCATTGCATTGTCCATGATCGATTCTGTCGTAAAGTTTTCCCATACTCAATTTTGACTGAGTCAATCAAGCCATAAGCCTTATATAGTGCATCGCTAGGAGCGGGACACTACAGGTAGCGAAATTTACGGAAGGTATTTTCCTAGACACCCACTCAAAGAAGAAGTTGTCAGCCACTGGGGGTTGTTCTTCCTTAGGACCCAGGTGGATACGCAAGCTAGGGGTTGTAATACCATGGACCTCTATGACAATCTGGCGTTTCGAGAAGATGGTGATCCCCAAAGAACAGACATTGTGAACCCCGGGGGTAGCCAGTCTCGTCCAAAAGAAGCAGCTTCCTAGGTTGGGGGTAGTATTCCCTTTGAATCCGAAGAAGATGTAACACTGCCAACTTTCCATGAGGATCACTCACTACAAGAGTCCGACGCAGAAACTATAACATCTACCGTCTCACCCACTTCTTTCCATATGAGAACCGTATAAATGGCAGGAGAGGTAAACGAGGGCACCAGCAATTGCAAACATCTAGATGCTATGGAGGCAATGATGCACACCATGAGTGCCACAATGCAGACTTTGGCCCAAGCGATATTGGGGACAAAGGAGAACATGGTCCCTCCATCCTCAGGGCCCGCAATAACTCTGCAAGCCGGGAGTAGCAATCTTCCGGTGGTCCACACCAACCCGTTATTCCGTGAGGACAGTGATTCCCAAGAAAAGACAATAACAAGTCTGAGGGTAGTCGCCCTCGACAAGTCATAGCAGCATCAAAAGCTGGGGTAGCATTCCCTCCGAGTCTGAAGACGATGCAAAAGTAACGGTCTTCCCTGAGGACTGTACGACTCAGGAATCAGAAGCCCCAAAGCCAAAAGCGACTTTCTCCTTCGATGGCAACGATGTCATTGAAATCTTCAACATATTGATAAAGAAAAACAAACTTTGGCTACCAAACATCAGATACCCTGAGGAGGCAGACAATGTCGATGACCCCAAATACGGCCACTACCACCAGTACTCTATCATCCAACCTAAGACTGCTCTGGGTTAAAGAGGCGTATCCAGCAGCTGATCGATGCCAAGGCGCTCACCCTCGACTTCAAGGACAAGACGGTCATTGGGAATATAATGTCCCTCTAGTTTGGTGAGTTCTCAGTGATGGAGGACCAGGACGGTGTTGTCTAGATCCCGAAGGCAACAATGGAGGTTGTCAATCTCCCACTACCTCGAGGCTAAACAACCAGGCTGGTACCTTTCAACACATAATGGGGCGAGGTCTTGTGGGTTCACCCTGACATTGCTCAAGACCTGACACAACAAGTAGCACCTTCAACGACCAGGTCAAAAAAAAAAGAAATACATATCGTGATGAATGATCTTTTCCTCAGAAAACATAAATTGTAGACTTCGGATGCTCACCGTAGCTCAACAAGTCTCCTTCTGCACAAAAGTCAAGCCTTGTATGACTCATAAACAACGGTAAGATAGTGCTTTTCGATAAAATAAATCCCTAACAACAGGCAATATCCCTCTACGTATTACGCATATACGCATAGCAGGCGGTAGTCCTCAGCATAATAAGCAAACGTGTGCACGTGGCCGTGATCCTACGCGCACAAGTCAGCCAACTCCTTCATGTGTACGTGGCAGTGTTCCTTTACACCTGACTCCACGTTTGTCACAAGCCAAAGCATCGGTATTATCTGGTGCAACAAATGATGAGCTACCACAGTTTTATCATTACAGCCAACAGTCACTCCGTCTCATGCAGAAGATGGGCTATGATCTCCATAAGTCTGAAGGTCTGAATTTTGGTAAATGATGACGTATTCCTTTCCAATCCGACAGCTATTACAACATCACTCGAATTGGGCTGGGATACGAAAGTGATAGCACACATCGTTGCTCCAGCAAAACTTTAGTCCGTAAAGTTTGAGCTCCATCTCTGTCAACAAATAAGAGCAGATCTGAACTCTTAATCAAGGAAAGTGTATTCTCGAACCCACCAAGGACATTGTTTCCTTAACCCAATGCTTTATGAAGGATAATATCTCCTCAATTCAATAGTGCATACAGTCTCGCAAAGCTTAACCGAGACTTGCCAATGATGCCGATCAAAGGCAAGTTCCTCACCAAGTACTATGTCTAAGCTAGTACTTTCCATCAGATTAAGTCAAAATGTACAGTGTTTATATTTTGTTATCCCCCAAAAGTGCAAATGCGTAAGGGGATTTGGGTCCCTCCATAATTTCTTGCAAAATCTATTATCTGTGTTCAGGGGTCGTGAATACGCAACTGATAATGGATCCACAAAAGATTCTCTAATAGAGTAGTTCTTAGGTCCAGCGAAGCGTTCTGGTTGAGACCACCCAAACTTGATTCCCTCCAGCAAAAAAGCGTGTCCTCATACCTAGTCGCTTCCAAGACATCTCATTAACGATCCCCAGTATGGATCAAAAATGCGCCCCCCAAGTAAGGTGGGATCACCCCAAGAAAATGGTCACGTCCATATTATCTTTGTCCTATTTTTCTTTGTCCCCACAGAAGTTTATTTTACCATGTCCACATCACCTCTGTGTAATATACTTCTAACGAAATTTTAATTTTCAGAACTTTGCCATGTCCATATTCCTCTGAGTAACATTCTACCTATCAACTTTCTACTATCACGTTCGTATAACCCCTGATAGTGTCAGTCATTTCAGCTTATTATCTCAGGCTACAATCAAATAAAGATATTTTCCGACGACGAGAAGCATATATCGTTTTGAACGCTGATAGGAGTGTACTGGTACACAGTTATGTCCTTCGGTCTAAAGAACGTAGGTGCTACATAACAGTGAGCTATGAGCACCATCTTCCGTGAATATCTTTGCAAGACAGTGGAGTGTTACGTTGATGACATTGTTGTCAAGAGTCGCTATAAAAATAATCACCTCCGAGACTTGAAGACTGTGTTCGACCTGATGTGTGTGCACCAACTCAAGATGAATCTCACCAAATCCTTCCTAGGAGTTACTAGCAGCAAATTTTTGGGTTTTGTCATAACTTTGAAGGGTATCCACATAGTCCCCGACAAGACTAAAGCAATCCTTGAAATGCACCCGCCGAAGAACCTCAGAGAACTTTGTGGACTTCAAGGAAGACTGGCATACATCAGGAGGTTCATATCAAACCTCTCTGGATATTGTCAGCCGTTCACTCAGCTCATGAAGAAGGGAGTCTCCTTTGTCTGGAACGAAGAATGCCAGCGCACCTTCGACGACATCAAGAAGTATCTCATGAACCCCCCAAGTATTGGTGGCCCCCATTATGGGAAGACCCTTCTTGCTATATATGCGGGCAATGGATCACTTCTTTGGAGCTCTACTATCCCAGAAAAGTGATGCAGGTCACGAATATGCCATCTACTATCTCAGTAGAATGATGGCCGACGTAGAGCACTGATACAACCCCGTTGAGAAGGAGTGCCTCGCTCTGGTCTTCGTCATTCAGAAGACCTGGCATTACGTGGTAGGACAAACCATCCATGTGATCTCGTGAGTTAATCCTTTCAAGATCCTTATGACTAAATCTGGAGTGCTCAACCCTCGTCTAGCCACATGGGCAATACTGTCATCACCGTACAATATTGTATTTGTCCCACAAAAGGCGTTCAAAGGTCAAGCATTGACAGATTTCTTGGAAGCCCATTATGTACCAAAAATCTTGAAGCTCTACGAGGAGATCCGAGACAAAGTAGCAGACTTAAACATGAACACAAGCGCAGAAGCCGTTTGACGAATGTTCTTCGACGGTGCTCCAAAATAGGGTCTAAAGGTGATATTGTTGCTGGAGTCAGGATAGTACTAATTTTTCCACACGATCTGGTCATAAACTGTGCTTACTAACTCATAAATCCATGCTCCAACAATGTGGCGGAGTACAACGCCATCGTTATGGGCTCCAAATTGCTAAAAAAGTGGGAATAGACTACCTGGAAGCCTACGACGATTCCAAGTTGATAGTCAGTCAGGTCCAGGGCGAATACGAGTTTCGGCACGTGGACTTGATTCCCTACCACCACGTCGCGCTTGGAATATCTCCACCTTTGAGGGTTTCTTCATAGAGCACATCCCTCGACTGCAGAGCATCGATGCTAACGCCCTAGAAGATGTCGCTGTCTTCTTGGCAGTCCCGGTTAAATCCCATCAGCTGGTCATAGTGGTCGATCAAGAGCTGGTATACCCGAATAAAAATTGCTGTATGTTCCTAAGCGACACAGCGAAAGTAGATACCAGCATCCAAGATTGGAGACTCCCATTCATCGACTACGCAGTCTATTGAATTCTCCCCGAGAACCCAATAGAAGCCACTTTCATCAGAGGATGTTCCCTCCGGTTCTATTACGATACGGCTACCAAAATGCTGTATCGTCGTTCCTACGACGGTCTTCTACTACGATGACTATCGAATACAGAAGTGAAGCAGGATTTTTGCGAGGCTCGCGATAGGGTTTGAGGTGCCCATCAGCCCAAACCCAAGCTACATGATTGTAGAAGCATGGAAAATCTTGATCCATGCGTCCAAAAAATATGCACCCGAAGATCGACTATGCGGCCCAAAAAAGCAGCTGCTATGCGTCTACCGCTTCATAACTAGTATTCCCGAGTGCCATCAGTACCATGCGCCACTAAATAACTAATGTTCCCATGGCGAGCAGTGTCATGCGCCACTAATAAACTAGTGTCCGCATGCGCCAGCAGTGCCATGCACCACTACTCCCTCAAGCATCCAAGCGACCCAATATTGGCCACATAAAGGCCTGACACAAAGATAATATCTGACAAAGAATCTTGACATAAAGGAATTTCTGAACACCTCGAAAGACGTGAATACGCTAAATGACAGAATCTTACGTCATCATGAACTTTACTCTTGACAGGCGTACAGTGCCACGTGTACGAGGCCACATACGTCCCAGACCCTATGCGTTCCATACGTCTCTGGTCCCAGGCGTTCCAAACTCCATTTGTTCCATGCGTCCTATGTGGCCCAGACTCCATGCGTCTAATATGGCAGAGTTCCCAGAGATAAAATCTTTCTTTTGCGACTGAAGTGATTCTTCCCAACTAAATATGGGCCATGTTTCAAGTTGACCAAGTCACGCAAACAAAATACCAGAATCGCCCAAATCTTCAGCAACAGCAAATCGCAACAATCATCCATGTAGCAGCTTGGCCTGGACATAACTACATCATGTTAAGGATGTACATGTGGAAACCTGTCCATAACATGCGCCTAGAGTTACAACCGTATTCTGTTGAAAGATCCCCCTGCGGCCACCAAACAGAAGCATATACGGCACCAATATAGACCACCAACATGATGGCTATAAATAGGAGCAACTTGGACGTTCCAATAGTTGATTTTTCTGCTTCAGAGATCATATCCTCCAGGCGAGCTACGTATGTGCACACAAGCTCAGGAGATAGAAGAGAGAAGAGAGCATCATTATTCCCTCATCGGACCATTAACGGAGTAAAAGAGTCGCTGTAGTACTGGATCTCCATCGTCACATTACCCAGATAAAAATATTGTACTTAAATTTTCTATCTAGGATTTTTTTGTACATTTTTTGTTTGTTATTAAACGAAGGTTTTCCAAACTTACTTCAATGGCAAACACTTCTCCTTTGCTTTTTCCATTTCTCCTTCACCATCTCCTTCAAACAACAACCTTCATATATTTCTCCTTCATCACCATCTCCTGCAAACAGCAACAGCAAAATAATTACTACGCACAAAAAACGCCCACCGTAGGGCATTTTTTGTGATTGTATTTTTTTAAAACGAAGAAATAAGCTTTTACAATATTTTGGATCTAAATTTATAATTTTTTTAAACTTAGTACTGTGGGAGCAATATTATAAAACTTATATTGTCTCATTCCAAATTTTGAACAATAAATATTAAACTACTCCTATCACTATCCATATGCCACCATCCATTAAGAGTTTATTTGTACAAATCTATTTATGTACCATATATTGAACACCTAAACCAATAATTACCAATAAATACTTTCCTAGCACTCAAGGTGTATAATGGGCCGGGTCGGGCCGGTCCGCGGTCTGCGCTGACCGGTTTCAGGTTCGGGTCAGGTCGGGCTTAACCCAGTCCAGGCCCATGACTCGGTCAGAGGCGGACTAGGCCGAACCTGTCGGACTGGTTCATGGTTTGGCCAGGCCGACCTGTGAATAATTTTTTTAAATAATGTACATATAAGTTATATTATATATGTAATAAGTTAACAAATTTAAATAGATATATTATAAGTTATTTGTTACTAAATTTTTTAGAATTTCTATATACTTTTTTATAATATATATATATTTTTATAAATAGAAAATTATAAGTTATTTGTTAGAAAATTATATATATATTAGGATTTTGTACATGACTTAATTGTTAGTAAATTTAAATAGAAAAATTATATAGAAGTTAAGATTTATAAATTTTAGAAAACAAATTTATGAAAGTGATTAAATTTTTTTATATAAATTAAATGTAAATAACATTAACTAACAAAAACACATAATTGAGGCACAATTTTGACAAGGAAAAAGTTAAAAAAAAGTATTAATGCCAATAAAATTTAAATCTATTATAACATTAACTAAAAAAATAGAAACTTGAAAATGATATTTTTTTTCATAAACTTTGTAAGAAATGTACAAGTATTTTTTTTTTCGTCATTCATCGTCCGTCTTTCATCTGAGTTTATTACTCAACTCCTCCTTCAGTAGCGTAATCCAAAGTAAGAGACTGAAAGTCCAGCTCACTTATGTCTGCACTTTCATCTCTTAAGTTTTGATTCGTTTTTCACCACAAACCCAATTTTGAATGCAGACGCAGACTTCAAAAATATCTGGCAGCATCATGCTCCTCTTCTTACTTAATATCCTTGAACATACACTAAAACAAGATTCTGATGCTACCTTAGACACCGAAACCATTATAATATCATGTGTAATAGAAGAAAATATATGATATGTTTTTTTGTTTCTTCCACCATTCTAAAATTGAAAAATAAAATACATATTCATCTTCATCTTCATTTTCTTCATAAGAATTTAAATATAAGAAAAATTCTTGAGTGGGTAAGGAAGATTATTTTTGTTTTTTCCTTTGCAGTACACTTTTAGCATGTGATAATTTAGACATAAATTTGGAGCTACTACTACCATGAACGGTTGTAGTACATCCCGATACAACTATTTTTTCATATAAAGTAATTAAACTATCTAAAACTTCTTTAATTTCTAATTTTAAGCTACTTACCTCAACATTCATATTGTCATTAAAATCGTCTAATAAAATATATACACCATCTAATTTAATCTTAAGATCAAAAATCGAAGCCAAATAATATAGAAGAGGTATATCACCCCAATATTTTAGAAATTTTTCTTCCTTTTTGGAAATAACATAATCAAAACCAGGAACAGTTCTATATTTTAAAAATAAATGTGATATGTTAATAATTTCTGTTAAAGCTAAAGGAGAAGTTGGATAATAAACTCCAAATAAAACATATGTAGCATTGTAAAATAATTCTAATTTTTTTAAAAATGGACTAGCAATTAAACAATCATTTTTAGTTACTTCATAATCAAAACTAGGATTAACATTACAATAATGTATAATAACATCTTTAAGTTTAATTGAAGATTTCAACATTAAATAAGTAAAATTTTATTTATGTGGTGTATCCTTAACAAATCTCCTAAAAGTAATACCATATTATGAACATAAGATTTTAAAAGTTTGTTGTCTACTTGCAAAGTGTTCAAACTTTGTAAACATAATCTAACATTTTCTAAACTTATTTGAAAGAATTCAAGTCATTCTTATACAATTAAATTAATAATACGACAAGAACATCTAACATGAAAAAGTCTACCATCTACTATAGGCAAATATTATGATTTTAAAACATTAATAGAAGAAGTATTATTACTAGAATTATCAAAAGTAATTGAAAACAAATTATTGTGAATATCAAATTCACGTAAAAAATGTATTATAGCGCCACCGATTACAACGCCAATATGTGAAATTTTTAAAGGTCGTAGATAAATAATACGTTTTTACAACATCCAATTTGGATCTAAATAATATGCCGAGATACAAATATAAACATAATTTTGTTTAGTTGTCCATATATCAAAAGTTAGATCAAATTTACTAACTTTTAGCCTCTGTTCTAGTACTAGATCTAGAAACTTTAATAAAACAAGGATTAAGTAAAATAGAATAAAACTTTAGTAAAACTCTAGTACTACTTGCATAATCATAATACTAATAACTATCACCAAATGTAAAAGGTTATTCATTATAAATAATATATTTTGATAACTCAATTTTGTTACGAGAAGTAGAATAAGTAATGTTACCTACAGAAGATCCTTGAGGACCGCTACTTAGCTGTGTTTGTCTAGCCCGCAGTGTGTCCTTGCCATAACAACTTTCATAATATCTTCTTAAAGTTCTCGTGCCCTCACCATTTTTTCTATTTATAAGTTTGCTTACATTTCTTGCATTGTGCACTTTTAGCTATTGAGTTTTTGATCTTTTGGATCTAAAACTAGTGTGCCCTCATTATCAGCGACATATAATTTATCATAATAATTCCCTAAAACTATTTTTTTTCTATTTGCAACATTAGCAGGCATACTTCTAACTTCAGGAGGTGATATTTGTGTCGGTGGCACAGAATAAAAAATATGATCATTTTCAAACAAACTAGCATAATAAGCAAAATTTTGTTCTAAATCGCCTTCATAAGGGTCGGTAGAAATAGTAGCATCAATATTTTAATTTTTAATTTTTTAAAAGAAATAAGAGAAGAAATTATTATTCTACAGAGAGAGGGAGAGAGAGACCATACCCCTCCAGGCGAGCTACGTAAGTGAACACATTCTCAGGAGAGAGAAGAGTTCATGCATTCCATGCGTCTTTGGCTCCATGCGTTCCAGACTCCATGTGTTTCATCATCTCTGGTCCCTTGCGTTCAAGACTACATGCATAATTATGCATTCCAGACTATATATGTCCAACTTGGCAGGGTTCCCTAAGACGCATGGAGTCTGGAACGCATTGACTCTATGCGTTCCATGCGTCACATTATCCAGATCAAAAAATATTGTACTTAATTTTTTTGTCTAGGATTTTTTTGTACTTTTTTTTTGTTATTAAACGAAGATTTCCCAAACTTACTTTAATGGTAAAAAATGTCTCTGAAGCAAAAAAATTATCCCCTGGAACATCCAAGTTGCTCCTATTTATAGCCATCATGTTGGTGGGCTGTAGGTGCCACATATGCTTCTGTTTGGTGGCTGTAGGAGACTCCTTCAACTGAATGCGATTGCAACTGTATGCGCATATTATGGGCAGGCTGTCACATGTACATCCTTAATAGGATATAGTTGAGTCCAGGTCGAGCTGCCATGTCGACATTTGTTACGATTTATTGTTACTGAGGATCTGTGAAGTTCTCGTCTTTTGTTGGAATAACTTGGTCAGCTTGACACGTGGCCCGCATTTAGGTGAAGAAAATTACTTCAGTCACAGCAGAAAGATTATATCTCAAGGAACCCTGTCACGTTAGACGCATGGAGTCTAGGATGCATAGGACGCATGGAGTCCGGAATGCATGGGACCAGAGATGTATGGAACACATGGAGTCTAGAATGTTTGGGCCAGAGATGCATGGAACGCATGGATCTGGAATGCATGGGGCCAGAGACGCATGGAATACATAGGGTCTGGGACACATGTGTCCTCGTACACGTGGCGTTGCACGTCTGTCAGGAGTAAAGTTTATATTGACATAAGGTTCTGTCGTTTAGCGTGCTTACGTATTATGAGGCATTTAGAAAGTCCTTTCTGTCAAAATTCTTTGTCAGACATAATCTTTGTGTCAGGCCTTTATGTGGCCAATATTGGGGCGCCTGGATGCTTGAGGAAGTAGTGGCACATGACACTGCTGGTGCATGCGGATACTAGTTTACTTAGTGGCGCATGGTATTGCTGGCGTATGGGAACACTAGTTACTTAGTGGCGCAAGACACTGATGGTACACGGGAACACTAGTTATGAAGCGGTCGGCGCAAAGTAGCTATTTTTATGGGCCGTATAGTTGATCTTGGGGCGCATGTTTGTTGGATGCATGGATCTATATTTTTTATACTTCTACAAGGACCGTCTTCGGAGAATGGGTTACTTTTGGCCGACAATGGTAGCAGAGGTTGTTGCCTATACAAGAAAATGCTAAGCGTGCCAAATCTACGCAATCTTTATCCACCAGCCCTCAGAATTTCTACATCCAATGGTAGCATCTTGGCCGTTTAAAGCGTGGGAAATGGACATTATCCGGCCAATTAGTCCACCTTCTTCTAAGGGACATCGGTTCATCTTGGCTATCACCGACTACTTTTTCAATTGGACAAAAGTTGTTCCACTCGATGAAGTCAAGACCACAAACGTGATCAGCTTTGTCAAGCAGGCAGTTATTGGATTGATCTCTATAAATAGAGACTCCTAGTCAGAACAAGGGAGGACAAAGACAGAAAGAAAAGAAAATGAGAGGAGAAGAGAGTTTTGGCTGACAACTTTGGTAACAGGAATTCGATCCTACTTGCAACTTTCCTTTGGTCGGCTTTTGCCTTTAGTTCAGAGAAAGTTTGAAGCTTCTTCTACAGCACTTCTTCATCATCGTGTATTCCACAGAATAAAGTGATCGACCGCAGATCAGACTTCCATAGCAATACTTTGCCAGAATCATTTTATTATAGTTAATATTCTCATATAGGATTATTTGTACTTTTCTCTTTTCTCGTTTGTAAGCAAAAGTTTCGTATAAACCTCTTTGTTTATCTCAAACAAAATGGCGACTCTGCTGGGGATGACTTTCTCCTCTGACGAGAAAGCAATTGCTCAACACGATGATTTATCCATCGGATCGACGAAGAAGACTTTGGTCGTCCAGTTCGACCAATCTGCCTATGAAGACATGCTTCATGCAGGGGGTAGTTCTCATTCCTCCTCTGTCCATTACAACTGGAAGCTGCGTAAAGTGTGGATGCCTAATACGTCCTCTACTCTTCCTATAAGTTCTCCTTCACTGATCAACAAAGTTGTGACAACACAGCCAACACGCCCTGTGTGTAAACCTTGTCTCCCATCTGTGACGTGGCAGACAAGACTTCTGGCAATGCCTCAGTGCCAATTCAGAAGTCTCAAACGCGCCCTGCGCGTAAACCTTCGTCTCATGTCTGTGATATGGTAGACAAGACTTCTGGCAATGCCTCAGTGCCAATCCAGAAGTCTCAAACATGCCCTGCGCGTAAACCTTCGTCTCCTATCTATGACTTGGTAGACAAAACTTCTGAAAATGCCTCAGTGCCAATCCAGAAGTCTCAAACATGCCCTGCGCGCAAACCTTCGTCTCCCGTCTGTGACATGGTAGACAAAATTTCTGACAAGGCCTCAGTGCCAATTCAGAAATTTCAAACATGCCCTGAGCGTAAAATTATATCTCCCATCTATGATGAGGCAGATGTACCCTGGGATCACATCAAAGGAAAATAAGTGACGAATCCTTCAACCTCTAAGCTTTTACGCCCACAAAAGAAGAAAATTCCCACTTTACAGATTATGCGTGATGCTGAAAGCCGTTTGAGGACTTTCTCTGTTTTACGCGAATCTATGCTACATCAGGAAAGGTCGGTCCGCGTAAAAAAGACTCGTTTCACGGGAAGATAAGCTCCTCAGACAGATGATGGATCATATGCTACTCATATGGGTGAACTATTGTATTCCTATGGCATAGAAAGGGTTATGGTTCCTAATCTACACATTCCTAATTGTAAGTCCCCTAATTTTTCAGAAATTTTAATTTGGATTTTTTCCCAATTTTTCTAAAATTTTTGGGAATTAAGACCTAGGTATTTTTTGACTAAATGATTTTTAATTGCTGTTAATTTATATTAAAATAATATGGAAATAATATTTTATGGTGTAAAATAGAAAACCGGACATAGGATAATTTTCCGAGAATTTATTGGACTCCGGAGACCCGTTTAAAGCCCTAAAAACTATTTATAATTAAACCGTATTAAACCCCTAAATAAATCGGGTTTATTTCAAATAAACCGAATTAAACCAAACCCAAACTTAAACCGAACTACTCCACTAAACCAAACCGATTTCTTAACGGGTCGGGTCGGGTCGGATCCGAATCGAACCCGACCCGAAACCCGTTAACCCACACCGTAGCCCTAACCCTAAACCGACTGTGCTCCGCGGTGGCGCACCTATATAAGGCTGCCTCAACGTCTGTGCCGCCACCACACATCCCCTCTCTCTCTCATCTCACCGCCCCGCCGCCTCGCCTGAGCCCGAGCCACCGCCCGTCGATCGCCTTCCTCCTCCCGCCTGAAACCTAGCCGTTCCTTTCCTCCTTCGCCCGCGATGCCTCGCCGTGCCCGCCGCAGCCGTCAGCCTCCCCATCTGGCCATGCCTTCTCCCTGTTGCTGCCCCGACTCCTCCAGAACCCTCAACCCCGCCGGATCTCACAGCCCCTGCGCCGTCTCCTCCATCACCCGTCCACCGTCCTCCAGAACCTCCCGACCTGCTGCCCAGCGCCGCCGTGCCCGGACCTCGCCGCCGTGCCCGGCCGTCCTTTCCTCCAGCCCTCGACCTCGCCACCCCCACAGAGCCGGCCGCCCTCGAGAGCACCAGCAGCAGCAGCGGGCCAGAGCTCCGTCGAGCCCCGGCCAGCCTCGACCCGGTCGCCCTAGCGCCGCCCAGGCTCCGCCTCGCCGCCGACGACCTGCCCAAGCCCAGTGCCTTCCCCGGCGAGCTCCTCCGGCGATCTCCGTTGATGCCCTAACCCTAACCCTAACCCTAGCTTCTGTAGACACGTGTCGGACACGAGTTGGACACGGAGATTTCTGTTTCCCGGAGCCATGTTCAGGTACGCATATCTCCCTGCTCGTTTACCCGTTTTTGATTCCGTCAGTTGCTACGCGTAGACAGTATAACCCTCTCGGTGCCCGTACAACCCGCTCGGTGCATCGCGTCCTGTGGTTATCGCACACCGCGATCCAAAAACAGGAAAACCAATGCCCCGATTCAGCCCGGAACTGAGTACGCCCTGCCAAACGGGGCGACTTGGTCGCACGCGGTCTTCACCGAAACGTGCGTGTCGTTGATACGGACGTGTGGGATGTCGCAGAAGTCGATTCGGATGTGCGTGCACACCGGAATCAACGCGTATCCGTCGACACCGCCCCGTATCCTTCGATTCTAGAATACGCTGTAACTTTGTGTACATACATCGGATCAAGACGAAACTTACGCCATCGGACTCGTAGCGATACGCTGGTCCTGTGACCCAAGTTTGGTTCGATTCTGAGAACGTTGACAAAATCGTGTATCGTGGGCCCCACAGGCTCCACTTGACGGACGACTTTGTGATCGGCTCATCAGAATCTAATTTTGGAAGTTTCGTTGGGTTCGTATCATCGTTCCTGACTTGTTGACACTAAGTTTGACTGATTTGGAGACCTTTGACCCTGACGCATTTTTTGGTGCGAAGCGGCCCACATGTAGACCCCGCTTTGACCCGGAAATATCATTTTTGCCCTTGTATCCAAATTGGACTCAAGGACAGGCGTTTCTAGCTATTTGATATTTTCTAAATCTAATGGTGATGTTTATTTCAGCAGCCGGAGTAGTATCAGCAGACCACACTGAGACCAGAGCTACAGTTGGAGCCAGGACCCCAGGCAAGTGTACCTTGCCAAACTCTGCAGTATTGTTATATATTTTCTTGCTTCATTTATATTGCTGTGCATGCTTAACCTAGGACCGTGTAACGTACTTAGCGTCCGATTATTAGTCGGGTGCCAATACTGTACGCGGTGTTGAGTACGGTCATCTAGAGATGGACCTTCGTGACACTATATATTCTCGTACTGGTCTTACCAAGTACACTTTGACCCAGGACACTTGACACTACTCATGAGACAGGATCTTCCCGAGATATTCGTGGTGATTCTGTATAGGATACAGGACATAGACATTATATTCTTAGATATAGTATGACTTGTTGCATTAGATATGATCCCGCTTGACATGGACATGAGACGTTATGGTCATGATATGCGTGGTTACATTGGGTGGGGAGAGACACACAGGCTACAGGCTGATCATATATATAAAACCCCTATTATTGAGAGGCACAAGACTCTGAAGCCAGAGCTTGGCCCATTACCGGTTATTACCGCTACCGGCTCCCCGACACAGAGCTTGTAGTGGCTTCGGCCTGAGCACTAGTGATGCTCTCACTTGCATTTTACATAGATGGTTATATTACTTACCCTATTTATTGCATTTTCTGCTGCACTGCATTTATTTTGGCTTGTATTTTCTGTACCTTGCTGTCCCCTGAGGACCTGGATCCGGACTTTGTCCCCAGGACTAGCAGAGGAGATCCACTTCGAGTTATACAGTACAGGAGCTTTATCAGGAGCAGAAGCAGGAACAGGAGCAGATACAGGAGCTGTACCGACATCTGAGGATGAGTTCATACCCGAGGACTTCTCCTGAGTATTGGCGTGAGATAATCATTTATTTTGTTTCTAGTTATTTTATATCCAGTCTATTTCATTTGATGTATCAGACTTATTCTCGGATTGTTCTCCGAGACACCTTTATTGAGATATGCTAGTTTATTTCTATTTGCATTTATTCTGGCATTTGATCTGTGATTATCTGTTGTGGATGAGATTAGCATAGACTGTGATTGGTATCATTGGACCTACTTATTGTTATATTATAGCTTAAGCATGCCTCGATGGATCCATTAAAGTGGGTTTATCCATCGGTGTGTGCTGCTGGCCATTGCCACGCGTCCGGTCCCTCGGTATTTTGGGACTGGGGCGTGATACTAATGATGTAAAAAGGTAGAATAAGCCTTCTTCTTTTTCTTCTGGTAATCTCCCTGATTTGCGTAATTTCTTGATCCAGAAATGCAAAGACAGGGGATCTCCTAATATGTCTATCACACCCCCTAGAGAACATTATTGTAATAGTCATAAGGCTGTAATTAACTGTTGTTGTTCTAAAGCAAAACGGTCAGTGTTCGACCGATTAAACTATTCTGTGTCATTACAGGAAGAAGAACCAACATTTGCTTCAGTAAACATGGCTTCACATATTCCTAGAGGAAGGTCGAGTTCAAGACATCATCCCTCCAGAACTCCAAGCCAAAGAAGATTTGACAGACTCATCGAGACTTTTGAAGAAGGTATTTTTCGAAGCACTCGCTCGAGGTCACGACAATCAGCTTCATATTCTTCAGATTTCGACATTGGGAATCGCCAGTTTTCTGAAACAAATGCTGAAAGTATAGATTCAATCTCTACAGAGACTATACTAATTCCTAAGTGTCATCTAGAGAAATGGGAGTTTATGTTGTTGGTGACGAACATGAAGAAGCTTCCCTATCAGGAAGTACTGAATAACGCATCACTGCATTGGAAACATTACTTAAAGAAATACATACCATGATGGAGAGTATGCACCAAATGATGGTAACTCAACATACAAATGCAATAGCTCAAACACCTGTTCCTCCGACTCAACTACATGTGGGGTTAGACATACCACCAGCCAATGCAAGCCAAGAGCCTGTTCAAAATCAAGAATCAGCTGCTCCTCAACCTCTTAATCCGGAGAATGTATTACCTCCTGTTGGAGTTACAATACATCCAATCTCTCACCTTTCTGCTGTCCCTCTCCCATCTGAAGATCCAATACAAGTAGTTCGGGAATTGAAAGCCCAATTTGATGCTTTGAAACATAAAAATTAGCTCAAGAAGTTGGGAATTAACCAGCCATATCCAGCTGTCTGGGATGAGATCCTTTTCCCACCAAAATATAAACTACAGGCTATGGTTTTATTAGAGGGAAAGACGTCGCCAAGCCAGTATATGAACTACTTTAGCATGATGACGGTATTGTTGCAAGGAAATAATGCCCTTCTCACTCAAGTGTTTAAAGGCTGTCTGTCTGGAGTAGCTTACCAATGGTATCATAGTCTACCTGACAACTGCATTACTTATTTTGAAGATTTTAAGACTCTATTCTTCGCTCGATTCTACGAGGGAGGAATGGACATGTCTATGTCATCACTCATTGAAGTAAAGCAGAAGGAAAAAGAAAGCGTCCAAATGAAGTCGGCAGTACAGATAATCCTAAGTACTGTATTTTTCACAGATACATACATCACCCCACAAAGGCATGCTATGTACTGAAAAGGAAAATCCAGGAGTTGATTGATGCCAAAGCCATCACTTTGCATAATAATGAGAAGACGGTCAATGCTATTAGGTATTGATGAATAAGCCAAGCATTCTGAATTCCTGACTCGCGACTTGGGCAATGCTATTGACACCGTATGATATGATGTACGTCCCTCAGAAATCTATGAAAGGTCAAGCCTTGGCTAATTTCTTAGCTGCCCATCCAATTCCAGAAACCTCCAAATTATATGATGACATTCCAGACGAAGTTGCAGAATGTAATTTGGCAACGGAAAGTGATATATGGCAGCTATTCTTTGATGGTGCTTCCAGAACTGGTCCCAAGGGAAATGTTGTTTCAGGTGTAGGAATTGTTCTGGTGACTCCTGATAAACTCGTTATTTATCGAGCATATTCTCTTAGTGAACCATGCTCTAATAATGTGGCAGAGTATAATGCTCTATTAATTGGGCTTCAAGTTGCTAAAGAATTGGATGTTGAATACTTGAAAGCTTTTGGTGATTCTCAGCTGATCGTCAATCAGGTCAGTGGAATATATGAAGTCCGCAATCCAGATCTCATTCCTTATCACCGAACAACAATCGAGATAGCAATGTCATTTAAAGGATTCTTCTTAGAACATGTTCATCGATCTCAAAATTTGGAAGCTGATGCTCTGGCCAGTCTAGCTGCAGATCTAGCTATTCCTATAAGAAGGCAGAATTCGGTGATCCTTCTTAACAGAGATTTGTTTTGTGTGAAAAATAATTTTCACATAGAATGCAGCTATGTTATAAACATGGTTCCTTCTAAGAGAGATTAGAGAAGTCCCTTTATAGACTTTGTGTCATATGGAATCCTACCAGATGATCCTAAAGAAGCAGCATCTATCAAAAGATGATCGCTACGTTTCTATTTTGATGCTTCTTCACAAAGTTTGTATCACCGAACATATGATGGACTATTATTACGATGTCTCTCGGGTGATGATGCAAGGCGGGTTATCCGAGAAGCTCATAATGGAGTATGTGGAGCACATCAACCAGGTCCTAAGTTACAGGATCGTATCAGGAGGATGGGCTACTACTGGCCTACTATGATTGCAAATGTCGTAGAATATGCAAGAAAATGCAAAGCCTGTCAGGTTCATGCAGATTTTATACATCAACCTTCTGAATATTTGCATCATACTATTTCATCATGGCTCTTTGAAGCATGGGGTATGGATATCATTGGTCCTATTCATCCTTCATCTTCTAGAGGATATCGGTTTATATTAGCTATCACTGATTATTTCTCCAAATGGGCGGAGGTAATTCCTCTTGCTGAGGTAAAGACATTCAATGTGATCAGCTTTATCAAGAATCATATAATTTATCGCTTTGGGATAGCCCAAAGGATAATTCATGACAATGGGCCTTAATTCATCAGTCAAGCGTTTCACCGATTTTGCGATAAAAATCAGATACAAAATGTGACCTCAACGGCATATAATCCTGCTGCCAATGGTTTGGCAGAAGCCTTCAACAAAATCATTATCAAACTCTTGAAGAAATTTGTCTCTTTGAACAAAAAAGATTAGAACGAGAAATTAGGGGAATGTCTATGGGCATATCGCACAACGGTACGAACACCAACGGGTTATACTCTATTTTCATTAGTTTACGGGTGTGAAGCAGTTCTCCCTATTGAAATTCAAATTCCATCACTCAGAATAGCAGTAGCTAATGAGCTGACTAAGGAAAATAATGATTGTTTAAGACTTCAAGAGCTAGAAGGGTTAGACGAAAGACGCCTTCAAGCTCAACAGCGCATTGAGTTCTACCAAGCACGCATCTCCAGAGCTTTTAATCAAAAAGTGAAGAAAAGAGTGTTTAAAGTTGGTGAGGTAGTTTTAGTTGTGAAGAGGCCAATGATCATTACACATAAAAGTAAGGGAAAATTCCAGCCCAAATGGGAGGGCCTTTATGTGATTGAAACATTATTTTCAAATGGCGCTTACAGATTAGCTAAGCCTAATAGAGTTTTGATAATGGCTCCTATCAATGGCAAATTCCGGAAGAAGTATTATGCTTGATCTCCTTTGCTTAATGGAGTATGATAAAGATTTTATTCTGATGATACTATATACAAAGATTAGTTGAATCATATTTTATCATATTCATATGACCTCTGAATAGATATGTTTAACTAATTTGAAACTTCAAAACCTATCATGTCCATATTACCTCTGATAGTGTTTTGTATACAAATTTAGTTGGATCATATTCTATCATGTTCATATTACCTCTGAATAGATATATTCAGCAAAACCAGTTACTGAAAGTATATCATGTCCATATTACCTCTGATATCACTTTTATCTTAGCCTATCATTTATATTCTAATAATAAGTGATGGGTCCACAGAATCAGAAAATGTGTCTTCATTATCTCTGAAAATTACATGGTAAAGAAGGAGCAAAAAAGTACATAATCCATCATTGTGGAGGAGCAGTTAAATCACGGATTTATTGTGCTAAAGCAGCCATCCTTTCGTTCCTGGAGTTTAAAAGTTTGGTGCGAGCCAGTTCCAGTCTTGCTTCGTCATTACTCAAGAAAGACAGTTCAGAGAATCAACAAAACTTGCATGGAGGACACCCACATGTGTCAAGTTCTGTTGAGCCGTATTTACTTGACCCTCCAAAACATCACGAACTAGTGATGCTTTGAGAAGCCTCTCCTTTGTTCGAGCAAGTTCAGCTTCCAGTTCTTGAATCCTCACTTTATATTCCTCACATTCGGCACGGCACTAAGCTAGCTGAGGAATACTCTCCACCAATAATGCTTGCTCTTTCTCCATCTCTTGTTGTTGTTCCTGAATGGAGTTATTTAAGATTTCTGCCTTCTGAGCAAATTTTGAAGTTAGTGAATCATACTCAGCCTGAACCAAGTCATTGATGCTGCTTCTGGATAATTACAAATATTCGTTAATGGGTTGTTCTAAACCATTAACCATTTGCTCTCGCATTAGCTCTATCAGCGTCATTAAAATTTCTAATTTGCGCTATAGTGAGCTTGGAAGACATCTTCAAAACATCAAAGCCTATATTCTTCTCTAGCACCATGGATATTAATTCTTTTAAAGTGAGATAGAATATGCTAGTGTATTGTTCAACTAGCATAGCAAGGCTCGAATGGAAGCTGGGAGTGGCCGCAATATCAGTAAATCTTCTTTCTGGAATGACTACAGAAGATGTTGCCACAGTCGTTGCTTCAACATATGGCACAACAAAAGAAGTGACACAAACAACAGTTGAAGTTGTTGGCATGCTCGACGAAGGCAGGATTATATCTGAGAATGTCGCGGATGAGGGATCAACGGTTTCAAGGGACACTTCTTCGAAAGTGGTCACAGCCGTTTCAGTAGCTGGATCCGCAACGAAAGCAGAGGTTGTTTCAGCTCCGCCTTCCCCAGAAATGTCTTCGCCTAAAAATAAGATAAGAGAAAATTAATATCAATTTGATGTTAAATTTTCCTGAAAAAAGCGTAAAGACAACATTTATCCATGGCCGATGGTATGTATATTACATCTGCAGCCTGTATAGCTAAATCATTTCTTAATGATGCTAAACAAGTTATTATACCTGGAGAGGAAGGTACACCAACTGACGCTTGAGGGTCATCATCCCAGTCATCACCCAAATCTACTCGAGGTTCATTAGGTGGAATCTCGCTTGAAATATTTACAGATGAAGGAGGGGCTAGTCCCATTATTTTTCTTGTAAATGATGATAAAGGTACAGTGATTATTAGATAGCTCGGCCTCGAAGGCGATAGAGAAGCATCACCAGTAACGGTGGTAGATGTAATTGCGACAGCAGTCGTTGGAAAAGAATCCCCAGCACTTTCAGCTAGGACTGTGGAAGCTCCTTCTTTAAAAGACGAAGGATGATGAAGGGATATAGGATCCCTAATCACATAATCATCCCTAACAGGGGAAATAATATGTTCACTCCTGGAAGAGGCCCCCTTGGTGGAAGTCCTTTAGGACCTTTAGTAGTCTGCTTCTTCTTACGAGGGGAAGGCTCTTTCTGAGTAGAAGCCTTTCATTTATTAGAAATTATAAGAGGCTCTGCTGGTGGAGCTGTTACGCCTCTCGATCATATCAATAAATAATCATCTGCCCCAGTAGTTTTATCGCCTTCACCAGAGGAGACAAATGGTATCTCCTCTCTTCCAGTGGATTTATGGGAGGGCATTCTGAAACTTCCAAATACATCAAAATCACGATGGAAGGTATTAATGGAAACATAAAATTGTGTGTATGAATGAAGAATGCGCAATTCCATGGAGAGAGAAGTCGCGGGTACAGCAAAGGTTGCTTCAGTACAACCCATGATGAAATAACTCCATCCTCTAGCTCCATCAATAAGCCCACCTTTGAATTTAAAGATGGTGATGGAATTTTCCATGTGCAACTGATCATATCCAAATTGCCTGGCGAAACGGCTAGGCAGATAAGGTTTCAGGTAGCAGTGATCCTCACTTCTATACAGCAGGTGTGAAGGTCTAATACAGACCAACCAGTAAAATGCTTCAGGAGAAAGAATAGACTTCCCCTGACCTATATCATGAAGTTTAGTCCCCTGCTGATTGATATGTACAGGGAGAACTATACAGAAAAATTTCCAACTATGTGCAAAATTCAGTGCTAGTCGACAATCTATGACGCTAGTCATATTCCAAGAAGAATTCTTGTAATTCAACAAGAAGTTATTGCCCAAACCACTGGCAGATCCGAGAGACATCACTCTGGTGTTATGAAGGATTAACCATCCCATCAGATATAAGAATGGTAATTCCACTCTGGGATATCCTTCGCACTGAGTGGTATTGGCCAGTAGTCTATCAGTAATAGCCCTCAGGCCAGCTTGTATCCTGCATACCATGGCAGGGAGTAGGCCCAATCTGGCTCCAAATACCAAACACACTGCGGGTCATAGGGTGTTGCGATGAATACGATCTGAAGATGCGATGCCAGGCACCACCCATCGACATAACCAAATAGAAAGAAAGCCAACCAGTTGAGCTTCTTTTGATAGAGGCTTTCGGGAATGCCTCATATAACTGTAGGCTTTCGTCCCTGCAGGATAACTATCTATATCTTCATTGAGAACACAATCTGGAGCTTCTGCATCTTCAATAAGATCATCTATTGTGTTGGCATTAAGAATACTCAGAGGGTTCAAAGGTTTGTCTTTGCCTTCTACAACTTTGTCCTGCTTGGCATTTCTAGCCTGGTGGAAGAAAAGGTAAGATACACATTTGTTAATATGGGCTAAATCAGAAGGCTCTCTATAAAAAGCAGTGCATGCAAGATAGTGGCTCATCAGTTCTTGGTATACAGCCACTGCCCGAGGGTTGGTATCCTTTAACTCTCTATTGGTGGGAACGTATTCTTCATAGGGAGTGTCTCCAATTGGTAGTTTTGAGATATCTGCCATCTCATGAAGTGCTAGGCCCAACTCACCTATTGGAGTGGAGAAAGTCCCAGTAAGCGAGTTATATCGCTCCATCAAAGCTAAGAATAAATTTGTGTTGATAGGCAGTCCAACACTAGTAGCACTGACAGCATCAAATAAATTAATACTTTCTTGCTCCATTTGAAAGTGCTTTAGGGCCCATGCAGTTAATCTGGCCCATCGTAGATTGTGGGGGTTAAGCCATCCACAGGTGCGAGGGTTAACTTTGGGATATACTCCTCCCTGCCCCATGAATTTATTGCAGAAAGTTGCAATTTAAAACGGCTGGATCAAAGAAGAGTCTTCACTAGGGACGCTGCCTGGTAATAAACCTATGAAGGACACAATAGGACCTGAGGGACTACTTACGAAGGATCCTCGGTCTAATCTTTTCTTATAGAAGATCTTCCCTGGCTGGCCATGAAGATCAGGAGTCAGATTCTATGCCATCCTTCTGGGATGTATGGCATGGAAGAATACAGAGATGGGGTAGTCTCTGAACATCTTTGGCAAGTACATAATAGTGCCCTCAACAGAAAATACCCAGTCTTCCTTCTTGGGCTTTGTTTGGGATTGCTTATCAATAGCATCTCCAAATAAGAAAGCAGGTTTCTTATACTCGGTTCCATCTATGTATGTCAAGGGTTCCCCGCTGATAATAGTTAGCAACATTCTTTCTCCTTGGGCCAAGATCAGAATTTCCCTTTCTTTAGGATACTCGTTTCCAGAGATGGGGAAAGTTACATGGGACAAGTCCTCCAAGTAGTTGGAATTTAACATTCTAGCAGCAGAACCCATTACTTCAGCCAGAGGGGGTATCTGTAGGTCCACTGCAAAAAAAGCAAGAGGATAAGTCAGTTTTACGTTGGAATTTACTTTCAGTGCGTAAAACGCAAGGTGAGTAAAAATTTTGCAGTATACGCCAAATTTAACAGTCTGAGTTTTTATGCCAGATTACAAAATATGGAGTTTTACGCTGACACATTAAAATGTGGGCATATTGATAAATCATCTCTGTGCATCATCTTCCTCGAAGAGTACTCTTAGCACAAAAGTTAACCTTACGCATACACGTATAACGTGTGCGAAGGGTTATTTATTTCTCGAAGTTTTACCTGTGAAGTCCGGTGCACAGCTAGACAGCGGAGCACTTCGTTCAGAACTAGGCTCGCTTTGCCTAATAGGAGTCGCTCGTGCTTGAGTATATGAGCGAGATGATGAAGCAGCTTGCTGTCCTTTAGCTGTAGAGGTCTATTTTGGTGCCATGGCAGAAAAGAAGGGTTTTTTAGAAAGAGATGAAGGGTTTTTCAGAAAGAGATGACCTATGCCTATTTATAGAGTTCAAATTACTCTTCGAATCCTTAATCAAATCCGATCTTATTGTAGTCAGTTATGATTTGGGACCACGTCAGTAGATAATTTGAAAAGAAAGACAGATAGTCATGCTGCTTAAAGGATCCATTAGATGCTACGGATCTATGATTTTACGCGCAGAGCAAGGAGCTATGATTTTACGCTCAGATGCTACGGATCTATAATTTTACGCGCAGAGCAAAGATCTATGATTTTACGCTCAGATGCTACGGATCTATGATTTTACGCGCAGAGCAAGGATCTATGATTTTACGCTCAGATGCTATGGATCTATGATTTTACGCGCAAAACAAAAATCTTAAATTACGCGGGACATATCAGTTAGCAGAATACGCGTATATATTGATAATCTTAGTTTTACGCTCGAGAAAGCCAGTTTTAAGAGTTTACGCAGAAAATGCTCTTTTATTTTAAGAATCAATATTTTTTTTATTCCATATTGTTTACAGACATTGCAAGGGCCTGAAATATGCAAATATCAACGTTTACAAACAGACGACGAGTATACAGTAACTTCTCTTCTTCTTCAGTCGAGAGGACTACATCAGACGAAGGGCCAAGGAGTTCCTTGAAAATGTCTGTCTTCATTGGGGATGACTTTTCTTCCTTGGCCATTGGTAGTTCATTCGAAGTTTAGCCAGGATCTTTTACATCTAGTTCAGGAATGGCCAGTTCGGCGGATATTTCTTGCCCTGTCTCGAGAATCTTTCGAGAAGCCATTTTTGAAGATAATATTCTGAACAGATGTTCTTCGTATTTATAAAGGAGAAATGACAGTTCAGAATTCTATGTGACTCCTTGTCAAAACAGCATGACAATTGGATTTTTAAGACAATTTAATGCTAAAGAGTTTTTACGCATCTTCCTTTATGCGTAAAAGTTAGAACGTGACTGGATGCATATTTATCAGAGTCTGCATAAAAATTACTCAAGCATGTCGAAGCTGCGTATTACCAGACTTCCTTACAGCAACATGGCAAATCAATAGTACGTAAAAGAAGACAAGTTTATTAATCATAATTACATATGATGGAAATCCATTTTACAAAGGATTTTTCATTAATATTCAAGATCACGATTACATATGATGGGAATCTATTACGCTAGATTCTCATCTGATGGAGATCTTCATTTCTTCTTCTGCAGCACTTCTTCAGCTCCTATACGCCGGGTGCCAAGAAAATGGTCAATGGAGGGAGGATACAAAACTAGGCCTATTTAAATTATTCAAGCCTACCCCCCATACGTCATCGGCGGCCATGCTTAGAATTGTGATTGGGATTCAGACCCAACACAATACTGGAAGACATGGCCAAGCTGCACCCCAGGATCCAGCTTCATAATAGGGGAAAATATAGCTAGCAAGCTGTGTGGTCTAATGCGACCCTTCCTCTCTCTTTGACGAATTGCCATATAAAATCTCTGATTACCTCGAGCAAAGGAAGCTATGATATCCCTCTATAGTCCATCATTGCAGAGAATATTTGCTCAAAGACGTCTCTTTTTACGGCTTCTTACATGCTGGAAGAGCATAATATTCTTCTTTTCAGTCCAGCCCAATGAATCTCAACAGTCATCTTTATGGTGAAGGAAGTATGAAAAATCAAGTTCATTTGCTTGTCCTTATATAGGCAGAAGAGAACATACAAATTCCAACGACTCCTTAAATATAGCCAAAAAATTAGCCTCGAAGAACGAGTCAAATTTGACCATTTCATGCTTCATTCAAAGTATTTCAAATTACGAGGAATTTGAAAACTTTGAAGGGGGTCTTGTAGAAGCATGAAATATGCTGGGGAATTGTCCGCATATTTTATAGTCAAAACCCCCAACATACATGAAGTTCCTCCCTGCGTAAAACAGAGCTTCAAGGTTGTTTGGCATAAAATAGGGCTTCAAAGCTATCCGTGTAAAACAGAGCTTCAAAGTTCTTTGGCGTAAAATAGAGCTTCAGAGTTGTCCGCGTAAAGCAGAGTTTCAAGGCTGTTCTGCGTAAAAGGTTGCTATACCTTCCTGCGTAAAGTTTAAAATATGTTGTTTTTAATGCAGCGTAGAGTTGTACGAGAAAACTCTTCGTATTCCTCGGATGAATTTGTTAGTCAAATCAGTGAACCTGACATTCGACAAAAGTACTGCACGATGATCGAGAGAGCAGCTGTGATGATGATTTTTGCACAGAGACCCAGGTTGTCGTTTTGTGACATATTTTTAATCCAAGTCATTTTTACGCATTCAAAGGAAGAAAAATGGAGTCTTCAGAATATGCTGCCTATTCTACATTGACATAAATGAGTTTCTACGCTCAAGACAAGACAAAATCAGACACCACGTCAAAAGCTGTTTCTTGTACAGAGCTCGAAGTATATCTCTGTATTTAATGCACGAGATTTTGTTCTATGTTCAAAAATTTGTCATGATTGGAAAAGCTAAGACCGAGACTAATACGCTCACATCACCATCCTTGCATTTTATGCCGACCAGGCTATTTTCAACTATAGGAGTATGCCGTATGCTATCTCCTAAAAATATGCCAACTCGGCTATATTTGCAAAGGTACGTTGATAAGGCTACTTAGCCCAGAATACGCTCATGACCTCAGTCGTGAAGGATAATTGGCTATTTTACGCTGGTTATCTATTACTCATGAATCATCAAGCTTTACGCAGGGCAGTTACCTACGTGGCTTGCATGCCATGATCTTCGAGAAGAAGTTATACGCGTTACCTTATAAAGGAATACGTGTCATACGCAGATTCAGAAGATCATTTGAACGTGGGTAGCAGTTGTCATAACCGCAGCGTAAAGGAAACAATCTTCTTCATAGTTTGGCCTTTTACGCCAATTAGACAGTCATTTGGCTTTTACGCCAACCAGGTAGTTACCTACGTGGCTTGCATGCCATGATCTTCGAGAAGCAGTTATACGGGTTACCTTATAAAGGGATACGTGTCATACGCAGATTCAGAAGATTATTTGAACGTGAGTAGCAGTTATTATAACCGCAGCGTAAAGGAGGCAATCTTCTTCATAGTTTGGCCTTTTACGCCAACAAGACAGTTATTTGGATTTTACACCAACCAAGCAGTTATTGGATTAATCTCTATAAATAGAGACTCCTAGTCAGAACAAGGAAGGACAAAGACAGAAAGAAAAGAAGAGGAGAGGAGAAGAGAGTTTTGGCTGACAACTTTGGTAACAGGAATTCGATCCTACTTGCAACTTTCCTTTGGTCGGCTTTTGCCTTTAGTTCAAAGAAAGTTTGAAGCTTCTTCTACAGCACTTCTTCATCATCGTGTAGTCTACAGAACAAAGTGATCGACCGGAGATCAGAGTTCCATAGCAATACTTCCCAAGAATCATTTATTATACTTAATATTCTCGTATAGGATTATTTGTACTTTTCTCTTTTCTCGTTGTAAGCAAAAGTTTCGTATAAACCTCTTTGTTTATCTCAAACAATATCATACATGAAATTAAAGTGGCATCCCAAATTACATATAAAATATGATCATCAAGCTAGTAAATACAAAATATTGCACTAGAAGAGTATAAATATACATGATCAAATATACCAACAACGGTCTAATATATACATCATGTTGACCGTAGTCTCAAAAATATAAGAAGCTAATTATGTCCCTTGCTAAACACAACAAAATAAAGTAATCAAGACGAGGGGGGAAGAAGGAAACCCACTCGCGAGCTTCGACCACAGTCCTATGAGTGCGAGCCATCTTGCTAAAAGTACTGTGGATCCTGGTTCTCCTCGGGTTAACCTGGCCATGCAAAGCTAGTAGGGTTAGAACCCTAAGCAACAAGTACCACAAAGAAGCTCGAGATGATAGATCAAACATATCACAACATAAGCAGAAAGAGACATAAAAGAAATAAACACCGATCGAGACTTGTATGGTACGAATGTACTTGTCTCAAGAAGGATACTGGAAAAACTGATAACAAGTGCAAAAATAAAAGTAAGGCGACGAGCGACAAGAGAGCATAGGAACTACTCTAGATCGGGACCATAACCCTTAAACCAAAGAAGGACCGGGGTTACCGGCCTTGACCCAAGCAGAATTTAGCATCCTAACCACGCGCCGGAAAAAAAACTAAACTAGAAGAGTGAGCTATAATAAAATTAACATCATTCATCGTAAGGCCAAAAAACTTTATGGCTTGCTACGATTAACTAGCTAAGGTTGTCACAAACATTAATTACTAAATGCATATTTTATGAATAATGCTACCACCGATATTGTAGTTAACCCGGATGGCCAAAGGTACGGTTTTTTAGTAAACTTAAATGCATATTCAACCATACAATAACATAACTTGTTACTTGTCATAAATATAAATTTAACTTATAGGCATAAACTTAAACTTGTAATCATAAAATTGCTTTATAAACTTATCTTATAACATAAACTTGTATATAAACTTGTCTTGTAAGTGTCGCAACATGCGTAAACTTGGTCAGTCATGGAGCCCTAGCCTAGCAGGGTTGGTCCATGCTGCATGGGGCCCTTAGAGATCGGGGTAGCCGGTAGCGCAATATTATTCCCTTCCAATGATCTAGGTAAATCTTATCTTATTTAATCATTACTAAATTATTTTAAGTTCTCGAGTCATGGACAATTGAGAACTCCCTAGAATGACGAGTCACCAGTATGAGCTTTTCACTAGTTATCATATTCGCGACACGCGATACATTGGACAATACTCACACTCGATTGTCCGATGACAAATGCAATAGATTTTCATAAACAAATATTTCCACGGTGTCGTGAGGATTATGAACTTGTACATAAACTTGTCTCATGAACTTACATACAAAACTTGTCTAGTAACATAAACTTGTATCGACATAAGGAAGCACACAACAATAATCAATAAAAAGAATTACTAAATTAACATAATTAAAGAGAACACAAAATGCACACGAGAATTCTTGACCGCATACACCTACTGCCCGTATGGACCCACTTGTCGCATGCGCCCACTGGCCGCATGCACTTACTTGCCACATGCGCTCACTGGCCGTATGCACCCAATTGTCGCATAGACTTACTGGCCGCATGCACCCAATTGCCGCATGGACTTACTTGTCGCATGCTCAGGGTTAAAGTCTACTCATTGGGGCAAGTGCTGAGTGATGGGTCAATAATGAAGTGTCAGTGAAGTGATATAAAAGGATTGATGTGACATGCCAAAAAGTGTGTCAGGGAGAAAAATACAAGAATCATAAAAGATGTGCAAGGGTGAAGCAGAGTTATACGGCAAAAGAAGAGAGGCACATAGTACCAATACCGCATAAGTCCGTTTGTCGCATGTCAGATTGCTGCATAGATGCCCCTCTTTGACTTAGCAAATATTTTATTTGTTCAGCGAGTGAAAACACAAGTAGTTCATGGACTTAGTTTCAGAACACTTTGTATAATGTACAGTCATGCATCCAACAAGATGGACGCATGTTGTTAGTATGCGGCAAGGAGTTCAGGCGGCATAACCCTCTCAGGACGCATAGCACTCTCTGCCGCATAGGTCGTTGGCCGCATGAAGACTTTGTCTTCTCTGACAGCATGTTCAGCCATGGTCGAAAGCTCCAAAACCCAAAATTTTGTTTTCTTCATAAAAACTTTACTTTAACTCCAAATCAAGTAAAACAAAATTCAAATTGCACGAAATGTAATGATCTAACATAAGGAACAACTAGATTTGGAAAACACTAAGTTTTAAAAGATCAAAACCAAGAAAAACTTATGGAACCTATAAAAATCATAAACTTAAAACTCAGATCTACAAAAATCTATACATCAAAAATCCAAAACTCCAAGAACTAAATATGATCAGCAAGTCAAGGAGAACATTTTTTATCAAATATATTTTTAAAAACAACATATATATAAAAAATTTGAAATTTTATGACTTCACCATTGAGCAAGATGTACTTGCCTAAGAGTCCAACGACCTCTTCCTAGCTAGGCCCGGTGTTAGGGTTCGGCTAGGGGAGGTGCACGGGGATGAAGAAAAAATGAGCAAGGAAGAAAAAAAATGAAAATGAAGAAGAAGAAGAAGAAGAAGAAGAAGAAGAAGAAGAAAGAGAGAAGAGAGAGAAAATATCATATATATATATATATATACTAAGAGGAGAAAAAAATAGTTTAGTCATGGGTTCAGTCAAATGAACCAAACCAAGTGTCCATTCTATAGGCGGGTCATAAACCGGGTCTATGGCAATACCAATAAAAAAATTTACTGGCCTCAGGTAGTCTCTCTCAACAGCAAGAAAAATAATAAATAAATAAAATAACAGGAACCAACATGAGAAATACAGCATGAATACATTATTAGAAAAAATTAAATTCTAGAAATTTAAAAAATACCAAATTTGGAATCGGATGTGACATCTCTAACCTCCTTGGAAAATTTTGTTCTCATAATTTCACCAAGACTAGTTGAGCTAAAAAATACGAGAAAGCTCAGGAAATCACAAGTTACTAATAAAAGGATTATACTAAGCAAATAACTAAAAATAGAAAAGATAGCTGCAGAAGTAACTAAAGAATAAATGCAAAAAATTAACACACCGAAAAAATGGAGGCATATGGATACATATACTCTTGAGTCAGTCGAATAGGAAATCATCCTCGCTTGCCTATGCTGACTCAAACAAATGGACAAGAGCCAAGCCTGGAAGTAGGTCGGTACCAACTACTATATCGAGGATATGACTCTAATCCAGGACATACCTTCGTAGTCGGGACACATGATAGACATTACGTACTACGAGATACAAAGACAGAAGTGCGGGGCAAAAAACTCATATTTGCTCAACGAAAGGATCGAAACGACTATCGTATTTCGAACGGATCGGAACAGAGATCGTTCGACAGGAACCCAAGAATAAGACAAGCTAAAAAAGCTCAAAAATCTTACCCACAATTGTAGCACCTTCGACTAGCAACTTCTCTAGGTTGCCAAATGTTTTGTCAGGCCATCATCCAGGGGTCGTGGCTCTAACTTGCTACTAATTCTGTCTTGCTGGTTGGGCTTGCTGGACTTGCACATACTGTGTTGGACGTTGTTGTCGGAACTGCTGAGTCAACTTCAGGAGAGGAAGATGGGCTAGGGGTCGAACTGCTAACAATGGTCCTCGCGGGCCTTCAATAGTTGTCCGAGGCGGAGCTGGTAACTTTCGGACTGAAGAAGTATCTGGGTACAAGATCAGGCATGAACCAATCATGTGGTTGGATGCCCCACATCTGAGACACTGGCCATTGGCCCTTCTGTACTGATCTCTGGTGTGCCCTGGCTTGCCGAAGCGGCTGTACCCTGTTGATACAAACTGCTAGTGGATTATACTGAGGTTACTGTAGAGGTTGAAGGTGCTAGCGGGCGAGGTGTTCTAAATGCTGGTGCTAGAGGTGATGACTGAATACTGATGCCTCTCATAGATGAGTGTGACCTCTTCTGGCCTCTGGTCCATACTACTAATCTTTGATCGGCAAGTTCTTGGGACCTAGCTGTCCTGAGTACTGCGTCATAGGTGGTATAATTATGACCTACCATAAACTGCTGAAGCTCTAGATGCAACCCTTGCTCAAATATCTTGGCTCGGTCCCCTTCAGAAGCTACCATGTAAGGAGCAAATCGGCTAAGTCGGCAAAACTCGGCTACATACTGGTCGTCCGATCTTGTGTTCTGGCGGAGGTTGATAAACTGCTGCTGGAGCTGGAACTTGGCGGTTATGTGAAAATCTTCTCTTGGAAGCACTCCTTGAACATCTGCCAGTCAATGGGCTTCGGAAGCGCCATTTATTGTGTTGTCCGCCAATCTAGGACAAGATCTAATAGTTGTAACTTTACAACTGCTACCTTCTCATCATCTGGGGTCTTGTTTACATCCATGATGGACTCAAAGTCCTGGAGCCAAGAATCTGCTGAAACTGCATCTTTCGTGACAAGGAACTTGGTTGGGCGCATACGACTAACTTTGGTCGCCGAGTTGTGAGTATAACACCTATTGTTGTCGATTGCTACTCTAACTCCCTAGCAAAGAGTAGTGTTGGTCTGTTCTTGTCATTTCTGAAACTACTGGCAAAGTTTGACCACTTGTTACTGAAGCTGGAGTTGTTGTTTTTGTTGTTGTACCATCATCATAGCTTGGATTATCTCTAACATGGCCTACGAGCCTGTCTGCCCTAGCTGTATTGGAAGAACTGGTGGTATTGTTTGGGCTGGCTGGGCTGGTATGAATGACGGAAAGAGATGAACTGCTCATTCCAGCAAGACTGGTGGAGCTGATTGTATTGGTCGGATATGCGTGACTTATGGAGCTGGCTGATGAAGATCTACTGATGTTTTCCCTTAGTTCAGTGGCAGAATCTAGCCCTGGTGTACTACTAGATCTGCTGGAGTTATCGGTGCAATGGAATCCTCGAAAGGAGGAGCATGTGGGGTGTCCCTGAAGGATAAGGACAAAAGGATATCAACAAGGGGCAAAAATGGAATAATCATGTCAAGCAAGTTTGAAGTTCAAGGAAAGAGAAAGGTGCATGTTGTAAGTGGACTTTAATCGAAGATTATAGAGGATTAAGATTCTACCAAGAAAACCTTGTTACGCCCCGCTCCCATAATATTGGGTAAATATGGGGACTAACATGGCCAACCGCATCTTGCAGAATACCAAAGTTAGCCGCAATGTGTTAAGGTTGTCTAGAAGACATATGGGTGAACTCTAGCATGCTATGACGTCAGTCCTAAGGCCGACAAATCCTATTATCTCAATCCAACAACACAAATACAAAAGTATATCATATATGAAAGTAAAAAGGCGTCTCAAATTATATGTCAAATATGATCATGAAACTAGTGAATATAAAATGCTGCACAAGCAGAGTATAAATATACATGATCAAATATACCAGCCAAGGTCTAATATATACATCATGTTGACCGTAGTCTCAAAAATATAAGCAGCTAACTCTGCCCCTTGCTATATACCACAAAATAAAGTAATCAAGACGAGGGGTGGAAGAAGAAAACCCACTTGTGAGCTTCGGCCGCAGTCCTACGAGTGCGAAACATCTTGCTGGAAGTGCGATGGATCCTGGTTCTCTTCAGGATAACCTGGCCATGCAAAGCCAGTGGGGTCAGAACCCCAAGCAACAAGTACCACAAAGGATCTTGAGGTGATAGACCAAACACATCACAACATAAGCAGAAAGAGACATAAACGAAATAAATGTTGATCGAGACTTGTACGGTACGAATGTACTTATCTCAAGAATAATACTGGAAGAACTGATAACAAGTACAAAAATGAAAGTAAGGTGACGAGCGACAAAAGAGCATAGGAACTACTCTGGATCGGAACTGCAGCCCTTAAACTAAACAAGGACCGGGATTGCAGACCTTCATCCGAGCAGAACTTAGCACCCTAACCACGCACCGAGAACAAAATAAAACTAGAAGAGCAAGCTATAATGAAAGTAACATCATTCATCGTACAAACAAATAACTTTACGGCTTGCTACGATTAACTTGCTAGTGTTGTCACATACATTAATTACTAAATACATGTTTTAAGAATATTGCTACCACCGACACTGCGGTTAACCTAGATGGCCAAAGGTACGCTTGTCTAGTAAACTTAAATGCATATTCAACCATATAATAACATAACTTGTTAATTGTCATAAACATAAATTGAACTTATAAACATAAACTTAAACTTGTAATCATAGAATTATTTTATAAACTTGTCTTGTAACATAAACTTGTATATAAACTTGTCTTGTAAGTGTCGCAGCACGCGTAAACTTGGTCAGTCATGGAGCCCTTGCCAAGCAGGGTTGGTCCATGTTGCATGGGGCCCTCAGAGATCGGGGTAGCCGGTAGCGCAATATTATTCCCTCCCAATGATCTAGGTAAATCTTATTTTGTTTGATCATTACTAAATTATTTTAAGTTCTTGAGTCGTGGACACTTGAGAACTCATTAGAATGACGAGTCACGAGTATGAGCTTTTCATGAGTTATCGTATTCGCAACACGTAATACATTGGACAATACTCACACTCAATTGCCGGATGCCAAATGCAATAAATTTTCATACACAAACATTTCCACGGTGTCGTGAGAATTATGAATTTGTACGTAAACTTGTCTCGTGAACTTACATGCAAAACTTGTCTGATAACATAAACTTGTATTGACATAAGGAAGCACACAATAATAATTACTAAAAGGAATTACTAAATAAACATAATTAAAGGGAACACAAAATGCACACAAAAATTCCTGGCGGCATGAGCCCACTGGCCGCATGGACTCACTTTCCGCATGCACCCACTGGTCGTATGCACTCACTTGTCGCATGCGCTCACTGGCCGCATGCACCCACTTGCCGAATGGACTCACTGATCGCATGCACCCAATTATCGCATGGACTCACATGCCGCATGCTCAGGGTTAAAGTCTACTCCTTGGGGCAAATGCTTAGTGATGGGTCAATAATGAAGTATCAGTAAAGTGACATAAAGTGATTAATGTGACAAGCCGAAAAGTGTGTCAGAGAGAAAAGACAAGAATCATAAAAAGATGTGCAAGGGTAAAGCAGAGTTATGCCACAAAAGAGGAGAGGCGCATAGTACCAATGTCGCATAAGTCCGCTTACCGCATGCTCAGATTGCCGCATAGATGCCCCTCTTGGACTTAGCAAATTTTTTATTTGTTCAACGAGTGAAAACACAAGCAGTTCAAGGACTTAGTTCCAGAATACTTTGTGTAATATACAGTCATGTATCCAACAAGATAGACGCATGCTGCCAGTATGCGCCAAGGAGTTCAGGCCGCATAACCCTCTCGTGCCGCATACCGCTTATGTCGCATAGGTCGTTAGCCGCATAAAGATTTCGTCTTCTCCGACAGCAGGTTCAGCCATGACCGAAAGCTCCAAAAACCTAAAATTTATTTTCTTCATAAAAACTTTATTTTAACTCCAAATCAAGTAAAAAAGGAAAATTGCATGAAATAAAATGCTCTAACATAAGGAACAACTAGTTTTCAAAAATAATAAGTTCTAATAGATCAAAACCAAAGAAAACTAATGGAACCCATACAAATTCTACACTTAAAACTCATATCTATAAAAATCTATACATCAAAATCCAAAACTCCAATAACTAATTATGATCAACAACTCAAGAAGAATATTTTCCATCAAATACATTTGTAAAAACAACATATATATAAAAAAGTCCAAAAAATTATGACTTTATCATTGAACAAGATGTACTTGCCTAAGAGTCCAACAAACTCTTCCTAGCTAAGCCCGGTGCTAGGGTTCGGCTAGGGAAGGTGCACGGGGGTGAGGAAAAAAGGAGCAAGGAAGAAGGAAAATAAAAATGAAGAAGAAGAAAGAGACGAGAGAGAAAATCTCATATATATACTAAAATGAGAGAAAAATGGTTTAGTTATGGGTTCAGTCAAATGAACCGAACCAAGTGTCCATTCTACATGTGGGTCCTAAACCAGGTCTATGGTAATGCCAATAGATATTCTACTGGTCTCGGATAGTCTCTCTCAATAACAACAAAAATAATAAATAAATAAAATGACAAGAACCAACATGAGAAATACAACAAGGATACATTATCAAAAAATCTTAAATTCTAGAAATTCAATATATATCAAATCTGGAATCGGGTATGACAATGCGTCTCTGGCCCCATGCGTTCCAGACTCCATGTATTCCTTACGTCTCCGGTGTAGTTTCCCGCTCCGCGTTGGCACTATGTACAAGAGATATCGCTTTGCTGGCTCGAGTGGAAGCCTTCTCGAAGAATTTTCTGATCAAAACACTAGGCGATTGATCTGGCTGAGTGGAAAAAACTTCATTCTCTGATTCTTGCACGCCTTAATAATGAATCTGAGTTTTTATAATGCGTGTTGCTAAGTAGAGATGTTCGTATGAGAATGATAGAACGAGAACATGTATGCTTAACTAGAGAACGTGAAATGCTTGTCATTAAAAAAGAACCTTGCCAAGCTAAGTAAAAGAATAAAATATTGCATGCTAAGTTACACGGACACAGCTATCGAACGAACCATTGCCATGTTAATAAGAAGAGTAAAAGATGCTTGGACATTTGCCTTCATTATATGCTAAACAAGAGTAGAACTATATGCTTGTTAAAATAGAGATATTTGTATGCTTGATAGATAAAACTGTAAGATATTGCATGCTAGAATTATAGAACTGCTATCTTACTTGTTTCGTGTTAAAAGAACTATTGCTTGAAACATAGACTTGTTATTGAACTCTTTCAGAGAATAGCTTGATCACGTGTCAAAGCAGCTAGTATGAGTGTATACTAGTGTTGTGATGGGCCGTGAATTGAACCTATCGATCGAGTGATAAGAAGAAAGATAAAAATTTGCTTGATCATTGCTTGCTTGCATTATAGAATTATATGATAGAATTGCATCTATGCATTGGTCTGACAACTTATGCACAAGGTATGGGGTCTCTCGAGCGGTATCATGGGGCACTGGGAACCGTTCGGCCTGGGAGAGACTAATTGGAACACCCTGAGGCAATGAAGTCCTCGCTATTATGCAGGCATTTATGTTATTAGTTAGCTGGTTCACGTATCGAAGCAGCAATTTTGAGAGTATTTTGGTGTAGTGCTGGGCCGTGATAACACCGCTACTAATCATGGGTTTCTCATGGGCTATCATATAGTTAGGGCGCATGCTAGGATTTTAGCCTTCTTGCATACCTAACTATTTAATGCAGAGACGAATAGGAAATAGATGCACTTTATTATAAATGCTAATGAGATGTATCTATTTTACTTGAATATGCCACTATTTATTGAACTAAGTTGAATAAGTCCACTAGATTCACTTTGTCTTGAACTAAGATGAATAGTCCACTAGAGATAGCTTGTGTTCCTAAAGAGTTAGTAAATATGGTGTACGATACATGTTGCGCACTGCACGATAGAACACTTCCCCTACCGTATGCTTGAATGTATTGAATATGCAAACTATTTTTCAAAGATATATTTTTGAAAGACAAAATCTAACTATAATCACGTGCTGCATAAAATAAACCTAGGTAAAAAGTGACAAAATTACTAGTAATATAATATTTTATCACATGCTTACTTAGTGTTGGTTTTAGAGAGTGTTGCTTCTGTTTATTGCTTTTATACTCACCAGTACTTTCCCAAAATTGCTGACCCCCCACCAGTTTGCTTGTTCGTAGGAGTTGGATTGTCCAAAGAAGCGATAGCATATCCTCATCCTCAAGAGACAAAAATCTAGAGTCGATGCCTTAAGCCGTATCGAGATATTTTGAGATGCTTTTGTATAAAGGGATGTAATGTATGGAAAGATGTCATTGTAATCGAGAGAGGGCTTGAGCGAATTGTAATCTCGGTCAAGCGCCGCTTGTAATACTTCTTGAATATCAATAAAGAGCTTATTTTCTTATGCCATTGTGTTCTTTACTTTTGTGCTATGTTGTGCCGCTGCTTCTTATTATGAATAGCTTATTTTATCCTTTTTCAAGCCTTGGCCTTGTGCAAGCGTAACTTAGGCTTGCACGACATCACGTCCTTGCGAGAATGATCGGTTCCGCAAGGCGCTAAGCAAGGACGATCGGCCCTTGCGGGAATCGGGACGTGACATCTGGCTCCATGCATTCCAGACTTCATACGTTTTATGCATCTCTGGCCCTATACATTCCAGACTCAATACGTTCTATGCGTCATATGCGTACCAGACTCTATGCGTCCAACGTGGGAGGGTTCCCTGAGACAAAATCTTTCTGTTGCGACTGAAGTGATTCTCTCCAACTAAATATGGGCCATGTGTCAAGCTGACCCTGAACTCAACTACATCCCGTTAAGGATGTACACGTGGCAGCTTACCCATAACATGCGCCTACAGTTGCATTCGCATTCTATTGAAGGAGCCCCCTGCGGCCACCAAACAAAAGCATATGTGGCACATATAGCCCACCAATATGATGGCTATAAATAGGAGCAACTTGGACGTTCCAATGGCTGATTTTTCTGCTTCAGAGACCATACCCCTCCAGGCGAGCTACGTATGTGCACACAAGCTCAGGAGAGACAAGAGAGAAGAGAGCATTATCATTCCCTTGTCAGACCGTCAACGGAGTAAAAGAGTCATTGTAGTACTCGATCTCCATCGTCACATTACCCAGATAAAAAATATTGTACTTAGATTTTCTGTCTATGATTTTTTTTGTACTCTTTTTGTTTGTTATTAAACGAAGGTTTCCCAAACTCACTTCAATGACAAACACTTCTCCTTTGCTTTTTTTCCATTTCTCCTTCTTCACCATCTCCTTCAAACAACAAGATTCCTCTATTTCTCCTTCATCACCATCTCCTCCAAAGAGCAACAACAAAATAATTACTATGGACAAAAGGCGCCCACCGAGGGCATTTTTTGTGATTGTATTTTTTTTTTAAACGAAAAAATCACCTTTTACGATGTTTTGGGTCTGAATTTGTAATTTTCCTAAACTTACTATTGTGGGAGCAATATTATAAAACTTCTATGCTCTCATTGCAAATTTTGAACAATAAATATTAAACTACTCCTATCTCTATCCATATGCCAACATCCATTAAGAGTTTATTTATACTATTATATTTATGTACCATATATTGAATACCTAAATCAATAGTTACCAATAAATACTTCCTTAGCACTCAAGGTGTATAATAGGCCAGGTCGGGTCGCAGTTTTCGCTGACTGGGTTCGGGTTCGGGTTCGGGTTCGGGTCGGGCCGGGCTTAACCCATTCCAGGCCCATGACTCGATCAGAGAAGGACCGGGCCGAACCAGTCGGACCGGTTTATGGTTGGGTCGGGCTGACCTATGAATAATTTATTTTAAAATAATGTATATATAAGTAATATTATATATATAATAAGTTAATAAATTTAAATAGATATATTATAAGTTATTTGTTAGCAAATTTTTTTTAGAATTTATATATACTTTTTTATAATATATATATATATATATATATATATATATATATATATATATATATATATATATATATAATTTATTTATAAATAGAAAATTATAGTTTTTTTGTTAGAAAATTATAATGTTATATAAATATGCGGCTTATTGCCAATAACCTTTTGAAATCCAAAAGAGTCAGGAGGACGTATCGTCCCCTTAGACTTGCCTCGACCCCTAGCATGGCTGGTTATTATGATGCAAAAATTTACAAGTTAGAAAATCAGGAAGAGAATTATTTTTGCCATTAATAAATTCAATGTCAAAATCGAATATAGCAAGTTCTGCTTGCCATCTAATAAAAATTTGCTTAGAAGCAAGATTCTTAACATCCTTTTGTAAAATAGATTTAGCAGAACTGCAATCTATTCGAAGTAAGAATTTTGTATTCAATAAATTATCTTAAAATTTATGAATGTATTTGATAATAGAAAGAAGTTCTTTCTTTATCGTAGAGTAATTTATTTGAGTATCATCACATTTATCAGAATGGTATCTAACAAGGATAGCATGAGCTTTGTTTTTGGGGTCTATTTGTTTGAGTATACCACCATATCCAATATTACTGGCATCAGTCTCAACAATTTTAAACCAGTCGGGATTGGCGAGATGTAAACAGGGAAGGTATTTAACCTTTTTTTTTAATAAGCTGAACAGCTTTATTTGATTGATACTCCAAGGAGTAGGATTCTTCTTCAATCTTTGATATAGGATTTTAGTATCTATAGCAATATTTTTATTAAAATTAGCAACATAATTAAGTGCACCCAGAAATCTCTAAAGTTGCTTAATATCAGTAATTTTATCAGGAAATAATACTCCTGTCAATGGGTATAATAGTTTTATTAACAATGTTATGTCCTAAAAATCTTACCTTTGTTTGAAATAACTTCATTTTAGGAGCAGATATAACAAGACCATTTTTAATAGCCAAATGCTTGAAGACATTTAAATGCTTAAAATGTTCTTCAATAGTATTAGAGAATACCAGTATGTCATCAATATAAGTGAGAATAAAAGAAGAATATTGAATGAATATCTCATTCATTATATTCTGAAATTCAGAAAGAGCATTTTTTAAACCAAATGGTATAACATTCCATTCATAGTGTCCGAATGGGACTGTGAATGCAGTTTTGTATTTATCTTTTTCTTCAATTTGAATATGCCAGTAACCTGACTTTAAATCAAATTTAGAAAAGATTTTTGCATTAACAATTTTGTTAAGCAAATCCCTTTTATTAGGGATTGGATATCTTATTCATCTAAGGACCTTATTAAGAGGTTTGTAGTTAATAACTAACCTTGGAACACCTCTTTTCTTTTCAACATTATTATTAACATAAAATGCTGTACAACTCCATGGAGAATAGGATTTTCGAATAAGTTTTTTATTAAGAAGATCATTGATCTCTTTTTTGCATAACTCGAGGTAATTGTTGTTCATTTGACAAGGACGAGCCATAGTCGGAACATCTCTTTCATTGAAGGATTCTTCGTAAGGAAGAGAGACAATATGTTGCTTCCTATCCCAAAAGGTATTTGGAATATTGCTATAAGTTTGACGTATAAATTCGTCTTTAACTTGTTTTATTTTATTTTTTATTTCAAATTTTTTGAGTTGATCTATAATCGATAGCTGGAAAATTTTCTCTTTTATAAAGTTTATCCGATTTTTCTTCAGATCAACTTCTTTTATTTCATTGAGAATTTTTATCACAGGATTTGTGATAAATTCAAAAGTAATATTCTTTCCCTTGTAACAAGTGAAAATACCTTGTTTATTGATTTCTTTTATAGGCATAAGTTTTTCTAGAAAAGGAGTTCCTAGAATAACATGTTGTGATATCTCTTTAACAACAATGAAGTATAATGGAATACACGCATCATTTTTACAGATATGAACATCAGTAACCTTAAAAGGTGTTGTAAGAGCTTTTGTTATTAGCAGCACTCAGGGTTTGAGTGGTGCGTTCATAATATTTTAATAGAATAAATCCTTCTTTTGTCACGCCCCAGTCCCAAAAGTACGTAGGACTAGGAACACGTAAGCATGCCAGCCGCATGGATATGGCAACTCCAATATATGGAAACCAAACCCATACGTACGCTGTAATATGAATATAAAATCCATAAGTGGTATAAACATATGTCACAAGTCACAGGGTATAATCTAAATCTCATCCACAAAAAATTAATATAAATGAATAACCAGCATCTATATAACTAGATCTCAATATAAGTATCTAAGGATGATAGTTGGATGGAAACAAATCCACTACCAACTCGAATGTAAGAGCAAATACAAAATAAGTACAACACAACAACACCATATAAGAACACCAGCTAGCAATCACGGGCTCGAAGAGAGGACATCCACGAAACATATATAGCCATCCAATCTACGCTCCTGTAAATACTCAAGAATAGATACACCTGGCAGAGGACCAGGTCCTCAGAGGAACGTAACAAGATGCAAAAAAGTGAGCCAACTTGAATACAGTAAACATGCATATAATTTGAAAATAAATAAGTACGCTGTACAAGACAATCTATATAAATACAAATGAGGACAACTTTTCGACGTATGGGCAAGGGTAGGCTACTCGATCTACCTCATAACTCACACACACGTCAATGGACATCAGAAATTGATATACCGCGGGGGTAGCGACCAGCGAGACTCCAGAAATCGACATACCGCGGGGGTAACGACCAGCGCGATACACGTTCGTAGTACGAGCTATATACTACGGTTTACCAGAGTGGTTAAAAGCCCATACGCCTAATGATTGTCCTCGATGATACTAAGTGCCATGTGTGTGTCAACATATCTAATACATAGTAATGACTGAAAGAAAACTAAACATGCAAAAAATATACATAAATGCAATAAATATACAGAAATATACTAAGCATGCAAAAATACTGTAAGTAATTTGGCAAGGTATCTTGCTTGGTAAGAAAGTTGCAAGGTGTACTGTCCAGAAGTCAACGCGCAGGATCAAAAGCTATGAACATAGAACAAATGTCTCCGGATGCTGAAATAAATATCACCAACGTTCCCAGAATAAGCAAAATAGCTAAAAAGTACTTCCCTTTCATCCAATTTGGACACAGGGGCAAAACCATAATTTTGGGTAAAAGTGGGGTCCATGTGTGGCCCATTTTGCACCAAAAAGTGTGCCAAGGGTAACAGTCTCTAAATAGGATAAACTATAGGTCCAACAACTCTAAATGTCAATATGAACCCAACGGTATGTCCAAACGTGAATTCTGATGGGCCGAACACAATTTTGTCCAAAAAGTCAACTGTAGGGCCCGCCAATTGGCGACTTGGTCAACCGTCTCAGAATTGCGTGAAAATTGGGTCACAGGACTAGCGCGTTACCACGAGTCCAGTGGTGCAAGTTTTGTCGTAATCTAACAAGCGTGCACAAAATGCGTACGACTTCCACAAAAGTTGTGATACGGGATGTGTCCACGGATACGGCCTGATTTCGGAGCGCACACGCGTCCGAATCAGTTTTCATAAATTATTACATGTCCGGTTATACTGCGTGCACCGTTCGGTACACTTGGTACATGGCGGGGCGGTCCCGTTTGGCGGGGCGCGCTCCGTTTCCCAACTTTTGGAAATCTAAAAAAAGTGGGTTCGCTGGGTTTTGTGACGAATTTTATTCTGTCCACAGCAGTTAATAATATAGGGTTATTTAACAGAAAATAAACTAGGTCAAGTGTTCTATGCATACTAAAAAGAATCACCGAATTCGGATCTATGTGCTGGGAGATACGAACTCGACAACATGGGTGGTCACCGTAGTTTTCTGCGATCCCAGAATTGGGTCTGCTTGTGCCAACTTGGGCGCTATTTTCGCCTATGGGTACACGTTGTTCGAGGTCTGCTATCATACAGATATGGGAGAGGGTTAAGGGGTGAGCATACCGGTGAAGACGGAACAATGTTTGGTTGAGCGAGTCGACAGAAAATAACTCCGGAACAAAGGTACCTCGCTGTGGGAATCTGTAGTGCGCGGGGTCGCGGTCGTCGGGATTTGTTTGGACGACCTGACGGGGTTCTCTAGCTGCGGTGACGGCTCTCTCTAGGTCTAGATGAGAAGAGGAGGGTCTGGATGATTAGGTTAGGATTTTAGAGGAATAAATATATATATATTTATATATATGAATAGGAAAGGGGAAGGGTTGGGGTTTGCTCGCGGCCAAGTGCTAAGGGGGGTGCGGGTTTTGGTTCTCACAAAAATTGCTGGGTTCATTAGCAAAGTGGGCGGTGCTCACAGCAACTTTTGTGCGGATGGTTTCTATTGTGCGAATGTTTTGTTTCCTAACTTTTGCTAACTTTTGCTTTGATTTGGTTTGCTTTGTTTGCTTGTTATTAGTAATAGTTATATTATTATTAGTTTATTAGTTTATTATTATTAGTTAATTAATACTTTCTTTTCTTTTCTTTTTTTTTCTTTTTAAATATATATATACATATATATATTTGTTTATATATATATATATATATATATATATATATATATACTCATAAGAACATTTATAGATTAAATAATGGACACCATTAGGCTAGCAACTGCTCGAGGGGTCTCCTACATGAAATAAATTTCGAAAAATTCCTAATGGTCCCATAAATCCTCTAAGTGCCCGAACACCTAAAATAAAAATTATTAAAAATCTATTTCTCCTATTTAGCCACTAATTACTATAATTAAATTAATAATTAATAAATAAAAAGGGTATATACGATTTTCTAGGATAGGGGTTTTACATTCTACCCAACTTATAAAAATTTCGTCCTCGAAATTAAAACTAAGCCGTGTAGAAAGTCAAGGGTGGTATAAGATTTGCATTGTTTAAAATGCAAGACTAGGTTTAAAGGAGGGGGCGATGTTGCACGTTGCACATCCCGAAAAAAAATCATGAAAAAATCCGCATGAGCGAAAAATAGGTTTCTTCATATGTTATGTCCAATGGTGTGGACACCTAAATGCTCTTTTGCGTAATAGCGCCCAACAATTAGAAAATTGCACAAAGATGATAATTGGATGATGGGCACGTCTAGGATAAGGGTGTGGAATTTGTAAGAAGATAGTGGCTAGTGTAGTGCTCCAATTATCGAAGCACGGTAAGGTACGCTAAGTGATATAATTATTGCAAAATTAAATAAAAATAACGTATTATATCTCTAACTGGACCCCAATCTAACCTTAGTCTCACTATCTCAGCCAAGTAGGTCTAGTTTTGGGTGAGGGGTTCACAATCTACCGAACTTAAAAGTTATCCATCTATCACCTAAGGCTATACATGTAGGAAAACTATTCCTTAAATTATTTAATCATGCTATTCAATCCTTAAAGTTTTAACACCAACATATCACCTATGATATACCCTTAATCAATTATAAAAGAGAGTCACTAAGTCATGTGATTAGCCTTATGGGGTATATCTAGTACCATCAGTGTCGACTTATACCAGTACGAGGTTTCGTCTTTCCGAAATAAGGGAAGACGGAGAGCAGTAATAAAGAATTCGAGGTGAAGGTGACATAATACAAGTACGAGGTTCAAAGAGATTAAGGAATTCGAAAAGAGAGTTGTCAGGACAGTTGTGGATTGAAATCCTATTTTTGGTAACTTCCTATTTACATGCTCGTATTAGTATAGTTATGTAACCGATACGATGTGTCAGATATGTCTATGGGCAAGTATATTCGTCTACTACCATATATCTCAATCCACGTAAAGTAGTCATGCGAAGAGCGAACCAAGCGCACTAAGGTTAGCTAGACCTTAATACACCGATTCTGATTAGGCAATTATATCATTGTGTGCACCCAATAATACATATGCCATGAGCAAGCTCGATAAAAGAATAAGCTTGCAAAAACTAGGCTATAATAGCAGCATAAATCAAGGTAGTACAGAAAATATAAGTGTGCTAGATCATGATGAGAGAAGTTACAAAATAATCCCAGTTCTCAAAGAAGATAAGACTCTTACAATCTCTACAGTGGTCATACTAACTCCTTGTCTAAGTCGCTAGTCGACCAAATAGGGCATGGACCTCTAAATTCTATTGTCTGAATAAACGCTGTCGTCTTATGCTAGCATACAATTAATGTTGTTCAATCACACTTCAATAATAGGTCAAAAGACTAAGTAGTACTATGTTGTGAGGTATACTACCCAACTTATTAGAATAAGCTAATACTGTAATTGTCTTAAGGATAACATAGAAACTCCTGTTAAGGTCTACGAGAAGGGGTCTTGGTACTTATTAGGGTATCCTCTTTCATTACATAGGTCATGGTCATCCTAAGTCTTAATCATAGCGCTCATAGAGAAAGTGTCAATAGTAAGGATAGAAGAGTTACTGGCCGTCAAGGGGAAAGGATCTAACTCGTATCGAGGTGGGGTACAGGTTACGCAATTTAAAACTAAGGGATAAGCACCAGGTCTTAATCTACAAGAATAGCTTAAACCATCAAGTTCTAACTACTAAGCACACAATTTCAAAATTTAATATTATAATTATAATCCTAGCAAGCTATATATATCCTAACATAGAATAAAATTACTTGGTCTATAATCAGAAGTGTCAGATGGCACGAGTTGAAAGATGAAGAATAGAGGAACAAAATTTAGTCGTCGCACAAGTAGCGAACGCTAAGATCACAAAGAAACAATATATAAAATTAAAATAGAGGTTGTAGATAGCATCATAATTTTCTAAGAAAAAGTGGTATGCTAGTTGCTATGTTCGAGGTATGATCAAGAGAAATATTATATTCATTGCTCTTGGCTTCCTAAGGTACTGTCTGCTACTAATAAGACAATGATCTAAGTTTATAGTTCTAATATTATCTCACCATAAGAGTTAGGTCCAGCCCTAATATTTAATCCTGGATTTCTATTGGTTCCTCAATACTAGGTTCAAACACTATGATCAAACTTCTAACTAACTCTAGTAGTGTCTATACTACTCTCAAGTCTTCAAAATACATCAGGGGGTAATGGTAACTAATTCTAGAGATAAGGAATTCTAGGGTTCACTAGATATTCTAAACTTAGTGGTGTGTCTATATTCTCGTTGTATTCTTAATAGGTGTGCTACCATAATTATCATCCTAATAATAGGGGTTCATATATTCTAGCAGAAGGCTATACTCAAAGAACTATTAGGAAAGTACAAGAATCAAGCAGGATGCAATTATTCAGATAGAATGGATTGGAAGGAGAGCGAATCATAGTCAATTGTGGATGAGATCCTATACTCTATTCCTAGGTGCAGGCTTGTTCGGTACAATAACGTAACCGAGACAATATGCTCTCGACCTGCATGGGCCACCACAAAAATATGTCACGCTCCAGTCCCAAAAGTACGTAGGACTAGGAACACATAAGCATGCCAGCCGCATGGATATGGCAACTCCAATATATGAAAACCAAACCCATACGTACGCTATAATATGAATATAAAATCCACAAGTGGTATAAATATATGTCACAAGTCCCAGGGTATAATCTAAATCTCATCCACAAAAAATCAATATAAATGAATAACCAGCATCTATATAACTAGATCTCAACATAAGTATCTAAGGATGATAGTTGGATGGAAACAAATCCACTACCAACTCGAATGTAAGAGCAAATACAAAATAAGTACAACACAACAACACCATATAAGAACACCAGCTAGCAATCACGGGCTCGAAGAGAGGACATCTATGAAACATATATAGCCATCCAATCTGCGCTCCTGCAAATACTCAAGAATAGATACACCTGGCAGAGGACCAGGTCCTCAGAGGGACGTAACAAGATACAGAAAAGTGAGCCAACTTGAATACAGTAAACATGCATATAATTTGAAAATAAATAAGTATGTTGTACAAGACAATCTATATGAATGCAAATGAGGACAACTTTTCTACGTATGGGCAAGGGTAGGCTACTCGATCTACCTCACAACTCACACACGTCAATGGACATCAAAAATTGACATACCACCGGGGTAGCGACCAGCGAGACTCTAGAAATCGACATACTGCGGGGGTAGCGACCAGCGTGACACACGCCCGTAGTACGAGCTATATACTACGGTTTACCAGAGTGGTTAAAAGCCCATACGCCTAATGATTATCCTCGATGATACTAAGTGCCATGTGTGTGTCAACATATCTAATACATAGTAATGACTGAAAGAAAACTACATATGCAAGAAATATACATAAATGCAATAAATATACAGAAATATACTAAGCATGCAAAAATACTGTAAGTAATTTGACAAGGTATCTTGCCTGGTAAGAAAGCTGCAAGGTGTACTGTCAAGAAGTTAACGCGCAGGATCAAAAGCTATGGCCGCAGAACAAATATCTCCGGATGCTGAAATAAACATCACCAACGTTCCCAGAATAAGCAAAATAGCTAAAAATTACTTCCCTTTCGTCCAATTTGGACACAGGGGCAAAACCATAATTTTGAATAAAAGTGGGGTCCACGTGTGGCCCACTTTACACCGAAAAGTGTGCCAAGGGTAACAGTCTCTAAATAGGATAAACTATAGGTCAAACAACTCTAAATGTCAATACGAAGCCAACGGTATGTCCAAATATGGATTCCGATAGGCCGAACACAATTTTGTCCAAAAAGTCAACTGTAGGGCCCGCCAATTGGCGACTTGGTCAACCGTCTCAGAATTGCGTGAAAATTGGGTCACAGGACCAGCGCATTACAACGAGTCCAGTGGCGCAAGTTTTGTCGCAATCTGACAAGCGTACACAAAATGCGCTCGACTTCCACAAAAGTTATGATACGGGATGTATCCGCGGATACGGCCTGATTCCGGCGCGCACACGTGTCCGAATCTGTTTTCACGAATTGTTACATATCCGGTTACGCTACGTACACCGTTCGGTACACTTGGTACATGGCGGGGCGGTCCCGTTTGGCGAGGCGTGCTCCATTTCTCAACTTTTAGAAATCTGAAAAAAGTGGGTTCGTGGGATTTTGTGACGAATTTTATTCTGTCCACAGCAGTTAATAATCTAGGGTTATTTAATAGAAAATAAACTAGGTCAAGTGGTCTATGTATACAAAAAATAATCACCAAATTCAGATCTTTGTGGTGGGAGATACGAACTCGACAACATGGGTGGTCACCGCAGTTTTGTGCGATCCCAAAATTGGGTCTACTTGTGCCAACTTGGACCCTATTTTTGCCTATGGGTATACGTTGTTCGAGGTCTTCTATCATACAGATATGGGAGAGGGTTAAGGGGTGAGCATATCGGTGAAGACGGAACGGTGTTTGGTTGAGCGAGTCGACGGAAAATAACTCCGGAACAAAGGTACCTCGCTGTGGGAATCTGCAGTGCGCGGGGTCACGGTCGTCGGGATTTGTTTGGACGGCCTGGCGGGGTTCTCTAGCTGCGGTGACGGCTCTCTCTAGGTCTAGATGAGAAGAGGAGGGTCTGGATGATTAGGTTAGGATTTTAGAGGAATAAATAAATAAATATATATATATATATATATATATATATATATATATATATATATATATATATATATATGAATAGGAAAGGGGAAGGGTTGGGGTTTGCTCGCGGCCAAGTGCTAAGGGGGGTGCGGGTTTTGGTTCTCACAAAAGTTGCTGGGCTCATTAGCAAAGTGGGCGGTGCTCACAGCAACTTTTGGGCGGATGGTTGCTATTGTGGGAATGTTTTGTTTGCTAACTTTTGCTAACTTTTGCTTTGATTTGGTTTGCTTTGTTTGCATGTTATTAGTAATAGTTATATTATTATTAGTTTATTAGTTTATTATTATTAGTTAATTAATACTTTCTTTTCTTTTCTTTTTTTTCTTTTTAAATATATATATACATATATATATTTGTTTATATATATATATATATATATATATATATATATATATACTCATAAGAACATTTATAGATTAAATAATGCACACCATTAGGCTAGCAATTGCTCGAGGGGTCTCCTACATGAAATAAATTTCAAAAAATTCCTAATGGTCCCATAAATCCTCTAAGTGCCCGAACACCTAAAATAAAAATTATTAAAAATCTCCTATTTAGCCACTAATTACTACAATTAAATTAATAATTAATAAATAAAAAGGGTATATATGATTTTCTAGGATAGGGGTTTTACATCTTTGACTCAGTTCAAATCAGCACCGCTATCAACAAGAGCAATAAGGTTATAGATCAATGATTCATTGCTTATAATTAGATCAATTTTTATGTACCATTTATGGGTAATAAAAAGATCTATTTTTATAGGAAGGAATAATCAATATATTTTTCTTTTTCTTTTATAACAACAGATTGAACCTGTTGATCGGAAATGCTATTATCATTCTCGTTATCACTATTGATAAGTCGAGAATGTTCTTTCATTTTATTACTTAAAATAATATCATTGTAGGATTTAACATCATTTTCAATGAGAGTAAGTCTTTGTTGAGTTATTTCGTCGTTAGACTTTAACTCTTTAATTTCATTCTTCAAAGTTTTTAATTCTCTTTGAAGGTCGTTTATAGAGACTGTCTTAGAATTTTTCCCTTTTCTTCGGGCTAAGACTTCTGTCATAGTATAAGGAGTGAAACTTGAAGAAGTTTCTTTAGAATCATCTTTGTACAAAATTTCAATAATTTTTGCTTTCACATTCTGGCTAATTTTATTAGTCAAAAGTGACTCAAGAATTTCTTTTTTATCTTGACTGGTCAATACATTAATTGAGAGACCATTCATTTCGATAATAGATTTATAATAGTCAGCTTTACTGTTAATGGTACAAGTTTTGCAATCGTAATCAGTACCACAATCAGTAGCAGAGTTAATAGACTCATCACTTGATGAATCAGATTCATAATCAGAATTGATCATGATTTTTAAAAGAGTCTTTTTCAATCCTTCATCTTCGATCATATCGATCTTTTGCTTAGTATTGCATCTATTCGAATAATGGCCTAGTTTTCCACATTTGAAACACTTGACCTTTTTATTGGAACTAGTATTTTTTAATAATTTTTCCTAGTAGGAAAATGCTTTCTTTCATTAGAAAAATCTTTAGGATAACTCCTTTTAGAAGAATAACTCTCTTTTTTGTAAGATTTTTCTTTAGAGAATTTTTTCTTAGTATCAGGAGGAGGTTTAATAGATTCCATAGAAATTGGCTACAGAATTCTTTTAATTATTTTCTCTCAGATAACCTTTGAGATTTAATTGATTTTTTAATTTCAAATCATTACAAAGGGATAACCCCTCTTGAATGCAACCATTGACCAAATTACCGTAAGTAAAATCACTGTATGGTATGATCCCATTATTATTGTTGTGCATTTGTTGTCTAACCTTTTTTTGCAAACAGATTAGGAAGACCATCAATGAATTTAGATTTCCAGTGAGCTGAGTTAGCATCACTTAATTGCATTACTCTGTTTAGAAAAATATCTTTATACCATCTAAAATGAGTAAGAGTAGGGAATGAAGATTTTGGAGTAAAGTTCTGACACGTTCACCGTCATCAGAAATTAAACCAGTAAAGTGATCATAAATAGTGCTGATCAAGGTCATAACACTATCCTCAGTTTCTTTATTATTTTCAATTTTGACAGCATTAGCAATATCAGCTTTCTGCTCAAGAGATAAACAATGATCCCACCAGCCTTTTAAAACGTCGGTAAAACCACATGTTATAAAATTGGCAATAGCTTTATCAGTGTTATTGTTTAAACGGCAAACCGTAGCAAACATTAACATTCGATGAATCTGATCGCATATTTGTTTGTCAGAACAACCATCTATGTTCCATTCATAGATAGTACCACCACTATAGTTATTCTGAATAATGTTATCATTTTCTTCATAAAGAACATCCATAGGAGTATGACGTTTATAATAGTATTTTTGAAGATTAGGCTTCTTATGTTGCTGCTGCATGGGCAGAATCATATCAGGAGTATTAAGATCAACAGTTGTTTGATCATTCTCAAAAGATTTTTGAATGGTATGTATCTGAATTGGATCTAAATGATCTTCAGATTCTTGAGAATAACTCTCATTGTTAGATTTAATATCTGAATCATTAGTTATGGAAGGATTTCCATCAAGAACTGCCAGAGTATTTCTTTCTTTAGTGGAAGAATTCTCACTTAAAGTTGTAGCTTGAAGCGTCTCTATTAAGCTTTTTATTTCTTTCTCTGTGACTTCAGGAGAAGATAGTTTAAAATTATTTATAAATAAATAACTATTTATAAATATATATATATATATATATATATATATATATATATATTAGGATTTTTGTACATGACTTAATTGTTAGTAAATTTGAATAGAAAAATTATATAGAAGTTAAGATTTGTAAATTTTAGAAAACAAATTTATGTAAGTGAATTAAATTTTTGTTATATAAATTAAATTTAAACAACATTAACTAACAAAAACACATAATTGAGGCACAGTTTTGACAAGGAAAAAGTTAAAATAAAATTTATTAATGGCAATAAAATTTAATTCTATTAAAACATTAACTAACAAAAAAATTGAAACTTGAAAATGATATTTTATTTTCATAAATTTGTAAAAAAATGTACAAGTATTTTTTTTTCATCATTCATCGTCCATCTTTCATCCAAGTTTATTACTTAGCTCCTCCTTCAGTAGCGTCATCCAAAGTAAGAGACATAAAGTCCAGCTCACTTATGTCGGCACTGAAAGTCCAGCTCACTTATGTCGGCATTTTCATCTCTTAAGTTTTGAATTTCTTTTTTACCACGAATCCAATCTTGAACGCAGACGCAGACTTCAAAAATATCTGGCAACATCCTGCTCCTCTCCTTGCTTAGTATCTTTGAACCTACATTAAAACAAGATTATGATGCTACCCTAGACACTGGGATCATTAGAATATTACGTGTTATAGAAGAAAGTATAAGATACATTTTTTCGTGTCTCTTCCACCATTCTAAAATTAAAAAATAAGATACAGATTCATCTTCATTTTCTTCATAAGAATTTAAATATAATGATAATTCTTGAGTGGATAGGGAAGAATATTTTTATTTTTTCTTTGCAGTACACTTTTAGCATGTGATAATTTAGACATAAAATTGGAACTACTACTACCTTGAACGGTTGTAGCACGGCCCGATACAAATTATTTTTATATAAAGTAATCAAACTATCTAAAACTTCTTTAATTTCTACTTTTAAGCTACTTACCTCAACATTCATATTGTCATTAAAATCTTCTATTAAAATATATACACCATATAATTTAATCTTAAGATCAAAAATCGAAGACAAACAATATAGAAGATGTATATCACCCCAATATTTTAGAATTTTTTTTCTATTTTGGGAATAACATAATCAAAACCAGGAACAGTTCTATATTTTAAAAATAAATATAACATGTTAATAATTTCTGTTAAAGCTAAAGGAGAAGTTGGATAATAAACTCTAGATAAAACATATGTAGCATTGTAAAATAATTCAAAAAATTCAAAAAATGAACTAGCAATTAACCAATCATTTTCAGTTACATGATAATCAAAACTAGGATTAATATTACAATAATGTATAATAACATCTTTAAATTTAATAGAAGATTTTAACATTAAATAAGTAGAATTTTATTATGTGGTGCATCATTAACAAATCTCCTAAAAGTAATACCATATTGTGTACATAAAGTTTTAAAAGTTTGTTGTCTACATGCAAAAGTGTTCAAACTTTGTAAACATAATATAACATTTTCTAAATTTATTTGAAAGAATTCAAATTATTTTTGTACAATTAAATTAATAATATGACAAGAATAACTAACATGAAAAAGTCTACCATCTACTATAAGCAAAAATTATGATTTTAAAACATTAATAAAAGAAGTATTATTACTTGCATTATCAAAAGTAATTGAAATTTTTTTATTGTGAATATCATATTCATGTAAAAATTGCATTATAGCGCCACCGATTACAACGCCAGTATTGAAAATTTTAAAGGCCGTAGACAAATAATACGTTTTTACAACATCCATTTTATATCTAAATAATATGTCGAGATACAAATATAAGCATAATTTTGTTTAATAGTCCATATATCAGAAGTTAGAGCAAATTTACTAACATTAGCCTCTGCTCTAGTACTAGATCTAGAAACTTTAATAAAACAAGGATTAAGTAAAGTAGAATAAAGCTTTAGTAAAACTCTAGTACTACTTGCATAATCATAATACTAATCACTCTCACAAAATGTAAAAGGTTGTTCATCACAAATAATATATTTTATTAAATTAGTTTTGTTACGAGCAGTAGAATAAGTAAAGTTACCTACAGAAGATCCTGAGGACTGCTACTTAGCTGTGTTTGTCTAGCCTACAGTGTGTCCATGCAATAACAACTTTCATAATGTCTTCTTAAAGTGCCCGTGACGTCACTATTTTTTATATTTGTAAGTTTGCTTACATTCTTACATTGTGAATTTTTAGCTATTGGGTTTTTAATCTTTTGGATCTAAAACCAGTGCTCCCTCATTATCAGTGACATATAATTTATCATAATAATTCCATAATACTATTTTTTTCTATTTGCAACATTAGCAGGCATACTTCTAACTTCAGGAGGTAACATTTGTGTCGGTGGCACATAATCAGAAATATGATCATTTTCAAACAAACCAACATAATCAACAAAATTTTGTTCCGAATCACCTCCATAAGGGTGGATAGAAACAGTAGCATCAATATTTTAAAATTTAATTTTTTGAAAGAAATAAGAGAAGAAGTTATTATTCTACCAAAAAAGAAAGAAGAGAGAGAGAGAGAGGGGAAAAAATATCGAATCAAAAAAATGAAAAAGAAAACTATTTTGTAATATTAAAATTACTCGAAACGTTAACTTGAAGTCTCAAAATAAATTCGCACAAGTTGAAGCCTCAAAAAATAATGTAGTTTGGCCTCCAGAAAGTTGTACTCCAAAATCAAGAAAGTTGTTACTTCAATCTTCATAAATTGCTTTGCTTTTAAATTGTGTAAGTGTAAACCCCCAGATTTTTCAGGAATTTAAAAAATAAATTTTCGAAATTTTCTGGAATTTTCTGTGATTTTTAGGAATTAAAATAAATGTTCTTATGAATTAAATATTTTTTAAGTATTAAAATATTAAAAAAATAATATTTTTTAGTGTAAAATAAAATATTAGACTTACAGCAATTTTTCTGGAATTTATTGGACCCCAGAATTATTTTTAAAGACCTAAAAACTAAGTTTTTAATTAAACACAAAATAAACCAGAATAAACCGAACCAAATCCCAAACCAACCCAAACCAACCCTAATTAAATAAACCGGACCCAAACCCTAGCGGGTCGGGTCGGATCTAAACCCGACCCGAACCCGACCCGATAACCCGCGGTCAACAGTGAACCATCACCCCCGATTCCTCCGTCGTTTCTCCTCCCGCCGCCGTGGCTCTCCGCCTCCCCCACGACCGTTCCCCCAACGCCTCCGCCTCCCACGCCTCCCCACCGTCCATCCGCCCCTTCCCCTTCACCACCCCAACGGCCACAGGCCTCTCCCCTATTTTAACCCCCAGCCGACCCGCTTCTCCACCACCGCCATTACCCACCTCCGCTGCCACCTCGACCCAGCCCGACGCCGATCTCCCCTCAGGCGGCCAGCTCCCCGGCCAACTTCGTCTCAGCGCCGCCTCCACCATGACTCCCCCGCCGATCCTGGCCACCGTCAACCGACTCCCCAAACCCCTTCACTCACCGCTGCCACTACCTCGACAACCCCGCTGAAACTCTGCCGCCCCCAACTACTCCGGCGAAGACCCGACGACCCTCCGGCGAGGACCCGACGACCCTCCGGCGAGATCGACCAGCAACCACCAGCAGCTAGCAGTAGCCGCCAACGACCGGCCGAGCACCGCCGCGCCGTCTCGTATACGCGTATTTAAGTCATTTTTGACGTCCTGCTCAGGTGAGGTTTTCTCTCTCCTCGTCCTCTCATTTTTCGTTCTGTCGACTCGTGCGCGTAGACCTCGTGACCCTCTCGAACCCCGTGCAAGTTGTTCAGGGTATCGCATCCTGTGGCGATCGCTAACCGCAACGTAAAATCAGAAAAAACCCTCCGAATTTCTGAAAATTCAGAAAATGACCCAAACTCCCCAGTTCTCGACCGTTTTGCGACCAACCTGTTAAATGTTTTCAAAATTGGCATGAATAATTATTTACACCATATGACCAAATTTTTAATCCTATTTTTAGTGTAATTTATTGAGATATAGTTTGAATTATTTTCGAGGTTGAAAATGACCAAAATATTAGTTATTTAAATACCCTGATTTTTTCGGAACTGCATGCGCCCCGCTAAACGGGACGACTTGATCATGTGTGAACTTTACCAAAAGGTGCGTGCCGTCGATACGGACGTATGGGATTTCGCGAAAGTTGATTTGGATGTACGTGCACACCGAAATCAACGCGTATCCGTCGACAATGCCCTATATCGGTCATGTTCTGAAACTCATTGTAACTTTGTGTACGCTCGTCGTTTCGAAACGAAACATGCGTCATTGGACTCGTAGCAATACGCTGGTCCTGTGACCCAAGTTTGGTTTGATTTTGAGAACGTTGACAAAATCCCGTATCGTGGGCCCCATGGCTCCACTTGACGGGCGAATGTGATCGGCTCATCGAAATCCAGTTCTGGACATTCCGTTGGGTTCGTATCGTCGTTCTGGACTTGTAGACGCTAAGTTTGATAAAATTGGAGAACTTTGTCTCTAGCACATTTTTCGATGCGAAGCGGGCCACATGTGGACTCCGCTTTGACCAAAAATTGTCACTTTTGCCCCTGTGTCCAAATTGGACTTATGGACAGGCAATTCTAGCTATTTGATGTCTTCTGAGCATGATGGTAACGTTTATTTCGGCAACCGAAGGAGTACCTGCAGATCCCGCTGATACTAGAGCAGCAGTTGGAGTTCGAACCCCAAGCAAGTGTACCTTGCCATACTTGCAGTAAATTGATTTATATTATTCTCTTGTTCTATTTATGTGATATATATGTTCAACCTAGGACCGTGTGACATTACTTAACGTCCAAACAAGATTCGAGTGTCAACGCCGTACGCGGAGTTGTGTAACGTCACCTAGAGATGGATATCGAGACCCTATACATTTTTCGTGCTTGCATCATCAAGTACGTCATACCATAGGACACCTGACACTATTTATGAGACAAAATCTTCCTGAGATATTCATGGTAATTCTGTATAGATTACATGATTTGTGACATAGATATTGCATGTGCTTAGCTATCATTATGACTTGCTGTATTAGATATGATTTTGCGTGACATGGACATGAGACATCGTGGACATGAGACGTGTGATTACATAAGGTGGGGAGAGACACACAGGCTACAGGATGATTTTATATATAAATTTATTATGGTGTCGTAGGCCCAATACATAGTAAATTACATAGTATAATTAAATAGTATATCTACTACAGGCTCCCCGACATAGAGCTTGTAGTAGTCTCAGCCTAAGTCTAGTGATGCTCTCATTTTGTATATCACAAAGCTGGTTACATAGTTTACCCAATTGATTCATTTATTATTGTACTGTATTTATTTTTGGCATGAGATATTCTTGTACCTTGCTATGTTCCCTGAGGACCTGGATCCGGATTATATCCCCAGGTTTAGCAGAAGAGATCTACCCCAAGGTGTACGGGAAAGGAGCAGACATTGGAGCAGTACTAGTACCAGAGGACGAGGTGACCGCCGAGGATTGCTCTTGAGTATCTGCTTTATCTATTCTCAGTATTTTTTGTGGTTATTCTCTTTATTTCTTGTCTCTTGACTGCTGTATCAGACTCATTATCGGGTTGTTCCCCGAGTTATGTTTTATTGAGACTTGATATTGCTTTATGTTTCTGATATTGATTGTATTTATTTCTATGTATGAGATTAGTACCATTGCCCATATTGTTGTTTTACAGCTTAAGTACACCCTGATTGGTCCATTAAATTGGGTTTGTCTATCGGTGTGTGCTGTTGGCCATTGCCACGTGTCTAGTCCCTCAATATTTCGGTACTGGGGCGTAACATGATTTTTGTGGTGGCCCATGCAGGTCAACGACTAAATTGCTTCGGTTTCAACTTAGGAACTGAGCAAGCCTACGACAAGGATAGGATAAGTTTTAGGATCTCATCCACTTGATTGAATCGTTCTTGATATCTATATCGGATTCGAATTAAATTCTTGACATGCATCCTGCCTTGATTCCTCTATGCACCTCTTATAGTTTATTTTGGATGCAGAGTAATGGATCCACCAGCAAGGGATGAGACTCCTGCAGGATCACCACGAGGTATTGTGGTAACCAACAAAGATGAAGTAATACTAGTGGATGGAGGTCAATCAGCACACCAAAGCAGTCAAGCCAATCAGCAGACCTCAAGGTTTCGGCATGATGACATCCCACCTCCGCCGCAGTTTTCTCCACCAATGCATATTTTTCCACCGGGGCAGTCTATGGACGGACAGTAGATATTTCAAATAATCTATGCAATGATGCAAGCTCAACAGCAGATTCAACAATAGGCTCTGCGGAACAGCCTAGTAATCGCACTAGAGCAGGCGAATCTACCAGCACGACGACCATCGACGGGCTCTATCACCGATTTTTGCCAGCTGAAGCCCCGCACTTTTTCTGGCAAGGAGGAGCCCACTGAAGTTCATGAGTGGCTCACAAACACTCAACATTAATTAGAAGCAGCTGAGCTTCCAAGGGAACATTGGATGACTGTCGTCCGGATGCAGTTGACGGACAATGCACATCACTGGTGGCTATCTGAGGAAACACGACTATGACTAGACCGAGTCACTTAGGAAAAGTTCTCCAGACTCTTTCAGGAGATGTACATTCCAGCTATTGCTCGATCAGAACTTCGGGACAAGTTCAATCGCCTCACTCAAGACAATATGACAGTGGAAGAATACAACACGGAGTTCATTCATCTGAGTCGCTTCGCCCCTACCTTGATCTCGACAGAAGAAGAGAAGGCTGAGAAGTTCTTCGACGGACTAAACTTTGAGCTACAGAGACATATTGGCTTTGTGGCACCTACTTCTTACTCGAACGTCCTTGTTGTAGCACGACGCATGGAACGCGTCACCAGGAGAGAGTCCAGCCTGAAGCGGCCTTTCACATCAGCATTAGCCAGAGCACCACAGGGAGAAGCTGCAAAGAGATCTCACATACACCAGCCACCCAGAACATCTCCGCAGATACTACCTATATGTCAATACTGTGGCAAGGTAGGCCATATTGAGAGAGAATGCAGACGCAAGTTAGGATTATGCTTGATTTGCGGATCCAACCAACACTTAGCCAAGGATTGTCCTGATCATCGAGAGGGAGCACTAATGTTAAACAGACAAGCATTACCAGCACCAAGGCCAGTTTATCCAGCATTGGGAGTACCATAGACGGGAGTTGGAGGAGTCAGACCACCAGCCCCAGGAGGGTATCAGCCGAGGTCACCCTTGGCACCACAAGTAGCACTCTTCCAGCAGCCCCAACAGCAGCAGAAGAACCAACAGCAGCAGAAGAATCCCCCACCAGCCCCAGGAGGGTATCAGCCGAGGTCACCCTTGGCACCACAAGCAGCACTCTTCCAGCAGCCCCAACAGCAGCAGAAGAATCCCCCACAAGGACGCGGACAGGCTTTTGCGATGACCTTGGAGGACGCGCAGACTCGTGGAGTAGCGAATACGCGTAAGTTATTCATAGCTATCTATTCCTCGCATTGCTTTAGCATGTGCCTGTTATTTCATGACCTAAGCCTTAAACCTAGTATTTTGAAGTTATTAATAATTGATAACATAGTTTTCCTAAGCTATAGAATTCCTTGCTCCGTCCAGATTCTTTTACTCCAGAATTACCTAACTTTCATTGTCTAGGGAAATACCTTATTCCTTCCCTATGTGTTTTGCTTAACACTCAGCATTCGATTTCTTCTTGGTCAAGATTCTTTGTTTGTGTGTCGTGCTTCAAACATATTTTATAACCGTGTCATCTCTTCTGACCGGTTATTCTTTGATTGCGAGGACGCAATCCTTTTAAGGGGGGTAGATTGTAAACCCCCAGATATTTCAGGAATTTAAAAAAATGAATTTTTGGAATTTTCTGGAATTTTCTATGATTTTTAGGAATTAGAATAAATGTTCTTCTGAATTAAATATTTTTTAAGTATTAAAATATATACTAAAATATAAAAAAAATAATATTTTTGGGTGTAAAATAAAATATTAGACTTACAATAATTTTCCTGGAATTTATTGGACCCCAGAACTATTTTTAAAGATTTAAAAACTAAGTTTTTAATTAAACCCAAAATAAACCAGAATAAACCGAACCAAATCCCAAACCAACAATAATTTAATAAACCGGACCCAAACTCTAACGGGTCGGGTCAGATCTAAACCCGACCCGAACCCGACCCGATAACCCGCGGTCAACAGTGACCCATCACCCCCGATTCCTCCGTCGTTTCTCCTCCCGCCGCCGTGGCTCTCCGCCTCCCCCGCGACCGTTCTTCCAACGCCTCCGCCTCCCATGCCTCCCCACCGGCCATCCACCCCTTCCCCTTCACCTCCCTAACGGTCGCCAGCCTCTCACCTATTTTAACCCCCAACCGACCCGCTTCTCCACCACCGCCATCACCCACCTCCGCTGCCACCTCGACCCAGCCCGACGCCGAGCTTCCCTCAGGCGACAAGCTCCCCGGCCAACTTTGACTCAGCGCCGCCTCGACCACGACTCCCCCGTCGACCCTGGCCACCACCTCGACAACCCCGCTGAAACTCCGCCGCACCCAGCTACTCCGGCGAAGACCCGACGACCATCCGGCGAGGACCCGACGACCCTCCGACGAGATCGACTAGCAACCACCAGCAGCTAGCAGTAGCCGCCGACGACCGGCCGAGCACCGTCGCGCTGCCTCGTATTCGCGTATTTCAGTCATTTCTGATGCCCTCCTCAGGTGAGGTTTTCTCTCTCCTCGTCCTCTCGTTTTCCGTTCTGTCGACTCGTGCGCGTAGACCTCGTGACCCTCTCGAACCCCGTGCAAGTTGTTTGGGGTATCGCGTCCTGTGGCGATCGCAAACCGCGACTTAAAATCAGGAAAAACTTCCAACTTTCTAAAAATTCAGAAAATGACCCAAACTTCCCAGTTCGCGACCGTTTTGCGACCAACCTTTTAAATGTTTTCAAAATTGGCCTAAACAATTATTTAGACCATATGACCAAGTTTTTAATCCTATTTTTAGTGTAATTTATTGAGTTGTAGTATATATTATTTTCGAGGGTAAAAATGACCAAAATATTGGTTATTTAAATACCCCTATTTTTCTGAAACTGGGTGCGCCCCGCTAAACGGGATAACTTGGTCATGTGCAGACTTCACCAAAAGGTGCGTGCCGTCGATATGGATGTGTAGAATTTTATGGAAGTTGATTTGGATGTGCGTGCACACCGAAATCAACGCGTATCCGTCGACAACGTCCCATATCGGCCATGTTCTAAAATTCGTTGTAACTTTGTGTACACTCGTCGTTTCGAAACGAAACTTATGCCATCGGACTCGTAGCAATACGCTGGTCCTGTGACCCAAGTTTGGTTCGATTTTGAGAACGTTGACAAAATCCCGTATCGTGGGCCCTACGGCTCCACTTGACGGGCGAATTTGTGATCGGCTCATCAAAATCCAGTTCTGGACATTCAGTTGGGTTCGTATCGTCGTTCTGGACTTGTGGACACTAAGTTTGACGAATTTGGAGAACTTTGTCTCTGGCACATTTTTTGGTGTGAAGCGGGCCACATGTGGACTCCGCTTTGACCATAAACTGTCACTTTTGCCCCTATGTCCAAATTGGACTTATGAACAGGCAATTCTAGCTATTTTATGTCTTCTGAGCATGATGGTAACGTTTATTTCAGCAACCGGAGGAGTACCTGCAGATCCCGCTGATATCCGAGCAGCAGTTGGAGTCCGAACCCCAGGCAAGTGTACCTTGCCATACTTGCAGTAAATTGATTCATATTATTCTCTTATTCTATTTCTGTGATATATATGTTCAACCTAGGACCGTGTGACATTACTTAAAGTCCGAACAAGATTCGGATGTCAACGCCGTACGCGGAGTTGTGTAACGTCACCTAGAGATGGATATCGAGACCCTATACATTTTCCGTGCTTGCATCATCAAGTACGTCATACCATAGGACACCTAACACTATTCATGAGACAGAATCTTTCTGAGATATTTATGGTAATTCTGTATAGGTTACATGATTCGTGACATAGATATTACATGTGCTTAGCTATCATTATGACTTGCGGCATTAGATATGATCTTTCGTGACATGGATATGAGACATCGTGGACATGAAACGTGTGATTACATTGGGTGGGGAGAGACACACAAGCTACAGGCTAATTTTATATTTATTATGGCGTAGGCCCTATAAACACCCTATTTTTTAGAATAATTTTAAAATAATTTTTTCCTGATTTTTTCGATATTTTTTTGGATGAAGAACCAAGGTGATTGTGATTTAAAGATTTTTAAATGCTGTTAATTGGTGTTAAAATATTATGGAAATAATATTTTATGGTGTAAAATAGAAAACCGGACATAGGGTATTTTTCGGTGTATTTATTGGACTCCGAAAACGCATTTTAGGACCTATAAACTATTGGTTATATAAACCCAAACTAAACCGAACTAAACCCAAACCAACCCTGAACCAAATCAGCTCATTGGGTCGGGTCGGGTCGGGTCGGATCTGAGCCAAACCCGATCCGGATCCGCAATCCAACTGAACCCTAACCACCATAGATACTGTAGCGGCTATAAAGCCTCGTGAAGCGTGCCCAGCCGCCGACCTTATCGTGCCGTCACCAGACCCCGACTTCTTCGCCGGAACCCTAGACGAGCCTCCGCCTCTCGACGACTCCGCCATCACCCTGTACTCCCCGCGCATCAACTTCACCCTCCGCTCGACCGCCCCCACGGTCATCACCGCCTCCGCCCAGTTCCCCCCCGTCGACCCCTAACTCCCCAGGCCGTCGCACGCCCAGACCCCGGCGCCGCTGCCGCTAGGCCGTCGACAACCCAGAGTCGACCCAGCCCCGCTCCAGCTGAGTCGACCCAGCCGCTTGCCCGACGACGGGTCTCCGGCCCGCGTGAACCGTTCCGGCCGACTTTGCAGAGCCGCCGCCTAGCCGACCTCGTCGACCCCAAGACCGACTCCCTCTGGCGAAGCCCCCGCCACTGTCTTGATCGGAACCCTAGCCTGGATGCACAAGAGACAGCGGACACGTCCAGGACACGAACCGTACCCTCGGACATGTGGAATTCAGACTTCTTGGAGCCTTGTTCAGGTACCGTTTTCTCTCACCTCATAACTCCATTTTCGATTCTGTCAGTTGCAACGTGTAGACTGTATAACCCTCTCGGTGCCCGTGCAATCCGCTCGGTGCATCGCGTTCTGTGGTGATCGCATACCGCGATCCAAAAACAGGAAAAACAATGCCCTATTTAACCCCGGAACTGAGTGCGTCCCGCCAAACGAGACAATTTGGTCGCACACGGTCTTTACCGAAACGTGCGCGTCGTTGATACGGATGTGTAGGATTTCGCAGAAGTCGATTCGGATGTGCGTGCACACCGGAATCAACACGTATCCGCCGACAACGCCCCGTATCCGTCCATTCTGGAATACACTGTAACTTTGTGTACACATGTCAGATCGAGACAAAACTTACGCCATCGGACTCGTAGCAATACGCTGGTCCTGTGACCCAAGTTTGGTTCGATTCTGAGAACGTTGACAAAATCGTGTATCGTGGGCCCCACAAGCTCTACTTGACTGGCGATTTTGTGATCGGCTCATCATAATCCAATTCTGGAAGTTTCGTTGGGTTCGTATCATCGTTCCTGACTTGTTGACACTGAGTTTGAGAAATTTGGAGACCTTTGACCCTGACATGCTTTCTGGTGCAAAGTGGCCCACCTATGGACCCCGCTTTGGCCCGAAAATGTCATTTTTGTCCTTGTGTCTAATTTGGACGTAAGAACATGCGTTTCTAGCTATTTGATATCTTCTGAAACTGTTGGTAATATTTATTACAGCTTTTGGAGTAGTACCTACAGGATCCACTGATACAGGGACGACTGTTGGTATTCGGACCCCAGGCAAGTGTACCTTGCCAAACTCTGCAGTATTGTTACATATTTTTCTTGCTTCATTTATATTGTTGTGCATGCTTAACCTAGGACCGTGTGACGTACTTAGCGTCCAATTATTAGTCGGGTGCCAACACCGTACGCGGTGTTGTGTATTGTCATCTAGAGATGGATATTCGTGACACTTTATCTTCTCGTACTTGTCTTACCAAGTACACTTTGACCCAGGACACTTGACACTTTTCATGAGACAGGATCTTCCCGAGATATTCGTGGTGATTCTGTATAGGATACAGGACTTGACAGAGATATTATATTCCTAGACATTTATGACTTGTTGCATTAGTTATGATCCCGCTTGACATGGACATGAGATGTTATGGTCATGATATGCGTGGTTACATTGGGTGGGGAGAGACACATAGGCTACAGGCTGATCATATATATATAACCCCTATTATTGTGAGGCACAAGACTCTAAGCCCGAGCTTGGCCCATTACTCATTATTACTGCTGCTACCGGCTCCCCGACACAGAGCTTGTAGTGGCTTCAGCCGGAGTTCTAGTGCTGCTCTCATCTTGTATATCACTTAGCTGGTTATTTAGTATTCCCTTATTGTTCCATCTATTGCTGAAGAGACCCACAGGCTACAGGTTGACTACATTATGCCGGCTACTCAGTCTCCCGCTGAGCTAGACCACCTCATGATATCACTGCTACCGGCTCCTCTACACAGAGCTTGTAGTTGTTTCAACCTAAGTACTATTGATGTTCTCTCTTGCATTTCACACAGATGTTTACATACTTATCCTATTTATCTCATTATTTGCTGCACTGCTTATATTTTGGCTTGTATATTTTCTGTACCTTGCTATGTCCCCTGAGGACCTGGATATGGATTATGTCCCCAGGATTTGAGGACGAGACCTATCCCGAGGTATACGGGACCGCAGTAGGAGCTGATCCAGGAGCTGTACCGCCATCCGAGGACGAGGTGTTAGCCGAAGACTTTTCCTGAGCATCCATGTTTCATGCTCAGCATTTATTTATTTCAGTCATTTATATTCTGGTCTGTTGAACCATTGTATTAGATATTTATCGGGTTGTTCCCCGAAGCACTTGTTGAGACTAGCTGATGATTTACATTCCTTATATATTCTGTGGATCATATTTTTATACCTTGTGTAGATGAGATTAGTTGTGCCATATTATCGTAGACTTGATTTTACAGCTTAAGTATGCCCTGATGGATCTATTAAATTGGGTTTGTCCATCGGTGCGTGCTGCTGGCCATTGCCACGTGTCTAGTCCCTCGATATTTTAGGACTGGGACGTGACATGGTTTTTGTGGTGGCCCATACAGGTCTACGACTAAATTGTTCGGTTTCAACTTAGGGACTGAATAAGCCTGCCCTAAGGATAGGATAAGTTCTAGGATCTCATCCATTATTTAAACCATTATTGAACTCTATATCGAACTCGAAATTGTTATTTGATTTGCATCCTGTTTGATTCCTCTGTGCGTTCTTATAGTTTATCTTTTGCTTGCAGAGTAATGGATCCCAGGAACAGAGACGAGATTCCTTTGGATACGCCACACGACGCTATGGTTACTTATATAGATGGAGTGACCCCAAGGAATGGAGGACAAGCATCGCAGAGCGATCAAACCGGTCAGCCTAATCCAAGGTTCCGGAGAGATGACATTCCACCTCCACCACAGTTCACTCCACAGATGCCAGTTTTCCCGCCAGGACAAGCTATAGACGGGCAACAGATATTCCAGATGATGTATGCTATGATGCAAGTCCAGCAGCAGATTCAGCAAGAGGCCCATCGGCAGGAGGCCGAGTATCTGAGAACCAGCCTGGTATCCGCATTGGAGCAGGCAAATCCACCGGCGAGGCGATCAACGACGGGATCTATCACCGACTTCCGTCAGCTCAAGCCTCGTACATTTTCTGGTAAAGGAGGGCCAACAGAAGTTCATGAATGGCTCACAAACATACAGCATCAGTTGGAAGCCGCTGAACTTCCGAGAGAGAAGTGGATGACTGCAGTCAGAATGCAGTTAATTGAAAATGCACATCACTAGTGGTTAGCAGAAGAGAGGAGGCTCGGACAGGACCGAGTCACCTGGGAAGAGTTCTCCAGACTCTTCAAAGAGATGTATATTCCAGCAGTAGCATGGTCAGAGCTCAGAGACAAGTTCAACCGACTTATCCAAGGCAATATAACAGTGAAAGAATACAACGCGGAATTCATTCGCCTAAGTCGCTTTGCCCCAACCTTGATTGCGACAAAGGAAGAGAAAGCTGAGAAGTTCTTTGACGGACTGAAATTCGAGCTCCAGAGATTGATTGGATCGGTCGTACCTACATCATATACCGACATTCTTGCAGCAGCGCGACGCGTGGAGCGCGTCACTAGAAGGGAGTCGAACCTGAAGAGGCCTATCACCTCAGCACCATCCAGGACAGCACATAGGGATTCTGCAAAACGGTCCCAGAGGAGTATGCCAGAGAGGACAGCACACAGGGCCATATCTCTCCCTACTTGTCACCACTGCGGCAAGATAGGTCACATTGAGAGAGAATACAGACGTAAGTTGGGACTCTTCCTGGCTTGCGGGTCCAACCAGCATCAGACCAGAGACTACACCGAGCGCAGAGAGGGAGCACCGAGACTAGCTTTACCTGCACCACGACCAGCTTATCCAGCAGTAGGAGCACAGCAGACAGGAGTTAGAGGCGTCAGGCCACCAGCCCCAGGAGGAAATCAGCAGAGACAACCCCTGGCACCACAGGCAGCCCTATTTCAACAGGCACAGCAGCAGCAGAGAGGTCCAGCTCAGGGACGAGGACAGGCATTCACATTAGCTGTTGAGGAGGAAGCTACTACAGGCGAGGTCATCGCAAGTACTATTTTAGTAGCTTCATTACCAGCTGTAGCATTATTTGATTCTGGAGCATCGTATTTATTTATAGCAGCTAGCTTTGTAGCCACCCATAGAGTAGCTACCGCACCTCTTTCGAAGATGAAGAGAATTCTGACGGAAGGTGAAATTATTCTGGTTAGTGACGTCTGTAGATCATGTTCTGTAGTAGTCTGTGGAATAGAGATGCGAGCTCAATTTCTGATATTTTCTATGCCGGATTATGATGTTGTACTTGGTATGGACTGGTTAAGTCAGTACCATACGACTGTTGATTGTCGACTTGGACGGGTTATATTTAGACCGCCAGGACATCCAGAATTTGAGTTTCTTCGAGGAACAGTAGAGCAAGGAGTTCAGCCTACTCTTAGGGTACTATTTGTAGAAGAGGAGACAGGTTACCCAAGAGTCATATTTGAGTTTGTGGATGTATTTCCTGATGATCTTCCAGGTTTACCGCATGATCGGGAAATAGAATTCACAATAGACTTAACTCCCGGAGCAGAGCCTATCACTTCATCAGTATATCGGCTAGCACCTAAGGAGTTAGTGGAGTTGAAGGAACAAGTTGATGATCTTTTGGAGAAGGGTTTCATTCGGCCCAGTGTTTCACCTTGGGGAGCACCCATATTATTTGTGCCGAAGAAGGATGGAACAGTACGGTTATGCATTGACTACAGGACACTAAATGTTGTGACCATTAAGAACAGGTATCCCTTACCACGTATTGATGATCTATTCGATCAATTGAGTGGTGCAAGGGTATTCTCGAAGATTGACCTTAGATCCGGCTACCATCAGATCAAAGTAAGGAAGGAAGACATACCGAAGACAGCTTTCAGGACCAAGTATGGACATTATGAATTCTTAGTAATGCCGTTTGGTTTAACCAACGCGCCAGCAGTATTTATGAGTTTGATGAACAGAGTCTTTCATCAGTTCTTGGATAAATTTATGGTCGTGTTCATTGACGACATTCTAATATATTCCAAGAACCACGAAGAGCACGAGGAGCATCTCAGAATCATGTTAGAGACCTTGAGACAGGAGAAGTTATATGCCAAACTCAGTAAGTGTGAGTTTTGTATGGACAAAGTGCCTTTCTTGGGACATATCATCTCAGGAGAAGGACTTTCAGTTGATCCAGAGAAAGTTGCGGCAATAGAGACTTGGCCTACACCCACATCAGTTGTAGAGGTGAGAAGTTTTCTCGGACTTGCGGGATATTACCGAAGGTTTGTAGAAAATTTCTCAAGGATTGCAGAACCGATGACGAAGCTGACACGTAAAGACCAGGAGTTTATATGGACAGAAGACTGCCAGAAGGCCTTCGAAGAATTGAAGAGAAGATTAACAACAGCACCTGTCTTGACTCTTCCTTCAGGTCAGGAGGTTTTGTTATTTACAGTGATGCATCAGGCAGTGGATTAGGATGTGTTTTGATGCAACATGGCAAAGTCATTGCTTATGCGTCGAGACAGTTGAAGGTCCATGAGAAGAACTACCCGACACACGATCTGGAGTTAGCAGCAGTTATATTTGCATTGAAGATATAGAGACACTACCTTTACGGAGAGAAGATAGACATCTTTACAGATCACAAGAGTCTGAAGTATGTATATACTCAGAATGAGCTTAACATGAGGCAGAGACGTTGGCTTGAATTGATGTTAGATTTTGACATAGATCTGTAGTATCATCCGGGAAAGGCGAATGTCGTGGCAGACGCACTCAGCAGGAATCCTACGGCTTATTTCTTGACGATGCAGCCCGAGTTATTGAGAGATCTACGGGAGCTTCAGATAGAGGTTGTTTTACTAGGACAGAATGGCTTGCTGGCTAATCTTGAAGTTAAGTCATCACTCATGGAGAAGATTAAAGAGGCATTGCCCACCGATGCTAGATTTCGAAGACTGAAAGAGAGGACAGAAGCAGGTGTCACGCTCCGATCTCCCGCAGGCTATTTCGGCCGTTCCTGCTAGGCGGGAATCACCCTCGCCAGCGCTCCCGCGAAACGATCGCTTGACCCATCCGGACGTGATGCCGCACGAGCATGAGCCACGCCCGTGCAAGGCCATGGTTCATTGGCTGGCGGCAAGAGTTCTAAGCCACAGAGTCGCACAGATTGTCCGAGTACAGCAGAGACGTTAACGCATAGCGATCGGTAACAGGTTCACTAAGTCGACAAATATAGCGGAAGCATTGAACCACAAGTTGAAGTAAAGCAAGCTCTTTTATTGATATGAACATGTGTTACAGGTGGCGTATAGCCGAGATTACAAGTCGCTCAAGCCTCTCTCTGAAATAGTAAAAGTGTGCCAAGTGGCTACAACTGTGGAATGATTGTACAGGCGATGTTCAGGCGAGTTCGGGCTATGTTCACAACATTATGTCTTGTATATGTGCTTCAGTTCCGGACACACCGTTGCTTCGGAGTGATGTCCACGCCTTAGCACGCACGTTGGAGGCATCCGCACTGAACAAGGTTTTCCCGTACCCTGCATACAAACTGGTGGATTATCAGTACATTGAATGCACTGGTGGGGAAGCTACTCGCCCGTTCGACAAATCCAAACACGTAATACATGTTCCGTGCACAACTATTAAGTTGTCTTTCTAGTTGCCTTAGGATCAGTTTTATGCAAATATTGAATAGCCTAACGTGTCGGGCAGTGCGCCGTGCGATGTTTGAGGAAATACGGCGAGACTTACCAACTTACCATCTCCTTCCATGTCCAAGGCAAACATTGAGGCAAACATGTTAATTTACGCACGACAAGTATAAGCATTCAGGAGGCAAGCATATGCAAACACGAGGGTCATTTTTTTAACAGGATCGTTCAGGTGTTTAGTTGTTCTTGATGCGATACAGTGACTCGCACGCGGATAGCCGCTAAGCGAGGATGACTTATCTATATGAACAGGAGTCGCTGGCATAGCCATAAAGGACAATAGTCACTGGCGGTAATGGTATCAGCAAAAGTACAAGGGGCGCTACATGCCATCCCGTCCAGCACAATGGACTATACAATACGGTTCAGTCACTGGAGATAACGGTATACAGCGAAAGAACAAGGAGCGCTGCATGCCATCTCGTCCAGCACAATGGACTGTACAATAACGTGAGTTCCATCCGGATCGGATCGGTCCCAGTGCCCCGGTGACCGTCCGTGGAACTATACCTCATTTCTGAGTTGTCCGCGACATGCAATCGTTGGGTCTTTCCAATTATCACGAGATACACGAGAACAAGAGTGCACTAGAACAAGAGAACACGAGTGCACACAAGAACACGAGTACAAGAGATACTTGAATCATGATTTTGTACAGTAACTTGCCTTGATGCATTACCCTGGCTCGGGGCTGTTTGGTGACCTAACGGTCCAGGATACTTGCAGGGTCAATCATGCACGGAATGACTACTTAGCAGTCTCCCGGAGTTGGATGAAAACAAGGCAACATTCAAGCAGACAAGCATGCGTTTCTAAGGAACATAAGCTGGCACGTTGCTCGGACCCGAAGGTAAGCCGAGAGTTGAAACCGTTAAGGGACTTAGCATGCGAGGGTCTGAACATATATAAGCAGTATTTTATTTTCCATGTTCTAGTATAGCAATACAAGTTGGGATTATTCCCTTAGCTAGGTGCGTTGGATTTATTAGCATGCAGGGGGTGAATCACCTAGCGACTAGCATGAATATTCCAAATTTTATGTATGCTGGCTAAGCAAAGACAAGTTCACGTTAGCCACCCACCTTAGCGATGATTCGCCTCAGTAGAGCGATACGTCAAGCGAGCCTCTGAAAGTCCAAGCCAGATTCCTGTAGGGACAAGTCTGGATATCTTTTGCTTCTCGTTGAGACAAGGCGGGTCGGGACAATTGCACTATTGCCGATTGAGTCGGCAGTCCGCTTGAGCGGAAGGGGGTGTTACATCCTACCTAACTCAGAAAAAGTCTCGTCCTCGAGACTTACTGAGAACAAGCAGTAATCTAGGGTTGAGGCAATCCTAGACAAGTCGTTGCACTTGTTTTATTTGGATATTCACTTGCACAAGCGTCGAAATTAGCATATCGCTTAGACTGGATCGTGCGCACCTTCGACATGCATTTCTAGTGTGAACACGTCAACCAGTTTAGTGATAGCGAAGTCTCAGCACTCGAGTTTCACCTTTTTCTAAGTCTTGGATGGTGCACTAATTCAAGGCGTCCCTCGAATAGATGCATTCAACCAAACTTAGGGTTAGTGAAAATCGGACAAGCTACTAGCAATACTCTCAAGGGTTCGCACAGGTTGGCACAAAGGCCACTCGCAGCATACAACCAGACAAGCAATCATATCATTCAAAACGTATTTTGAAAGTATTTAGACTTATTGTTGGAACATCCCATCGAGGCATTGAGAGAGAGCGTGCACATAACCCACGAACAAGCTTCCAAATTAGAGATATCGAATCGAAGTCCAAAGGCGTAGAAGCCAGGCTCTGATACCAACATGTCACGCCCCGATCTTCCGCAGGCTATTTCGGCCGTTCCCGCTAGGCGGGAATCACCCTCGCCAGCGCTCCCACGGAACGATCGCTTGACCCATCCGGGCGTGATGCCGCACGAGCGTGAGCCACGCCCGTGCAAGGCCATGGTTCATTGGCTGGCGATAAGAGTTCTAAGCCACAGAGTCGCACAGATTGTCCGAGTGCAGCAGAGACGTAAATGCATAGCGATCGGTAACAGGTTCACTGAGTCGACAAATATAGCGGAAGCATTGAACCACAAGTTGAAGTAAAGCAAGCTCTTTTATTGATATGAACATGTGTTACTGGTGGCGTATAGCCGAGATTACAAGTCGCTCAAGCCTCTCTCTAAAATAGTAAAAGCGTGCCAAGTGGCTACAACTGTGGAATGATTGTACAGGCGAGTTCGGGCTATGTTCACAATATTATGTCTTGTATATGTGCTTCAGTTCCGGATGCACCGTTGCTTCGGAGTGATGTCCACGCCTTAGCACGCACGTTGGAGGCATCCGCACTGAACGAGATTTTTCCGCACCCTGCATACAAACTGGTAGATTATCAGTACATTGAATGCACTGGTGGGGAAGCTACTCGCCCGCTCGACAAATCCAAACACGTAATACATGTTCCGTGCACAACTATTAAGTTGTCTTTCTAGTTGCCTTAGGATCAGTTTCATGCAAATATTGAATAGCCTAACGTGTCGGGCAGTGCGCCGTACGATGTTTGAGGAAACACGGCGAGACTTACCAACTTACCATCTCCTTCCCTGTCCAAGGCAAACATTGAGGCAAACATGTTAATTTATGCACGACAAGTATAAGCATTCAGGAGGCAAGCATATGCAAACACGAGGGTCATTTTTTTAACAGGATCGTTCAGGTGTTTAGTTGTTCTTGATGCGATGCAGTGACTCGCACGCGGATAGCCGCTAAGCGAGGATGACTTATCTATATGAACAGGAGTCGCTGGCATAGCCATATAGGACAATAGTCACTGGCGGTAATGGTATGCAGCAAAAGTACAAGGGGCGCTACATGCTATCCCGTCCAGTACAATGGACTATACAATACGGTTCAGTCACTGGAGATAATGGTATGCAGCGAAAGAACAAGGAGCGCTGCATGCCATCTCGTCCAGCACAATGGACTGTACAATAACGTGAGTTCCATCCGGATCGGATCGGTCCCAGTGCCCCGGTGACCGTCCGTGGAACTATACCTCGTTTCCGAGTTGTCCGCGACATGCAATCGTTGGGTCTTTCCAATTATCACGAGATACACGAGAACAAGAGTGCACTAGAACAAGAGAACACGAGTGCACACAAGAACACGAGTACAAGAGATACTTGAATCATGATTCTGTACAGTAACTTGCCTTGATGCATTCCCCTGGCTCGGGGCTGCTTGGTGACCTAACGGTCCAGGATACTTGCAGGGTCAATCATGCACGGAACGAGTACTTAGTAGTCTCCCGGAGTTGGATGAAAACAAGGCAACATTCAAGCAGACAAGCATGCGTTTCTAAGGAACATAAGCAGCCACGTTGCTCGGACCCGAAGGTAAGCCGAGAGTTGAAACCGTTAAGGGACTTAGCATGCGAGGGTCTGAACATATATAAGCAGTATTTCATTTTCCATGTTCTAGCATAGCAATACAAGTTGGGATTATTCCCTTAGCTAGGTGCGTTAGATTTATTAGCATGCAGGGGGTGAATCACCTAGCGACTAGCATGAATATTCCAGATTTTATGTGTGCTGGCTAAGCAAAGACAAGTTCACCGTAGCCACCCACCTTAGCGATGATTCGCCTCGGTAGAGCGATACGTCAAGCGACCCTCTGAAAGTACAAGCTGGATTCCTGTAGGGACAAGTCTGGATATCTTTTGCTTCTCGTTGAGGCAAGGCGGGTCGGGACAGTTGCACTATTGCCGATTGAGTCGGCAGTCCGCTTGAGCGAAACGGGGTGTTACAGCAGGCATGCAGACAGGACTTCGTATACATTAAGATGGGACATTGAGGTTTGGAAATCGCCTGTATGTTCCAAATGGAGAATTGAGATAGGAGTTAATGACTGAAGCACATAGCTCTATGTACTATGTTCACCCAGGAGGAACCAAGATGTACCGAGACTTGCGACAGTATTATTGGTGGCATGGAATGAAAAGAGAGATTGCAAGATTTGTGGCCAACTATTTAGTCTGTCAACATGTAAAGGCCGAGCATCAGAGGACTGCAGGTATGTTATAGCCGCTTTCTATACCAGAATGGAAGTGGGAACATATCACGATGGATTTTGTCACAGGATATCCAAGGAGCCCCAGCGGAAGAGATGCAGTATGGGTTATCGTGGATAGACTCACTAAATTGGCACACTTCTTGCCATTTAGAGTTGGACAGTCCACAGAGGTACTAGCCGACATGTATATGCGATAAATCGTCAAATAACACGGAGTACCGATTAGTATTGTATCCGATCGAGATTCGAGATTTATATCTCATTTTTGGAGAAGCATGCAAGAGAGTCTGGGCACCAGACTCAAATTCAGCACGGCTTACCATCCACAAACAGATGGACAATCAGAGCGCACTATTCAGATCTTGGAGGATATGTTGCGATCATGTATGCTAGACTTTGGAGGATCTTGGGAAGATCATTTGCACTTAGTGGAGTTCTCCTACAACAACAGTTATTAGGCCAGCATTCAAATGGCACCATTCGAGGTATTATACGGAAGGAAGTGCAGATCTCATATATGTTGGAGTGACGTTGGTGAACGTCAAATACTGGGTTCAGAATTGGTAACACAGACAGTGGAGAAGGTAAAACAGATCCAGAATCATCTACGAGCAGCTAAGGATAGACAGAAGCATTAGGCTGATACACACAGACGTCCCCTAGAGTTCAAAGAAGGAGAGCACGTATTCTTGAAGATTTTGCCCACTCGAGGTACTATTAGATTCGGGAGCAGAGGCAAGTTGAGCCCAAGGTATATTGGGCCATTTGACATTCTAGAGTGCATAGGTGAGGTGGCTTATCGTCTTGCATTACCACCATCCTTAGAGTGAGTGCATGACGTATTCCACGTCTCACAGCTGAGAAGGTACGTGACCGACCCAAGTCACGTAGTCGATCATTCAGAGATCGCAGTGGGCCCTAGCTTGAGATATGAGGAACAACCAGTTGGCATCCTCGACGTCTGTGAGAAGACATTGCGGGGACAAACAATCAGACTGGTTCGTGTAGCTTGGAAACATCATTCTTCTGGAGAATCGACCTGGGAACGGGAGGATAGTATGCGCCAGCGTTATTCTCACTTGTTTGAGGATGCAGTTGTAAACTAAGCAACCTTGTATTTTTATAGTTCTTCCTTTAGTAGCTTATTCTTTGATTGCGAGGACACAATCCTCTTAAGGGGGGTAGATTGTAAACACCCTATTTTTTAGAATAATTTTAATATAATTTTTCACGAATTTTTTTGGTATTTTTCTGGATGAAAAACCAGGGTGATTGTGAGTTAAAGATTTTTAAATGCTGCTAATTGGTGTTAAAATATTATGGAAATAATATTTTATGGTGTAAAATGGAAAACCGGACATAGGATATTTTTTGGTGTATTTATTGGACTCCGGAAACGCGTTTTAGGACCTATAAACTATTGGTTATATAAACCCAAACTAAACCGAACTAAACCCAAACCAACCCTGAACCAAATCAGCTCATTGGGTCGGGTCGGGTCGGATCCGAGCCAAACCCGACCCGGATTCACAATCCAACTGAACCCTAACCACCGTAGATACTGTAGCGGCTATAAAGCTTCGTGAAGCGTGCCCAGCCGCCGACCTCACCGTGCCGTCACCAGACCCCGACTTCTTCGTCGGAACCCTAGACGAGCCTCCGCCTCTCGACGACTCCGCCATCACCCTGTACTCCCCACGCCTCAACTTCACCCTCCGCTCGACCGTCCCCACGGTCATCACCACCTCCGCCCAGTTCCCCCTCGTCGACCCCTAACTCCCCAGGCCGCCGTACGCCCAGACCCCGGCGCCGCTGCCGCCAGGCCGTCGACAACCCTGAGTCGACCCAGCCCCGCTCCAGCTGAGTCGACCCAGCCACTCGCCCACGACGAGTCTCCGGCCCGCGTGAACCGTTCCGGCCGACTTTGCAGAGTCGCCGCCTAGCCGACCTCGCCGACCCCGAGACCGACTCCCTCCGGCGAAGCCCCCGCGGCTGTCTCGATCGAAACCCTAGCCTGGACGCACAAGAGACAGCGGACACGTCCAGGACACGAACCGTACCCTCGGACACGTGGAATTCAGACTTCTCGGAGCCTTGTTCAGGTACCATTTTCTCTCACCTCGTAACAACGTTTTCGATTCCGTCAGTTGCAACGTGTAGACTGTATAACCCTCTCGGTGCCCGTGCAACCCGCTCGGTGTATCGCGTCCTGTGGTGATCGCAAACCGCGATCCAAAAACAAAAAAAATAATGCCCTGTTTCACCCCGGAACTGAGTGCGCCCCGCCAAACGAGACAACTTGGTCGCACGCGGTCTTTACCAAAACGTGCGCGTCGTTGATACGGACGTGTGGAATTTCGCAGAAGTCGATTCGGATGTGCGTGCACACCGGAATCAACACGTATCAGCCGACAACGCCCCGTATCCGTCCATTCTGGAACACGCTGTAACTTTGTGTACACACGTCAGATCAAGATGAAACTTACGCCATCGGACTCGTAGCAATACGCTGGTCATGTGACCCAAGTTTGGTTCGATTCTGAGAACGTTGACAAAATCGTGTATCGTGGGCCCCACAAGCTCCACTTGACGGACGATTTTGTGATCGGCTCATCGGAATCCAATTCTGGAAGTTCCGTTGGGTTCGTATCATCGTTCCTGACTTGTTGACACTGAGTTTGAGGAATTTGGAGACCTTTGACCCTGACACTCTTTCTGGTGCAAAGTGGCCCACATGTGGACCCCGCTTTGGCCCAAAAATATCATTTTTGCCCTTGTGTCCAATTTGGACTTAAGGATAGGCGTTTCTAGCTATTTGATATCTTCTGAGACTGTTGGTGATGTTTATTACAGCTTTTGGAGTAGTACCTATAGGATCCACTGATACAGGGACGACTGTTGGTATTCGGACCACAGGAAAGTGTACCTTGACAAACTCTGTGTATTGTCATCTAGAGATGGATATTCGTGATACTTTATCTTCTCGTACGTGTCTTGCCAAGTACACTTTGACCCAGGACACTTGACACTGTTCATGAGACAGAATCTTCCCGAGATATTCGTGGTGATTCTGTATAGGATACAAGACTTGACAGAGATATTATATTCCTAGACATTTATGACTTGTTGCATTAGTTATGATCCCGCTTGACATGGACATGAGACGTTATGGTCATGATATGCGTGGTTACATTGGGTGGGGAGAGACACACAGGCTACATGCTGATCATATATATATAACCCCTATTATTGTGAGGCACAAGACTCTAAGCCCGAGCTTGGCCCATTACTCATTATTACTGCTGCTACCGGCTCCCCGACACAGAGCTTGTAGTGGCTTCAGCCTGAGTTCTAGTGCTGCTCTCATCTTGCATATTACTTAGCTGGTTATTTAGTATTCACTTATTGTTCCATCTATTGCTGGAGAGACCCACATGCTACAGGTTGACTACATTATGCCGGCTACTCAGTCTCCCGCTGAGCTAGACCACCTCATGATATCACTGCTACCGGCTCCCCTACACATAGCTTGTAGTTGTTTCAACCTGAGTACTATTGATGTTCTCTCTTGCATTTCACACAGATGTTTACATACTTACCCTATTTATCTCATTATTTGCTGCACTACTTATATTTTGGCTTGTATATTTTCTGTACCTTGCTATGTCCCCTGAGGACCTGGATATGGATTATGTCCCCAGGATTTGAGGACGAGACCTATCCCGAGGTATACGGGACCGCAGCAGGAGCTGATCCAGGAGCTGTACCGCCATCCGAGGACGAGGTGTTAGCCGAAGACTTTTCCTGAGTATCCATGTTTCATGCTCAGCATTTATTTATTTCAGTCATTTATATTCTGGTCTGTTGAACCATTGTATTAGATATTTATCGGGTTATTCCCCGAAGCACTTGTTGAGACTAGCTGATGATTTACATTCCTTATATATTCTGTAGATCATATTTTTATACCTTGTGTGGATGAGATTAGTTGTGCCATATTGTCGTAGACTTGATTTTACAGCTTAAGTATGCCCTGATGGATCCATTAAATTGGGTTTGTCCATCGGTGCGTGCTGCTGGCCATTGCCACGTGTCTAGTCCCTCGGTATTTTGGGACTGGGGCGTGACAGGCCCAATACATAGTAAATTACATAGTATAATTAAATAATATATCTGCTACAGGCTTCCCGACATAGAGAGCTTGTAGTAGTCTCAGCCTAAGTCTAGTGATGCTCTCATTTTGCAAATCATATAGCTGGTTACATAGTTTACCCTATTGATTCATTTATTATTGCACTCCATTTATTTTTGGCATGAGATATTCTTGTACCTTGCTATGTCCCCTGAGGACCTGGATCCGGATTATGTCCCCAGGTTTAGCAGAAGAGATCTACCCCGAGGTGTACGGGACATGAGCAAACATTGGAGCAGTACCAGTACCAGAGGACGAGGTGATCGCCGAGGATTGCTCCTGAGTATCTGCTTTATCTATGCTCAGTATTTGCTGTGGTTATACTCTTTATTTCTTGTCTCTTGACTGATGTATCAGACTCATTATCGGGTTGTTCCCCGAGTTATGTTTTATGGAGACTTGATATTGCTTTAGGTTTCTAATATTGATTGTATTTATTTCTATTGATGAGATTAGTACCATTGCCCATATTGTTATTTTACAGCTTAAGTACACCATGATGGGTCCATTAAATTGGGTTTGTCCATCGGTGTGTGCTGTTGGCCATTGCCACGTGTCTAGTCTCTCGATATTTTGGGACTGGGGCGTGACAGTAAGAGAGAAAAAAAATGTTGTTTAATTTTCATAATTTATGGACTATTTATAGAATTTTTTGTGTGCAAAATATCCTTAAAATATAATTGTTATAAGAATATTTTGGTCATTTTTTTTAAAATGACCAAAATACCCACTAAAACGCCCAAAAAATAATCATTAAATTCAAAATATTTTGGTAAAAATATCTCAAACGGATCTAATAAAAAATAATAATAAAAAAAAAATCGTTTCCGAATCGGTCCTGGATCGGGTCAATCTGACCGTGTTTACCGAACTAACCCAGACCGCACCCGTAGAGAAGACGGGCCAGGCTTACTGGTCGAAAATCTGGATCCAGTTCGGACCAGCGTAGACGTTGGGCCAAGCCGAATCGGTCATTTGAATGAATTCTAATTAGTCCAGACCGACGTTGACCGAATTGGACCGAACCGAATTTCAGACCATCTGGCCCAATATTCACCTTGACCTACATACTTGTAACTTGGATTATGCCAAATCTATATGCGGCTATCCTCATAGTCAAGCAAACCTTATAAAATTCCCGCTCTTCAGTAAGGAAAGGGCATTTCAGTAAATCCAGGAGAAAAAGAACCGCCATTCCGTCGTAGAGCCCGAAGACCGAGGCGGAGGAGACAGTAGGACCCACACATCACGTGGACAGTCAACTTGAGAAAGAAGGAACGCCACGTGGCGGAAAGAATTAGAGGAGAACAACGTGCTACGACATAATAGGTGCTGTTTTAGCTGTATGCTGTTCTGTAGGTTGCTGCGGATCCTCGTGGTTAAAATACTGTAACGCCACTCTCTCTTCTACTACTTCAAGCCAGTTCTGAACGGATCCTACGTGGCGGTAGGGCAGTGTGCAACGTGGACGGGTCAAAGTGGGTCAATTTTACAGGTGCAAGTAGAGCTGGTGGGTTACGAGGGAAATGACGAGAATGCCTCTCCACTATCCCCTCAAGCGCCACACCGCACCGATATATTCGGGCACAGCCCCATCATAAACCCATCAATTTCTCTCTACGGAACTCCCAAATTCCATTTCCCTCTCTCTCTCTCTCTCTCTCTCTCGAGCTTCTTCTACTACAATGGCATCAATGTTCCCGCCAAATCTCGACGACGGTGAGCGGTGGCTACCGGCGGAGATCATCCCCGACGTCCTGGGTACCCACCGGAGCCACCGCGTCCTCGGTGCCGCCGTCGATCGGCTAAGCCTGGAGGAGCTGGCCTGGCAGCTCGCCGCGCTCGGGCTGTTCAACCCGGCCCGGCCCGCTTTCCGGAACCCACAACCCGATATCCAGGTTCCTCTCTCTCTCTTCTCTCTCTTTCTGTCTCTTGATTTTTTTTACTCACTCAGTTTTTTTGACGGTTTAGGGTTTTAGGCGGGCGAGTAACGGGGTCGGATCCTCCTATGTTAATGGGTTCCGGGTCCCCCCGGTGGCTTCGATCGGCGGGACCGGCGCATTCCTGCCGGTTTCTAGATCTCAGGTTTTTATTTGTAATCATTTTTCAATTTTAGTTTGATTCCTATTTTGTTCTTTACGAGGTTTAGTGGACAATGCTTTTTTCTCTCTTTTCCGGACAGGTAAGGGAGGAGGAGGATGGGAGAGCTAGGGTTCTGCGCAGGATCGGACCGGTCCGGTTTATGCTGGGTCGGGGTAACGGGACGGGTAAGGACAGTGGCGGAACCGGGGTTTTCCTCCCAAGGGCCGTCTATAATGACATCGAGAAGAAACCAAGTGAGTAAGATTTATCTGGGAATTTTTTAAGCCAAAATCTGTTTATTTATTATAAAGTTGGTGGTCCCCAGTTTGAAGTATTTAACGTGTTTAAAGAATGTTGTGATGTAATGATGATACACTGTTTGTTTGTGCAGAAGAGACGAGTGGGTATGATGGCGAGCTGCAGGTAGAGAAGCAGAAGCAATTACAGTTGCAGCAGGCCATCAGAAGATATGATGCAGCAGCTGAGGCGCAGCAGAAGCAACAGTTGGTTATGGCGTCGTCAATCCAAGCAACAGCAGCAGAGCTCACCCTGCCACAAGAATGGACCTACTGATGAGACCTCCAATGTGTAAAGAATGAAAGAGAAAAACCAAAGCATAAGATGAACTCCCTGACTGCCCCCACCTTGTTTTGTCAGCTTGTCTTTTTTTTTTTTTTTTTTCTTGTGGTCAACAAAATAACAATGTATGCAGCAGTGGAGGGGAGAGTAGAGTAGTGTAGTGGCAAGTAACTGTGTGAAATAGTTTTCTCTTTTGGTTTTGCATGCAAGCATTGGAAGGAAAGAGAATTAAGTCTTTGTTTTATGCTTTAGGTTCCTCTGTAAACATAAATATCAGTAATAGCAACAAAATGTGGGGTTTTGATGAGTACCTTCTTTTTATTAATTATTCAATGCAACACATCAAAATTGGTTTGTGGGGCAGAAGCGATCTTCTTCTTGCATAGGAATTGGATTTGTTGGGAGCGGTAGGGTTAAATTTGGGATGGGGATGGATTCTCCGTACGTATGTAATGTATCATGCATCATTTTTGGTCTGTGTGAAGGGGGTTGTGCTGTCCATTTTAATAGTTTTAGTAAGTTTGACCAGCGTTTGACTGACTGGAATTTTTTTCCCAACTGTGCTATATGCTTGACATTATACAAGTATGTATAATTTTTAGACCATTTTGGAAAAAAAAAAAAAAAAATTCACATAGGAATGACAATTTTATTTACAAAAAAAATTCATACAAAGGGACGAAATTTGTTAAAATTTGCAGCAGATAAAAAATGTTTCGTAAAATTGCAGCTAATAGAATGACTTGCCAATTGCACTGTCGACGTTTACTGTTTCGAGTTTGTGAAGAGTTTGTACCGTCATCACAGTTGGTGAGTTATCTTTGGACCGCCATCACAGTTGGTAAGTTGGCCCTAACCATGGCCAGTTGGCTCTTTTATGGTCTCTAACAACTCCTTTCTTGCCAATTCAAATATCGATATTATTGTCATTCTTTCATCTGTTGCTTTCCGTCCCTCCATCTTTATAAATAGCAACAAATTGCTCTCCAGACTCACAAATCTCATTGACATAGATCTCTACCACTCTCCCTACCTCTCATTTCTTATAGAATTTTCAATCTTTCATATCTCAAACTTCTTTCAGCCTCCAGCAAAAGTCTCTCAACCTCTAGCAAATACTTTTTTCAGCCTGTAGCAAAAGCTTCTCACAGCCCTTCAGACATTGAAACTCTCATTCATGGATCGTAGCGTAAGAGTAAGAATAGTATGCTCGCACGGAGGTAAAATAAACGGATTAGATTACGAAGGAGAAGAAATCCAAAAAATGTTAACTTATCAGAATATTACTTTTAAAAATTTACGTAATCTTATTATTGAGCGTTGTTCTATTTGTTACGAATTTATTTTAAGGTCTGTTTTTGGTTCTGGATATTTTTTGATAGATGGCGAACAAGCATGCAATTTTGTTCTTGAGATTAATTCACAATCACGATATATAAATATATTTGTTATTCAAGTATCACCAACATTTGATAATAGAAATAGTGAATATTTTTTAATTACCAGCATGTTAGTTCGGGTGCTAGTTCTTTCCAATAAATTGTTCCATTTTTTCAAGAAGATCATTCATCAGTTGAATATGACCATGATGATGATGACGACGACGACGACGAAAATATTGATGATTTAATTGAAAAAGTAGATTATGAGGTAGATGATGATGTTGATAATGCTATCACTTCTGAATTATTTATCGAAAAAATATTTTCTAGCTGTTCTAAATTTAGAAGTTTTATAAGTAATGTAGCAATTCAACATAATTTTAGTTGTTCAGTTAATACTATGAACAATGCTCGTGAAATTATATATACTTGTGATCAACCGAATTTTAATTGGAGAGTATATGCCAAACTCATTGGATCTGACGAAATAGTCAAGGTTACTAAATTAGAAAGTCGTCATTATTGTTTATATGGACTTACAACAGGACGTGATCGACAGCTACCGACGCATGGCTTAAGACCCATGTAATTGATATAATTAGAGATAATCAGTCATATAGTGCACAACAAATTGTTAAAGATATATATAGGGAATATCGTATACATATTACTTATTCCAAAGCCTGGAGGGCCCCAGAGATGACATTAGCTGAAATAAATGGTAGTTATGATAAGGCATATACTAGTCTTGAGGAGTGTAGTTTTAGAATTATGAAGAAGAATCCAAGTAGTTGATATTTTCTTAAAATTGCCGAAAATAATATATTTAAATAATTTTTTTATTTGTTTCAAGGCGTGTGTTGACAGGCTTTTAAAGGACTGTTTACTGGTTATTAGTACTGATGCTACATTTCTTTCATCTAAATATCAAGGTATCTTATTTATTGCTTGTGCTCACGATCCTAACTATCAATTATATCTTATTGCTTATGCCGTTGTTGAAAGTAAAAATACTGATTATTGGTCTTGGTTTTTAAACTCTAAATAACTTTTGAAAATTCTTTTAATGAATGGAGTAGAATTTTATTTATATCTGATAAGTAAAAAATGATTAATATATACTATGAGTAATATTTTTCCAGAATCACCTTATTTTTTGTATTCAACATTTTAAACAAAACATGAAGCAAGTTAAGAAAGAAAAAATATTTCAAAACTTGTAAGACTCGCTTGCTAGATCATACAATCAAACAGATGTAGTGAATTTGTTTGAAATAATTAAAGTCGAGAACATAACGATGTATAATTGGCTTATTAGTAAAAATTATAAAAAATAGTCGTTTTGCACATTGGATAACAACGTATGCTGCTTGTCCTAAATTAGATATTAACACTTCTAATCTTGCTGAATGTTTTAACAACTAGATTAAGAAATTATGAGATAAACTAATAACAACACTTCTCGATAGTATTATATCTAAGATTATAACACTTCATGACAAGAACAGAAACATTGCTGAAAATATAGACACTGATTATTGTCCGAAGATGTTAAAGACTATAGCTTGTATCATCAAAGAAAAGCATCATCTAGAAATATTAGGTATTTATAGTTATACGTTTGAAATATTAGGTCGTGCAACAAGTAGAACATATATTGTACGATTAGACGACAGATCTTGTACATGTTTTAGGAGGTACCATACTTATATATCATGTCTACATGCCTGTTTTATGTGTAGATATTGTAATATAAATTTTGAAAGATTTATCATGTACTATTTTCTACGAAGAACTTGAGAAGTCTATACGAACCAAAAATGGACCCAATTTTAATTTTCTATAAGATTCGAGCTCTTTTGGTTAGAAGAGAAATTGGAGTACCAGATATATGATATAAAGCTGGAAGACCAAAGAAGAACCGCATCAAACCTAAAAAATCATCGACAAGAGAACTTCGTTGTAGTAATTATGGTACGATGTGTGACTAGATGTGATATTATGTTTATATGAAACAATATTTAACTAGCATACTTAAAATTTTAAAAATTATTTATCTATTAAATATATGACTAGATATGTGATTTTCACGTTCCTAAATAATGATATCAGTTGTCGATCCACCAGGAATCTTTTTGGTTAGAGATTTACAAAAAAAATTATCTGTCATCATTGCCGATTAATATATATGCCTACAAATATAATTACTTATAAAATGATTAAAAAACCAAGAATAACAACATTATTACTTATATCTGATTTTTTTCCTTCTTCTTTCTCTCGGTTTGCTTGTTGTGTGTGGGGGAGGGGAGGTGTGAAACAAACTTGCTGGTTGTTGGAGAGGGGGAGGAGATAGGGTGAACTTGCTGTAAACTCCCTCAAATTATATTTTTTGGTAGACTAGATATGGTTAGAAATTTTGGTTTAGCATCAAGGTGTTTAAGGTTTAGAAATTAGGTTGCGTAGACTGGTTCTTTAATTTAAACCCTTGGTGCACCTTACTATTGCAATAATAATTGGAGCCCAACAATAGCCTTTAATTTCTAACAAATTATTGCACGCTAGACCTGACAAGCCAACCTGGGCATTGGACATTTATGTCACTCACAAACACACTCCCTTGTGCTGTAATTTAATTGCACAACTTCCCAGTCACAAAAATTAATTCTTTAATCATATGTCGCGTACCAATGTCGTTGCCATCGATTTAGGGACACAAACTCAACCCGTTTCACCGACCGAAGACTGACAACAAGCCTACACCGTTCATGACCTTTGTGTCAGTCCTAATTGAGACCCCATGTACTCCATTTAATTTAAGAGTACATATAACACTTTATTTAATTAAATTGGGGATACCAACTTAACCTAATCCCAACCTAACCCAACTTAACCCAACACCCATTCATGAGGCCCATACAAAATACACAACACCCCCTCATCCTACAAAATACCAAACACCACTTCTCATACCAAATCCTCACCATTTTTTCTTCATGTGCAAACACCAAATGTTAAGAGGCTTAATGGCAAAAAGGGTGCTAGGTGTCACCACCCTATTGGTTAAAGCCAATGAAGAAACCCTTCCCCAACCTCATATGACCGGTCATGTCATTCTCTCTCTCCCCTTTTGCTATGTACAACTTTTCATGTTGAATCAAGACCCTTGATTCAAATTCCTACACCATCACAACCACACACCCACTCTATATTAACTCTCACACACAATCCCCCCCCCCACATGTGGCCGGCCCTAATCCGTAGAAAATCTTAGGAATATCCCCCATTTCTCTCTCTCTCTCCTCCCTATACTTATTCACCAGCCGACCACTTCCTTCCCTCACTTCCTTCTTCTTTATTCTTCATTCTTCTTCTTCTTCTTCATCTTCTTCTTTACTTCTTCATCACCTCCAGCCCGCACCACCGCGGACCACCCCATTCGGCCAACCCGCTGCCTCATATACCTACTACCTCCACCACGGACCACCACTACACCCGCCACTACACCCCAACCCGAGCAACAGCCACCTCCAGCTCGAGCCTCCACTGGAGCTCCATCCCCTCGAGCACCACCCGTCGCTGCACTCCACAACCAGCACCACCACGAGACGCCATCACCTCTATCCCCTCGAGCACTACCCGCCGCTGCACTCCATGACCAGCACCACCACGAGCTGCCATCACCTCCATCCCCTCGAGCACCACCCGCCGCTGCACTCCACGACCACCACCACCCAAGCTTCACCTCTAGCACCACCCACCTCCTCCATGACCAGCATCACCACCACCTACTGTCAACACCACCCGCACCACCACCTTCACCTCCAGCACCACTACCCCGACCTTCACCTCCAGCACCACCACCCTCACGCAGCCGAGAGCCACTACCACCTCGGTCGACACGCGCACCACTCCTGCGGTCGACACCATCCCTGACAAAAGCTGCAGCACCATCGCTGCCACCACCCGCAGCCACCTGGGTAACTCCTCATCCTTCTCCTTTTTGTGTAGTTATGTTATATGTGCTAGGGAAACCATAGTTAGGGTTTCATGAATACATCCCATGCAATTTTAATGGAAAATGTTGAGGTTAGATATATATGTGGAATGGTTTTATAGTAAATTATTATGGTTATTTATATGTGAACTTGATAATTTATAACTAATTATTTGTGGATAAATAAATTGGGTGTATAAAATAACTCATATGAATACAAGGATGGTATGGTTGAGGATGAGAATAACTTGAATGACTGAAATCACTGTGATGAATACTAGGGGTTAGAGATTTTGTTTGAGGACGTTATACTGATTGTTGATCGTATTTGATGCAACGTTACCCTAGTCAACTTGGGTCAACCCTCTAGTTAGTATCTATGTGAGCTATGTAACTAAGACAAAAGCCTATGCTAGACGTGTTGTCACCTCTTATTTTAGAATAGTATCGAGCTAGATTATTAATTAATTTTATATATTGTCTCTAGGTACTTCGGGATCCTCGGACTTGGACGTTGTACCAGAGCCCCGCCTTCAACATTCGGATCCAGGAAAGTGTACCTTGCCATCCTGTATCTCAGTTCCAGATTTATTGTTTATTCTATCTAAGCATTGTGTGCAATTTGGATCAGAATCGTTACTGAGCGTCCAGGTCATATCCGAGTGCAGACGTTCGTTGGTAACGTCTAGTATCGATTGATAGATGTTCATGACACCTTGATGTACCTACTTGGTTACATCGGAACCCTAGGACATATTCAGACACCGTTATCGTACCAAACTTCCTGTATCCTAATAGTGGCAGCATAACACGAATCTGTGATGACTTTAGGGTTGTGATTGTTGATAGTTACTTCAGTATGATGAGACTGTTAGATAGAGGTTCAGGTTCAGCGAGCACTCATTGACCGCATTGGGAGGGAAAGACAGTTACTAGACGTTTGGGCTACTTTGCACACGCTGTATATTTATATTCCTATTTATGTAGAGATCCTGTATCCGGAGTCGTAGTATCACCGGTGTGATTCTGTGCTCGGAGCTACGGTAGGTATGCCCCGTGTGTCTCTGTGCCTCCGAGCTATGTTTATATTTGGAAAGCCCACACGTCGAATATTGTCTTCAAAAGTTGTGTCTCACTTAGGTGGTTATACTAGATTACACCGGTGTATCACATGCTTTCTTTCTGTTTTACTATAGCATATTGTTTTTGTACCTTGTTACGTCCCTCTGAGGACTTGGTTTCCTGCCAGATTGTAGGGTCGATTGCTAACGGGAGGCTGGAGCTGCTCATGAGTTTTATACATGTATTATTACTCGATATTTGTATTCACTTCTTCATTATTCAGCTATTATGATCTTTGCTTATTTTCTGCTGGTATAGCCCAGTATTTGTAGACTCATATTATTTTCTTCGAGTCTATTTGGACGAGTGTAGTGTGGGGTACACACCATGATACATGTTGTCCTTTCTTTATTATATATCCTTGTGGTTTGAGACATAGACATATAGACCATGTTATCTAGATAGTAACTCTCATTTACAGCTTATACATATTCAGAGTCGGACTGGAGTCCCCTTGGTACGTAGCTGGCCATTGCCACGTGGCCTAGTCCCTTGTATTTTGGGACTAGAATGTGACATAGTTTTTGTGGTGGCCCATACAGGTCCAAGAGCATATCGTTTTGGTTATGTTACTGTACCGAACGAGCCTGCAATTTAGGATTATTGTTGAATATGATCTCAATCCATAATCAATTTTTAAAAAATTCCCTTTGTATTTGATTGTCGCCTTGGACTTCCAAATTGTATTTGTTCATTTTTTTATCAATATCATTATCATTGTTTCTCATCTCCTTTTATTTCAAAAAGATGAATGCTTGTGCTTGATGGTTCCCTCCAGAAGAAGATCGTAATCCAGACGACAGAAGACATAATTTATGTAATATTCTCTGAGAAGATTGTTTCCCTTAGTAGGGTAGGTTGATGGGTTCCTTTTAGATTCTAGAACCAGTGTAGATTGTTAGCAAGAGATTTGGACCTAGTAGTATGTTCCTAGAAACGATAAAACCCTACCCTTACTTGAGATAGCAGTGATTTGGGAAGTACTGGAAGCTAAAAAGATTGTTGATCCTAACCCTTTAGAGTAATTTAAGAAAATGCATAGCTAGATGCTAGAAATTAGTTGTAGCCTATGATAGCGATACTAGAAACAATATTATGAACTGGAGAAGATAAAAAATTTAGGCTCTCACCTGAAAGATGATTATCTGATACCAGGAATTCTAGCTTGTGCTTGGGTGATACTATTATTATAATTACACTATGGTGACTCAGAGTAATAAATAACGGAAGGAAGAAAATTGAGGAATACAATTTTAGGGAGAAATTTTGAGGAGAAGAGTAATTATACATTAGGGAAGGAAGAATTTTTTTTAGGAGGATTAGTGCTTGTAAATAGAACAGAAGAATTTATATTGAGGTTAAGTCTAGACTATGACATTGTCCTAGGCATGGATTGGTTGAGCCAATACCATGCGACGCTAGATTGCCGACATGGTTGCATTATATTTAGACTACCAGATTACCCTGAGTTTGAGTTTCTTCGGGGAGCCTGAGAGCATGGTAGCGGCACACATGCAGAAGGTGAACCGGTGTACCCTCGTATTATATCAGAGTTTGAGGATGTACTTTCCGAGGATCTTCCAGGACTGCCACCTGACAGAGAGATAGAGTTTACTATATAGTTGACTCCCGTTGCCGAACCAGTTACTTCCCCCGTCTACATACTAGCACCGAAAGAGTTGGTTGAGTTGAAGGTCCAAGCTGAGGATCTCTTAGACAAGGGTTTCATTCGGGCTAGTGTTTCTCCATGGGGAGCACCTATCTTATTTATGCCGAAGAAGGATAGGACGGTACATTTGTGTAACAATTACAGGATGCTAAATGCTGTAACAATAAAGAACAAGTACCCTTTGCCGCGCATTGATGATTTATTTGATTAGCTGAGAGGTGCATGTGTATTCTCGAAGATCGATCTCAGATTCGGCTATCATCAGATCAAGGTGAGGAAGGAGGACATTCCGAAGATAGCTTTTCGGACGAATTATGGGCACTATGAGTTTCTAGTCATGCCGTTTGGTTTAACCAACGCAGCAGCAGTATTTTGAGCCTGATGAAAAAGGTTTTCCACCAGTACTTAGATAAGTTCATGGTGGTATTTATCGACAACATCTTGGTATATTCCAAGAGCCAGGAGGAGCACGCGGAGCATCTCAGGATCGTGTTGGAGACGTTGAGGCAGGAGAGGCTGTATGCCAAGCTCAGCAAATGTGAGTTATTCTTGGATATAGTACCATTCCTGGGTCACATAATCACTGGAGATGGCTTATCAGTTGACCCGGAGAAGATTGTTGCAGTAGAGATGTGGCCTACCCCTACATCAGTTACGGAGGTTAGGAGTTTTCTCGGACTTGCCGGATATAATCGGAGGTTCGTGGAAAACTTCTCGAGGATCGCTGCGCCTATGACGCTGTCACGCCCCAGTCCCAAAATACCGAGGGACTAGACGCGTGGCAATGGCCAGCAGCACACACCGATGGACAAACCCAATTTAATGGATCCATCGGGGCATGCTTAAGCTGTAATATAACAATAAGTAGGTCAAATGATACAAGTCACAGTCTATACTACACAACAGATAAAACATAGATCAAAGCCAGAATAATGCAAATAAAATAAACTAGCATATCTCAATAAAAGTGCTTCGGAGAATAATCCGAGAATAAGTCTAGTACATCAAATGAAATAGACTGGAAATAAAATAACTAGAGATAGAAATAAATGAGTATCTCAAGCCAATACTCAGGAGAAGTCCTCTAGTGCGATCTCGTCCTCTGATCCTGGTTCTGCTCCAATGTAGGCACCTGCTCCTGCTAATGCTAATGCTCCGGTCCCGTATACCTCGGGATAGATCTCGTCAGCTAATCCTGGGGACATAATCCGGATCCAGGTCCTCAGGGGACATAGAAAGGTACAAGAAAGCTCATGCCAATATAAATGCAGTGCAACAGATAATGAAATAAATAGGGTAAGTATGTAACCATCTATGTGAAAATGCAAGTGAGAGCATCACGAGTACTCAGGCTGAGACCACTACAAGCTCTGTGTCTGGGAGCCGGTAGCGGAGTCTACTATATGTTTTACTATGTGTTTACTATGGATTATATATATATATATATATATATATATATATATATATATATATATATATATATGAAATCAGCCTGTAGCCTGTGTGTCTCTCCCCACCCAATGTAATCACACGTCTCATGTCCATGATACGGAGGATCAATACTAATGTAGCAAGTCATATAATGTCTAGGAATATAATGTCTATGTCATAAACCTGTATCCTATACAGAATCACCACGAATATCTCAGGACGATTCTGTCTCATGAATAGTGTCAAGTGTCCTGGGTTATGATGTACTTGATGAGGCAAGTATGAGAAAGATGGGGTCTCGGTATCCATGTCTAGATGACAATACCCAACGCCGCGTACGGTGTTGGCACCCGACTTTGAATCGGACGCTAAGTACAGTCACACGGTCCTAGGTCAAGCATGCACAACCATATAAATGAATCAAGAAAAATATGTAACAAGACTGCAAAGTTGGCAAGGTACACTTGCCTGGGGTCCTGGCTCCAACTGTAGCTCTGGTCTCAGTGTGATCTGCTGGTACTACTCCGGTTGCTGAAATAAATATCATCATTAGATTTAGAAAATATCAAATAGCTAGAAACGCCTGTCCTTAAGTCCAATTTGGACACAGGGGCAAAAATGACATTTCTGGGCCAAAGTGGTGTCCACTTGTGGGCCACTTTGCACCGAAAAGCGTGTCAGGGTCAAAGGTCTCCAAATTTCCAAACTTAGTGTCAACAAGTCAGAAACGATGACACGAACCCAACGGAACTTCCAGAATTGGATTCCGATGAGCCAATCCCGAAATCGCCCATCAAGTGGAGCCTATGGGGCCCACGATACGCGATTTTGTCAACGTTCTCAGAATCGAACCAAACTTGGGTCACAGGACCAGCGTATTGCTACGAGTCCGATGGCGCAAGTTTATTCTCGATCCAACGTGTGTACACAAAGTTACAGTGTGTTCTCGAATTGACAGATACAAGACGGTGTCCGCGGATACGCGTTGATTCCGGTGTGCACGCACATCTGAATCGACTTATGCGAAATCCCACACGTCCGTATCAACGACGTGCACGTTTTGGTAAAGACCGCGTGCGACCAAGTCGTCCCGTTTGGCGGGCGTACTCAGTTCCGGGGTGAATCAGGGCGTTGGTTTTCCTGTTTTTGGATTGCGGTTCGCGATCGCCACAGGACGCGATGCACTGGGCGGGTTACACGGGAACCGAGAGGGCCATACAGGCTACGCGATGCAACTGACGGAATCGAAAACGGGTAAACGAGCAGGGAGATACGTGTACCTGAACAGGGTTCAAAAAAGCCGAAATATTCCGTGTCCGACACGACGCGAAGGGTCGTGTCCGTGTCCTGAGTCCTGTGTCCTAGGTTAGGGTTTGGGGACGCTGCTGGCCGGAGCTCGGGAGGGCCGGAGGGAGGCTGGGGTCGGGCGGCGCTGGCAGGAGGCGGCCGGGGGGCAGAGGCGGATCCGACGGTGGACGCGGGAGGCTGGACGACGGCGCGCGGGAGGCTGGACGGAGGCTCGTGGTCGGGTCTGTCGAGGGAGGTGAGGGAAGGAGGAGGAAGAAGAGGGGGCTGGGGGCTGCGGCGCGGAGGCGACGTCGTCGGCGAGGCGGCTGGGCGTCGGCGAGGCGAAGGGTGTGACGGGGAGCGGCGGCGTGGAGTCGCTGCTGGAGTCGGACGGAGAGCCGGAGGGAGGAGAAAGGGTGTTAGGGTTCAGGTGAGTGTCTCGGCGGCGGAGAGATGAGAGGGAGAGGGTGCATGGCGGCTGCGGCTCGGACGTCGAGGTTCTTTATAGCCGGAACAGTAAATCCGGCAGATTTTAGGATTAGGGTTCGGTTAGTTAACGGGTTTGGGTCCGGGTCGGGCGGGTCGCGGGTTGGGCAGACCCGATCCGACCCGTTAAGGTCAGGCGTCTGGTCCGGTTTGGTTGGACCGGGTTCAGCCCGGTTCAGCCCGGTTTGAACCCGGTTCAACCCGGTTTATTTTGGGTTTAATACGGTTTAATTATTAATAGTTTTTTAGGGCTTTATAAATGCTTCCGGAGTCCAATAAATTCACGGAAAATTATCCTATGTCCGGTTTTCCATTTTACATCATAAAATATTATTTCCATAATATTTTAATACTATTTAAGAGCAATTAAAAATTATTTCATTACCAAAGGCCTAGGTTTTAATTGCAGAAAAATCCCAGAAAATTCCAGAAAATTATGAAAAATCCAAATTAAATTTCTTGAAAAAATCAGGAGGATTACAATCTACCCCCCTTAAGAGGATTGCGTCCTCGCAATCAAAAGAATAACTGGTCAATAGAGATGACACGATTGCAAATATTGTTTGAAGCACATCACGATTAAGGAGATTCAAGGATGAGAGTGTAAGAATAATACATAGGAAAAATTATTTCCCTAAGCATTAAAAGTTATGCAATTTTTCGGGTGAAAGAAATCTAGAAGGCTATAATTTAGAAAACTAGGTTATCACTTAAGATCATACTAAGTTATCAATTATAAAAGCATACTAGGTTATTAGCAAGTTTAACATTACTAGGTTAAGGCTAGGGTCACGAACCAACATGCAAAACTAAAGCAAATCTAGAAGCAATTAATTAGAAAAACTTACGCGCATTAGCTACTCCATGAATCTGTGCGTCCTCCAAAGTCATCACGAAAGCTTGTCCGCGTCCTTGAGGTGGATTCCTCTGCTGCTGGTGGGCCTGTTGGAAGAGTGCTGCTTGTGGTGCCAAGGGTGGCCTTGGTTGATACCCTCCTGGTGCTGGTAGGGCTTGCCTGTTTGTTATTAGTGCTCTCTCTCGATGATAAGGACAATCCTTGGCTAAGTGTTGATTGGTTCCGCAAATCAAGCATAATCCTAACTTGTGTCTGCAGTCCCTCTCAATATGGCCTACCTTGCCACAGTATTGACATGTAGGTAGCGTCTGTGGAGAGGCTCTGGATGGCTGGTGCATGTGAGGTCTCTTCGTGGCTTCTTCTTGTGGTGCTCTGGCTGATGTGGAAGACCGTTTCAGACTGGTCTCTCTCCTGGTGATGCGCTCCATGCGTCGGGCTGCTGCAAGGACGTCCGAGTAAGAAGTAGGCGCAACGGATCCGATCAGTCTCTGTAGCTCGAGGTTTAGTCCGTCGAAGAACTTTTCAGCCTTCTCTTCTTCTGTCGGGATCAAGGTTGGGGCGAAGCGACTTAGACGAATGGATTCTGCATTGTATTCTTTCACTGTCATACTGTCCTGAGTGAGGCGATTGAACTTGTCCCGAAGTTCTGATCGAGCAGTCGCCGGAATATACATCTCCTGAAAGAGCCTGGAAAACTCTTCCCAAGTGACTCGGTCTGGTCCGAGCCGTGTCTCCTCAGATAGCCACCAGTGATGTGCATTATCTGTCAATTGCATTCTGACGGCAGTCATCCAACGTTCTCTTGGAAGCTCAGCTGCTTCCAGCTGGTATTGTATGTTGGTGAGCCACTCATGAACTTCTGTGGGCTCCTCCTTTCCTGAGAAGGTATGAGACTTCAGCTGGCGAAAATTGGTGATAGATCCTGTCTCTGGTCGTCGCACTGGTAGATTCGCCTGCTCCAGTACAAGTGCTAGGCTGCGACTCAAAGTCTCTTGTTGAATCTGATGTTGAGGTTGCATCATCGCATAGAACATTCGGAACATTTGTTGTTCGTCCATAGCCTGCCCTTGTAGGAATACAGGCATTGGTGGAATGAACTGCGGAGGCGGTGGGATGTCGTCTTGCCGATCTCTTGAGGTATCTTGACTATTTTGTTGTTCTGGTTAGCCTCCACCAACTGGTGTCGCTTCATCGTCATAGGTGACATCTGCAACTTGTGGTGTTCCTGTGGGAGTCTCGTCGCGTGCTTGTGAATCCATAACTCTGCATCAAAAATAAACTATAAGAGGCGCATAGGAATCAAAGCAAGATGCAAGTCAAGAAATTAATTTGAATTCGATATAGATATCAAGAACGTTTCAAGCAAGTGGATGAGATCCTAAAAACTTATCCTATTCTTATTGCAGGCTTGCTCGGTCCCTAAGTTGAAACCGAACAATTTAGTCGTAGACCTGCATGGGCCACCACAAAAACCATGTCACGCCCCAGTCCCAAAATACCGAGGGACTAGACGCGTGGCAATAGCCAGCAGCACACACCGATGGACAAACCAAATTTAATGGATCCATCGGGGCATGCTTAAGCTGTAATATAACAATAAGTAGGTCCAATGATACAAGTCACAGTCTATACTAATCTCATCCACAACAGATAAAACACAGATCAAAGCCAGAATAATGCAAATAAAATAAACTAGCATATCTCAATAAAAGTGCTTCGGAGAATAATCCGAGAATAAGTTTAGTACATCAAATAAAATAGACTGGAAATAAAATAACTAGAGATAAAAATAAATAAGTATCTCAAGCCAATACTCAGGAGAAGTCCTCTGGTGCGATCTCGTCCTCTGATCCTGGTTCTGCTCCAATGTAGGCACCTGCTCCTGCTAATGCTAATGCTCCGGTCCCGTATACCTCGGGATAGATCTCGTCAGCTAATCCTGGGAACATAATCCGGATCCAGGTCCTCAGGGGACATAGCAAGGTATAAGAAAGCTCATGCCAATATAAATGCAGTGCAGCAGATAATGAAATAAATAGGGTAAGTATGTAACCATCTATGTGAAAATGCAAGTGAGAGCATCACGAGTACTCAGGCTGAGACCACTACAAGCTCTGTGTCTGGGAGCCGGTAGCGGAGTCTACTATATGTTTTACTATATGTTTACTATGGATTATATATATATATGAAATTAGCCTGTAGCCTGTGTGTCTCTCCCCACCCAATGTAATCACATGTCTCATGTCCATGACACGCAGGATCAATACTAATACAGCAAGTCATATAATGTCTAGGAATATAATGTCTATGTCATAAACCTGTATCCTATACAGAATCACCACGAATATCTCAGAACGATTCTGTCTCATAAATAGTGTCAAGTATCCTGGGTTATGATGTACTTGATGAGACAAGTACGAGAAAGATGGGGTCTCGGTATCCATGTCTAGATGACAATACCCAACGCCGCGTACGGTGTTGGCACCCGACTTTGAATCGGACGCTAAGTACAGTCACACGGTCCTAGGTCAAGCATGCATAACCATATAAATGAATCAAGAAAAATATGTTACAAGACTGCAAAGTTGGCAAGGTACACTTGCCTGGGGTCCTGGCTCCAACTGTAGCTCTGGTCTCAGTATGATCTGCTGGTACTACTCCGGTTGCTGAAATAAACATCATCATTAGATTCAAAAAATATCAAATAGCTAGAAACGTCTGTCCTTAAGTCCAATTTGGACACAGGGGCAAAAATGATATTTTTGGGCCAAAGTGGTGTCCACCTGTGGCCACTTTGCACCGAAAAGCGTGTCAGGGTCAAAGGTCTCCAAATTCGCCAAACTTAGTGTCAACAAGTCAGAAACGATGACACGAACCCAACGGAACTTCCAGAATTGGATTCTGATGATCCGATCCCAAAATCGCCCGTTAAGTGGAGCCTATGGGGCCCACGATACGCGATTTTGTCAACGTTCTCAGAATCGAACCAAACTTGGGTCACAGGACCAGCGTATTGCTACGAGTCTGATGGCGTAAGTTTCATCTCGATCCGACGTGTGTATACAAAGTTACAGCGTATTACAGAATTGACAGATACGGGACGGTGTCCGCGGATACGCGTTGATTCCGGTGTGCACGCACATCTGAATCGACTTCTGCGAAATCCCATACATCCGTATCAACGACGCGCACGTTTCGGTAAAGTCCGCGTACGACCAAGTCTTCCCGTTTGGCGGGGCGGACTCAGTTCCGGGGTGAATCAGGGCGTTGGTTTTCCTGTTTTTGGATCTCGGTTCACGATCGCCACAGGACGTGATGCACCGGGCGGGTTGCACGGGCCCTGAGAGGGTCATGCAGGCTACGCGATGCAACTGACGAAATCGAAAACGGGTAAACGAGCAGGGAGATACGCGTACCTGAACATGGTTCAAAAAAGCCAAAATATTCCGTGTCTGACACAACGCGAAGGGCCGTGTCCGTGTCCTGAGTCATGTGTCCTAGGTTAGGGTTTGGGGACGCTGCTGGCCGAAGTTTGGGAGGGCCGGAGGGAGGCTGGGGTCGGGCGGCGCTGGCAGGAGGCGACAGGGAGGCAGAGGCGGATCCGGCGGTGGACGCGGGAGGCTGGACGGCGGCGAGCGGGAGGCTGGACGGAGGCTCGGGGTCAGGTCTGTCGAGGGAGGTGAGGGAAGGAGGAGGAAGAAGAGGGGGCTGGGGGCTGCGGCGCGGGGGCGACGTCGTCGGCGAGGCGGCTGGGCGTCGGCGAGGCGAGGGGTGCGACGGGGAGCGGCGGCGTGGAGTCGCTGCTGGAGTCGGCCGGAGAGCCGGAGGGAGGAGAAAGGGTGTTAGGGTTCAGGTGTGTGTCTCGGCGACGGAGAGATGAGAGGGAGAGGGTGCGTGGCGGCTGCGGCTCGGACGTCGAGGCTTTTTATAGCCGGAACAGTAAATCCGACAGATTTTAGGATTAGGGTTCGGTTAGTTAACGGGTTTGGGTCCGGGTCGGGCGGGTCGCGGGTTGGGCAGACCCGATCCGACCCGTTAAGGTCAGGGGTCCGGTCCGGCTTGGTTGGACCGGGTTCAGCCCAGTTCAGCCCGGTTTGAACCTGGTTCAACCCGGTCTGAACCCGGTCCAACCCGGTTTGAACCTGGTTCAACCCGGTTTGTTTTGGGTTTAAATACGGTTTTATTATTAATAGTTTTTTAGGGCTTTATAAATGCTTTCGGAGTCCAATAAATTCATGGAAAATTACCCTATGTCCAGTTTTCCATTTTACACCATAAAATATTATTTCTATAATATTTTAATACTATTTAAGAGCAATTAAAAATTATTTCATTACCAAAGGCCTAGGTTTTAATTACAGAAAAATCACAGAAAATTCCAAAAAATTATAAAAAATCCAAATTAAATTTCTTGAAAAAATCAGGGGGATTACAGACGCGGCTGACACATAAAGACGAGAAGATTATCTAGACTGAGGAGTGTCAGACGGCTTTCGATGAGCTGAAGAAGCATCTAACGTCAGCACCGATCTTGACACTTCCTTCTGGATCTGGAGGATTTGTGGTGTATAGCGATGCGTCTGGGGGCAGATTAGGATGTGTACTAATGCAGTACGAGAAAGTGATAGCTTATGCATCGAGACAACTCAGGGTTCATGAGAAGAACTATCCGACACATGATCTAGAGCTGGCTGCAGTGATATTTGCACTAAAACTATGGCAACACTACCTTTATGGAGAGTAGGTTAAGATTTACACAGATCACAAAAGTCTGAAGTATGTCTACATTCAGAAGGAGATCAATATGAGACAGAGGTGTTAGCTAGAGTTGATGACAGACTATGATATTGAGTTGTAGTACCACCCTGGCAAGGTGAATGTTGTAGCAGATGCCTTAAGCAGGAAGCCCATGGCATAATTTTTGATGACTCAGCGATATTTATTAGAGGATCTTCAGGAGCTCGGGATAGAGGTTATAATGCCAGGCAAGGATGGAGGCAAGGATGGACAGATGGTCAGTCTAGAGGTTCAGTCTATATTGGTTGAGAGGATCAAGGCAACCCTACCTACCGATGCAAGATTTCGATGACTGCGAGAGAGGACTGTAACCTCCGTATCCTGAAATTCGTGCTTAAATGTTGTTATTAGGTTAATTTGGGGCTATTGAAATTTTTCCATAATTTTTAGTTAATTAAAAACTAGTAATCCTAATTTTTTAGGACTTTCAAGAATTTATTTTAGGGTCAAATGTAATTAAAAATATCTCAAACTTTTATTTTAGGTTCTAAATAATAAAATATATTTTCAAGAATTTTTTGGGAATTTTCTGATTATTTTTAGCATTTATTTTGAGTTAATTATGAAAAAATGAATTAAAAACTATTTTCTGAAAAAAAACCCAAAAAGTAATTATTTCTGCCCAGTCAGCAATCAGGGGGCCCACCTGTCAGCCTCCCGCAGCGAACAGTGCCGGGCCCGCCTGTCAGCGACCGCGGGTGAAGCCGAGCCGACCTCAAGCCGAGCCGAGTTAGAGTTCGACTCGGACTCAGCAGAGCCGAGCCGCGTGGATCCACGACCGTACGATCTGAGCGGGGAGCCGCGGATGGCTTCCACGTGGCGTACTCCGAGCCGCGGCTGCTCTCTCTCTCCTCTATATATATATAATAGTTTAAGTTATTTTCTAGGGTTTTTCTTGAGCCGATTTTTGGAGAATTGCCATCTAGGGTTCCTTCATCTTCCAGAAGCCATTGCGCATAGCTTCGGACTCCAAACGAGGCCTAGTTTCTTGTGTTAGAAAGATATTGAGGTTAGATTTCTGATTATATAAATTTCTTTTCGAAATTATTAGTATTAAATTCTGGAAAATTCGTAGAGCACAGCATGTCTGAAAGTAGACATGTTTCGATGTTTTTACGATTCCTGGAGAACCAGGAATCAGAATCATGAACCGTTTGAAGTTTCGAAAAGCTAATGTCGAGATCATTGACATATGTTTTTCCCAGAATTTATTTCGAAGTATTTATATACTGTTAATTCTGTAGAACTTCTAGGTTAGAATTTAACCATCAGTGCACGATACGAAACTTGTATGTGACATAATTCCCAAATGAATTTGAATTCGTACGAGCCGTAAATTCCAAAATAATTTTGATGCTGAAATCTACAGAAAATCATACATGAAAGTCGAGTTTGTGTCGGTTGACTTTTCGGTCAACAGATTGCCTCGATTTGCGTGCCATGAGTCTCGAGTTGATAAAATTCAGTTTCTTTGGACAAAATTTAGGCATTAACCTAAAAATCAGAATAATAAGATTAAAATAAGATTTTAGAGTAATTATTATAGAATTAAATAAATTAAAATAAATTATCTTTTGACATGGTAAATTATAATACATAGGCTATTTGGACTGTGACTTGGACTCTGATTCATACCAGTAGCAGGACCCCAGGCGAGTATATTCTCTGACAATTTCCATTATATTGATTATCTCAATAATTCTTGTTGTATAGCGTACATGACTCTGACACTGTTCTTTACACGAGTTGGCATCATTGAGACCTGTCACGAGGAGTCGTGATTGGAATCTATCGTGCTAGCTGTTAGAGGTGTATTCCAGCATTCCCTTATTCTAGTATTTCTTATTGCCAGTTTTCATATCTGTCTTGTATTTCTTTACACTGTGTTATAGTTTTTGTCAATATGCATGAAACTGCTGTTAGAGGTGTATTTCGTTCCAATCCTGACTGAATATTTTTCCAGACTGTGACATAGAGGACTTTTTCGACATACTTGGAGACTTGGATGTTATTGATTGCAGGTTAGACTATTTATTATTGTTTAGACTTGTCTTGTATTTCATTGCTTGCTTCGATATCTCATCGTGCTCTAGTTTATGTGATTGAGTATTTCTATATTATTTTGTGATATTTGCGTCTCCTTATGGAGTTAGATATTCATGTGAGAGTGATTAGCTAGTATTGTGACCTAGACAGCGTTCTATCGCCGATGTTGTGGTGTAGGCTGGACGTACCCACGTTCTCGTGCCCATATACCGGGTGCGGGTCGTGACACGTTTTTAGTGGTGGCCCATGCAGGTCAGACTTCACAAGTTGTGCAATGTCGTAGTAGTGCAACGTCTTAGTTGTACTACTGCGTGCCCGCGATAGAATATAGGACATATGATACTAAGATGAGAGAGGATACTCAATCATAAATTATTTGAGAGATTCCTGGGACGACCCCTTGAGAATCTTATTATAATTTCCAATTTAAATATTTTTTCTTGTTTTTGTCCGCTCTTGCTTGTTGTTATTGACCTTGATTCTTGTTGATCAGTTATTAAATTAAAATCTTGGTGTCATTATTGAGTTTGATTTTTGTTGACCAGTTGTTAAATTTAACTCTTTGTGTCGTTGTTGAGTTTTGATTTTATATCGAGATGAATTTTATGAACTAAACTTTACAGTATCATCTGATGACATATATTGATGAGGACAGTGAGGAAGGTAAAACGTCTACTTTGGTTATGGAACCTAGAGTTTGTCGCAGCCATATTAGCTGTCGTGATGAGAACGTAGGAACCAGACTTGGATGTACATAATGTAGTTATGAAACTTAGAGTCTCTCGCAGCCATACCGGTTGGTGTGGCAAAAATTCTAGATGACATGATTATAGAGTTGCATACCTTAGTTACGGAACCTGTCGTTTATCGCATTTATGCTTAGTGGCGTGGCGAGGATTCTGAGTGTCATAATTTCTGACAGACGTGTATGATTATCAGGTTGTATCTTAAATTGGTTCTTAAAGTATCATCTCAATACTTATCTATTTCTGTTATTCCAGGACTTTGTTCCATCACTTCTTTTTCTTTACTAGCAGTAAAGATACCTTCAGTCCTCACCCAGTTCCTTTTTGAGCTTCTTTTCTTGAGGATTCCTTGTTAGTATGATAATTAGTGACTTACAATTTTGTTTGTGTCTTATATTAGTGTTGACTGGGTGTGACTTGTGAGTTTGTAAGTGTTTTTTGGTTGGACATGAGAGCAGTAGGCATTAATCTAGAGATACCCATAGCATAGTACCTTATAGCAATAGTTCTATGATAGGTGTTATTATAATTAGTATTGGTATTATAGAAAGAGGAGTAAGAGTATCAGTGATGGTTCCAAAAGTAAGTATCAGAATCAGCATGCTAGTCCTGGATAGTCATGAATTCATATAGCTGGGTGATCCATGTAAACAATTAAGTATCAAGGAATTATGTTAAAGATTAATGGAGCATGATGTTCAATTTGATGATTGATTACTTGGGTGTGTCAAAAGTAAATACATCAATCGAGATGAGGAACCATATACTTGCCTATGAGAGTAAAGTGAAACCGGTGTATTATAAAAGGTGCAAGTGATCATGAGTTCTAATAAGTGTGATGAGGTAATCTAATGATGAAGCTCGTGTTACCATACCAATAGTGCTAATGTTTCTATATCAAGGAATTATTGAGAATTGTGCTAGTAATAGTAAGTACTTCGTGTGATGATAATTAGATTAGTATATCAATTAATATAGATAGAAAAATCATTGGAGAAAATACGTGTGATGATAACTTTGATCATTTGGAAGTAATATTGTAAGTAATCTAGGCAGTACAATATTCAGTACACCGTAGAGAGTTATAGATAATTGATGTATTTGTGTGCACCTTGAGTATTAGAGACTGTGAGTATATATGTGTACTTAGATGCTTGTGGATTTAAATTTATAATTTGAAGATTGGAAATAAATTTCAATTTTTAAAGAAATTTTAAGGAGTTGAGATTTTATGTTATTAAATGTTTGAGGATTCAAAATTTGATTCAATAAACATAGTCAAAGCTATAAAGATTTTTGGAGGTAATTAAAATTTTATTTTGATATTTGAATATTTGACTTTTGAGGAAAGTATATGCATTTTATTTTAAATTATTCAAGAAGTTAAATTTTGAAAATTTTATTTTGAGGATAAAATTTTATGGTGGATAAGAAATATATACTAGTATATAAGTGAATGAAGTGCATATATAAGGATCCATTGGCTGAGTATGATTGAGATGGCACTACAAACTAACTTGGGTGTCCATCTAGAGTTGTATTAGAGAAAGTAATACTTACTATGCTATATTGTACTTGGTGTGCACTTGAGTGATAAGAACAACTAGTATAAACAGTTGTAGTAGGTAAGAGAGCTAGCAGTGAGTATGCTTTTAGTAGAAACAGTGGTACCTAAAAAGATAGAGGTATCAAACTTTGGGTGCATCATTTGACCTATGATTGTGTTAGAGGTCCTTGGTATCATATTTTGGTATTAATAGACAAACGTGTGTAATGTGGATGTATCGATAGATATCTTGTGGACTAGTGATTAGTTGAGATGGGTATCAGTGTATAGGGACAGGAATTTGTGAATAAATGTGCCAGAGTTAAGTGTATGATAGAGGTTGAAGATGTCCAAGTAATGGGTTAGAAGACTATGTTCTTTCCTTATGTTCATTTTCCGTCTGTTTGATTGGTTGCTTGATTTTTAGTACCGTAGCTTGTATCAATGATTCTCTTGCTAGAATTGTAGTTAGTAGTACACCCTGACAGAGACTGTAATACCATGACAAAAGAGACCATAAACCATACATGTTTTTCTTAGATTGTATGTCATATGACTGTAGGTAGAATTTTCTTAGACCTTAATTGTTGGGGGTTTGACCGTAGTAAAGATTTATGAAGAGGATATGACTTGACAAAGAGAGACAAGGTGCTTTAAATATCGAGGATAAATATTAAATTAAATAAAGAGTTGAGAATTTAAAATGACAGAATTGACGATTTGTTAAAATCATAAATTTTTATGAATATTGTGGTATGATTGAATGTCACTAACATTCGAGAAAATTAAGAAGATTATCATTGTATTTATTTGACTGCAAGATATAGATTTATTTTGAATATTGTAATTGAAGATTTTGCGAGTATTACATTGTTTGAGTATTGTGTGGAAAAAGAAATCGAGGATTAAGATCACTAATGGATTATTGTTGAATTCAAATTTTGGGATAAGATTTTTTAAAATTTTATAAATATGCATTGGTGGGATTTCAATTAAACGATTGGACACTAAATTTTGTATTTAGTGATTTACTCGAAATTTGAGGAGTAAGATGATTAATGGGTTAGTATTTGAATACAAACTTTTTGGATGAGATTTTTTAAATTTTATAAATATACATTGAGTGGATTTAAAATTAGAGGATTGAATATTAAGTTTTGTATTTAGTGATTAGCATAAAATTTTTGAGGAGATTTTGATTAGAATGGAATTTGATTTTTAATTTTAAAGGTTTGCGGAAATATGATACTTATAGAATTTGGAAAGAAATTTTGTGAAATATCAATATGGATTCACTTCATGATTATGTGATTCGATGAATTTAAAACTTTGATAGAGAAATAATATAAATGAATACATAGAGGATTTTAAATTTTAAGGACGAAATTTTTTTAAGGTGGGTAGACTTGTAACCTCCGTATCCTGAAATTCGTGCTTAAATGTTGTTATTAGGTTAATTTGGGGCTATTGAGATTTTTCCATAATTTTTAGTTAATTAAAAACTAGTAATCCTAATTTTCTAGGACTTTCAAGAATTTATTTTAGGGTCAAATGTAATTAAAAATATCTCAAACTTTTATTTTAGATTCTAAATAATAAAATATATTTTCAAATTTTTTTTGGGAATTTTCTGATTATTTTTAGCATTTATTTTGAGTTAATTATGAAAAACTGAATTAAAAACTATTTTCTGAAAAAAAAATAAAAAGTAATTATTTCTGCCCAGTCAGCAATCAGGGGGCCCACCTGTCAACCTCCCGCAGCGAACAGTGCCGGGCCCGCCTGTCAGCGACCGCGGGTGAAGCCGAGCCGACCTCAAGCTGAGCCGAGTCAGAGTTCGACTCGGACTCAGCTGAGCCGAGCCGCGTGGATCCACGGCCGTACGATCTGAACGGGGAACCGCGGATGGCTGCTAACTGGCGCACTCCGAGCCGCGGCTGCTCTCTCTCTCCTCTATATATATATAATAGTTTAAGTTATTTTCTAGGGTTTTTCTTGAGCCGATTTTTGGAGAATTGCCATCTAGGGTTCTTTCATCTTCCAGAAGCCATTGCGCATAGCTCTGGACTCCAAACGAGGCCTAGTTTCTTACGTTAGAAAGATATTGAGGTTAGATTTCTGATTATATAAATTGTTTTACGAAATTATTAGTATTAAATTCTGGAAAATTCGTAGAGACAGCATGTCTGAAAGAAGATATATTTCGATGTTTTCACGATTCCGGGAGAACCAGGAATCAGAATCATGAACCGTTTAAAGTTTCGGAAAGCTAATGTCGAGATCATTGACATATGTTTTTCCTAGAATTTAATTCGAAGTATTTATATACTGTTAATTCTGTAGAACTTCTAGATTGGAATTTAACCATCGATGCACGATACGAAACTTGTATGTGCCATAATTCCCAAATGAATTTGAATTCGTACGAGTCATAAATTCCAGCATATTTTTGATGCTGAAATCTATAGGAAATCATACATGAAAGTCAAGTTTGTGTCGGTTGACTTTTCGGTCAACAGATCGCCTCGATTTGCGTGCCATAAGTCTCGAGTTGATAAAATTCAGTTTCTTTGGACAAAATTTAGGCATTAACCTAAAAATCAGAACAATATGATTAAAATAGGATTTTAAAGTAATTATTACAGAATTAAATAAATTAAAATAAATTATCTTTTGACATGGTAAATTGTAATACATAGGCTATTTGGACTGTGACTTGGACTCTGATTCATACCAGCAGCAGGACCCCAGGCGAGTACATTCTCTGACAGTTTCTATTATGTTAATTATCTCTATAATTCTTGTTGTATAGCGTACATGACTCTGACACTGTTCTTTACACGAGTTGGCATCATTGAGACCTGTCACGAGGAGTCGTGATTGGAATCCATCGTGCTAGCTGGGGAAATGGAGAAATATTAGTAGCTTATGTGATCATACCTAACTTTACATGTATCATAGCTCACCCACACCTCACGTCGATGCAGCCTGACCCTTACATGCCTCATCGCTGTTACATATGGTTAGCCGGACTTGTTGGGGATGATCGCTAATCAATGTAATGAGTCATATAGTCCCAAGCCGATCACATGATATGCTGATATTTCACACACTTAGATAGATGATTCTTGACATGTATCGTAAGTATATTGATCTAGCATTTCCACATGTTCTAGTATGGTTCTTGTACACACTTATATACCAGTTCATTGTTCTTGCGTGTACTTGGATTTCTATTTCATTGCTAGATGTATATTGATGACGATGTTCCAGTATTCCATTTATTCCAGTATTTCTTTATTCCAGCATTCCCTTATTCTAGTATTTCTCATTGCCAGTTTTCATATCTGTCTTGTATTTCTTTACACTGTGTTATAGTTTTTTTCAATATGCATGGAACTGCTGTTAGAGGTGTATTTCGTTCCAATCCTGACTGAATATTTTTCCAGACTGTGACATAGAGGACTTTTCCGACATACTTGGAGACTTGGATGTTATTGATTGCAGGTTAGACTATTTATTGTTGTTTAGACTTGTCTTGTATTTTATTGCTTGCTTCGATATCTCATCGTGCTCTAGTTTATTTGATTGAGTATTTCCATATTATTTTGTGATATTTGCGTCTCCTTATGGAGTTAGATATTCATGTGAGAGTGATTAGCTAGTATTGTGACCTAGACAGCGTTCTACCGCCGATGTTGAGGCGTAGGCTGGACGTACCCACGCTCTCGTGCCCATATACCGGGTGCGGGTCGTGACACGTTTTTAGTGGTGGCCCATGCAGGTCAGACTTCACAAGTTGTGCAATGTCGTGGTAGTGCAACGTCTTAGTTGTACTACTGCGTGCCCGCGATAGAATATAGGACATAGGATACTAGGATGAGAGAGGATACTCAATCATAAATTATTTGAGAGATTCCTGGGACGACCCCTTGAGAATCTTATTATAATTTCCAATTTAAATATTTTTCCTTGTTTTCGTCCGCTCTTGCTTGTTGTTATTGAACTTGATTCTTGTTGATCAGTTATTAAATTAAAATCTTGGTGTCATTGTTGAGTTTGATTTTTGTTGACCAGTTGTTAAATTTAACTCTTTGTGTCGTTGTTGAGTTTTGATTTTATATCGAGATGAATTTTATGAACTAAACTTTACGGTATCATCTGATGACATATATTGATGAGGACAGTGAGGAAGGTAAAACGTCTACTTTGGTTATGGAACCTAGAGTTTGTCGCAGCCATATTAGCTGTCGTGATGAGAACGTAGGAACCTGACTTGGATGTACATAATGTAGTTATGAAACTTAGAGTCTCTCGCAGCCATACCAGTTGGTGTGGCAAAAATTCTAGATGACATGATTATAGAGTTGCATACCTTAGTTACGGAACCTGTCGTTTATCGCATTTATGCTTACTGGCGTGGCGAGGATTCTGAGTGTCATAATTTCTGACAGACGTGTATGATTATCAGGTTGTATCTTAAATTGGTTCTTAAAGTATCATCTCAATACTTATCTATTTCTGTTATTCCAGGACTTTGTTCCATCGCTTCTTTTTCTTTACTAGCAGTAAAGATACCTTCAATCCTCACCCAGTTCCTTTTTGAGCTTCTTTTCTTGAGGATTCCTTGTTAGTATGATAATTAGTGACTTACAATTTTATTTGTGTCTTGTATTAGTGTTGACTGGGTGTGACTTGTGAGTTTGTAAGTATTTCTTGGATGGACATGAGAGCAGTAGGCATTAATCTAGAGATACCCATAGCATAGTACCTTATAGCAATAGTTCTATGATAGGTGTTATTATAATTAGTATTGGTATTATAGAAAGAGGAGTAAGAGTATCAGTGATGGTTCCAAGAGTAAGTATCAGAATCAGCATGCTAGTCCTGGATAGTCATGAATTCATATAGCTGGGTGATCCATGTAAACAATTAAGTATCAAGGAATTGTGTTAAAGATTAATGGAGCATGATGTTCAATTTGATGATTGATTTCTTGGATGTGTCAAAAGTAAATACATCAATCGAGATGAGGAACCATATACTTGCCTATGAGAGTAAAGTGAAACAGGTGTATTATAAAAGGTGCCAGTGATCATGAGTTATAATAAGTGTGATGAGGTAATCTAATGATGAAGCTAGTGTTACCATACCAATAGTGCTAATGTTTCTATATCAAGGAATTATTGAGAATTGTGCTAGTAACAGTAAGTACTTCGTGTGATGATAATTAGATTAGTTTATCAATTAATATAGATAGAAAAATCATTGGAGAAAATACGTGTGATGATAACTTTGATCATTTGGAAGTAATATTGTAAGTAATCCAGGCAGTGCAATATTCAGTACACCGTAGAGAGTTATAGATAATTGATGTATTTGTGTGCACCTTGAGTATTAGAGACTGTGAGTATATATGTGTACTTAGATGCTTGTGGATTTAAATTTATAATTTGAAGATTGGAAATAAATTTCAATTTTTAAAGAAATTTTAAGGAGTTGAGATTTTATGTTATTAAATGTTTGAGGGTTCAAAATTTGATTCAATAAATATAGTCAAAGCTATAAAGATTTTTGGAGGTAATTAAAATTTTATTTCGATATTTGAATATTTGACTTTTGAGGAAAGTATATGCATTTTATTTTAAATTATTCAAGAAGTTAAATTTTGATAATTTTATTTTGAGGATAAAATTTTATGGTGGATAAGAAATATATACTAGTATATGAGTGAATGAAGTGCATATATAAGGATCCATTGGCTGAGTATGATTGAGATGGCACTACAAACTAACTTGGGTGTCCATCTAGAGTTGTATTAGAGAAAGTAATACTTACTATGCTATATTGTACTTGGTGTGCACTTGAGTGATAAGAACAACTAGTATAAACAGTTGTAGTAGGTAAGAGAGCTAGCAGTGAGTATGCTTTTAGTAGAAACAGTGGTACCTAAAGAGATAGAGGTATCAAACTTTGGGTGCATCATTTGACCTATGATTGTGTTAGAGGTCCTTGGTATCATATTTTGGTATTAATAGACAAACGTGTGTAATGTGGATGTATCGATGGATATCTTGTGGACTAGTGATTAGTTGAGATGGGTATCAGTGTATAGGGACAGGAATTTGTGAATAAATGTGCCAGAGTTAAGTATATGATAGAGGTTGAAGATGTCCAAGTAATGGGTTAGAAGACTATGTTCTTTCCTTATGTTCATTTTCCGTCTGTTTGATTGGTTGCTTGATTTTTAGTACCGTAGCTTGTATCAATGATTCTCTTGCTAGAATGTAGTTAGTAGTACACCCTGACAGAGACTGTAATACCATGACAAAAGAGACCATAAACCATACATATTTTTCTTAGATTGTATGTTATATGACTGTAGGTAGAATTTTCTTAGACCTTAATTGTTGGGGGTTTGACCGTAGTAAAGATTTATGAAGAGGATATGACTTGACAAAGAGAGACAAGGTGCTTTAAATATCGAGGATAAATATTAAATTAAATAAAGAGTTGAGAATTTAAAATGACAAAATTGACGATTTGTTAAAATCATAAATTTTTATGAATATTATGGTATGATTGAATGTCACTAACATTTGAGAAAATTAAGAAGATTATCATTGTATTTATTTGACTGCAAGATATAGATTTATTTTGAATATTGTAATTGAAGATTTTGCAAGTATTACATTATTTGAGTATTGTGTGAAAAAAGAAATCGAGGATTAAGATCACTAATGGATTATTGTTGAATTCAAATTTTGGGATAAGATTTTTTAAAATTTTATAAATATGCATTGATGGGATTTCAATTAAATGATTGGACACTAAATTTTGTATTTAGTGATTTACTCGAAATTTGAGGAGTAAGATGATTAATGGGTTAGTATTTGAATACAAACTTTTTGGATGAGATTTTTTAAATTTTATAAATATACATTGAGTGGATTTAAAATTAGAGGATTGAATATTAAGTTTTGTATTTAGTGATTAGCATAAAATTTTTGAGGGGATTTTGATAAGAATGAAATTTGATTTTTAATTTTAAAGGTTTGCGGAAATATGATACTTATAGAATTTGGAAAGAAATTTTGTGAAATATCAATATGGATTCACTTCATGATTATGTGATTCGATGAATTTAAAACTTTGATGGAGAAATAATATAAATGAATACATAGAGGATTTTAAATTTTGAGGACAAAATTTTTTTAAGGTGGGTAGACTTGTAACCTCCGTATCCTGAAATTCGTGCTTAAATGTTGTTATTTGGTTAATTTGGGGCTATTGAGATTTTTTCATAATTTTTAGTTAATTAAAAACTAGTAATCCTAATTTTCTAGTACTTTCAAAAATTTATTTTAGGGTCAAATATAATTAAAAATATCTCAAACTTTTATTTTAGGTTCTAAATAACAAAATATATTTTCAAATTTTTTTTGGGAATTTTTTGATTATTTTTAGCATTTATTTTGAGTTAATTATGAAAAACTGAATTAAAAACTATTTTCTGAAAAAAAATAAAAAGTAATTATTTCTGCCCAGTCAGCAATCAGGGGGCCCACCTGTCAGCCTCCTGCAGCGAACAGTGCCGGGCCCGCCTGTCAGCGACCGCGGGTGAAGCCGAGCCGACCTCAAGCTGAGCCGAGTCAGAGTTCGACTCGGACTCAACTGAGCCGAGCCACGTGGATCCACGATCGTACGATCTGAACGGGGAACCGCGGATGGCTGCCAAGTGGCGCACTCCGAGCCGCGGCTGCTCTCTCTCTCCTCTATATATATATAATAGTTTAAGTTATTTTCTAGGGTTTTTCTTGAGCCGATTTTTGGAGAATTGCCATCTAGGGTTCCTTCATCTTCCAGAAGCCATTGCGCATAGCTCTGGACTCCAAACGAGCCCTAGTTTCTTGCGTTAGAAAGATATTGAGGTTAGATTTCTGATTATATAAATTGTTTTATGAAATTATTAGTATTAAATTCTGGAAAATTCGTAGAAACAGCATGTCTGAAAGAAGACGTATTTCGATGTTTTCGCGATTTCGGGAGAACCAGGAATCAGAATCATGAACCGTTTGAAGTTTTGGAAAGCTAATGTCGAGATCATTGACATATGTTTTTCCCAGAATTTAATTCGAAGTATTTATATATTGTTAATTCTGTAGAACTTCTAGGTTAGAATTTAACCATCGGTGCACGATACGAAACTTGTATGTGCCATAATTCCCAAATGAATTTGAATTCGTACGAGTCATAAATTCTAGGATATTTTTGATGCTGAAATCTACAGGAAATTATACATGAAAGTCAAGTTTGTGTCGGTTGACTTTTCGGTCAACAGATCGCCTCGATTTGCGTGCCGTAAGTCTCGAGTTGATAAAATTCAGTTTCTTTGGACAAAATTTAGTCATTAACCTAAAAATCAGAACAATATGATTAAAATAGGATTTTAGAGTAATTATTACAAAATTAAATAAATTAAAATAAATTATCTTTTGACATGGTAAATTGTAATACATAGGCTATTTGGACTGTGACTTGGACTCTGATTCATACCAGCAGCAGGACCCCAGGCGAGTACATTCGCTGACAGTTTCTATTATGTTAATTATCTCTATAATTCTTGTTGTATAGCGTACATGACTCTGACACTGTTCTTTACACGAGTTGGCATCATTGAGACCTGTCACGAGGAGTCGTGATTGGAATCCATCGTGCTAGCTGGGGAAATGGGAAAATATTAGTAGCTTATGTGATCATACCCAACTTTACATGCATCATAGCTCACCCACACCTCACGTCGGTGCAGCCTGACCCTTACATGCCTCATCGCTGTTACATATGGTTAGCCGGACTTGTTGGGGATGATCGCTAATCAATGTAATGAGTCATATAGTCCCAAGCCGATCACATGATATGCTGATGTTTCACACACTTAGATAGATGATTCTTGACATGTATCGCAAGTATATTGATCTAGCATTTCCACATGTTCTAGTATGGTTCTTGTACACACTTATATACCAGTTCATTATTCTTGCGTGTACTTGGATTTCTATTTCATTGCTAGATGTATATTGATGACGATGTTCCAGTATTCCATTTATTCCAGTATTTCTTTATTCCAGCATTTCCTTATTCTAGTATTTCTCATTGCCATTTTTCATATCTGTCTTGTATTTCTTTACACTGTGTTATAGTTTTTGTCAATATGCATGGAACTGCTGTTAGAGGTGTATTTCGTTCCAATCCTGACTGGATATTTTTTCAGACTGTGACATAGAGAACTTTTCCGACATACTTGGAGACTTGGATGTTATTGATTGTAGGTTAGACTATTTATTGTTGTTTAGACTTGTCTTATATTTCATTGCTTGCTTCGATATCTCATCGTGCTCTAGTTTATGTGATTGAGTATTTCTATATTATTTTATGATATTTGCGTCTCCTTATGGAGTTAGATATTCATGTGAGAGTGATTAGCTAGTATTGTGACCTAGACAGCGTTCTACCGCCGATGCTGCGGCGTAGGCTGGACGTACCCACGCTCTCGTGCCCATATACCGGGTGCGGGTCATGACAAGGACAGAGGCCGGCATATAGACAGGACTCTGGATTTACGAAGACGGAACATTGAGGTATGGAGATCGCCTATACATTTCGAGTGGCGAGTTACTCCAAGAGTTGATGATCGAGGCCCATAGCTTAATTTATTCTATTCATCCCGGGGGTACAGAGATGTACCGAGATTTGAGACAACACTACTCGTGGCATGGGATGAAGAGGAAGATTGCGAGATTCATGGCGAGATGTTTGGTCTGTCAGCAAGTCAAGATCGAACATCAGAGGACTGCAGGACTATTGCAGCCGCTTCCCATTCCTGAGTGGAAGTAGAAATACATTACCAAGGACTTTATCACAGGATTTTCGAGGAGCCCTAGCGGAAAGGATGTGTTTGGATAAATAAATAAAAGAGGGTTTATACGAAACTTTTTGCTTACAAACAAGAAAAGAGTACAGTTAATCCTATACGAGGATGTTAAGTACAAAAAAATAATTCTGGAGAAGTATTGCTATAGAAGTTTGATCTGCAGTCGATCACTTTGTTCCTTGTACCACACGATGATGAAGAGGTGCTGTAGAAGAAGCTTCCAGAGTTGCAAGTAGGATCGAATTCCTGTTGCCAAAGTTGTCAACCAAAACTCTCTGTCTGTGCTCTCTTTTCTCTCTGATCTCTGATCGTTGTCGTCCTGTCGTATTTTTTGCCCTCTTACCCTGTGACCAGGGGTCTCTATTTATAGAGATCAATCAAATAACTGTCTAGTTGGCGTAAAGGCCAAATAACTGTTTTGTTGGCATAAAAGGCCAAACTGTGAAGAAAGTTGTATCTTTTATGCTGCGGTTATAGTAACTGCTACCCACATTCAAATAATCTTCTGAATCTGCGTATGACACGTGTCCCTTTATAAGGTAATGTGTATAACTGCTTCTCGAAGATTATGGCATGCAAGCCACGTAGGTAACTGCCCTCTGCATAAAATGGTTGGCATAAAAGCCAAATAACTGTCTTATTGGCGTAAAAGGCCAAGCTGTGAAGAAGATTGTCTCCTTTACACTGCGGTTATGACAACTGCTACCCACATTTATATAATCTTCTGAATCTGCGTATGACACGTGTCCCTTTATAAGGTAACGTGTATAACTTCTTCTCGAAGATTATGACATGCAAGCCACGTAGGTAATTGCCCTCTGCGTAAAATGGTTGGCATAAAAGCCAAATAACTGTCTTGTTGGCATAAAAGGCCAAGCTATGAAGAAGATTGTCTCCTTTACGCTGCGGTTATGACAACTGCTACTCACATTCAAATAATCTTCTAAATCTACGTATGACACGTGTCCCTTTATAAGGTAACGTGTATAACTGCTTCTCGAAGATCATGGCATGCAAGCCACGTAGGTAACTGCCCCTGCATAAAACTTGATAATTCATGAATAATAGATAACCAGCATAAAATAGCCAAGTATCCTTAACGACTGAGGTCTTGAGCGTATTCTGGGCTAAATAGCCTTATCACGTACCTTTGCAAATATAGCCGAGTTGGCGTATTTCGAGGAGATAGCATACGGCGTACTCCTATTATTGAAAATAGCCTTGTTGGCATAAAATGCAAGGATGGTGATGTGAGCGTATTAGTCACAGTTTTAGCTTTCCTAGTCATGATAAAATTTAAAAATAGAACAAAATTTCGTGCATTAAATGCAGAGATATGCCTCCATCTCGTGCATTAAATACAGAGATATGCCTCGAGCTCTGTACAGGGAATAGCTTTTGACGTGGCGTCTGATTTTGTCTTATCTTGAGCGTAAAAACTCATTTCTGCCCATTTAGTGTCATGCCCCGATTCCGTGGAATCGATAGTCGTCCCCCGGGCGTGACCGCCATGCGGGCCTAGGTTGCGCACCGTACAAAGCTAAGTATTTTGTTTTGCAAAGCGAGCACATATTCAGAGTACGTAGATAAATTGAAACACAGATTTAAGCATGGAAAAGTTCTCTTTATTGATAATATGAACATCTATTACAAACTTCTTGAACTGAGTCATAAGGTTGCCTCTAAGGGCTTACAAAAGTGTTGACAAAAAATGAGATAGCAGTCCTGTACATTACATCCCTTACTAAACTTAAAATATTAGACCTCTGGGCCTTTCCACGAAGTTGCATATTTGCTTGGTTTGCTAGCTTCTATCTTCAAAATACTTTAAAAGGTTGGCACAGATCAAGGCGTGCCTACAGCTGGACTGGGTTGGGGGAGGATTGACTTCTGCTCCTCGCTTGGTTCTCCTTAGTACGGGAAACCTGTTTCAACGAGGGTCAGTACATCGAAACGTACTGGTGAAGGCAAGCTAACCCAACTATACCAATCAATACGTTGTTTTAATGAAGCATGCATAATTTGTGGTCTTTCTATCTTGCCTTAGTTCATTTTACAGCAAGCAATAGATATAGAAATCAATGAAATAACCTGCCACCGTTCGGTGATATTTACCTGCCCGTCTGAACCACCTGTATAATATTTACCATGCCTTTCCTGCCAAGAAGACACAAGTTAGTTGCAATAGGTTTAAATATATGAGGGGATCACTGGCACATTGCCATAATAGACGGGCTAGTCTCAGTACGGAATGTCGCACGACACATATTCAGGATGTCTCAGGGCATTCTGTCCTATAGCAGGCGACTATCATGAGTTTCGTCTGGATCGGATCGGTGCCGGTGCCCCAGCGACCGTCCGCAAGAACTAAGACCTTGTGTACAAGTTTTCCGTGATCAACGTAGTACACTAAGTTAGCATTTTGAGGCAACTCAGGAAAATATCAGGCGCAGGGCAGTAACAGGGCAAGATAACTTTTGTATAGTCTTCCTGTTCAGTTTATGGCATTCAAGATGAGTTCTATACATAGCACAAATTAAGAAGAAGTATATATACTCTAACTTGTATTCATGCATATGAATGAACATCCCAAACGAGCAAGCATGTAAATGAGTAACCGTTCACAAGTTGATTGACAAGCATTAATAACCAAGTCTATTCCCCTTTATCTTGAAGTCTTTTTAGTTGTTAACTTGGTATCGTCTGATCGGGGCAAGCAAGAACATAGATTTATGATGAGAAGACTGGAAGAAGGGCTAGCTAATCGGAATGGTAGCCACTCACTTAGTAGTTGGAAGGAAGAAGAAAAGAGGTGCTTCAGGAGTCCGTTCGAGCGGTGCCTACTGCTGGTTCACCTGCATTGCCATGAACAACTTGATCAATACCCCTTTCACTCTTTCCATTATCGAAATTGAAGTGCAATTCAACGAACGCAAACAATAAAATTCATCGAAAACGTTCAAGAAAACTCAAGCAAATCCGAAAACTAACTCAAGGCACGAAAGCAACAAGCAACAGCAAAAACTAGGCAACAAAAGATGCAGCGGAGTGGTCCCTCCTGACTCTGCTGCTAAGTCGATCCCGGGGGCACGGTCCACTGAATATGAGAATCGATTCCGAAGAAGCAAATCCATAAAGAGGATGGGTTCTTGTTTCAATCTATCCCGATCGAACGATACCGTCTTATATTTCTTAGCCGCGCTCCCCGAATAGGGGGAACGGGGCACCACATCGTACCCAACTAATTGGAAGTTGTGTCCCAAAACATAAGGAATAGAATCTACCACTAGAAAATAATAAGGGGAACCTTTCCCTCATCTCGAATTCTAGTTCCCAAGTAGATTCTTCGACAGAGTAATTTTGCCAAAGCATGCGAACGAGAGGAACCGAACGACTCCAAAGCAGCTTTTCTTTTCTATCCAAAATTTGCATATGTTGTTCTACATACGTCAAGTCGGCCTGAAGGTTCAGTTGTTCAAGGTCTACCATGTGGCTCGGGTTGTACACATATTTCCTAAGTTGGAAAACATGGAAAATATCGTGTATATCGGATAGGGATGGTGGTAGGGCAATCTGATATGCAATTGAAGCAACCCGCTTTAGTATTTCGAATGGACCGACAAATCTCGGACTTAGCTTCCCCTTCGCTCCGAATCTGTTGACTCCTCGCATGGGCGAGACTATGAGAAATACCCGGTCGCCTACTAGAAACTCAAGTGGTCTTTGATGTATATCCTCATAGCTCTTTTGACTGCTTTGAGCTACCTTTAGTCTTTCCCAAATCAAGCGAACCTTTTGGACAGTCTGTTCCACGAGCTCAGGGCCAAGAATCTATCGTTCGCCAACTTCATCGCAACAGATCGAAGATCGACACTTTCGCACATACAACGCCTCATACGGGGCCATTTGAATGCTCGATTGATAACTATTGTTATATGCAAATTCGGCTAAAGGTAGATGCAGGTCCCAACTAGTCTTCAAGTCCAAGGCGTAGAGTCACAGCATGTCTTCGAGGATCTGGTTGACACGTTCTGTTTGGCAGTCGGTCTATGGATGGTAGGCGGAGCTGAACTTCAACTTCGTTTCCATTGCTGACTGCAGGCTTTCCCAGAAATACGATATGAATCGACCATCTCTATCAGAGACTGTGGATACGGGCACGCCATGGAGCCGAACGATTTTGTCGAGGTAGATTTGAGCCAAGCGATCAGCACTCCAAGTAGATTTGATAGGCAAAAAGTGAGCAGACTTGGTGAGATGATCGATAATAACCCAAACAGCATCATGTCCCCGTTGCGTCCTTGGTAAGCCAATAATGAAATCCATTGTTATATGTTCCCATTTCTACTCCGGAATAGCGAAATTCTACAGCTCTCCTCCTGGTTTTTGGTGCTCGGCCTTCACTCTCTGACAAGCCATGCAATGTGACACAAACATCGCCATATCCCGTTTTAAGCCGTGCCACCAAAACGTCGTACGGAGATCCCGATACATCTTTGTGCTACCTGGATGAGAAGTATAACTAGCATAATGAGCTTCAGTGAGTATCTTATTTCTGAGGGCCGCATCGTCCGGAACGCACAGTCTTCCCTTCACTCGGAGCATCCCATCCGTGCCTACCGCAAAGTCGGATGCCTTTCCTGCTGAGATAAGAGCACGAATCTTTTGCAGAAACATGTCATCATTCTGAGCGGCCTTCACCCTTTGTAACAAGTCAAACTCGAGGCGCAGTTGTGCCACCTGCGCCCACTTTTTGTATTTAATTTTTAGAGTAATGCCCAGGGATTCAAGATCTCAGCGCAGCCTATCATCAATAGCCAAACTCCCTACAAACACTCGACTCAGTGCGTCAGCTACTACATTTTCCTTGCCAGGCGTATATCTGATCATGAGATCAAAGTCGTTAAGGAGTTCAAGCCAACGTCGCTGCCGAAGATTCTAATCCTTTTGTGTGTACAGATATTTCAATCTCTTATGGTCCGTGTATATTTCACACGGTACACCATAAAGGTAGTGGCGCCACAGCTTTAGTGCGAATACTACTTTGGCAAGTTCGAGATCATGTGTTGGGTAGTTCCGCTCGTGAGGCTTTAGCTACCTCGATGCAAAGGCTATCACTTTATCCTTTTGCATCAGGACACATCCCAGCCCTTTACCTGATGCATCACTGTATATTTTGAAATCATCCGGTCCGTTCGGCAAAGTGAGGATTGGGGCAGAGACGAGGCGCTGCTTTAACTCCGTAAACGAAGCTTCACAGTCGTCCGTCCAAGTAAACTTTGTACCCTTTCGTATGAGCTGAGTTAGGGGCGAAGCAATTCTAGAAAAGTCTCGTATAAATCTTCGGTAGTAGCCTGCCAGTCCAAGAAAACTTTGATATCGCTAGCTGTCTCCGGCCGTTTCTACTACATAGTGGCTTCCACCTTCTTCGGATCAACTGAAATACCTTGTGAAGAGATGATATGCCCCAAAAAGGATATACTGTCCAGTCAAAATTCATATTTACTCAATTTGGCATACAACTTATTGTCTCGAAGGGTTTGCAGCACCATCCGCAGGTGTCCTGCGTGCTCATCCCTAGTCTTCGAGTACACCAAGATGTCATCGATAAAAACTACCATAAATTTATCGATGAAGGGCCGGAATACACGATTCATCAAATCCATGAATGCAGCAGGTGCATTCATCAGTCCAAATGGCATAACTGAAAATTCATAATATTTGTATCGGGTTCGAAAGGCAGTCTTCGACATGTCTTCAGGCTTAATCTTCAGCTGGTGGTAACCTGAGCGAAGATCAATTTTAGAATACACTGTTGCCCCCTGTAGCTGATCAAACAAGTCATCTATCCGTGGTAGAGGATATTTGTTTCTGATTGTGACCTTGTTCAGCTCTCGATAGTCTATGCAGAGGCGTAGCGTTCGGTCTTTCTTCTTTACGAAGAGCACAAGCGCACCCCAAGGAGACACGCTCGGACGGATGAACCCACGATCAAGTAATTCCTGAAGTTGGCATTTTAATTCTTTTAGTTCTGCAGGGGCCATTCTGTACGGAGGATTGGAGATCGGCTGCGTGTTTGGAAATGTATCGATAGTGAATTCAATCTCTCGGTCTGGTGGCGTGTCGGGTAGTTCGCTCGGGAACACATCGGGGAACTCCGCCTCAACGGAAGTAGACTCGACGTTTGCGTAGTCCTGCTGTGTGTCCCGAACCGATGCTAGAAATCTCTCGCAGCCTGAGTGTAGCATTCGCCAAGCAAATATTGCTGAAATCACCATGCAGGCCCTAGTCGCATTAGTTGCCGGACTACTAGTGTAACAGAATTCGGCTTCTCCTGGCAGGCGAAAGATGACTCGTTTCTCTGCACACTCTATAGTTGCCGAGCACGCGCTGAGCCAATCCATTCCCAAGATGATATCATAGTCCCGAACATCTAGAACTAAAACATCAAGTGACAGCTTCCTTTCTCCAATACAGATGTAACCGCCTTGGCATACTGAACGAACAGGTATTTTTGTGCCGGAGGGGGTGCTAACACTTAAGTCTAGGTGCAACGGAGTCATTTCTATGTTGTTCTCCGCGGCAAAATTTGTGGAAATAAAACTGTGCGTTGCACCAGAATCAAATAGAACACGAGTAGGTATATTATTGAAAAGCAAAGTAATTGACACCATGGTGTTCGAGGCCAAAGCTTCCTCTCGCGTCATCGTATAGACCCGTCCTTGAGCTTGATTACGCCCTTGCTGAGGCGCAGCTTTGTTGGCCTGAGGTACAGGTGCCTGATTTTGTTGTTGAGGTGGGAGGATCGGACAATTGCTGATCTGGTGGCTAGGATCGCCACAACGGAGGCATGTGCCAAGCTTACGGCGACAGTCTTTTTCGATATGCCCTGGCTTCCTGCAAAAGTTGCAGGTCTTGTTGATGTCTCCACGCTATTTACTGTCGTTATTTGGATGCTTTGCAGTGTTGTTTCCTCTATCGTTGCCTTGGCGTTTGTGATTGAAGGTTTGCACAGCGCTGGCAGCAACGTAAGGATACTGCGGTTCGAGAGAAAGGGAGTGGTTCAAAACTTCCCTCATCGTCTGATACTGTAGAACGACCACGTGCGCATGGATGGTAGGACGTAGCCCTCCTTCGAATCGTCTGGCACGACTCACCGCATCGGGTAGATAGGAACTAGCAAATTTGGCCAGTTTGTTGAACTCGGTGGAGTATTGCTTAACTGTCATGCTGCCCTGCCGTAGTTGTACAAACTCATTTTCCTTATGACGACGTACAAGCGGTGGTATAAACTCCTCCTCAAATGCGGCACGAAAAGTCATCCACGCGATCGCCTCCTCCCCATGGTCAAGTTGAAGAGATCGTCGATGCACGTCCCACCAGTCGTGCGCATTGAGGCGAAGCTACAGTTGAGCACATGCAACGCATTTTTCATCAGGTACTTCTAGGAGTGAGAAGTGATCCTTAAGTTCGGCCAACCAATCTAGAACCACTATCGGATCCTCAGTCCCCTTGAATGCTGTGTTGCAGACTTTCTTGAAGTCGCCAAAGTTGAAGGCAGTAACTTCCCTCATCCTTGGTGTTAGAGGCATTTCAACTTCAAGCACTGGCTGCTCCACCGGTGTAGCCGTTGTTGCTGCGGAATGGTTGGAGGCTAAAGTCTGTACGATCTGCTGCAGGGTATCTACCTGTTTTTGCTGGACTGAGAATCGTGCCTTTATATTGTCTTAATACTTGAGGAGTCTCTCATCCGCCCATTTTTTAGCCCGTTCATAACGAGCTTCATCCATTTGTCGATTTGCTTCCAACATCCGCATTATTTTCTAAAGCGGATCGGCTCGAGACACGCTACGTTGGCTCCGAGAGCTTCCTGAAGTGCCGGAACTGCTCTCCTGGGCTTGCGTCTCGCCCGGTACTAGCGCAGTGGATTGCGCTAGTGCTATTCCTTCAAAAGAAGGTAAATTATATTAGGATCATAATGTATTATGGACTTATTGTATGAACGTATCCCATTTTTGGCCTTAACGAGTTCAGGTGTTCGCACAGGGATTTATCGTTAAGGAAACTTTTCCAGTTCAAGAGTCAAAGGAACTTTGAAGCTGAGCTCTGATACCAACATGTCACGTCCCGATTCCGTGGAATCGATAGTCGTCCCCCGGGCGTGACCGCCGTGCGGGCCTAGGTTGCACATCGCACAAGACTAAGTATTTTATTTTGCATAGCAAGCACATATTCAGAGTACGCAGATAAATTAAAACACAGATTTAAGCATGGAAAAGTTCTCTTTATTGATAATATGAACATCTACTACAAACTCCTTGAACTGAGTCATAAGGTTGCCTCTAAGGGCTTACAAAAGTGTTGACACAAAATGAGATAGCATCATGTACATTACATCCCTTACTAAACTCAAAATATTAGACCTCCGGTTGGAACGACGGCCTTTCCACAAAGCTGCATATTTGCTTGGTTTGCTAGCTTCTATCTTCAAAATACTTCAAAAGGTTGGCACGGATCAAGGCGTGCCTACAGCTGGACTGGATTTGGGGAGGATTGACTTCTTCTCCTCACTTGGTTCTCTTTAGCACGTTGAACCTGTTTCAATGAGGGTCAGTACATTAAAACGTACTGGTGAAGGCAAGCTAACCCAACTATACCAATCAACACGTTATTTTAATGAAGTATGCATAATTTGTGGTCTTTCTATCTTACCTTAGTTCATTTTACAGCAAATAATAGATATAGAAATCAATGAAATAACCCGCCACCGTTCGGTGACATTTACCTGCCCGTCTGAACCACCTGCATAATATTTACCATGCCTTCCCTGCCAAGAAGACACAAGTTAGTTGCAACAGGTTTAAATATACGAGGGGATCACTGGCACGTTGCCATAATGGACGGGCTAGTCTCAGTACGGAATGTCATGCGACGCATATTCAGGACGTCCTAGGATATTCTGTCCTATAGCAGGCGACTATCATGAGTTTCATCCGGATCGGATCGGTGCCGGTGCCCCAGCGACCGTCTGCAGGAACTAAGACCTTGTACACAAGTTGTCCGTGATCAACGTAGTACACTAAGTTAGCATTTTGAGGCAACTCAGGAAAATATCAGGCGCAGGGCAATAACAGGGCAAGATTTAACTTTTGTATAGTCTTCCTGTTCAGTTTATGGCATTCAAGATTTCTATACATAGCACAAATTAAGAAGAAGTATATATACTCTAACTTGTATTCATGCATATAAATGAACATCCCAAACGAGCAAGCATGTAAATGAGTAACCGTTCACAAGTTGATTGACAAGCATTAATAACCAAGTCTATTCCCCTTTATCTTGAAGTCTTTTTAGTTATTAACTTGGTATCTTCTGATCGGGGCAAGCAAGAACACAGATTTATGATGAGAAGACTGGAAGAAGGGCTAGCTAATCGGGATGGTAGCCACTCACTTAGTAGTTGGAAGGAAGAAGAAAAGAGGTGCTTTAGGAGTCCATTCAAGCGGTGCCTACTGCTGGTTCACCTGCATTGCCACGAACAACTTGATCAATACCCCTTTTACTCTTTCCATTATCGGAATTGAAGTGCAATTCAACGAATGCAAACAATAAAATCCATCGAAACCGTTCAAGAAAACTCAAGCAAATCCGAAAACCAACTCAAGGCACAAAATGTCACTACCATATTCTAAAAACAGGGGTATTTTCAATTTTTATATATTATTAATATTATGGCAGTTATATTAAATGATTTTTTGAGATGTGTATTTAAATATATTATATAAATACAGTGTTCATTAATGTTTGAGCTGGTAGACTTGACCTAGAAGCCCACTAGATGAACACCTGATCGAATTATTGGATTACGTATTAATTTGTATTAATTAGAATTTAATTGTTGGAGGTAATAATTAATTACCGTAATTTATTTAATTGTTGCACCCTACCGTTGCTTCGATATTTGGAGGACTACCCTAGCTTTTGCCTTCCAAAAAATTTTACAACCTTGCCCTAGACGTGCCCGCATTCCTTTCTGACCTTTTTGTAACTCGTAATTATGCTCTCTTGTACTTCATTTTAGCCACAAAATATTCGTCGCGGACGTTTATTTAATTTCTAGATAAATTCCAACTTTGTATCGTTGTGCGTTCCAATCAAAATTGGAGGCAATCTTGACCCATTTTTCGTGCAACCCAAATTAGGGTAATATTCTGTTCTGAGTCTTCTTCACTAATGATATTTGTGACCTGACCTAATTTTGGCCCCATGTACTCCTAATTAATTTTAGAACACAGCTTGCATTTATTTGTAATTAATTTGGGGATACCATTTTGACTAATTTTGTAAATCCCGATTTAATTCCAGTACCCTACTAATTAAGCCTATACAAAATACACAACGCTCCCTCACCCTACAAAACACCAAACACCAAAACGTCCACCAAATTTTCATCATTTTATGTGTCTATACAAATACCCAAATTTAAGGGGGCTAATTTGCAAATATTGCATTAGGTGTCAACACCCCATTGGTTTAAACCAAATGGAGAGCCCATATATTTGACTAGTCAACAACCCTCATCCTTACATGAAGGAATTCCTCTATGTCAAATCTTGACCACCCATTCAAGAGGGGTGCATCAAGACCACTCATTTTTCCACTCACCATCCTATTTAATGTCCCATCACCCACACTCTTCCCAACCTGGACCTAATCTCCAAACCTAGGGAAGCCCCCATCATCCTCCCCTCACTCAACCGTAACCACCCTCCATTTCTCCATTTTTCCTTTCTTCTTCTCTTTTCTTCTTCTTCTTCTTCTTCTTCTTCCTTTCTTCTCCTTCTCCTTTATTTTTTTTCAAATTTTACAAAGGGGGGAAATCTCCACACTATTCACTGTACATCACCTCGGCCAAGCCCCGACCCCGGCCCGGCCGAGCTCCGACCACTCCCAGTCTTCCCCGATGACAGCCTGCATCCCCTCTCCGGCCTGCAATCCCCGGCCACCACCACGGGAATCACCTCCACCATCATCATCAACTACCACCACCAGTACTTGTGCCCTAATTTTGGGTGCGGATCGTGACACATTTTTAGTAGTGGCCCATGCAGGTCAGACTTCACAAGTTGTGCGATGTCGTGGTAGTATGATGTCATAGTTGTACTACTGCGTGCCTGCTATAGAATATAGGACATAGGATACTAGGATGAGAGTAGATACTCAATCACAAAATTCTTGAGAGATTCCTGGGACGATCCCTTGAGAATCTTATTACAATTTCTAATTTAATCCTTCGCCCTTGTTTTCGTCCGTCCTCACTCGTTGATATCGAGTTTGATTCTTGTTGACCAGTTGTTAAATTTAATTCTTGGTATCGTTGTTGAGTTAATTTTATATCAAGATAAAATTTATGGGCTAAGATTTACGGTATCATCTGATGACGTATGTTGATGAGGACAGTGAGAAAGGTAAAACGTCTACTTTGGTTATGGAACTTAGAGTTTATCGCAGCCATACTAGCTGTCGTGACGAGAACGTAGGAACCTGACTCGGATGTACATACTGTAGTTATGAAACTTAGAGTCTCTCGCAGCCATACCGGTTGGCGTGGCGAAGATTCTAGATGACATGATTATAGGGTTGCATACTTTAGTTACGGAACCTGTCGTTTATCACACCTATGCTTACTTGCGTGGCGAGGATTCTAAGTGTCATAATTTTGGACAGACGTGTATGATTATCAGATTGTATCTTAAATTGATTCTTAAAGTATCATCTCAACACTTATCTATTTTTGTTATTACAGGACTTTATTCCATCGTTCTTTTGTTTGCTAGCAGTAGAAATACCTTCAGTCCTCAATCTAGTTCTTTTTGAGCTTCTATTCCTTGAGGATTCCTTGTTAAGTATGATAATTAGTGACTTGTAATTATGTTTGTGTCTTGAGTATTAGTATTGACTGAGTATTGCTTGTGAGTTTGTAAGTGTTTTCTAGTTGGACATGTGAGCAGTAGGCATTAATCTAGAGTTAACCCATAGCGTAGTGCCTTGTAGCAATAGTTCTATGATAGGTGTGTTATAGTTAGTATTGGCACTATAGATAGAGGAGAAAGAGTATCAGTAATGATGATCATTTGGAAGTAATAGTGCAAATAATTCGGGCAGTACAATTTTCGTACACAGTTGAGGTTATAAATAATTAGTGTATTAGTATGCACCTTGAGTATTAGAGACTGTGAGTATTTATATGTATACTTGTGGATTCAATTTTATCGTTTGAAGTGTGGGAATGAGTTATAATTTTTAAGAATTTTAAGGAGTTGAGATTTTATGTTATTAAAATGTTTGAGGACTCAATTTGATTCAATAAACATGGTCAAGGCTATAAAGATTTTAGAAGTAATTAAAATTTTTATTTCGATATTGAGTATTTGACTTTTGAGGAAGTATATGCATTTTATTTTGAATTGTTCAAGAAGTTAAACTTTGATGATCTTATTTTAAGGATTAATTTTTTTGGTGGGTAAGAAATGTATAATAGTATATGAGTGGATGAAGTGCATACGTAAGGATCTGTTGACTAGGGCATGATTGAGATGGCACTGCAAACAGACTTGGGTGTCCATCTAGAGTTGTATTAGGGAGAACAGTACTTAGTATGGTGTGTTTCACTTGGTGTGCACTTGAGTGATAAGAACAACTAGTATGAACAATTGTAGTAGGTAAGGAAGCTAGCAGTGAGTGTGCTTGTAGTAGAACTGTGGTATCTAAAGGGATAGAGGCATCAAACCTTGGATGCATCATTGACCTGTGCAATCACAACTAGGAATATTTCCAATCTATTTATCTTGAATGTTGCTTCTTTAGAACTTTACTGTCCTCCCTTGATGATATCACATTTATTGCCTTAATTGATTCTTTTGGATCTGTCTTCAGGATGTCGCCTAAGACACGATCTATGAGAGTGGGAGCACCAACTTTAGAGAGGTCTGCCACCTCTCCACCTGAGGGACAGACATCTGTAGTTCCTCCTACATCTCCGATGCATGTAGGAGTATCTGCACTTTTCGGGGATCCTCCTCCCCCACCTGTCCAGAGGATTGCCGCAGCTGTGACGGACAAACTTCCTCCTCCACTGACTCCGATTTTCGAAAGTGTGCTCATTGACGGGGCACAAATATTTACTTTGATCCAGGGCATGGTTGATGCCCAGAGAGTAACGGCAGACGCTCAGCGAGTTCAAGCTGAGGCTCAGAGGGTGCAAGCAGAAATATACCAGGCACAAACCGATCTGATAAGAGAGAGCATGGAGAATGCTCATCAGGTGACTCTCCAAGCTTTGGAGAGAGTAGCACAATACCAGCGGTGTCCTGGCCAACAGCAGCCAAGGACGTTTCAGTATAACCACCAGCAGTATCCTGGCCAGCGGCAGCCGAGGGCATTTCAGTATCAACAGCAGTACCCAGCACCAGTTCGTGTTCAGCAGGATCAACGGACTTGTCATTTTTGTAAGAAGCCAGGTCACCTTTGGGAGAGCTGTAGATTGAGGCTAGGACTTTGTTTGCGTTGTGGCGATGTAGGACACCGAATGAGGGATTGCCCTCTAGTTCAGTGTGCAGCTCCAAGTTTTAGAGATCCAGTTAGGCTACCTGTGGAACCGTATATTGCTCAGCACCCGCGAAGGGAACCACCCCAACAGGGCGGGGCATTTGCGATGACGGTCGAGGAGACCGATACTGCAGGTAATGTGTTAGCAGGTTCTGTTCCTTCCTTCCTTCTGTTCTTTCTATTTGATTGATTGACTGATTCCCTAGTACCGTAGTTTGTATGCATGATTTTCTTGTTAGAATGTAGTTAGTAGTGCACCCTGACAGAGACTGCAATCCTATGACAAAAGATACCATAACCATACATGTTTTCCTTAGATTGCATAATGAATGACTGTAGGTAGAATTTTCTCAGACCATGATTATTGGGGTTTGACCATAGCGAAGATTTATGAAGGGGTTATGACTTGACAAGAGAAACAAGATGCTTAAAATTCGAGGATAAACATTGATTTAAAGGAAGGGTTAAGAATTTAACATGGCATAGTTGATAATTTATTAGTTGTAGGAAGATTATGATATGATCGACGTTATCATTAAAATTTGAGGAAATTAAGGAGATTATCATTATATTTATTTGATTGCAAGATATGAATTTAAAATTTTATATTATTGTTACGCCCCAGTCCCAAAATACTGTTGGACCAGACACGTGGCAATGGCCAGCAGCACGCACCGATGGACAAACCCAATTTAATGGATCAATCACGGCAAACTTAAGCTGTAAAACAAGTCTACGACAACATGGCATAACTAATCTCATCCACAAAAGATATAAAATATGATCCACAGAATATAAGGAATGTAAATCATCAACCAGTCTCAACAAAGTGCTTCGGGGAACAACCTGATAAATATCCGATACAATGGTTCAACAGACGAAAATATAAATAACAGAATAAAGTAAATACTGAGTATTGAACATAGATGCTCAGGAAAAGTCTTCAGCTAATACCTCGTCCTCGGGTGTCGGAACAGCTCCTGTATCTGCTTCTGCTCCGGTCCCGTATACCTCGGGATAGATCTCGTCTGCAAATCCTGGGGACATAATCCATTCCAGGTCCTCAGGGGAAATAACAAGGTACAGATAACACAAGCCAAAATAAATGCAGTACAGCAGATAATGAAATAAATAGGGTAAGTATGTAACCATCTAAGTGAAATGCAAGATGAGAGCATCATGAGTACTTAGGCTGAGCCACTACAAGCTCTGTGTCGGGAAGCCGGTAGCGGTAATAACCGGTAATGTGTCTAGCTCTGCTACGAGAGCTACGACCTCACAATAGTAGTAGATATATATAGAACAGCCTGTAGCCTGTGTGTCTCTCCCCACCCAATGTAACCACGCATATCATGACCATAACGTCTCATGTCCATGTCAAGCGGGATCATAGCTAATGCACAAGTCATAAAGTATCTATGAATATAGTATCTCTGTCAAGTCCTGTATCCTATACAGAATTACCATAAATATCTCAGTAAGATCCTATCTCATAAATAGTGTCAAGTGTCCTGGGTCATAGTGTACTTGATAAGACAAGTACGAGGATATAAAGTGTCACGAATGTCCATCTCTAGATGACAATACACAACGCCGCGTACGGTGTTGGCACCCGACTAATAATCGGACGCTAAGTAAGTCACACGGTCCTAGGTTAAGCATGCACAACAAAGTAAATGAAGCAAGGAAAATATGTAACAATACTGCAGAGTTTGGCAAGGTACACTTGCCTGGGGTTTGAATACCAACAGTCGTCCCTGTATCAGTGGATCCTGTAGGTACTCCTCCAAAAGCTGTAATAAACATTACCAACAGTCTCAAAAGATATCAAATAGCTAGAAATGCCTGTCCTTAAGTACAATTTGGACACAAGGGCAAAAATGACATTTCTGGGCCAAAGCGGTGTCCACATGTGGGCCACTTTGCACCGAAAAGCATGTCAGGGTCAAAGGTCTCCAAATTCCTTAAACTCAGTGTCAACAAGTCAGGAACGATGATACGAACCCAACGGAACTTCCAGAATTGAATTCTGATGAGCCGATCACAAAATCGCCCGTCAAGTGGAGCCGGTGGGCCCACGATACACAATTTTGTCAACGTTCTCAGAATCGAACCAAACTTGGGTCACAGGACCAGCGTATTGCTACGAGTCCGATGGCACAAATTTTGTCTCGATCTGATGTGTGTACACAAAGTTACAACGTGTTCCAGAATGGACGGATACGGGACGTTGTCGGCGAATACGCGTTGATTCCGGTGTGCACGCACATCCAAATCAACTTCTGCAAAATCCTGTACGTCTGTATCAACGTCGCGCACATTTCGGTAAAGATCGCGTACGACCAATTCGTCCCGTTTGGCGAGGCGCACTCAGTTCTGGGGTAAAACATGGCGTTGTTTTTCCTATTTTTGGATCGCGGTTTGCGATCACCACAGGACGCGATACACCGAGCGGGTTGTACGGGCACCGAGAGGGTTACTGTCACTACCACATTCCGAAAATAGGGGTATTTTCGACTTTTTATATTATTTAATATTATGGTTGTTACAATTAAGTAATTGCATGATAGTATATTTAATTTAAATAATTATGTGATGTGTAATTAAATATAATATTATATACAGTGTTCATTTATTTTTGCTAGTAGACTTGACCTAGAAGCCCAGTGAACACCTGTCCGAATTATGGAATTCTGTATTTAATTGTTTTATCTAGAATTTATTTATAGGAGATTGTAATTAATTGCCGTATTTTATTTAATTATTGCGCATTGCCTTTGCTTCGATATTTGGAGCGCTACCCTAGCTTTTGTCTTCTAACAAATTTTGCAATCTTGCCCTAGACATGCCCGCCTTCCATTCTACTATTTTTGTAACTCATAATTATGCTCTCTGTACCTTATTTCTAGCTGCACAAAAATTGTCGTGAACGTTTATTTAATAAATTCCTATTTTGTATCGTTGTGTGTTCCAATCGAAATTGGAGGCAATCTTGACCTATTTTTTCCTGCGGCCCAAATTAGGGTAATCTTCTATTATGAGTCTTCTTCACTATTGGTATTGATGACCTGACCTGATTTTGGCCCCATGTACTCCTAATTAATTTTAGAACACAACTTGCATTTATTTCTAATTAAATTGACGATACTATTTTAACCGATTCTAAAAATCCCAATTTAATTCCAATGCCCTGCTATTTGAGCCCATACCAAACTTACAGCGCCCCCTGACCCTACAAAACACCGGACACCGAATCGCCCGCCAAATTTTCATCATTTCATGCGTCTGTGCAAATACCCAAATTTAAGGGGGCTAATTTGTAAATTTGCATTTTTGGTGTCAACACCCATTTGTTTAAACCAATGAGGAATCCCTAATATTTTTAACATCACCCTCATCCCCACATGAAGAAACCCTCATGTTAAATCTAGGCCATCCATTCAATGGGCCAATCCTAACCCTTGATTTCCTCCACACTCTCCCCTATTTAATGTCATGTCACATCAAGCCCTAATCCCCAAAACAAGCCCCCACCTCTCTCTCCTCCATCCTCACTCCAACGTAGGAGTTTCTCCTTCCTTTCTTCTTCTCTTTCCTTTCTTCTTCTTCTTTTTCTTCTTCTTCCTCTTTTACTTTGTTTTTTAAATTCAAAGAGAAGGGGGGATACTGCTCACCCTATCCCTACTGTTCACCCGAGCCCCTCCCTCTGCACTCCGGCGGCCCGCTGGCAGCAGCTCCCCACCTGCTCAGCCCTCCGGCGGCCCAGCCTAGCGCGAGCCCCTCGGCCTACTGCTCGAAGCTCCTCCCTCTGCCGTTCGACCTCCGGCCTCCCACCATCCCGACTACAGCCGACTCCCCTCCCTGCTGCTAACTCCGGCTGCACCCCTCCATTCTTCTCGCTGCGACTGAAGCCGACTGCCCCTGACTTCCTCTGCTGTTCAACTCCGGCGACCTCCTGCCGTACTCCGGCGGCCAGCAAGCCCGACCCCCTGTGAGCCTCTTCTCTCCCCTTCCTTCTTCTTATACATATATATATATATATATATATATATATATATATATGTGCATATATACATACGTATATATGTATGAGTATATATATAATATATGTATATGTATAATAGTTATTTAATTACTATGAATGTAAGTGTATGTATTTAATTTAATTTGTATATATATATGTATATATATATTGGTTTATTTTTATGATATCTATTTAATAAAAAGTATACTAGTATAATTTAAATTAGTATATGTATATGTATAATTATTTATTTTATTAATATTAAACATGTATAAGCATAGTATATATATATAAATTAGTATATGTATGTATTAATGTATATATATATATATATGATATACGAAAATGTTTATTTAGTATATATATGTATAAACGTATTTTGGAGTAGTGTAAATTAAATTAATGTATTAGTACTTATGTATTTATATGTATGCAATTAGGTATTTGATTAATGTGTAATTATTAATTGGTATATACGTATACAAATATTTTTAGTATATGTATGTAATTATTAATTGGTGAATACACGAAAATAAATATACATATTTATTTTGCTATATGTTTAATAAAAACATAATTTTAGTATATATGCTTGTTAAAGATATGTATATTTATATCTACTAGATGATCCTAGATGACCATTATCGTACCTAGCGTAGCCCTAAGGCCAGTATTTTTGACTGTGTGTTAGTGTAGCACCTGATACAAGTGTTATTATTGATATATGTCTTTAGGACTGTTGGTTCCTCCAGGCGATACTCTGGAACAGGACCTCGGTATTCACCAGCTAAGGACCCAAGGCAAGTACATTCTCTGATAATTTCTAATTCCTTGATAATTTCTATAAGTTCAGTAATCTAGAAATGTTACATCTGAATCCTGGACACTGTGCTACACGGACTAGTATATAGCTTGGATCTGCAGTCATGAGATGTTACATTGTTTATCGTATCGACATTATACATGACATTCATTAGACATTGATATTAGACATTGTACATGATATATTAGACAATGTTCGTGTATTCGTGACGTGTCATGATTGGATCCACAGTACTAGTTGGGGGCGGGGAAATTGCTAGTGAGAGATGTGATCAAATACCCATTGTATAATTAAAATATTATTGGTGTTAATCATACCCCCACGTATGATTAGCCAGACTATGTAGCAATCGTACATGTTCCCAAGCCGATCATATTTCGAAACTACTATTTCAAACACTTAGAATAGATTACAGTTCCCTATTTTAAATCATATACTACATCACCCGTATATGATACTGTACCTTGTTCTTTTCATTTTTATATATGCACTGACTGTATCATATTGCCTATTGCATGTCTCTTTACATTGCCTGTCTCTCTATTTTGCTATTTCATTATTTCACTGTCTTCTCAGTATCTAGCATCAACTATTTATTGCTTTATAGTGCTTATCAATTAAATAGAACTGTTATTTGAGATTTGTACTTTGCTCCTTCCTGACTGGAAATATTTTTCCAGACTATGCCTTAGAGGACCGCTGTCCGACACTTTATGGACCATATGGTGAGTAGCTGCAACTTGGGCTTGATAGTTTAGTTGTGATTCCGGGAGGTCTAGTCGGAATCACTAATCTTCTAGTTAGTTCTTTAGCAGACTATTTGGTACCGGATTTGTCTCCGGCTTACTTGTTGAGACTTGAATATTGTTGAGTTAGATTATTATATTTAGACTTGTATTGTATTTAATTTTATTTGTTCGATATCTTATCGTGCTGTAGTCCTGTGATTGAGTAGGTGTTCGTATTATTTTGTGTCATCCGTGCCTCCTTATGGAGATTGGATGCTTGTGTGAGATTGGCTAGATAGTATCTTGACCTTGACAGCGTTCTACCGCCGATGCTGCGGCGTAGGCTGGACGTACCCACGTACTCGTGCCCCAATTCCGGGTGCGGGTCGTGACACATTTTTAGTGGTGGCCCATGCAGGTCAGACTTCGCAAGTTATGCGATGTCGTGGTAGTGCAACGTCTTCGTTGTACTACTGCGTGCCTGCTATAGGACATAGGATATAGGATACTAGGATGAGAGAGGATACTCAATCATAATTTATTTGAAAGATTTCCTGGGATGACCCCATAAGAATCTTATTATAATTTCCAATTTAATTCCTTCGCCCTTGTTTCCGTCCGTCATCACTCGTTGATATTGAGTTTGATTCTTATTGACCAGTTGTTAAATTTAATTCTTGGTATCGTTGTTGAGTTAATTTTATATCAAGATGAATTTTACGGGCTAAAATTTACGGTATCATCTGATGACATATGTTGATGAGGACAGTAAGAAAGGTAAAACGTCTACTTTGGTTATGAAACCTAGAGTTTATCGCAGCCATATTAGCTGTCGTGACGAGAACGTAGGAACCTGACCTGGATGTACATACTGTAGTTATGAAACTGATAGTCTCTCGCAGCCATACCGGTTGGCGTGGCGAAGATTCTAGATGACATGATTATAGAGTTGCATACCTTAGTTACGGAACCTGTAGTTTATCGCATCTATGCTTACTGGCGTGGCGAGGATTCTAAGTGTCATGATTTTTGACAGACGTGTATGATTATCAGGTTGTATCTTAAATTGGTTCTTAAAGTATCATCTCAACACTTATCTATTTCTGTTATTACAGGACTTTATTTCATCGCTTCTTTTGTTTGCTAGCAGTAGAAATACCTTCAGTCCTCAATCCAGTTCTTTTGAGCTCCTATTCTCTAAGGATTCCTTGTTAAGTATGATGATTAGTGACTTGTAATTATGTCTGTGTCTTGAGTATTAGTATTGACTGAGTGTTGCTTGTGAGTTTGTAAGTGTTTCCTAGTTGGACATGTGAGCAGTAGGCATTAATCTAGAGTTAACCCATAGCGTAGTGCCTTGTAGCAATAGTTCTATGATAGGTGTGTTATAGTTAGTATTGGCACTATAGATAGAGGAGAAAGAGTATCAGTGATGATGATCATTTGGAAGTAATAGTGCAAATAATTCGGGCAGTACAATTTTCGTACACAGTATTAGTATGCACCTTGAGTATTAGAGACTGTGAGTATTTATATGTATACTTGTGGATTTAATTTTATCGTTTGAAGAGTGGAATGAATTGCAATTTTTAAGAATTTTAAGGAGTTGAGGTTTTTATGTTATTAAAATGTTTGAGGATTCAATTTGATTCAATGAGCCTAGACAAAGCTGTAAGGATTTTTGGAAGTGATTAAATTTTTGTTTCAGCTTCTGAACATCTGACTTTGAGGAAAGTATATACATTTTACTTTAAATTGTTCAAGGAGTTAGTTTTGAGGACCTTATTATGAGGATAAAATTTTATAATAGAAGAGATATAAATTAGTATATGAGTGGATGAGGTGCATGTGTAAGGATCTGTTGACTTGGACATGATTGAGATGGTACCACAAACAGACTTGGGTGTCCATTTAGAGCTGTATTAGGGAGAACAGTACTTAGTATGGTGTGTTACATTTGATATGCACTTGAGTGATAAGGATAGCTAGTATCAACAATTATAGTAGGTAAGAGAGCTAGCAGTGAGTGTGCTGGTAGTAAAAACTAGGGTACTAAAGAGATAGAGGTATCAAACCTTGGATGCATTATTAAACCATAGATATATTAAAGATTCTTGGTATCAAATTTAGGTATCAATAGGCAGGTGTATGCAATGAGGATGTAATCATGGATGTCTTGTGGACTAATGATTAGTTGATATGGATATCAGTGTACAGGAATAGGAATTAGTTAGTGAATGTGCCAGAATTAAGTGTATGCTAGAGATAGAAGATACTGCAAGAATATGTTAGTAGGTCCTTCTTTCTTTCCTCATATTCTTTTTCGTCTTCTGATCGATTGATTCCCTAGTACTGTAGCTTGTATTCATGATTTTTGTTAGAATGTAGTTAGTAGTACACCCTGATGCAGAGACTGCAATACCATGACAAAAGACACCATGACCGTACATATTCCCCTTAGATTGCATGTTGTACGATTGTAGGAAGGATTTTCTTAGACCATGATTTTTGGGGTTTGACCATGACGAAGATTCATGAAGGGGTTATGACTTGACAAGAGAGACAAGATGATTAAAATTCGAGGATAAACATCGATTTAAATAAAGGGTCAAGAATTTAACATGGCAGAATTGATGATTTATTAATTTTAGGAAGGATATGATATGATTGAGGTTATCATTAGAATTTGAGAAAATTAAAGAAATTATCATTATATTTATTTAATTACAAGTTAGGAATTTTTAAATTTTATAATTGGATGTTGCATTTGGAGAATCCATGAGTATCGCATTGTTGAGTATTTTGAGGAAAGAGGAAATCGAGGAATAAAATCATTGATGGATTAATGTTTGAATTCACACTTTTTGGGACGAGATTTACATTTTATATGTGTGCATTGATTAAAATCAAATTAGAGGAGTGAATATTAAATTCCGAGTATTGAATTATTAACTAAAAAATTTCGGGGAATTTTTTGATAAAAATGGACTTTGATTTTATTTCGAGGATTTTTCAGGAATGCAATAATTTCAGAATTTTTGAAAATTGTGAAAGGACATTGTGGATTATTACCTGATTTCGTAGTTGATGAATTTAAACTTTGAGGGAAAATAATAATGTGTATGAATAAACACTACTATGAGGATTTTAAATTTCGAGGACGAAATTCTTTTAAGGAGGGTAGACTTGTCACTACCACATTCCGAAAACAGGGGTATTTTCGACTTTTTATATTATTTAATATTATGGTCGTTACAATTAAGTAATTGCATGATAGTATATTTAATTTAAATAATTATGTGATGTGTAATTAAATATAATATTATATACAGTGTTTATTTATTTTTGCTAGTAGACTTGACCTAGAAGCCCAGTAGATGAACACCTGTCTGAATTATGGAATTCTGTATTTAATTGTTTTATCTAGAATTTATTTATAGGAGATTGTAATTAATTGCCGTATTTTATTTAATTATTGCGCATTGCCTTTGCTTCGATATTTGGAGCGCTACCCTAGCTTTTGTCTTCCAACAAATTTTGCAATCGTGCCCTAGACATGTCCGCCTTCCATTCTACTATTTTTGTAACTCATAATTATGCTTTCTGTACCTTATTTCTAGCCGCACAAAAATCGTCGCGGACGTTTATTTAATAAATTCCTATTTTGTATCGTTGTGTGTTCCAATCGAAATTGGAGGCAATCTTGACCTATTTTTTCGGACGGCCCAAATTAGGGTAATCTTCTGTTCTGAGTCTTCTTCACTATTGGTATTGATGACCTGACCTGATTTTGGCCCCATGTACTCCTAATTAATTTTAGAACACAACTTACATTTATTTCTAATTAAATTAAGGATACTATTTTAACCGATTCTAAAAATCCCAATTTAATTCCAATGCCCTGCTATTTGAGCCCATACCAAACTTACAGCGCCCCCTGACCCTACAAAACACCGGACACCGAATCGCCCGCCAAATTTTCATCATTTCATGCGTCTGTGCAAATACCCAAATTTAAGGGGGCTAATTTGCAAATTTGCATTTTTGGTATCAACACCCATTTGTTTAAACCAATGAGGAATCCCTAATATTTTTAACATCACCCTCATCCCCACATGAAGAAACCCTCATGTTAAATCTAGGCCATCCATTCAATGGGCCAATCCTAACCCTTGATTTCCCCCACACTCTCCCCTATTTAATGTCATGTCACATCAAGCCCTAATCCCCAAAACAAGCCCCCACCTCTCTCTCCTCCATCCTCACTCCAACGTAGGAGTTTCTCCTTCCTTTCTTCTTCTTTTTCCTTTCTTCTTCTTCTTTTTCTTCTTCTTCCTCTTTTACTTTGTTTTTTAAATTCAAAGAGAAGGGGGGGATACTTCTCACCCTATCCCTACTGTTCACCCGAGCCCCTCCCTCTGCACTCTGGCGGCCCGCTGGCAGCAGCTCCCCACCTGCTCAGCCCTCCGGCGGCCCAGCCTAGCCCGAGCCCCTCGGCCTACTGCTCAAAGCTCCTCCCTCTGCCGTTCGACCTCCGGCCTCCCACCATCCCGACTACAGTCGACTCCCCTCCCTGCTGCTAATTCCGGCTGCACCCCTCCATTCTTCTCGCTGCGACTGAAGCCGACTGCCCCTGACTTACTCTGCTGTTCAACTCCGGCGGCCAGCAAGCCCGACCCCCTGTGAGCCTCTTCTCTCCCCTTCCTTCTTCTTATACACATATATATATATATATATATATATATATATATATATATATATATGTGCATATATACATACGTATATACGTATGAGTATATATATAATATATGTATATGTATAATAGTTATTTAATTAATGTGAATGTAAGTGTATGTATTTAATTTAATTTGTATATATATATGTATATATATATTGGTTTATTTTTATGATATCTATTTAATAAAAAGTATACTAGTATAATTTAAATTAGTATATGTATATGTATAATTATTTATTTTATTAATATTAAACATGTATAAGCATAGTATATATATATAAATTAGTATATGTATGTATTAATATATATATATATATATATATATATATATATATATATATATATATATATATATATATATATATATATGATATATGAAAATGTTTATTTAGTATATATATGTATAAACGTATTTTGGAGTAGTGTAAATTAAATTAATGTATTAGTACTTATGTATTTATATGTATGCAATTAGGTATTTGATTAATGTGTAATTATTAATTGGTATATACGTATACAAACATTTTTAGTATATGTATGTAATTATTAATTGGTGAATACACGAAAATAAATATACATATTTATTTTGCTATATGTTTAATAAAAACATAATTTTAGTATATATGCTAGTTAAAGATATGTATATTTATATCTACTAGATGATCCTAGATGACCATTATCGTACCTAGCGTAGCCCTAAGGCCAGTGTTTTTGACTGTGTGTTAGTGTAGCACCTGATACAAGTGTTATTATTGATATATGTCTTTAGGACTGTTGGTTCCTCCAGGCGATACTCTGGAACAGGACCTCGGTATTCACCAGCTAAGGACCCAAGGCAAGTACATTCTCTGATAATTTCCAATTCCTTGATAATTTCTATAAGTTCAGTAATCTAGAAATGTTACATCTGAATCCTGGACACTGTGCTACACGGACTAGTATATAGCTTGGAACTGCAGTCATGAGATGTTACATTGTTTATCGTATCGACATTATACACGACATTCATTAGACATTGATATTAGACATTGTACATGATAAATTAGACAATGTTCGTGTATTCGTGACGTGTCATGATTGGATCCACAGTACTAGTTGGGGGCGGGGAAATTGCTAGTGAGAGATGTGATCAAATACCCATTGTATAATTAAAATATTATTGGTGTTAATCATACCCCCACGTATAATTAGCCAGACTATGTAGCAATCGTACATGTTCCCAAGCCGATCACATTTCGAAACTACTATTTCAAACACTTAGAATAGATAACAGTTCCCTATTTTAAATCATATACTACATCACCCGTATATGATACTGTACCTTGTTCTTTTTATTTTCATATATGCACTGACTGTATCATATTGCCTATTGCCTGTCTCTTTACATTGCCTGTCTCTCTATTTTGCCATTTCATTATTTCACTGTCTTCTCAGTATCTAGCATCAACTGTTTATTGCTTTATAGTCCTTATCAATTAAATGGAACTGTTATTTGAGATTTGTACTTTGCTCCTTCCTGACTGGAAATATTTTTTCAGACTATGCCTTAGAGGACCGCTGTCCGACACTTTATGGACCATATGGTGAGTAGCTGCAACTTGGGCTTGATAGTTTAGTTATGATTCTGGGAGGTCTAGCCGGAATCACTAATCTTCTAGTTAGTTCTTTAGCAGACTATTTGGTACCGGATTTGTCTCCGGCTTACTTGTTGAGACTTGAATATTGTTGAGTTAGATTATTATATTTAGACTTGTGTTGTATTTAATTTTATTTGTTCGATATCTTATCGTGCTGTAGTCCTGTGATTGAGTAGGTGTTCGTATTATTTTGTGTCATCCGTGCCTCCTTATGGAGATTGGATGCTTGTGTGAGATTGGCTAGATAGTATCTTGACCTTGACAGCATTCTACCGCCGATACTGTGGCGTAGGCTGGACGTACCCACGTACTCGTGCCCCAATTTCGGGTGCGGGTCATGACAATTACACAGTCTACGCGTTGCAACAGACGGAATTGAAAACAGAATTACGAGGTGAGAGGAAACGTTACCTGAACTGGGCTCCGAGAAGTCTGAATTCTCGTGTCCTGCTTGTGTCCTGGTCGAGCTCTTTTGTCTGTGTCCGCTGCTCATGTCCTGCTCGAGAGCTCTCGTGTCCGCTGCTAGGGCTGCATCGACCAGCGGAGAGGTGCTCGCGGCAGCAGCGGCGAGGTCAGCAGCGGCTTGGGGCTGCTGTGGAGTCGCTCGGCGGTTCAACAGGGTCGAGATCGGCTCTGACGAGTATGGGGGAAGGGGTGGCGGACACGGCTACGCCGGCGAGTGCTGCGGTCGACGGGATGAGGATGGTTGGGTTCTGTCGGCGGGTGGTCCGGTGTATAGGGAGAGGGAGATGGTGATGGTCGGCCGCGGCTTGGGGGACGGCGCTGCGGTGGAAGAGGGATGTGTAGAAGGCGGCGACGGCGGATTCCTAGGGTTGCGGCTGGGCACGCACGCCAAGGGGGGGTTTATACAACTGCTACAGGAATTTCGACGGAGGAATTCTAGTATTCTGTGGGTGTTGCGGGTCCGGGTCGGGTTGACTCGGATCTGACCCGACCCGACCCGCTAAGCTGGGTTGGCCTGGTTCGGTTCAGTTAAGTTTGGTTCGGTTTATATATCCAATAGCTTTTAGGGCTTTAAACGCGTTTCCGGAGTCCAATAAATTCACCGAAAATTACCCTATGTCCACTTTTCCGTTTTACACCATAAATTATTATTTTCATAATAATTTAACACCAATTAACAGCATTAAAAAAATCTTTCAATCACAATTACCTTAGTTCTTCATCCAAAAAAATACGAAAAGTTGGGAAAAATTATATTAAAATTATTCTGAAAAATCAGGGTGTTTACAATCTACCCCTCTTAAGAGGATTGCATCCTCGCAATCAAAGAATAAGCTACTAAAGGAAGAACTAGGAAATTACAAGAATGCTTAGTTTATAACTGCATCCGCAAACAAGTGAGGATAACGCTGGCGCATACTATCCTCCCGTTCCCAGGTCGATTCGTCAGGAGAATGATATTTCCAAGCTACACGAACCAGTCTAATTGTCTGTCCTTGCAATGTCTTCTCACTGTAGTCGAGGATGCCAACTGGTTGTTCTTTATATCTCAAGCTTGGGCCCACTGCGATCTCTGAATGATCGACTATGTGACTTGGGTCGGTCACGTACCTTCTCAGCTATGAGACGTGGAATACGTCATGCACTCCCTCTAAGGATGGAGGTAATGCAAGACGATAAGCCACCTCACCAATGCGCTCTAGAATATCAAATGGCCCAATATACCTTGGGCTCAACTTGCCTCTGCTCCCAAATCGAATGGTACCTCGAGTGGGCAAAATCCTCAAGAATACATGCTATCCTTCTTTGAACTCTAGGGGATGTCTGTGAGTATCTGCCCAATGCTTTTGTCTGTCCTGAGCCGCTCGAAGATGATTCTGAATCTGTTTTACCTTCTCCACTGTCTGTGTTACCAATTCTGGACCCAGTATTTGACGTTCACCAACGTCACTCCAACATACTAGCGATCAGCACTTTCTATCGTACAATACCTCGAATGGTGCCATCTGAATGCTGGCCTGATATCTGTTATTGTAGAAGAACTCCACCAAGTGCAAATGATCTTTCCAAGATCCTCCAAAGTCTAGCATACACGATCGCAATGTATCCTCCAAGATCTGAATCGTGCGCTCCGATTGACCATCTGTCTGTGGATGGTAAGCTGTGTTGAATTTGAGTCTGGTGCCCAGACTCTCTTGCATGCTTCTCCAGAAATAAGATGTAAATCTTGAATCTCGATCCGATATAATACTAACTAGCACTCCATGTAATCTGACGATTTGTCGCATATACATGTCGGCTAGTACCTCTGTGGACTGTCCAATTCTAAATGGCAAGAAATGTGCCGATTTAGTGAATCGATCCACGATAACCCATACCGCATCTCTTCCGCTGGGGCTCCTTGGAAATCCTGTGACAAAATCCATGGTGATGTGCTCCCACTTCTATTCTGGTATAGGTAGCGACTGTAACATACCTGCAGTCCTCTAATGCTCGGCCTTTACTTGCTGACAGACTAAACATTTAGCCACAAATTTTGCAATCTCTCTTTTCATTCCATGCCACCAATAATACTGTCTCAAGTCTCGGTACATCTTGGTTCCTCCTGGGTGAACAGAGTACATAGAGCTATGTGCTTCAGTCATTAACTCCTGTCTCAATTCTCCATTTGGAACATACAGGCGATTCCCAAACCTTTATGTCCCGTCTTCATGTATGCAAATTCCTGTCTGTATGCCTGCTTCTGTCCTCTCTTTTAGTCTTCAGAATCTAGCATCGGTGGGCAATGCCTCTTTAATTCTTTCCATAAGTGACGACTTAACTTCAAGATTAGCCAGCACGCCACTCTGTCCTGGTAAAACAACCTCTATCTGAAGCTCCTGTAGATCTCTCAATAACTCGGGTTGCATCATCAAGAAATATGCCGTAGGCTTCCTGTTGAGTGCGTCTGCAACGACATTCGTCTTTCCCGGATGATACTGTAGATCTATATCAAAGTCTACCATCAACTCCAGCCAACGTCTCTGCCTTATGTTGAGCTCCTTCTGAGTATATACATACTTCAGACTCTTATGATCTGTAAAGATGTCTACCTTCTCACCATAGAGATAGTGCCTCCAAATCTTCAGTGCAAATATAACTGCTGCTAGCTCCAGATCGTATGTTGTGTAATTCTTCTCGTGAACCTTCAACTGTCTCGATGCATAAGCAATGACTTTGCCATGTTGCATCAAAACACATCCTAGTCCACTACCTGATGCATCATTGTAAACAACAAAACCTCCTGACCCTGAAGGAAGAGTCAAGACAGGTGCTGTTGTTAATCTTCTCTTCAATTCTTCAAAAGCCTTCTGGCAGTCTTCTGTCCATATAAACTCCTGGTCTTTACGTGTCAACTTTGTCATAGGCTCTGCAATCCTTGAGAAATTTTCTACAAACATTCGGTAATATCCCGCAAGTCCGAGAAAACTTCTCACCTCTGCAACTGATGTGGGTGTAGGTCAAGTCTCTATTGCAACAACTTTCTCTGGATCAACTGAAAGTCCTTCTCCTGAGATGATATGTCCCAAGAAAGGTACTTTATCCATACAAAACTCACACTTACTGAGTTTGGCATATAACTTCTCCTGTCTCAATGTCTCTAACACAATTCTGAGATGCTCCTCGTGCTCTTCGGGGCTCTTGGAATACACTAGAATGTCATCAATGAACACAACCACAAATTTATCCAAGAACTGATGAAAGACTATGTTCATCAAACTCATAAATACTGCTGGCACGTTGGTTAAACCAAACGGCATTACCAAGAACTCATAATGTCCATACTTGGTCCTGAAAGCTGTCTTCGGTATGTCTTCCTTCCTTACTTTGATCTGATGATAGCCGGATCTAAGGTCAATCTTCGAGAATACCCTAGCACCACTCAATTGATCGAATAGATCATCAATGCGTGGTAAGGGATACTTATTCTTGATGGTCACAGCATTTAGTGCCCTGTAGTCAATGCACAACCGTACTGTTCCATCCTTCTTCGGCACAAATAATATGGGTGCTCCCTAAGGTGAAACACTGGGCCGGATAAAACCCTTCTTCAGAAGATCATCAACTTGTTCCTTCAACTCTACTAACTCCTTAGGTGCTAGACGATATACTGATGAAGTGATAGGCTCTGCTCCTGGAGTTAAGTCTATTGTCAATTCTATTTCCCGATCAGGCGGTAAACCTGGAAGATCATTAGGAAATACATCCACAAACTCTGATATGACTCTTGGGTAACCTGTCTTCCCTTCTACAGATAGTACCCTAAGAGTAGGCTGAACTCCTTGTTCTACTGCTCTTCGAAGAAACTCAAATTCTGGATATCCAGACGGTCTAAATATAACCCGTCCAAGTCGACAATCAAGAGTCGCATGGTACTGACTTAACCAGTCCATACCAAGTACAACATCATAATCCGGCATGAAAAAGATCAGAAATTGAGCGCGCATCTCTCTTCCACAGACTACTACAGAACATAATCTACAGACGTCACTAACCGGAATAATTCTACCTCCCGTAAGAATTCTCTTCATCTTCGGAAGGGGTGCGGTAGCTACTCTATGGGTGGCTACAAAGCTAGCTGCTATAAATGAATGCGATGCTCCAGAATCAAATAAAGCTACAGCTGGTAATGGAGCTACTAAAATTGTACCTGCGATAACCTCTGTAGTAGCTTCCTCCTCAACAGCCATTGTGAATGCTTGTCCTCGTCCCTGAACTGGACCTCTCTGCTGCTGAGCCTGCTAAAATAGAGCTGCCTGCGGTGCCAGTGGTGGTCTCTGCTGGTATCCTCCTAGAGTTGGTAGTCTGACTCCTCCAACTCCTGTCTGCGGTGCTCCTACTGCTGGATAAGCTGGTCGTGGTGCAGGTAAAGCTAGTCTCGGTGCTCCGTCTCTGCGTTCAGAACAGTCCCTGGCTAGATGCTGGTTAGATCCGCAGCTCAGACATAGTCCCAACTTACGCCTGCACTCTCTCTCAAAGTGTCCTACCTTGCCGCAGTAGTGACAGGTAGGAAGAGATATGGCCCTGTGTGCTGCTCTATCTGGCATACTCCTCTGGGATCGTTTTGCAGTATCCCTATGTGCTGTCCTGGATGGTGCTGATGTGATTGGCCTCTTCAGATTTGACTCCCTTCTAGCGACGCGCTCCATGCGTCGTGCTGCTGCAAGGATGTCGGTATATGATGTAGGTACGACCGATCCAATCAGCCTCTGGAGTTCGAACTTCAGTCCGTCAAAGAACTTCTCAGCTTTCTCTTCCTCTGTCGAGATCAAGGTTGGGGCGAAGCGACTTAGGGAAATAAATTCCGCGTTGTATTCTTCCACTGTCATATTGCCTTGGATAAGGCGGTTGAACTTGTCCCTGAGCTCCGACCGTGCTACTGCTGGAATATACATCTCTCGAAAGAGTCTGAAGAACTCTTCCAAAGTGACTCGGTCCTGTCCGAGCCTCCTCTTTTCTGCTAACCACCAATGATGTGTATTTTCAGTCAACTGCATCCTTATCGCAGTCATCCATTTCTCTCTCGGAAGTTCAGCTGCTTCCAACTGGTGCTGTATGTTCGTGAGCCATTCATGAACTTCTGTTGGCCCCTCTTTACCAAAAAATGTACGAGGCTTGCGCTGACGGAAATCAGTGATAGATCCCGTCGTTGATTGCCTCGCTGGTGGATTTGCCTGCTCCAATACGGATACCAGACTGGTCCTCAGATACTCTGCTTCCTGACGATGGGCCTCTTACTGAATCTACTGTTGAGCTTACATCATGGCATACGTCATCTGGAACATCTGTTGTCCGTCTATGGCTTGTCCTGGAGGGAAAACTGGCATCTGTGGAGTGAACTGTGGCGGAGGTGGGATATCATCTCGCCGGAACCTTGGATTAGGCTGACCGGTTTGATTGCTCTGCGATGTTTGTCCTCCGTTGCTTGGTGTCACTCCATCTACATAAGTAACCACAGCGTCGTGTGGCGTATCCAAGGGAATCTCATCTCCGTTCCTGGGATCCATTACTCTGCAACCAAAAGATAAACTGTAAGAACGCTCAGAGAAATTAACTCAGGATGCAAATCAAGTAACAAATTTGAGTTTGATATAGAGTTCAAAAATGGTTCAAATAATGGATGAGATCCTATAACTTATCCTATCCTTAGGGTAGGCTTGTTCAGTCTCTAAGTTGAAACTGAACAATTTTATCGTGGACCTGCATGGGCCACCACAAAAACCATGTCACGCCCCAGTCCCAAAATACCGTGGGACCAGACACGTGGCAATGGCTAACAGCACGCACCGATGGACAAACCCAATTTAATGGATCCATCAGGACATACTTAAGCTGTAAAACAAGTCTACGACAACATGGCACAACTAATCTCATCCACACAAGATATAAAATATGATCCACAGAATATAAGGAATGTAAATCATCAACCAGTCTCAACAAAGTGCTTCGGAGAATAACTCAATAAATATCTGATACAATGGTTCAACAGACCAAAATATAAATAACAGAATAAAGTAAATACTGAGTATGGAATATAGATGCTCAGGAAAAGTCTTCAGCTAACACCTCGTCCTCGGGTGTCGGAACAGCTCCTGTATCTGCTTCTGCTCCGGTCCCGTATACCTCGGGATAAATCTCGTCTGTAAATCCTGGGGACATAATCCATTCCAGGTCCTCAGGGGACATAACAAGGTACAGATAATACAAGCCAAAATAAATACAGTACAGTAGATAATGAAATAAATAGGGTAAGTATGTAACCATCTAAGTGAAATGCAAAATGAGAGCATTACGAGTACTCAGGCTGAGCCACTACAAGCTCTGTGTCGGGGAGCCGGTAGCGGTAATAACCGGTAATGTGTCTAGCTCTGCTACGAGAGTCTACGACCTCACAATAGTAGTAGATATATATAGAACAGCCTATAGCCTGTGTGTCTCTCCCCACCCAATGTAACCACACATATCATGACCATAACGTCTCATGTCCATGTCAAGCGGGATCATAGCTAATGCACAAGTCATAAAGTATCTATGAATATAGTATCTCTGTCAAGTCCTGTATCCTATACAGAATCACCATAAATATCTCAGAAAGATCCTGTCTCATGAATAGTGTCAAGTGTCCTTGGTCATAGTGTACTTGATAAGACAAGTACGAGGATATAAAGTGTCACGAATGTCCATCTCTAGATGACAATACACAACGCCGCGTACGGTGTTGGCACCCGACTAATAATCGGACGCTAAGTAAGCCACACGGTCCTAGGTTAAGCATGCACAACAAAGTAAATGAAGCAAGAAAAATATGTAACAATACTGCAGAGTTTGGCAAGGTACACTTATCTGGGGTTTGAATACCAACAGTCATCCCTGTATCAGTGGATCCTGTAGGTACTCCTCCAAAAGTTGTAATAAATATCACCAACAATATCAGAAGATATCAAATAGCTAGAAACGCCTGTCCTTAAGTCCAATTTGGACACAAGGGCAAAAATGATACTTCCGGGCCAAAGCGGTGTCCACATGTGGGCCACTTTGCACCGAAAAGCATGTCAGGGTCAAAGGTCTCCAAATTCCTCAAACTCAGTGTCAATAAGTCAGAAATGATGATACAAATCCAACGAAACTTCCAAAATTGGATTCCGATGAGCCGATCACAAAATCGCCCGTCAAGTAGAGCCGGTGGGCCCACGATACGCAATTTTGTCAACGTTCTCAGAATCGAACCAAACTTGAGTCACAGGACCTGCGTATTGCTACGAGTCCTATGGCGTAAGTTTCGTCTCGATCCTACGTGTGTACACAAAGTTACAGCATGTTCTAGAATGGACGGATATGGGGTGTTGTCGGCGGATACGCGTTGATTCCGGTATGCACGCACTTCCAAATCAACTTCTGCGAAATCCTGCACGTCCGTATCAACGTCGTGCATGTTTTGGTAAAGACCGCGTGCGACCAAGTCGTCCAGTTTGGCGAGGCACACTCAGTTCTAGGATAAAATAGGGCATTATTTTTCCTATTTTTGGATCGCGGTTTGCGATCACCACAGGACGCGATGCACCGAGCGAATTACACGGGCACCGAGAGGGTTACACAGTCTACGCGTTGCAACAGACGGAATCAAAAACAGAATTACGAGGTGAGAGGAAACGTTACCTGAACTGGGCTACGAGAAGTCTGAATTCTCGTATCCTGCTCGTGTCCTGGTCGAGCTCTTTTGTCTGTGTCCGCTGCTCGCGTCCTGGTCGAGAGCTCTCGTGTCCGCTGCTAGGGCTGCGTCGACCGACGGAGAGGAGCTCGCGACGGCAGCGACGAGGTCGGCAGCGGCTTGGGGCTGCTGTGGAGTCGCTCGGCGGTTCAGCAGGGTCGAGATGATCGGACAGTTTCGGGGTGTCGTTCAGGCGATGAGCGACTGGGATCAGGCGGTGATCAGCGGGGTCGAGATCGGCTCCGACGAGTATGGGGGAAGGGGTGGCGGACACGGCTACGTCGACGAGTGCTGCGGTCGACGGGATGAGGGTGGTTGGGTTCTGTCGGCGGGTGGTACGCTGTATAGGGAGAGGGAGATGGTGATGGTCGGTCGCGGCTTGGGGGACGGCGCTGCGGTAGAAGAGGGATGTGCAGAAGGCGGCGGCGGCGGATTCCTAGGGTTGCGGCTGCGCACGCATGCCAAGGGGGGTTTTATACAGCTGCTACAGGAATTCCGGCGGGGGAATTCTAGGGTTCTGTGGGTGTTGCGGGTCCGGGTCGGGTTAACTCGGATCCGACCCGAACCGACCCGCTAAGCTGGGTTGGCCTGGTTCGGTTCAGTTAGGTTTCGTTCGGTTTATATATCCAATAGCTTTTAGGGCTTTAAACGCGTTTCCGGAGTCCTATAAATTCACCGAAAATTACCCTATGTCCGGTTTTTCGTTTTACACCATAAATTATTATTTCCATAATAATTTAACACCAATTAACAGCGTTAAAAAATCTTTCAATCACAATTACCTTGGTTCTTCATCCAGAAAAATACTGAAAAGTTGGGAAAAATTATATTAAAATTATTCTGAAAAATCAGGGTGTTTACAATTATGGATGTTGCATTTGAAGAATCCATAAGCATCACATTGTTGAATATTTTGAGGAAAAAAGAAATCAAGAAATAAGATCATTGATGGATTAGTGTTTGGATTCAGACTTTTTGGGAGGAGATTTCAATTTTTATATATATGCATTGATTGAAATTAAATTTGAGGAGTAGATATTAGATTTCGAGTATTTAATTATTAACTTAAAATTTTGGAGGAAATTGTGATAAAAATGGAATTTGATTCTTATTTCGAGGATTTTCAGGAATACGGTAATTACAGAATTTTGGAAATTATGAAATGACAATGTGGATCACTTCCTGATTTCGTGGTTGATGAATTTAAAATTTTGAGGGAAAATAAATATGTGTATGAATAAATACTACTATAAGAATTTAAATTTTGAGGACAAAATTCCTTTAAGGAGGGTAGACTTGTCACTACCACATTCTAAAAACAGGGGTATTTTCGATTTTTATATATTATTAATATTATGGTAGTTATATTAAATAATTTCTTGAGATGTGTATTTAAATATATTATATAAATACAGTGTTCATTAATGTTTGAGCTGGTAGACTTGACCTAGAAGCCCACTAGATGAACACCTGATCGAATTATAGGATTACGTATTAATTTGTATTAATTAGAATTTAATTGTTGGAGGTAGTAATTAATTACCGTAATTTATTTAATTGTTGCACCTTACCGTTGCTTCGATATTTGGAGCACTACCCTAGCTTTTGCCTTCCAACAAATTTCACAACCTTGCCCTAGACGTGCCCGCCTTCCATTCTGACCTTTTTGCAACTCGTAATTATGCTTTCTTGTGCTTCATTTTAGCCGCACAATATTCGTCGCAGACGTTTATTTAATTTTTAGATAAATTCCAACTTTGTTTCGTTGTGCGTTCCAATCGAAATTGGAGGCAATCTTGATCCATTTTTCGTGCAACCCAAATTAAGGTAATATTCTGTTCTGAGTCTCTTCACTAATAATATTTGTGACCCGACCTAATTTTGGCCCCATGTACTCCTAATTAATTTTAGAATACAGCTTGTATTTATTTCTAATTAGATTGGGGATACCATTTTGACTAATTCCGTAAATCCTGATTTAATTCCAGTACCCTACTAATTAAGCCCATACAAAACACATAATGCCCCCTCATCCTACAAAACACCAAATACCAAATCGCCCACCAAATTTTCATCATTTATGTGTTTGTGCAAATACCCAAATTTAAGGGGGCTAATTTACAAATATTGAATTAGGTGTCAACACCCCATTGGTTCAAACCAAATGGAGAGCCCATATATTTGACTAGTCAACAACCCTCATCCTTACATGAAGGAATTCCTCCATGTCAAATCTTGACCACACATTCAAGAGGGGTGCATCAAGACCACTCATTTTTCCACTCACCATCCTATTTAATGTCCCATCACCCACACTCTTCCCAACCTAGACCTAGTCCCCAAACCTAGGGAAGCCCCCATCATCCTTTCCTCACTCAACCGTAGCCACTCTCCATTTCTCCATTTTTCCTTTCTTCTTCTCTTCTTTTTTTTTCTTCTTCTTCTTCCTTTCTTCTCCTTCTCCTTTGTTTTTTTTTCAAATTTTACAAAGGGGGGGAAATCTCCACACTGTTCACTGTACATCACCCCGGCCAAGCCCCGACCCCGGCCCGGCCGAGCTCCGACCACTCCTAGTCTTCCCCGACGATAGCCTGTATCCCCTCTCCGGCCTGCAATCCTCGGCCACCACCACGGGAATCACCTCCACCATCATCATCAACTACCACCACCAGTACTCGTGCCCCAATTCCGGGTACGGGTCGTGACACGAAAGCAACAAACGATAACGAAAACTAGGCAACAAAAGATGCAGCGGAGAGGTCCCTTCTGACTCTGCCGCTAAGTCGATCTCGGGGGCGCGGTCCACTGAATATGGGAATCGATTCCGAAGAAACAAATCCATAAAGAGGATGGGTTCTTATTTTAATCTATCCCGATCAAACGATATCGTCTTGTATTTCTTAGCCGCGCTCCCCGAATAGGGGGAACGGGGCACCACATGTAGAATAGGTAGCGTATTCTTTGAATGCGTAAAAATGACTTGTATCGAGAATATGCCACTAAACGACAACCTGGGTCTCTGTGCAAAATCATCATCACAGCCGTCCTCTCGATCATCGTGCAGTACTTTTGTCAGGTGCCAGGTTCACTGATTTGTTTGACAAATTCATCCGAGGAATACGAAGAGTTCCTCGAACAACTTTATACTGTATTAAAAATAAACGTATTTTAAACTTTACGCAAGAGGGTAAAGCAACCTTTTATGCAGAACAGTCTTGAAGCACTGCTTTACGCGGACAGCTCTGAAGCTATATTTTATGCCACACAGGTCTGAAGACCTATTTTACGCGGACAGCTCTGAAGCTATATTTTACGCCAAACAGCTTTGAAACTCTGTTTTATGCGGACAGTTCTGAAGCCATATTTTACGCCAAACAGCCTTGAAACTCTGTTTTACGCGGACAGCTCTGAAGCCATATTTTACGCCACACAGCCTTGAAGCTCTGTTTTACGCGGACAATTCTGAAGCCATATTTTACGCCAAACAGCTTTGAAGCTCTGTTTTACGCGGACAGCTCTGAAGCTATATTTTACGCCAAACAGCTTTGAAACTCTGTTTTATGCGGATAGTTCTGAAGCCATATTTTATGCCACACAGCCTTGAAGCTCTGTTTTACACGAACTTCATGTATGTTGGGGGTTTTGACTGTATAATACGTGTACAATTTCCCAGCATATTTTATGCTTCTACAAGACCCCCTTCAAAGTTTTCAAATTCCTCGTAATTTAAAATACTTTGAATGAAGCATGAAATGGTCAACTTTGACCCGTTCTTCGAGGCTACTTTTTTGGCTATATTTAAGAAATTATTGGAATTTGTGTGTTCTCTTTTGCCTATATAAGGGCAAGAAAATGAACTTGTTTTTCCATACTTCCTTCACCACAAAGATGGCTGCTGAGATTCATTGGGCTGAACTGAGAAAGAAGAAGATTATGCTCTTCCAGCATGTAAGGAGCCGTAAAAAGAGACGTCTTCGAGCAAATATTCTCTGCAATGATGGACCATGGAAGGATATCATAGCTTCCTTTGCTCGAGATAATCAACAATTATATATGGCAATTCGTCAAAGAGAGAGGAAGGGTCGCTTTAGACCACACAACTTGCTAGCTGTATTTTTCCCTATTATAAAGCTGGATCCTGGGGTGCAGCTTGGCCGTGTCTTCCAGTATTTTGTTGGCTCTGAATCCCAAACACAATTCTAATCATGGTCGTCGATGACGTATGGGGGGTGGGCTTGAATAATTTAAACATGCCCAGTTTTGTATCCTTCCTCCATTCACCATTTTCTTGGCACCCGGTCGAAGAAGTGCTGTAGAAGAAGAAATAAAGATCTCCATCAGACGATAACCTAGCGTAATAGATTCCCGGCATATGTAATCGTGATCTTGAATATTAATGAAAAATTATTTGTAAAAAAATGAATTTCCATCATATGTAATCATGATTAATAAACTTGTCTTCTTTTACGCACTATTGATTTGCCATATTGCTGTGAGGAAGTCTAATAATACGCAGCTTCAACATGCTTGAGAAATTTTTACGCAGACTCTGATAAATATGCATCCAGTCACGTTCTAACTTTTACGCATAAAAGAAGATGCGTAAAACTCTTTAGCATTAAATTGTCTTGAAAATCCAATCATCATGTTGTTTTTGACGATGAGTCACATAGAATTTTGAACCATCATTTCTCCTTCATAAATACGAATAACATCTATTCAGAACATCATCTTCAAAAATGGCTTCTCGAAAGATTCTCGAGACAGGGCAAGAAATATCCGTCGAACAGGCCATCCCTGAACTAGATGTAAAAGATTCTGGCTAAACTTCGAATGAACTATCAATGGCCAAGGAAGAAAAGTCATCTCCAATGAAGACAGACATTTTCAGGGAAGTCCTCTTGATTGAAGAAGAAGAGAAGTTACTGAATACTCGTCGTCTGTTTACAAACGCTGATAAAAAAGAGCATTTTCTGCGTAAACTCTTGTAACTAACTTTTTCGAGCGTAAAACTCAGATTATCAATATATACGCGTATTCTGCTAACTGGTTTGTCCCACGAAATTTAAGATGCGCGTAAAATCATAGATTCGTAGCATATGAGCGTAAAATCGTAGATCCGTAGTTTCTGAACATAAAATCATGGATCCTTGCTCTGCGCATAAAATCGTAGATCTGTAGCATCTGAGCGTAAAATCATAGATCCGTAGGTTTTGAGCGTAAAATCGTAGATCCGTAGCTTCTGAGCGTAAAATCATAGATCCATAGCTTTTGAGCGTATAATCGTAGATCCGTAGCTTCTGAGCGTAAAATCATAGATTCGTAGTATCTGAGCGTAAAATCATAGATCCTTAGCTTCTGAGCGTAAAATTGTCTGAGCGTAAAATCGTAGATGCTTGCTCTGCGCATAAAATCATAGATCCTTGCTCTACACGTAAAATCATAGATCCGTAGCATCTGAGCATAAAACCATAGATCTTTGCTCTGCGCGTAAAATTTGAGCGTAAAATCAGGGATCCGTTACGCAGCATGACTATCTGTCTTCCTTTTCAAGTGATCGACTGACGTGGTCCCAAATCATAACCGACTATGATAAAAAAATTGGGTTTGGTTAAGGATTCAGAGAGTCATTTGAACTCTATAAATAGGCCTAGGTCATTAGAGAGAAAAACCCTTCATCTCTTTTTGAAAAGAAAAAAAACAAACTCTTCGTCTCTTTCTGAAAAATCTCAGATTTGCCATGGCACCAAAACAGACCTCCGCCGCTAAAGGAAAGAAAGCTGCTTCATCATCTCGCTCCTCTGCTCAAGCACGAGCGACTCCTACTAGGCCAAACGAGCCTCGTTCTGAACGAAGTGCTCCGCCGTCTAGCAGTGCACCGGGCATCACAGGTAAAACTTCGAGAGAAATAAAATCCCTTCGCACACGTTATACGTATATGCGCAAATACGTCCGTATTTTAATGTGTCAGCGTAAAACTCCATATTTTACAATCTGGCGTAAAAACTCAAACTGTTAAAATTTTGGCGTATACTGCAAACCTTGTGTTTTATGCACTGAAAGTAAATTCCAGCGTAAAACTCCATATTTTGCAGTCTGGCGTAAAAACTCAGACTGTCAAATTTTGGCGTATACTGCAAACTTGTGGCACTTTACGTTTTACGCACTAAAAGTAAATTCCAGCGTAAAACTGACTTATTCCCTGGCTTTTTTGCAGTGGACCTACAGATCCCTCATCTGGCTGAAGTAATGGGTTATGTTGCTGGAATGTGAAATTCTAACTACTTGGAGGCATGTAACTTTCCCCATCTCTGGCAACGAGTATCCTCAAGAAAGGGGAATTCTAATATCGGCCCAAGGAGAAAGAATATTGCTGAGTATGATCAGCGGAGAACCCTTGACATACATAGATGGAACCGAGTATAAGAAACCAACTTTCTTATTTGGGGATGTTATTGATAATCAATCCCAAACGAAGCCCAAGAAGGAAGATTGGTATTTTCTGTTGAGGGCACTATTATGTATCTGTCAAAGATGTTCAGAGACTACCCCATCTCTGCATTCTTCCATGCCACACATCCCAGAAGGATGACATGGACTGTGACTCCTGATCATCATGGCCCGCCAGGGAAGATCTTCTATAAGAAAGGATTAAACCGGGGATCCTTTGTAAGTATTCCCTCAGGTCCGATTATGCCCTTGAGAGGTTTACTACCAGGCAGCATCCCTAGTGAAGACTCTTCTTTGATCCAGCCATTTCAAATGGCAACTTTCTGCAATGAATTCATGGAGCAGGGAGGAGTATATCCCAGGGTTAACCCTCACACCAGTGGATGGCTTAACCCCCATAATCTTCGATGGGCCAGTTTAACTGCATGGGCCCTTAAGTACTTTCAAATGGAGCTAGAAAGTATTAACTTATTTGAGGCTGTGAGTGCTACTAGTATTGGGTTGTCTATCAACACCAATTTGTTCTTAGCTTTGATGGAGCGATATAACTCGCTAAATGGGACTTTCGCCACTCCAATAGGTGAGTTGGGCCTAGCACTTCATGAGATGGCAGATATCTCAAAGCTGCCAATGGGAGACATGCCTTATGAAGAATACGTCCCCACCAACAGAGAGTTGAAGGATACCAACCCTCGGGTAGTGGCTGTATACCAAGAACTGCTGAGCCACTATCTTGCATGCACCACTTTTTATAGAGAGCCTTCTGATTTAGCCCATATTAACAAATGGGTATCTTACCTTTTCTTCCATCAGGCTAGAAATGCTAAGCAGGACAAGGTTATAGATAGCAAAGACAAACCTTAGAACCCTCTGAGCATTCTTAATGCCAACACAATCGATGACCTTATTGAAGATGCAGAGGCTCCAGATTATATTCTTAATGAAGAGATAGGTAGTTATCCTACAAGGACCAAAGCCTACAGTTATATGAGGCATTGCCGAAAGTCTCTGTCAAAAGAAGCTCAACTGACTGGCTTTCTTTCTATTTGGCTACGCCAATGGGTGGTATCTGGCATTGCATCTGCGGATCGTATTCATCGCAATACCCTATGGCCTGCAGTGCATTTGGTTTTTGGAGCAAGATTGGGCCTACTCCCTTCCATGGTATGCAGGATACAAGCTGGCCTGAGGGCTATTACTGATGGGCTGCTGGCCGATACTACTTAGCGCGAAGGATATCCCAGAGTGGAATTACCATTCTTATATCTGATGGGATGGTTAATCCTTCACAACACCAGAGTGATGTCTCCCGGATCTGCCAGCGGTTCGGGCAATAACTTCCTGTTGAATTACAAGAATTCTTCTTAGAATGTGACTAGCATCATAGATTATCGACTAGCACTGAATTTTGCCCATAGTTAGAAATTCTTCTGCACCGTTTTCCCCGTATATATCAATCAACAGGGGACTAAACTCCATAATATAGGTCAGAGGAAGTCTATTATTTCTCCTAAAGCCTTTTACTGGTTGGTCTGTAATAGACCTTCACACCTGCTGTATAGAAGTGAGGACCACTGCTACCTGGAACCTTATCTGCCTAGCCGCTTCGCTAGGCAATTTGGATATGATCAGTTACACATAGGAAATCCTATCACCAACTTTAAATTCAAAGATGGGCTTATTGATGGAGCTAGAGGATGGCGTTATTTTATCATGGGTTATACTGGAGTAACCTTTGCTGTACCCATGACTTCTCTCTCCATAGAATTGCACATTCTTCATTTATACGCACAGTTTTATGTGTCCATCAATACCTTTCATCATGATTTTGATGTATATGGAAGTTTTAGAATGCCCTCCCATAAGTCCACTGGAAGAGAGAAGATACCATCTGTCTCCTCTGATGAAGGTGATAAAACTACTGCTGTAGATGATTATTTATTGATATTACCGAGAGACGTAATAGCTCCCCCGGCAGAGCCTCTCATAATTTCCAATAAACGAAAGGCTTCTACTCAGAAAGAGCCTTCCCCTCGTAAGAAGAAGCAGACTACAAAAGGTCCTAAAAGGACTTCCACCAAGGGGGCCTCTTCCAGGAGTGAACCTATTGTTTCTCCTGTTAGGAATGATTCTTTGATTAGGGATCCTTCACCTTTTAAAGAAGGAGCCTCCACAGTCCCAGCTGAAAGTGCTGGAGATTCTTTGCCCGCGACTGTTGTCGCGATTACATCTACCACCGATACTGGTGATGCTTCTATATCGCCTTCGAGGCCGAGCTCAATAATAATCACTATACCTTTACCAAGACAAATAATGGAACTAGTCCCTCCTTCATCTGTAAATATTTCAAGTCAGATTCCACCCGATGAACCTCGAGTAGATTTGGGTGATGACTGGAATGACGAACCTCAAGCGTCAGTTGGTGTACCCTTCTCTCCAAGTATGACAAGTTGTTTAGATTCATTAAGAAATGATTTAGCTATACAGGCTGCAGACGCAATATACATACCATCGGCCATGGATAAATGTTGTCTTTACGCTTTTTCCAGGAAAATTTAACATCAAATTGATATTAACTTTCTCTTATCTTATTTTCAGGCGAAGATATCTCTGGGGAGGGCGGAGCTGAAATAACCTCTAATTTTATTGTGGATCCAGCTACTGAAATGGCTGCGACCACTATTGGAGAAGCATACCTTGAGACCGTTGATCCTTCATCCGCAACATTCTCAGATATAATCCCGCCAGCCATGGTTCAAATAGAATCTGAGGCTGATGAACCAACCATCTCGACTGTGCCTCCTTCGTCGAGCATGCCAACAACTTCAACTGTTGTTAGCGTCTCTTCTTTTGTTGCATTATATGTTGAAGCAACGACTGTGGCAACATCTTCTGCAGTCATTCCAGAAAGGAGATTCACTGATATTTTGGCCACTCCCAGCGTCCATTCGAGCTTTGCTATGCTAGTTGAACAATACACTAGCACATTCTACCTCTTTCAAAGAACTAATATCTATGGTGCTGGAGAAGAATCTAGGCTTTGATGCTTTGAAGATGTCCTCTAAGCTCACTATAGCGCAAATTAGAAATTTTAATGACGCTGAGAGAGCTAATGCGCTAGAGCAAATGGTTAATGGTTTAGAATAACCCATTAACGAATATTTGCAATTATCCCGAGGCAGCATCAATGACTTGGTTCAGGCTGAGTATGACTTCCTAACTTCGGAATTTGCTCAGAGGGCTGAAACTTTAAACAAATCCATCCAGGAACAACAATAAGAGATAGAGAAAGAGCAAGCAATATTGGTGGAGAGTATTCCTCAGCTAGCTCAGTGTCGTACTGAATATGAGGGATATGAAGTGAGGGTTCAAGAACTGGAAGCTGAATTTGCTCAAACAAGGGAGAGGCTTCTCAAAGCATCGCTAGTTTGTAATGTATTGGAGGGCCAAGTAAATACAGCTCAACAGAACTTGACACATGTGGGTGTCATCTACGCAAGTTTTGTTGATTCTCTATCTGAACTATCTCTCTTGAGCAATGATGAAGCAAGACTGGAACTGGCTCGTACCAACATTTTAAACTCCAGGAATGAAAGGATGGCTGCTTTGGTGCAACAGATCCGCGATTTAACTGCTCCTCCCTAATAATGGATTATGTACTTTTTTTGCTCCTCCTTTACCATGTAATCAGAGATAATAAAGATATATTTTCTGACTTTGTGGATTCATCACTTTAGAATATAAATAATAGACTAAGATGAAAGTGATATCAGAGGTAATATGGACATGATATACTTTCGGTAACTGATTTTGCTGAATATATCTATTCAGAGTTAATATGAACACGATAGAATATGATCGAACTAAATTTGTATACAAAATACTATCAGAGGTAATATGGAAATGAAAGGTTTTAAAGTTTTAAATTAGTTAAACATATCTATTCAGAGGTCATATGAATATGATAGAATATGATTCAGCTAATCTTTGTACGTAGTATCATCAGAATAAAATTTTCATCATACTCCGTTAAGCAAAGAAGATCAAGCATAATAGTTCTTCAGGAATTTGCCATTGATAGGAGCCATTATCAAATCTCCATTAGGCTTGGCTAATCTGTAAGCGCTATTTGAAAATATTGTTTTAATCACATAAGGGCCCTCCATTTCTTTACGATTGTTTGTGTGAACTTCGGATATCGTACCAGAGGTAATATAGACATAGTACAATACCGTGTTTGTTGAGGACATCCCACTGGGGGATCCTTGGTAGAACTATTATTTGTTGCGCATGTTGAGTGCAAATAATAAGTTCGAAACAAGCCCTATCAGTGGTAATATGGATGTGATAGGTTTTATGGCTAGTAAAGACATCCCGCTGGAGGATTTTTTGTGGACCCATTACTTTTTTGCGCACGTTAGTGCAAGTAATATGTTTGAGACAAGCCCTGCCAGAGGTAATATGGACGTGGCAGTTTTCGTGGAACTAACACCACTAGCGTACTTAGAGTTAAGTATGGGTGCTAAGTTGAGATGACAACCGATATCAAAGGTAATATGGACATGATAATTAATAGCCGAACCCGGAAGGTTTGCTCAGAGGTAATATGGATATGACAAACTCAGCCTGAGAGAAATATTATGACAGCAGTTCAGAGGTAATATGGACGTAAACTAATATCCGAAAAATTTATTGAGGAGTGATTTGTTGAGTGTAATCTATCCGTTCCGCTGGGGAGATTGATGGGACGATAGCTCAGAGATAATATGAACATGGCTAGCGTCTAACGAGATTGGTTGTGAATAGTCACTGCGGGAGTGTGCGAGTAGACCTAAGGATTGCTTCGCTGGGGAGATTTTGAGGATCCATCATCCATTGCGTATCCGGGACTCTTGGATACGGATGATGGTTTTTTACAAGAATTTGTAACGAAGGAGAAAATATTGCACATAGGCACTTGCTGGGGATGAAGAACCAATAGGTGATTTGTACATCTGGGTTGTGGACTTATTACCCATGGCATACCTTAAGTATAGATAATAAGCTAAAATGACTAGCACTACCAGGGGTTATACGAATGTGATAGTAGAAAGTCGAAGAGCAGAACTTCACTCATAGGTGATATAGACATGAAAAATTTCTAAAAATATCTTACTCAGAGGTAACGTGGACGTGGTAAGATATGACTTTGTGGGGATAAAGAAAAACATGACAGAGGTAATATAGAAGTGGCCATTTTTGTGGTGATAGATTTACTCTGCTGGAGAAAGTGGAGAGGTGTAGTTCAGAGGTAGTATGGACGTGAACAGATCGATAGCAAAAAAAAACCCTGGGAGGTTTGCTCAAAGGTCACTTGGACATAGCAAACTCAGCTGGAGAAAAAAAATGTTTGAACAACAGTTCAGAGGTAATATGGACGTGAATCCATGTCCAAAAAATTTACTGGGGAGTGATTTGCTGAGTGGGGATAGACCTGAAGGTTGCTCCACTGGGGATAGTTCAACCATATGACATGGTTTACATCTTGAGTTCTTCTTAGACTTAGCTTTAGTCTCTTCCTCAATTTCTGATACTAGATCAGGGTAGACCCACATGATCTCCCCACGCTTGGTAGTTAGGGGCACTAAATTATGATTTTGACCCCTGGTAGGAGGGAGATTAACAATATCCATCATTATCCGTGGAATAGATACTACACCATCCGGTACTTCTTGAAGGAGAAAATTGCCAAATTGGAGTGAGATCAATTTGTAGTGACCGTCTTCTCGTTTATAAATGCAAAGTGATGACTTTGGCATCGATCAACTCCTAGATTTTCCTTTTCATTACATAGTATGCCTTTGTGGGGTGATGAATGTATCGATGAAAGAGACAATATTCTGGGTCATCGACCTTGCCAGCCTTTTCAGGGCATCTGATGTTGGGTAGCCGAAGTTTGTTTTCCTTCATCAATATATTAAAGATTTTAATGATATCATCATCAATGAAGGAGAAAGTCCCCTTTAGATTTCAAGCTTTCGATACCTGAGTCATACGGTCCTCAGGGAAGATCGTCATAGTTGCATCATCTTCGGATTCAGAGGGAATTCTACGCCCAACTTTGGATGCTGCTCTGTTTTGTCGAGGACGACTACCCCTAGACATGTCGTTGTCTGGTTCTTCTTCCTGTAATGACAAAGAATAGTTCAATCGATCGAAAACTGACCGTTTTGCTTTAGAACAGCAACAGTTAATTACAACCTTATGACTATTACAACAATATTCTCTAGGGGGTGTAATAGACATATTAGGAGATCCCCTGTCTTTGCGTTTCTGGATCAAGAAATCACACAAATCAGGGGGATTACCAGAAGAAGAAGAAGGCTTACTCTGCCTTTTTACATCAGTAGAAATATGGAGATTAGGAACCATAACCCTTTCTCTGCCATAAGAATACAGCAGTTCACCCATATGAGTAGCATATGATCCATCATCTGTCTGAGGAGCGTATCTTCCCGTGAAATGAGTCTTTTTTACGCGGACTGACCTATCCTGGCCTAATTTGGATTTTTGTACGGGTTCGTGTAAAATAGGAAAAGTCCTCAAACGGCCTTCAGCGTCACGCGTAATCTGTAAAGTGGAAACTTTCTTCTCTTGTGGGCGTAAAAGCTTAGAGGTTGAAGGATTTGCCAGTTGTTTTCCTTTGATATGATCAAATGGTATATCTGCCTCATCATAGATGGAAGATGTATTTTTACGCGCAGGGTGCGTTTGAAATTTCCGAATTGGCACTGAGGCCTTGCCAAAAATTTTGTCTGCCACGTCACAGACGGGAGACGAAGGTTTACGCGCATGGCGCATCTGAGACTTCTGGATTGGCACTGGGGCATTGCCAGAAGTCTTGTCAATCACGTTACAAATGGGAGACAAAGTTTTACGCACAGGAAATATTTGAGACTTCTGGATTGGCACTGAGGCATTGCCAGAAGTCTGGTCTACCATGTTACGAATGGGAGACAAAGTTTTACGCACAGGGCGTGTATGAGACTTCTGGATTGGCATTGAGGTATTGCCAGAAGTCTTGTCTACCGTGTCACAGACGGGAGACAAAGTTTTACACACATGACGTATTGGCTGTGTTATCACAACCTTGTTGATCAGTGAGTGAGAGCTTGCAGGAAGGGTAGAGGACGTCTTAGGCATCCACACTTTATGCAGCATCCTGTTGTTCTGGACAGAGGAGGAATGAGAGCTACCTCCTGCATGAAGTATGTCTTCAAGGCAGATTGGTCGAACTGGACGACCAAAGTCTTCTTCGTCGATCCGATGGATACAATATCGTGTTGAGCAATTGCTTTCTCGTCAGAGGAGAAAGTCGTCCCCAGTAGAGTCGCCATTTTTTGTTTGGATAAACAAATGAAAGAGGGTTTATATGAAACCTTTTTGCTTACAAACAAGAAAAGAGTACAATTAATCCTATATGAGGATGTTAAGTACAAAAAAATAATTCTGGAGAAGTATTGCTATAGAAGTCTGATCTGTGGTCGATCACTTTGTTCTTTGGACCACACGATGATGAAGAAGTGTTGTAGAAGAAGCTTCAAGAGTTGCAAGTAGGATCGAATTCCTGTTGCCAAAGTCGTCAACCAAAACTCTCTGTCTGTGCTCTCTTTTCTCTCTGATATGATCGTTATCGTCCTGTCATATTTTTTGCCCTCTTACCCTGTGACCATGGGTCTCTATTTATAGAGATCAATCAAATAACTGTCTAGTTGGCGTAAAGGCCAAATAACTGTTTTGTTGGCGTAAAAGGGCAAACTGTAAAGAAAGTTGCATCTTTTACGCTGCGATTATAATAACTGCTACCCACATTCAAATAATATTCTGAATCTGCGTATGACACATGTCCCTTTATAAGGTAATGTGTATAACTGCTTCTCGAAGATCATGGCATGCAAGCAACGTAGGTAACTGCCCTCTGCGTAAAATGGTTGGTGTAAAAGACAAATAATTGTCTTGTTGGCGTAAAAGGCCAACTTGTGAAGAAGATTGTCTCCTTTATGCTGCGGTTATGACAACTGCTATCCATGTTCAAATAATCTTCTGAATCTGCGTATGATACGTGTCCCTTTATAAGGTAACGTGTATAACTGCTTCTCGAAGATCATGGCATGCAAGCCACGTAGGTAACTGCCCTTTGCATAAAATGGTTGGCGTAAAAGCCAAATAACTGTCTTGATGGCGTAAAAGGCCTAGCTGTGAAGAAGATTTTCTCCTTTACGCTGCGGTTATGATAACTGCTACCCACGTTCAAATAATGTTCTGAATCTACGTATGACACGTGTCCCTTTATAAGGTAACGTATATAACTGCTTCTCGAAGATTATGGCATACAAGCCACATAGGTAACTGCCCCTGCGTAAAACTTGATGATTCATGAATAATAGATAACCAGCGTAAAATAGCCAATTATCCTTCACGACTGAGGTCTTGAGCATATTCTGGGCTAAATAGCCTTATCACGTACCTTTGCAAATATAGCCGAGTTGGCGTATTTTGAGAAGATAGCATACAGCGTACTCCTATAGTTAAAAATAGCCTGGTTGGCGTAAAATATAAGGATGGTGGTATGAGCGTATTAGTCACAGTTTTAGCTTTCCCAGTCATGACAAAATTTAAAAATAAAACAAAATCTCGTACATTAAATGCAGAGATATGCCTCTATCTCGTGCATTAAATGCAGAGATATGCCTCGAGCTCTGTACAGGGAACAGCTTTTGACGTGACGTCTGATTTTGTATTATCTTGAGTGTAAAAACTCATTTCTGCCCATGTAGAATAGGTAGCGTATTCTTTGAATGCGTAAAAATGACTTGTATCGAGAATATGTCACTAAACGATAACCTGGGTCTCTGTGCAAAATCATCATTACAACCGTCCTCTTGATCATCGTGCAGTACTTTTGTCAGGTGCCAGGTTCACTGATTTGTCTGACAAATTCATCTGAGGAATACGAAAAGTTCCTAGTACAACTTTACGCTGCATTAAAAATAAACATATTTTAAACTTTATGCAGGAGTGTAAAGCAACCTTTTACACAGAACAGTCTTGAAGCACTGCTTTACGCGGATAGCTCTGAAGCTATATTTTATGCCACACAGCTCTGAAGCCCTATTTTATGCGGACAGCTCTGAAGCTATATTTTACGCCAAACAGCTTTGAAACTCTATTTTACACGGACAGTTATGAAGCCATATTTTATGCCAAACAGCCTTGAAGCTCTGTTTTACGCGGACAGCTCTGAAGCTATATTTTATGCCATACAGCCTTGAAGCTCTGTTTTACGTGGACAGTTCTGAAGCCATATTTTACGCCAAATAGCTTTGAAATTCTGTTTTACGTGGACAGCTCTGAAGCTATATTTTAAGCCAAACAGCTTTGAAACTCTATTTTATGTGGACAGTTCTGAAGCCATATTTTATGCCACACAGCCTTGAAGCTCTATTTTACGCGAAGTTCATGTATGTTGGGGGTTTTGACTATATAATACGCGTACAATTCTCCAGCATATTTCATGCTTCTATAGGATGCAGTTTGGGTTGTCGTGGACCGACTCACCAAGTCGGCGCATTTCTTGCCCTTCAGAGTTGGGCAGTCCACGGAGATATTGGCTAACATGTATATAAGATAGATAGTATGACTACATGGAGTACCTGTCAGCATTGTATCGGATCGAGATTCCAGATTCATGTCACATTTTTGGCAGAGTATGCAGAAGAGTCTAGAAACTCGCCTTATGTTCAGCACTACATATCATTCACAGACTGATGGTCAGTTAGAGTACACGATTCTGATACTAGAGGATATATTGATAGCATGCATGATCGACTTTGGAGGATCTTGGGAGGACCATCTACACTTGGTGGAATTCTTCTACAATAACAACTACCAAGCCAGCATACAGATGACACCTTATGAGGCACTATACGACATGAAGTGTAGGTCTCCGGTATATTAGAGTGACGTGAGAGAGCGTCAGATACTTGATCCAGAGTTGATGACACAGATAGTGGAGAAAGTAACGCAGATTCAGGGCCACCTGCATGCAGCACAGGACACACAGAAGCATTGGGCAGATGCGCACCGCAGACCTTTGGAATTCAAGAAAGGTGACCATATGTTTTTGAAGATATCTCCTACTCATGGTACCATCATATTTGGGGGTAGAGGCAAGCTGAGTCCGAGGTACATCGGACCTTTTGACATCTCACTACTAGAATAAGCGGGATTAGCGATATTTTTTAGCGACATAAACGAAAAATGTTGCTAATATAATATAAATTAGCGACTCCATGTAAAAATGTCACTAGACGTCGCTAATTAGCGACGTTTAGCAAATTTTATTCAGTTTTTAAAAGATTAGTCACCATAAGTTCAATTAAGGTCACTAAACGTCGCTAATATGTTTCATTTAGAGACATTTAGCGACTAATTTAGCGACGTATTTATTATTAGACATTTAGCGACATTATTAGTGACGTTAAGGACGTCGCTAATTAGTAATGTCATTATTGGCGTCGCTAAAGACGTCGCTAACGTCGCTAATTAGCGACGTCATTATGGCGTCGCTTAAAACATCGCTAAATATTTCATTTAGGGCTGGTGTTCCCCCCATTTCCTTCGATCTCTCCCTCTCCCTCTCCCAAATTTGAAACCTCTCCCAGCGCCCCTCCTTCCTCCGTCTTCCTTACTCCCTCCGGCGACCCCCCTCTGGCCGTGCCCCCCCTCTGGCTCCTCTCCTCCCTCCGACGTCCCCTCATCCCTCCCGGCGAAGCCCCCTCCGGCCGCGTCCTCCCCCCTCCACCGTCAGCTCCTCCTTCCTCCGGCCCCCCTTCTCCCTTCGGCGTTCTTCCTCCGGCACCCCTCCTCGGTGAGCTCCTCTCTCTGTCTCCTTTCTCTATCTCTCTCTCTCTTTCTCTGTAACACGATACGATACGACACGACATAACCTGACACACACTAACCCTACCCCTAACTCGAACACACACGCACACACGCACGCGAACACACACTAACCCTAAGTAGGTGTAAAAGGGTGAGTGGAATATGGTGGAACCGAAGTAGGCAGAAGATTTGTTGGAGTAGTTGTTTGTGGAAAGGACTGGGTATGTGCTTGTGGATCAGAATGATGTAAGGATGGAATGAGAGTGGATGAGTTTGTTGATGAATTTTTTAGTTAGGCTGTATGTGGAACTTTAGCAAAAGGAAAGGACTGCTCATCAAAGAGAACATGTCTGGATATCAAAACTTTCCCAGTGGATATTTCAAAACACTTGTAACCTTTATGAGCATTGCTATAGCCAATAAAGACACAACGAGAGTTTCGTAGATCCAGTTTATGGGCGGAATAGGGCCTTTCCTAAGGAAGCATGCACAACCGAACACTCACAGCATAAAGTAATCTGGAGAGCGATGGTAAAGCAATTCATAAGGTAAGATGTGTCCAAGAGAAGGCGATGGTAGCAGATTAATGATGTAGATCGTTGTAATTGAAAGTATCAACCCAAAATGAGTAAGTAACTTTTGATTGAGCAAAAAATGTGCGACCCATGTCGACAATATGCCTATGCTTGCGTTCGGACACACCATTTTGTTCCGTAGTGTGGGGACAAGTGTATTGATGGTCTATACCGTAGTACTTGAGAATTGATTCAAATTTTGCAGTGATGTATTCGCCTCCACCATATGTTATAACATTGATGGAACTTAAAGGTGCTAACTCTAATTTTTCCTTATTAAAGCTTCTTTACAAGGATGATGAATCAAGGAACAACATCACATTTCATAGCTCTGGTAACTCAAACCTACAGGGTAGGTATAGATTTGATGGATCTGATTTTTTCATCATCATTTGATATGGGATCCAGGATTATACTTTATGTTCCGTAAAAAAAACTAGTGATTCTAGATTTGAGAATGCTACAATAGAGTTTTATAGGAAAACTTTGAAGCCTACTTACCACATCCTTCTTGACAGTGATGCACAATTGTCAGCTTCTTCTTTACCTAGCCAACTAATTGTCAGCTTCTTCTTTAGAGAATCACATTGTATATAATGATTTATATGATACATACTGTCATTTTTTGCAGAAGTATCTAGAAATGGATATAAATTACTATCTGTATCATCGTTTGTGGATGTACAACCGTCATCCTGATGACATGTGGAGTGTACGGTATAAATTCATTGAGGGTGTACAGCAGTTCCTGCAGTTCACCAAGGCGTTCCCTCAGTACATGGACGGTACCAAAATTAAGTGTCCGTGTGTGAGATGTCACAACAGAAAATATCATCCAGAAGTGGAAGTCACATATCATTTATACTCGAAGGGCTTCACGCCTAATTACTATCAGTGGACCGCGTACGGAGAACTTGTGTCTCTAGCATCGAAGTTGGAGCCTTATGTGGAGCCATATATGGATGTCTATGATAACGATACTTACGACAACGGGTGGGTGAACATAGTTTATGATGCGGCGGGGCCTAGTTTCAATCCGGACAATTATGATACGGTGGGACCTAGTTTTAATCCGAACAATTATGATGCAGCTGGGGAGGCACCGAATGCCGATGCTGCAATGTTTATGGAGTTGATGGAGAATGCAAGGACTCCACTATATTCTGGTTATGAGGATCATTTACCGTTGGAGGTGGTTACAAGATTATTGAACATCAAGTCCGATTTTAACATGTCGCAAGAATGCTATAATCGACTGATACATTTGATTATAGATATCTTGCCCGAGGGTGCAAAGTTGCCTAAAGACTTCTATCGATCTAAGAGGATAGTGAGATCGCACTGGATGGGATACGGGAAAATTGATGCATGTCGCAATGGGTGCATGTTGTACTACAAAGACGACAAGGATGAAGTTGCATGCAGATTATGTGGTGCTGATCGCTACAAGGCCACTGTTAGAGGAAAGTCTGTCGGTGCAAGGAAGCCTACCGATACGATGCACTACTTGTCTTTGATGCCGCGGTTGCAGCGGTTGTTTATGGTTAAGAAGACTGCGGAAAACATGAGTTGGCACATGCAAAAATAGATCGAAGGAGTATTGGATCATCCATCCGATGGAGAAGCATGGAAGCACTTTGATCGAGAGTATCCAGATTTTGCTTTGGATCCGCGTAATGTCAGATTGGGGCTCTCCTTTGACGGTTTTACCCCATTCGGAATTTCGGGCTCCCAGTATTCATGTTGGCCTGTGATCGTCATTCCGTATAATCTACCACCTTGGATGTGCATGAAGACTCCATATATGTTCCTAACCGTTATTATCCCGGGTCCAAACAATCCGAAGAGGAACATCGATGTGTATTTACAGCCTTTGATAGATTAGTTGAATCAGTTATGGGAAGTAGGTGCCAACACGTACGATGTTTTTTGAAAGCAGAATTTTTAGATAAAGGCAGCACTTATGTGGACCATCAATGACTTTTTGTCCTATGGATGTTATCGGGATGGAGCACCCATGGTCGTCACTCATGTCCGTATTGCATGGACCATACTAAGGTTTTTCGTTTGAAATACGAAAGAAAACCGTGCTTCTTCGATTGTCATCGACAATTTCTGCTGAAAGATCATCCGTACCAGAGGAACAGGAATGCATTTCGTGTGGGAGTTATGGAGAAGGCCAATCCACCGCCAAGGTAGCCCGGATACACGATATGGGAAGAGTTAAAAGATTTACCAAGTGCTATCGAAGAGCCTGCTAAGGGGTACAAGTATGACAGATTTGGTCGCACCCATAACTGGACGAAGAGGAGTATATTCTCGGATCTGCCATATTGGAGCACCAATCTGATCAGACATAACCTTGATGTTATGCATATCGAGAAGAATGTATTTGATAACATAATTAATACTGTAATAGAGGTAAAGGAGAAGACAAAAGATAATCCGAAGGCCAGGTTGGACTTAGAAGAAATATGTAGACGTCCTGCATTGTATTTGATAGAGGAGGGGAATGGAAAGTTAAAGCAACCTAAGTCAGTTTTCTCACTAGAGAAAGAGGATAAATGGAGACTTTGTAGGTAGATTCAGGGTCTAAAGTTTCCAGACGGGTACGTATCGAACTTGATAAGATGCGTCAACCTGAAGGAGAATAAACTGGCGGGTATGAAGAGCCACGATTGTCACGTATTCATGGAGAGGTTAATTCTGATTGCATTTCAGGAATTCTTACCGCAGGTTATTTGGGATCCATTGACAGAGCTCATCATATTCTTCAGAGATCTTTGTTGTACTAAGTTGCTCGTCGATCATCTAGAAAAGCAAGAGAAGGACATTGCGGTAAGGTATTTCCTCCTGGATTCTTCGACTCTATGGAGCATTTGCCAATTCATCTTTCCTATGAGACACATGTTGGTGGTCCTGTCGGTTATCGGTGGATGTACCCCTTTGAGCGACATCTGAATCACCTAAAGAGAAAGGTAAAAAATAAGGCACGAGTTGAACGCTCTATTTGTGAAGCTTATGTTCTCGAGGAGATTATAAACTTTTGCTCGACGTATTTCAAACCGCATATTGCTACTAATAGAACAAAATCTCCGAGAAATGATGACGGATATCCTCGAGAACCTAAGATGCAATACTCAAAGTATTCAATACGTCCGGAAAGCCTTTGGGAAAAATAAAGAAGAAATATTTGAATGACGATGAGCTAAGGGCTGCTCAGTTGTATATATTACTCAATTGCAACGAGGATGAAGTGGAGAAGCTAGAGGGGTAAGTAATTAATACATCCACGTTTATATTATCTCAATGTAATAGTATAAGCTACTATTATGCTACTAATCAGTAGTTGCTTCATTGTTTTTTAGCAGATATAATAATAAGTTGAGGTCGGTTAGACCCTACATAATAGACGAAGAAGTAGAACAAGAAATGAGATGCCATTTTCCTTCTTGGTTGAGCGCATATGTAAGATGCTTGGTAATTACTTTTTAATTCTGCACTTGCAAAACAAATAACTTACTATCGCTACTTTGGTATTTAGGTCGATCGTCTAATAACACCCGAGGCTGAATCTATTAGAACTATAGCCAAGGGACTAATTACTGCCATTAAAATAGGGCCAAGTTTCTCTGTGAATGGGTTCAGGTTCAAGTCAACAAATGCTCCTATCAGAGACAGCTTTCTGGATCTTGATTCCACGAAAAATAGTTATTTGTGTATCAAATCTTCGAACTATAAAGACGTTGATCCAAGCAATAATTTCTTTGGCATCTTACAAGAGATTATGGAGTTAACATATAATTATGGCACAGAACCTGCTAATATAGTGTATTCAAGTGTGAATGGTTTGATCCGATTCAAGAGCAAGGTTGGAAAATTGACAAGCATGGCCTTATGGATATAAACTACAAGCATAGATATTAAGGCTACGAACCATTTGTCCTATCAAGTCAGGCTCATCTCGTGTACTTCACAATTTATCCTAGACGGGGGACAGCGAGGTCGGATTGGTGGGCAATATGCAAGACTAAAGCTAGAAATACCTTTGACATTGATGAAATAGCTTATCAGGAGGACGATCTACCTCTTATAACAAATATTGTAGATGTAGACTCAACGGAAGTTACTTATTACATGAGTAATAATGTAGAAGATGTAGAATTATTCGAAGATGAAGATGAAGACGAAGATGAAGTAGATGAAAGTGAAGACGAGGAGGAGGAAGAGGGAGAGGAGGACGAGGAAGGCGAACAAGATAAATTTTTTGAAGATGATTCAAAATAAAATATTTTTGCTGTAGAATGTAACTATATTTTGACTGTAGAATATACTATTTTAACGAATATATGTATTATATTTTGACTGTAGAATGCTTTGAGATATACATCATATTTTGACTATAGAATATACTATATATTTATGTTTTTCTATATTCATCATATGCTGTTATCAAGTATGATAGGACGACGCAGAGGATTCGGCAGGTCCTGAGGTAGACAAAGTGCTCCTCCGGTACTGCCTACTGTTGGTTCTGGATCGTCGTCGTCCAGTACTCCAGTATATCAATAACTCATATCTCTGACTGTTAGGACAAGTAGTTCTAGGCGTGATAGTACTGCCTCGTCCAGCGTTCCTCCTGCTAACGGAATCATGGGGACAGATGAGCATATCGAGGAGGTCGTGCCCACGTTGTCCCAGCATCAGCAAGATCATCCATGCACACCTTCGGAGGAGACGAGGACAGAGATTTGGGCCGACGGTATAAAGTAAGTCAATTAGATAGTTTAGCATAATATATATCATGTATTTCTTTATTCATGGTATATTGACTTTTTCGATCAAAATAATTATCTCTGTATAGATATCGTCCATCGTCGGTTCAGAGACGCCTGGGCCAATTTCTGAAGAACAACTATGGTGGCCCTTGGATCAACTACTCTTAGGCTCCGGAGGAGAGGAAGGCATTTTGGTTTGCGCACTTCCAGGTAAAAGTATATTAAATAAATCCTCTAATTTATGTATATTATATAACTTATCTGTTATGCTCACTTACTAAATTATTTATTGTAGCAAACGTATTTCTATCCTTCGCATCGGGCCGAGTTGATCGAGCGGCTCTTTCCTACCGTTGCCGCCAAGCTTATCCGAGATGCTCTGGATGACCCGAAGGCTCGTGATCATGCTGGAAAACCGATCCAAGATTGGATCACGCCTGAGCAGTGGACTGCGATCAGGGCTAGATTCGATGATCCGAGCTACAAGGAAAGGTCTGAGAAGGGCAAGGCGGCTAGGTGGAATACTGCCAAGTGGTGTGGTGGCTCGATTCCGATGACGGAACATTTTCGTCATTTGGTATGTTTTTTTTTAAAATATATTATTTTAATGTAAGTACCATAAAATGGTAGTAGGAAAAAATGTTTAAGTTTAGTACTAAATAATATATTTTTAACATGTACAGAGGGGTGAGGATACAAACATGGTGACTGTCTTCTTGGCCACCCATCGCAAGGACAGAAATCTTATTGATGAGAGGGCCTCGCAGACCTATGTAAGTATTACTTTACTTTGTGTTAATTTTAATATAACTTAGGCAATTATCGAGTTTCCAAACCTTTCTAGGCCGAGTATCTTATGCTGCGTGAGCGGGCGACTGCTAGTGCACCTACACCTGAAGAGTCTGGTACTTCCTCGCAGCCCGCTCCAGCTCCGTCGGCGGACGACCTGTGGGTGACCGCAACTGGTGGTCTTCAGAGGGGTACGTACTATGGTACGAGATCCTATGGCGCCCTGGTTGCGACGTAGTCATCTAGGGCCTCCCCGACAGCTGCGCATTCCACACAGCCCTCGGCCAGAGTCCAAGAGGCCGTTGACCATCAGATTGTGTCTCTCCGTGACGAGTTACTGCAAAGGATGGAGGAGCAGCCCCGGTCACAGCCACAGAAGGACGATCCGACGCTTATCGTACGATTCGATATGCTCGACCGCAGCATCACAGAGCTCCGGGATTTGACAAATAATATTAGAGCCTCGACAGACTGCAACATCACGGAGCTGCAGGCATCACAGCTATCGATAGGCGAGAGGCTGACGATGATGCAGGATTCAATGGTTCATAGCAGTACAAGGCTGTTATCTACCATGGATTCTTACAACCAGTGAATCACAGACTTGGAGCGGGTACGACCTCCTGGTGCGCCTACATTGACACAGACTCCACCGACGTCACTGCCTTCTCCATCGACATCGGTGTCGATTCCACGGGAGCACTATGAGCTGTTCTTATCCTTCATGCGCGCCGGTGGTCAGCCTCCTGCAGATCCGTAATAGTATAGCTAGTAGCTGAATATTTGTTTTTTTGTATTATTTAGGATGAGATTGTATGGATATATATTTGCCGTATTCTTTACGATAAGATTTGTTAGATGCTTTCATTTCTTTAAATTTTATTATATTATTCATATTAAATATGTTATTTTATCGGTGTTGAGTGTTCAACCCAAGGGGATTGGCAAACCCAGAAATTCAACGGAGGGTTGCTCCGGGTCTATTTGTACAGATTGTGATTTAATAAACTGCAGGAATAGTAGTTTGGAAATAATTCAGTATTTTTTTCTGTAAAATTAGCGATGTTTTCAGCGACGTTTAGCGACGTTAATAAACGTTGCTAATGACGTCGCTAAAAACGTCGCTGTACATCGCAAATTGCTGACATATCAGTATTGTCAGGTCATTAAAGATTTCGTTGTAACATTGCTATATAAGTCGCTAATTAGTGACATTTAGTGATGTTAATTAACTTCGCTAATTAGTGACGCTGTGTCGTAAAATGTCGCTAATTTACCGACACATTTAAGTCGCTAAAAAATGTCGGCATAGCGACATTTTTTCTTTCAGCGACTTGCTTTATTCCGACTTCTTTAAAACGTCGCTAATTATGTCGCTAAATGTGATTAGCGACATTTTTTGGTCATTTAGCGATGTTTTTAAACGTCGCTAATTTGACTTTTTCTTGTAGTATCTTGGAGCGAGTTGGCGAAGTAGCTTATCGTCTTGCATTGTCTCCATTATTAGAAGGAGTGCATGACGTATTTTATGTATCACAGTTGAGAAGATATATGGCAGACTCTAGCTACGTGCTCGATCATTCAGAGATTACAACCGGGTCCAGTTTATCATATGCGGAGCAGCCAGTGGGGATACTCAATCGCAGTGAGAAGATTTTGAGGGGACAGACTATTCGACTGGTCAGGATTGCATGAAAGCATCATTCGCCGGATGAGTCTACCTGGGAGGGCGAGGATTCCATTCGACAATATTTCTCGCATTTATTGAGGACCAAGGTACGAATTTACGTACTGCAATTCGATTACCTGTTAACTTTTTAAATTCTCGTAATTCTCATTCGTGCTTTACTTTTAATTTCGGGGACAAAATTCTCCAAAGTTGGAAGGATGTAAACTCACTCAAATTATATTTTTTGGTAGACTAGATATGGTTAGAAATTTTAGTTTAGCATCAGGGTGTTTAAGGTTTATAAATTAGGTTACGTAGACTGGTTCTTTAATTTAAACCCTTGGTTCACCTTACCGTTGCTATAATAATTGGAGCCCAACAATAGCCTTTAATTTTCAACAAATTATTGCACTCTTGACCTGACAAGCCAACCTAGGCACTAGATATTTCTGTCACTCACAAATACACTCCCATGTGCTTTAATTATGTAAAACCCCTAATCCTAAAAATAGTATTAAGTATTTAATTAATTATTTAATTAATTTATAGTAATTATGAGCTAATTAGAAAAATAGAATTTATTTAATTTTTATTTTAGTTGCGTATTTAGGGGATTTTTGGAGCAATTATAAATTTTTTCTAATTTATTCCATGTAAGAGACCCTGTAGACAGTTAATAGGTTAATGGGATGCACTAATATAATTTCCAGAATTTTTTATGTATATATATATATATATATATATATATATATATATATATATATATATATATATATATATATATATATATATAGGTTATTATAAAATAAATTAGAAATAGAAAATAGAAAAGAATATTAGAAAGAAAAAGAATGAAAAGAAAAGAGAAAAAAAAGAAAAAAAACCCAAAACCCAAAACTTCTTAAAGCAACTAACAAAACCATAAGCCCCAGCAAATTCATTAATCCCTCAATCCCTTAGCCCAGCTAACCCCTTCCCCGTGCGTGGCCCAGCAGGAGACCCTGTTTCCTCACCCGCTCTCTCTTTCTGGATTTATATATATATACGTAATATATAACTCACAAAACCCTAACCCTAAAATCTACTCCTCTCCACCCTCGATCGTGCCGCCAAGACGTCGACCGCCGCCGAGACCGAGCCACCGCCGCCGTCAGAGCCCAGCACCGCCGGAGTAGCAGCCGCCCACAGCACCCGCGTGACCGCGACCCCGCGCACAACCCCGCAACAGCAATTTGATCAACAACGTACCCCTGTTCATGCTTTGATTCCCGTGTCTTCTCGCCCAACCAAACTCGACCCCACTTTTACCGGTATATTCATGACCTAACCCCCTTCCATATCTGTGCATTAGTTTATCTCGAACATCACGCAAACCTAGGTGAAAATATACGCCAAGTCGAGGAAAAATGATCACTTTTAATTTCAGAAATTCTATTGCGATGACCCATGTTCACGGACTCGTATCTCCTACCACAGAGATCTGAATTCAGTTTTTCTTTTTGGTATGCGAAGACCACCTAACCTAGTCTAGTTTTTGTCAAATATAATATTTTATTTGTTGCTGTATGTTAAATTAAATCAGTTAGAAAAATCTGAAAATATACTTTTTCCATCTTCCAAAAATTACGATACGGAGCGCGACCCGCCAAACGGGACCGCCCCGTCGTGTACCAAGTGTACCAAAAGGTGCGCACAATATACCCAGATGTGTGGGCTTTCACGAAAACTGATTTGGACGCATGTGCGCGTCAAAATCAGTCCGTATCCACAAAATTTTCCTATATCGCAACTTTTGCAAAATACCACGCCATTTAGTGTATGCTCGTCAGAATACGACGAAACTTGCGCCACTGGACTCGTGGTATCGCGCTTGTCCTGTGGCACAATTTTCACATAATTCTAAGATAGTTGACCAAGTCACCTATTGGCGGGCCCTACGGTTGACTTTTTGGGCAGAATTGTGTTCGGCTCACCGAAAACCATATTTGGACATACCGTTGAGTTTGTACTGACATTTAGAGTTTATTTGACCAATAATTTGTTCCATTTAGAGAACGTTATCCCTGGCACACTTTTCGGTGCAAAGTGGGCCACACGTGGACCCCACTTTGACCCAAAATTACCGTTTTACCCTTGTGTCCAAATTGGACGAAAGGGTAGTACTTTCTAGCTATTTCTCTTATTTTGGGAATATTGGTTATATTTATTTCAGCATCCGGAGACGTTCATTCTGAGACCGTAGTTTCTGACTCTTGGTGTTTGACATCTGGACGTTACATTTTGCAACTTTCTTGCCAGGCAAGTATACCTTGCCATTGTACTGTTATTCATATTTTATATGTTGCATGCATCCTTATTTTCTGTCATTAGTTCATATATTTTAACTATTATATAAAATGTGCGTACAAGAAAACTTGGGTGCAACGACGGTGTCATCGTGATATATTTTTATTATGTATATGCATTGACCTTGTTTATGAGACCGCCCCATTATCATGAAGCATCATTAGGGTTCATTGGCCGTGACACAGTTGTTACACGAGTTATGAGTCTCATGTAGATCACGAACTTACGTATAGGATTTGGCCTCCTGTACGTGTGGGCCATGCGTTATGGATAACTGCTGTTAGAAACTATACATGCTAGTGAACTTGGCAGTTATTAGAGGTATTACCATGTCATGGAGGTGACATGCTTAGAGCATAGGGTGGAGGGAACAACAAGTACCACATTTGGGCTCCTTTGTACTTTTCTTTTATGTAACCCGTACGCTCCGTCGGAGATACGCGGTCGTGATGACCCCTATACTACTTGGCAGCCTCTACCATTCAAAATACGACATGCTTTCTAGGCCCCTGATTCACCGAGAGAGTCATGCCAATCTCATTTATGGCCAGATTGCCTGTCACGTCTCAGTCCCAAAATACGTAGGACTAGGAACACGTAAGCATGCCAGCCGTATGGATATGGCAACTCCAATATATGGAAACCAAAATTTATACGTACGCTGTAATATGAATATCAATCCACAAGTGGTATAAACATATGTCACAAGTCACAGGGTATAATCTAAATCTCATCCACAGAAAATCAATATAAATAAATAACCAGTATCTATGAAACTAGATCTCAATATAAGTATCTAAGGATGATAGTTGGATGGAAACAAATCCACTACCAAATCGAATAGAAAAGTACAACACAATAAACACAATATAGGGATACTAGCTAACAATCATGGGCTCCGAGAGAAGACATTCTCGAAACATAGGTAACCATCCGTATCTGCGCTCCTGCAAATACTCAAGAATAGATACACCTGGAAGAGGGCCAGGTCCTCAGAGGGACGTAACAAGATACAGAAAAGTAAGCCAATTTGAATACAGTAAACATGCATATAATTTGAAAATAAATAAGTACGCTGTACAAGACAATCTATATGAATGCAAATGAGGATAACTTTTTGACGTATGGGCAAGGGTAGGCTACTCGATCTAATCCTCACAACTCATACACTCGTCAGTGGACATCATCAGCCGACATACCTCGGGGGTAGCGACCATCGGACACGACCACCATAGTGCCTGCTAGTGACTACGGTTTACCAGAGTGGTTTAAAGCCCATACGCCTAATGATTGTCCTCTTATGATACTAAGTGTCAAGTGTGTGTGTCAACATATCTAATATATAGTAATGACTGAAGAAAAACTACACATGCAAGAACTAAACAGAAATGCAATAAATATACAGAAATATACTAAGCATGCAAAATAATGTAAGCAATTTGGTAAGGTATCTTGTCTGTTCTGAAAAGGATGAAGTCCCAACTTAAGGCGTCGTCCGATCTACCCGTCACATAAATTAAACAAGTTAGGTTACAAAAGTGGGTGAATAGTTTTCTCCATTTAATCTATTTTAATTCTAAATAAAATAACCTAAAATAGTATTTTAATCTTATTATAATCTGATTTTATTATTAAACCCTAATTTTGGTCCAAAGAAAGTCAACTTTACGGATTTGTGATCCATGGTACGCAAATCGAGACAATCCGTTGACCAAAAAGTTAACCAACTCAAATCCTGGATTTGTGTATGGAATCCTATAGATTTCAATACTACATGAACACCATATCGACGGTTTCATAAAATCCCAAGTCGGTAAAGAGTTATGTCCACTAGGGCGCACAGATGACAGTTTTTAGTGGTTTCCTATTTACGTCTACGTTGCACAAATTTTACAGTAGAATAAAATTATATATAAAATTCTAAAAAATATTTTTCTGGAAGTTCATCATGTCGGCTTTCCGAAACTTCAAACGGTTTGTAATTCCGAGTCCGGGATCTCCCAAAATCTCGAAAATACGAAAACGTGTCTGATTTCGGACAGCTGACATTTTCGGAATATTCTAGAAAAATAGGTTTTAAAATTACTAAAATAATTTATATATTCAGAAAACTAACCTTGATATGATTCTAACAAAAAAAATTGGAGCGCGTTTGGAGTCCGGAGCTTGGAGATATCGTCCTTTTAATTCGTCATAACTAGTAGAAAATGAGGCTGGATTTATGACGAATTTTGACTCTTTTTGGACGAAAAAGAGAGGATTTTGGAGAAGAAAAATATGAATGATGAGATATTTATAATGGTGGACACTACTTAATCAAATACGACTAGAATTGGTTAATTTGGATAGGATTATGATAAATTTAAATAAGGATAGGATACGCATGAAGTTGCTTTCCTAGTAGGTTCAGGATTTAAATTAATTTAAAATAGAGTTTGAATTTATCTCAATAATTTATAATCTTAAATATAATTAAAGATAATACAAATAATTTATAAAATCTTATTAATATCTATTAACACTAAATTAGCATCTATTTAATATTAAGACTATATATATCCAAATAAATCATAAATAATTTTAAAAATCTAAATAAATTTCTTAAAATTCTAAATAAATTACAGAAAAATATAATTAAATATTTTAAACTAAATAAAATATTTGGTAGGAATAACATGCATGTATGGTCGTATAGTAAATCATAGAAGTCCTAGAAATTTATGTTTCCTAAGTTTTAATTACCAAAAATTCTAGAAAAATCTCAAAAAATCTAAAATAACCTAAAATATTTCTAAATAAATATTTATATAAGTAAATATATCAAGAAATTTATTTTCTAATTAACTAAGAGAATACTCTAAAGAAATTTAATATCTATAATAAATATAATAATATAAAATACACACAAAATATCTATTTTTGGTGAGGGGGTTTACAATCTACCCAACTTATAAAAATTTCGTCCTCGAAATTGACACTAACCCATATTCATAATAATCACTATAGCTATTATACTACATAGCTATCTAACAGTGCTTCCTAAAAGTCATGGTCTGTCATTCTAACACTTCTCATTTATTGTCCATACACTATCCTATTATCCTCTAACTCGTCTACACTACCCAACTTACGAAAGTTCTACTAGTAGTCACAGTCTCTTGAGGCTATTGTCTAGGTTGTAAGACGAATATATTTATTGGGTTGAGAATCTTGGGGTACTTGTCTTGAATCTCACAACCATAATTTTTCTTTGTAACCATCAAGTATCGTAGTCTAATACTGCCATGCCACCTGACCAATATGTCTGCAAATACTTTGACTACTTTACTACAACGTTTTAGTTGCAGCTGTTGCTACTTTGCCAGCGATTTATCATAGTTGTCAGTTCATAACAAGTGCCTTCAATTCTTTCCTAGGCATAGTCTAAGTTTTTGGGCAACAGTTAAAGTCTTGACTAACTTATAAAACTATTAAAAGTATAAACTAGTTCAAACAGTCTAACAAATTCCTATTAGCCTAAGGGATGTTATACATGGTTTTTAAAATAATAAGAGGATACAGATATTGCTATAGGTCATATACATAAGGGTTATTATTAAGAACTCATCCTTTAGTTATTAATCATCTACTAAACCATTTACGTTTTAACTAACAAAACTAAGGATGGGGTCAAAGTAGACCAACAATTCATGTTGGCACAAAAAAGACGTAACTACGATAGAGAGAATTAAACACGAGATAATGAATGGATAGAGAAGAGAAGATGAGCCACCCAAGGGGGCGAGATGGTGATAGAAAAATAATACTACTACAGCTACTCGCGTCATCTATTAGCATCGCGTGTATGCCATCTGGGTAAAATATCAGTATATCCTCATAACTGCTAAACCAATACCTATATAATTCTACGTCTACTATGCACCTGAGATCTCGTGTCATAAAGGGGGTCATGAGTATGTAATTACACATATAACTAAGGTCGTACCTGTATCTACGACTTCCTGTGGCCGCGCTCTCTTGTTTGTCATCATGAGTGCTTGGCCTATGGGGTATATCTAGTACTATTCATGTATCAAACTTATACTAAGCACGAACGTTCATCTTTCTGAAATAGGGAAAGATAGAAAACAACAATAAAGAGTTCAAGGAGGAGGTGATATAATACAAGTACGGGATTCGAAGGGATTAAAGAATTTTGAAAGGGAGTTGCTAAGGAGTTGTGGATTGAAATCTTATTTTGGTAAATTCCTATATGCATGTTCATATCAGAACAGTTATGTACCTGACATAATATGCTCTGACCAGTCTAGAGGGCAAGTATATTCGTCTAACAAGTTGAGTCAACTATATCTCAATCCACATAAAGTAGTGATACAAAGAGCGAACCAAGTGCACTACGGTTGATCAGACCATAATACACCGATTCTGATTTAGACAATGTATTAGTGTGGGCCCCCAATAATACATATGTCATGAACAAGCTTAATAAAAGAATAAGCTTGCAAAACTAGGCTATAATAGCAGCATAAGTCGAGGTAGTAAAAATATAAGTACGCTTGATTATGATGGAGGAAGGTACTGAATAATCTAAGTTCACCAAGAAGATCGGTGTTGTGCCTCTACAATTGCCATACTAATTTTTTGTCTAAGTCTAAATTTAACCAAATTGGTGTATGGGCCTCTAAGTTCTACAGTCTAGATAAACACTAAAGTTCTATAGTCTAGATAAACACTATCTTCTTATGCAAGCCTATAGTTGGTGTCATTCAATTATACTTCATTAATGAGTCAACATGACTATGTGTTACTAGGTTATGAGGCATACTATCCAACTTACAATAATTTAACTAATAGTATTCTTAAACAATAGAGTGTATATACCTGGTACAAGGCACCTTCCTACCCCTATCAAGCACGAAAGAAAAGATAAGATTGATGTTGTGAAATTATCAAGCAAGATGCAATGCAAGCAATCAAATAAGAATGCGAAATAAAATTAAGGATGGTGATTAAATAAGTGGATGAGATCCAATATTCTAATCCTATGCGCAGGCTTGCTCGGTACAGTAACGTAACCGAAACAATATGCTCTCGACCTGCATGGGCCACTACAAAAATATGTCACGCCCCAGTCCCAAAATACATAGGACTAGGAACACGTAAGCATGCCAGCCGTATGGATATGACAACTCCAATATATGGAAACCAAAATTCACACGTACGCTGTAATATGAATATCAATCCACAAGTGGTATAAACATATGTCGCAAGTCACAGGATATAATCTAAATCCCATCCACAAAAAATCAATATAAATAAATAACCAGTATCTATTAAACTAGATCTCAATATAAGTATCTAAGGATGATAGTTGGATGGAAACAAATCCACTACCAACTCGAATGGAAAAGTACAACACAATAAACACAATATAGGGATACCAGCTAACAATCATGGGCTCGGAGAGAAGACATCCTTGAAACATAGGTAACCATCCGCATCTGCGCTCCTGCAAATACTCAAGAATAGATACACCTGGAAGAGGGTCAGGTCCTCAGAGGGACGTAACAAGATACAGAAAAGCGAGCCAATTTGAATACAGTAAACATGCATATAATTTAAAAATAAATAAGTACGCTGTACAAGACAATCTATATGAATGCAAATGAGGATAACTTTTTGACATATGGGCAAGGGTAGGCTACTCGATCTAATCCTCACAACTCATACACTCGTTAGTGGACATCATCAGCCGACATACCTCGGAGGTAGCGACCCTCGGACTCCATCAATCGACATACCTCGGGGGTAGCGACCATCGGACACGACCACCATAGTGCGTGCTAGTGACTACGGTTTACCAGAGTGGTTAAAAGCCCATACGCCTAATGATTGTCCTCTCATGATACTAAGTGTCAAGTGTGTGTGTCAACATATCTAATATATAGTAATGACTGAAGGAAAACTACACATGCAAGAACTATACATAAATGCAATAAATATACAGAAATATACTAAGCATGCAAAATAATGTAAGCAATTTGGCAAGGTATCTTGCCTGTTCTAAAAAGGATGAAGTCCCAACTCAAGGCGTCGTCCGATCTACCCGTCACATAAATTAAACAAGTTAGGTTACAAAAGTGGGTGAATAGTTTCCTCCATTTAATCTATCTTAATTCTAAATAAAATAACCTAAAATAGTATTTTAATCTTATTATAATCTAATTTTATTATAAAACGCTAATTTTGGTCCAAAGAAAGTTAACTTTACGGATTTGTGATCCATGGTACGCAAATCGATTCGTTGACCAAAAAGTCAACCAACTCAAATCTTGGATTTGTGTATGGAATCCTATAGATTTTAATACTACATGAACACCATATTCGACGGTTTCATAAAATCACAAGTCGGTAAAGAGTTATGTCCACTAGGGCGCACAGATGACAGTTTTTAGTGGTTTCCTATTTACGTCTACGTTGCACAAATTTTACAGTAGAATAAAATTATATATGAAATTCTAGAAAAATACTTTTCTGGAAGTTCATCATGTCGGCTTTCTGAAACTTCAAATGGTTCATAATTCCGAGTTCGGGATCTCCCAAAATCTCGAAAATACGAAAACGTGTCTAATTTTGGACAGCTGACACTCTTGGAATATTCTGGAAAAATTGGTTTTGAAATTACTAAAATAATTTATATATTCAAAAAACTAACCTTGATATGATTCTAACAAAAAAAAACTGGAGCGCGTTTGTAGTCCGGAGCTAGGAGATATCGTCTTTTTAATTCGTCATAACTAGTAGAAAATAAGGCTGGATTTATGACGAATTTTGACTCTTTTTGGACGAAAAAGAGAGAATTTTGGAGAAGAAAAATATGAATGATGAGGTATTTATAATGGTGGACACTACTTAATTAAATACGACGAGGATTGGTTAATTTGGATAGGATTATGATGAATTTAAATAAGGATAGGATATGCATGAAGTTGCTTTCCTAGTAGGTTCAGGATTTGAATTAGTTTAAAATAGAGTTTAAATTTATCTCAATAATTTATAATCTTAAATATAATTAAAGATAATACAAATAAATTATAAAATCTTATTAATATCTATTAACACTAAATTAGCATCTATCTAATATTAAGACTATATATCCAAATAAATCATAAATAATTTTAAAAATCTAAATAAATTTCTTAAAATTCTAAATAAATTACAGAAAAATATAATTAAATATTTTAAACTATAATAAATATTTGGTAGGAACAACATGCAAGTATGGTCGTATAGTAAATCATAGAAGTCCTAGAAATTTATGTTTCCTAAGTTTTAATTACAAAAAATTCTAGAAAAATCTCTAAAAATCTAAAATAACCTAAAATAATTCTAAATAAATATTTATATAAGTAAATATATCAAGAAATTTATTTTTTAATTAACTAAGAGAATACTCTAAAGAAATTTAATATCTATAATAAATATAATAATATAAAATATACACAAAATATCTATTTTTGGTGAGGGGGTTTACATAGCCCACTTGTTAGAAAGTTGTTCTTAACGTGCATTCACATAGATGGTTAGGCGACCCATTGGATATTTATTTTAGTACTTTATTGGCACACTTCTATGTATCTTGGTATGTCCCTCTGAGGACCTGGTCCCTTTCCAGGTGTAGATATTCATGGTTACTCGCAGGAGCACAGATCCGGACTGGTTACTTATATTTGCGAGGAGATCTTCTCTTTGAGCCTTATTGCTTATTAATGGATGTACTTATATTATGTTTCTTTTATATTCGAGTTGATAGTAGATTTATTTCCATCCAACTATCATCTTTAGATACTTTGTAATCATCTTTAGATACTTTGTATTGAGATCTAGTTTCATAGATATTGGTTATTTTTTATGTATGATTTTCTGTGGATGAGATTTAGATTATACCCTGTGACTTGCGACATATGTTTATACCACTTGTGGATTTGATATTCATTTTACAGCGTACGTGTGGATTTTGGTTTTCATATATTGGAGTTGCCATATCCATGCAGCTGGCATGCTTACGTGTCCTAGTCCTACATACTTTGGGACTGGGGCATGACATATTTTTAGTGGTGGCCCATGCAGGTCGAGAGCATATTGTCTTGGTTACGTTACTGTACCGAGCAAGCCTGCAATTAGGATTAGAGTATAGGATCTCATCCATAATTGACTATGAATTACCTTCCTTCCAATCTATTCTATCTAAATAATTGCATCCTGCTTGATTCATGTGCTTCCCTAATAGTTCTTGAATATAGCCTCTCCTAGAATATAGGAATCCCTGTTGATAGGATGATAATTAGGGCAATATTTCTATTAAGAATACAACTAGGATATTGACACACCACTAAGCTTAGAATACCTAATGAACCATAGCATCCCTTACCTGCAGATCATTTGACCATTATCCCTTGATGTATTTATGAAGACTTGAGAGTAGTATAGACACTACTAGAGTTAGTTAGAAGTTTGGCCATATTATTTGACCCTAGTATTGAGGAACCAATAGAAATTCATGGTTGAATATTAGGACTAAACCGAACTTTCATAAGTGAGATAGTATCAGAGAACTATAAATCTAGCTTTTGTCTTAATATTTGCAGATAGTACATTAGGAAGCCAAGAAGAATAAAATATAACACTTCCCTTGATCATATCTTGAACCCAGATATTAGCATACCATATTTCCTTAGTGAACCATGATCTTATCAAGGGTATCCCTATTTAATTTCACATCTTGTTCCTCCAAAACTTTAGCGCTCGCTATCTGTGCGACGACTAATTATGTTTTCTTTTCTTTTCTTTTTTTTTCTTTTCTTTCAACTCATGCTACCTAACCTTTCTGATTGTAGGCCAAGTGATTTTATTCTATGTTAGGATATATAGATTGCTAAGGTTATAGTTGTAAACTTGAATTTTGAATTCCTGTACTTAGTAGTTAGAACTTGATAGTTTTGAGTTATTCTTGTAGATTGTGACCTGATGATTATCCTTTAGTTTTAAATCGTATAATTTGTAACAATACCTCGATACAAGTTATATTTCCTTTTTCCTTGAAGGCCAGTAACTTTTCCATTCATGTTATTGACACTTGTTCTATAAGCACTATGACTAAGACTTAAGATAAACATTACCTATATAATGCAATAGGATACCCTAATAGGTACCAAGAACTTTTCCTCGTGTACCCTAATAAGAGTTCTACTTTATTTACAAGGACCCGATTATTCTGTAGAATCCCCTCAAGGCAATTACAGTATTAGTTTATTGCTTTAAGTTGGATAGTATGCCTCACAACATAGTATCCCATAGTCCTCTTGACCCATTGATGAAGTATAACTAAATGACATTAATTGTGTGCTAGCATAAAGATGATAGTGTTTATTCAGACTGTAGAATTTAGAGGCCCATACCCTATTTTGTCGACTATCGACTTAGACAAGGAGTTAGTATGACAACTGTAGAGATTGTAGAGTCTTATCTTCTTGGTAACTTAAATTATTATGTACCTTCTTTCATCATGATCTAGCGCATTTATATTTTATATACTACCTTAACTTATGCTTCTATTATAGCCTAGTTTTGCAAGCTTACTCTTCTATCGAGCTTGATCATGATATATGTATTATTGGGTCGACACACTAATATATTTCAGAATCAGTGTATTACGGCCTGATCAACCTTAGTAGGCTTGGTTCGCCCTTCGCAATACTACTTTACGTGGATTGAGATATATAGTTGACCAGTAGACGAATATACTTGCCCTCTAGACATATCTGAGCATATCGTATCGATTACATAACTGTACTGATACGAGCATGTGAATAAGAATTACCAAAATAGGATTTCAATCCTAACTGCCTTGACAATTCCCAATTGAATTTTTTAAAAATGCCTTGATCTCCATACTTTTATTCTATTAACCCCACTTGAACTCTTTATTATTGTTTTTCGTCTTCCCTTATTTCAAAAAAATGAAACGTCGTGCTTGGTATAAGCTTGATACATTGATAGTACTGGACATACCCCATAGGCCAATCACATTATTTGGTGACTACCTTTTATAATTGATTAAGGGCATATCATATATGATATAATTGGTGTTAAAGTTTTTGAGGATTTAATAACATGAGTAAATAAATTGAGGAATATTTTTCTTAAATGTATAGTCTTGTGTGCTAGATAGGCAAATTCTAAATTGGGTAGAAGTCGCATTGTCAACTTGAGGTGATTCTTTGATTGTGATCAAGCAATGAAGTAAGATTAAATTGAAAGATTTAAGTCATTTTAATTTTAGGAATTTAAAAAAAATGACTAAGATGATGAGGATTTAATAAATTTTGAAATCTTGATAGTGAGGACCAAATATTTATACTTTGAGCACATGATTTAAAGTTTGAATGTTGAAGATTGAATCATCGATCTAAACCTTGAGGATAAGTATAGGATTCTAGGCTTGAACAATTGGTGAATTAGATATAAAATTTTATAATTGATGATCTGAATTAAAGGTTAAATTTTGATTGCTGGATTACCTATTTGAAATATTGAGGATATAAATTAAAACTAAAATTTGAAGAGTATGAAATTCTTAAGTAAAAAATATGAATAATATTGGATTAAAATTATTTTCTAAAAGAGATAATGATAGTTGGAGATCGCAATATAAATTTTGATGTGGGATGTCATATAGATTTGAATTATATTTGGATGATTGATTATTTAAAAAAATCAAGAAGATAGTACGAGATGTTGAATTTTGATTTATATAATAGTTAATTTAATTTGAAGTAAGTGTGATAGATTTGAATAGATTTTGTTATTTACAATTTTGGAAGAGATTATGATTGACTTGCCTTATATGCGAATGTGAAGGAATTTAACAAATTATGCCTTATTTTAATTTCAAAGATGAAATTATTTTTAAGTTGGCTGGATTGTAAACCCCCTAACCCAAAAATTAGACCTACTTGGCTTAGATAGTGAGACTAAGGCTAGTTTGAATCCAATTAGAAATATAACACGGTATTTTTATTTAGTTTTACAACATTATATCACTTAGCATACCATACCGTTGCTTCTATAATTGTAGCACTACACTAGCCACTGCCTACCTACAAACTTTACACCCTTATCCTAGACATGCCCTCCTTCCATTCTGACCCTTGTGTGACTCATAATTAATCTCCCTTGTGCTACATTTAAGTCGCACAACATTCGTCGCAAAAGTTATTTCTTAATTCTAAAATAATTCCAATTTTGTGTCCTTGTGTGTTCCAATCGAAATTGGAGACACAATCTTGACCCGTTTCGTATAACCCAATCTATGACAATATTCTACTCTGAGTCCTCTATGCCCATAACACTTGTGTCCCACCTAATGTTATCCCCATGTACTTCTAATAAATTCCAGAACACCCTGCACATTAATTTTAATTAAATTAATCTAATTTCCATCTTTGTGCGATTTTCCAATTGTTGGGCCCAAAAGTGCATTGAGGTGTCCACACCATTGGACATGACACATAAAGAAACTTAATTCTCCTCCATATGAATTTTTCCTATGAATTTTTGGAATGTGCGACGCGCAACATCGCCCCCTCATTCAAACCTAGCATTGCATTTTATAATGCAAATTATATCCCTCCAAACATCCCCATGACAATTAAAAAATAATAAAGGTAAGGATGGAGGAAGGTACAAAATAAGCTGCAAATCTCTATCTTATACCATACTTGACTTTCTATCGCGGCTTAGTTTTAATTTCGAGGACGACATTTTTATAAGTTGGGTAGAATGTAAAATCCCTAATCCTAAAAATCGTATTAAGTATTTAATTAATTATTTAATTGATTTGTAGTAATTATGAGCTAATTAGAGAAAATAGAATTTATTTAATTTTTATTTTAACTGTTTGTGCATTTAGAAAATTTTTGGAGCAATTATAAATTTTTTCTAATTTATTCCATGTAGGAGACCCTGTGGACAATTGATAGGTTAATGGTATGCACTAATATAATTTTCAGAATTTTTTATGTATGTATATATATATATATATATATATATATATATATATATATATATATATAGGTTATTATAAAATAAATTAGAAATAGAAAATAGAAAAGAATATTAGAAAGAAAAAGAATGAAAAGAAAAGAGAAAAAAAAAACACAAAGCATAAAACTTCTTAAAGCAAGTAACAAAACCCTAAGCCCCAGCAAATTCATTAATCCCTAAATCCCTTAGCCCAGCTAACCCTTTCCCCGTGCGTGGCCCAGCAGGAGACCCTGTTTCCTCACCCGCTCCCTCTTTCTGGATTTATATATATACACGTAATATATAACTCACAAAACCCTAACCCTAAAATCTACTCCTCTCCACCCTCGATCGTACCGCCGAGACATCGACCGCCGCCGAGACCGAGCCACCGCCGCCATCAGAGCCCAGCACCACCGGAGTAGCAGCCGCCCACAGCACCCGCGTGAGCGCGACCACGCGCACAACCCCGCAACAGCAGTTTGATCAACAGCGTACCCCTGTTCACGCTTCGATTGCCGTGCCACCGCTCGACCAAACTCGACCCCGCTTTCACCGGTATATTCACGACCTAACCCCCTTCCATATCTGTGCATTAGTTTATCTCGAACAGCGCACAAACCTAGGTGAAAATTGATGCCAAGTCGAGGAAAAATGATCACTTTTAATTTCAGAAATTCTGTTGCGATGACCCATGTTCACGGACTCGTATCTTCTACCACAGAGATCCAAATTCGGTTTTTTCTTTTTGGTATGTGAAGATCACCTAACCTAGTCTATTTTCTGTTAAATACAATATTTTATTTGTTGTTGTATGTTAAACTAAATCAGTTAGAAAAAATAAAAAATATACTTTTTCTATCTTCCAAAAATTATGATACGGAGCGCGCCCCGCCAAACGGGACTGCCCCGTCGTGTACCAAGTGTACCAAAAGTTGCACACAGTATACTCAGACGTGTGGGCTTTCGCAAAAACTGATTTGGACGCATGTGCGCATTGGAATCAGCCCGTATGCGCAAAAATTTTCCGTGTCGCAACTTTTATAAAATATTACGCCATTTAGTGTACGCTCGTCAGAATGCGACAAAACTTGCGCCACTAGACTCATGGTATCGCGCTGGTCCTGTGACCAAATTTTCACGCAATTCTGAGACAGTTGACCAAGTCACCTATTGGTGGGCCCCATAGTTGACTTTTTGGGCAAAATTATGTTCGACTCACCGGAATCCATATTTGGATATACCGTTGAGTTCATACTGACTTTTAGAGTTTTTTTGACCAATAATTTGTCCCATTTAGAGATCGTTATCTCTGGCACGCTTTTCAGTGCAAAGTGGGCCACACGTGGACCCCACTTTGATCCAAAATTATCGTTTTGACCTTGTATCCAAATTGGACGAAAGGGTAGTGCTTTCTAGCTATTACGCTTATTCTTGGAATGTTGGTGATATTTATTTCAGCATCTTGAGACGTTCATTCTGACACTGTAGTTTCTGACTCTTGGTGTTTGACATCTGGACATTACATTTTGTAGCTTTCTTGCCAGACAAGTATACCTTGCCATTGTACTGTTATTCATATTCCATATGTTGCATGCATCCTTATTTTTTGTCATTAGTTCGTATATTTTAACTGTTATATAAAATACGCGTCCAAAAAAACTTGGGTGCAACGACGGTGTCGTCGTTATATATTTTTATTATATATATGCATTGACCTTATTTATGAGACCGCTCCATTATCTTGAAGTATCATTAGGGTTCATTGGCCGTGATACAGTTGTACACGAGTTGTGAGTCTCATGTAGATCATGGACTTACGTGCAGGGTTTGGCCTCCTGTACGTGTGGGGCATGCGTTAGGGATAACTGCTGTTAGAAACTTTGCATGCTAGTGGACTTGGCAGTTATTAGAGGTATTACCGTGTCATGGAGGTGACATGCTTAGAGCATGGGGTGGGGAGAACAACAAGTACCACATTTGGGCTCCTTTGCACTTTTTTTTTATGTAACCCGTACGCTCCGTCGGAGATACGCGTTCGTAATAACCCCTATACTACTTGGCGGCCTCTGCCGTTCAAAAGGCGACATGCTTTGTAGGCCCCTGATTCTCCGAGAGAGTCATGCCAATCTCATTTATGGCCAGATAGCCCACTTGTTAGAAAGTTGTTCTTAACGTGCATTCACATAGATGGTTAGGCGATCCATTGGATATTTATTTTAGTACTTTATTGGCATGCTTTTATGTATCTTGTTATGTCCCTCTGAGGACCTGGTCCCTTTCCAGGTATAGATATTCATGAGTACTCGCAAGAGCGCAGATCCTGACTGGTTACTTATATTTGCGAGGAGGTCTTCTCTTCGAGCCTTATTGCTTATTAATGGATGTACTTATATTGTGTTTCTTTTATATTCGATTTGGTAGTGGATTTGTTTCCATCCAACTATCATCTTTAGATACTTTGTATTGAGATCTAGTTTCATAGATATTGGTTATTTTTTTATATATGATTTTCTGTGGATGAGATTTAGATTATATCCTGTAACTTGTGACATATGTTTATACCACTTGTGGATTTGATATTCATTTTACAGCGTAAGTGTGGATTTTGGTTTTCATATATTGGAGTTGTCATATCCAAGCGACTGGCATGCTTACGTGTCCTAGTCCTACGTACTTTGGGACAGGGGCGTGACAACTTGAATTGCACAACTTCTCAGTCAGAAAAATCAATTCTTTAATCCTATATCGCGTACCTATGTCGTTTTCATCGATTTGGGGATACAAACTCAACCCATTTCGCCGAACTAATTAAAGGGCTCAATACTGACACCAAGCCTACACCATTCATGACATTTGTGTCACTCCTAATTGAGACCCCATGTACTCCGTTTAATTTAAGAGTATATATGACCCTTTATTTAATTAAATTGGGGATACCAACTTAACCTCATCCCAACCTAACCCCAACTTAACCCAACACCCATTCATGAGGCCCATACAAAACACACAATACCCCCTCACCCTGCAAAATACCAAACACCACTTTCCATACCAAATCCTCAACATTTTTCCTTTATGTGAAAATACCAAATGTTAAGGGACTTAATAAAAAAAGGGTACTAGGTGTCACCACCCTATTGGTTAAAGCCAATGAAGAAACCCTCTCCCAACCTCACATGACCGGTCATGTCATTCTCTCTCTCCCCTTTTGCTATGTAAAACTTTTCATGTTGAATCAAGTCCCTTGATTCAAATTCCTACACCATCACAATAACACACCCTGTCTATATTAACTCTCACACACAACCCCAACCCCCACATGTGGCCGACCCTTATCCCTAAAAAACCTAGGAATATCCCCCCTTTCTCTCTTTCCTTCCTCTACTTATTCACCAGACGGCCACTTCCCTCCCTCCCTTACCTCCTTCTTCTTTATTCTTTATTCTTTATTCTTCATTCTTCTTCACTTCTTCATCACCTCCAGTCCGCACTACCGTGGACCACCCTCTCCGGCCAACCCACTACCTTCTACACCCACTGCCTCCACCATGGACCACCACTCCACCCGCCACTACACCCCGACTCGAACAACAACCACCTCCAGTTCGAGCCTCCACCGGAGCTCCATCCCCTCGATCACCACCCGCCACTGTACTCCACGACCACCACCACCACCAGCCCGACCTTCCCCTCCAGCACCACCCGCCTCCTCCATGACCAGCATCACCACTACCTACTGTCAACACCACCCGCACCACCACCTTCACCCGCTGCCCCACCACCGGAGCACCACCACCCCGACCTTCACCTCTAGCACCACCACCCCGACCTTCACATCCAGTACCACCACCACGACCATCACCTCCAACACCACCACCCTCACAAAGCCGAGCACTACCACCCTCACTCGGTCGAACGCCACCACCACCTTGGTCGATATGCGCACCACCCCTGGGGTCGACGCCATCCCTGACCGAAGCTGCAGCACCGCCGCTGACACCACCCGCAGCCACCTGGGTAACTCCTCATCCTTCTTCTTTTTGTGTAGTTATGTTGTATGTGCTAGGAAAACCCTAGTTAGGGTTAGGGTTTCGTGAATACATCCCATGTATATTTTAATGGAAAATATTGAGGTTAGATATATATGTGGAATGGTTTTATAGTAAATTATTACGAATATTTATATGTGAACTTGATAATTTATAACTAATTATTTGAGGATGAATAAATTGGGTGTATAAAATAACGCCTATGAATACAAGGATGGTATGGTTGAGGATGAGCATAACTTGAATGACTGAAATCACTGTGATGAATATTACGGGTTGGAGATTTTGTTTGAGGACGTTATACTAATTGTTGATCGTATTTGATGCAACATTACCCTAGTCAACTTGGGTCAACCCTTTAGTTAGTATCTATGTAACTAAGACAGAAGCCCATGCTAGACGTATTGTCACCTCTTATTTTAGAATAGAATTGAGCTAGATTATTAATTAATTTTATATATCGTCTCTAGGTACTTCGGGATCCTTGGACTTGGACGTTGTACCGGAGGTCTGCCTTCAGCATCCGGATCTAGGCAAGTGTACCTTGCCATCCTGTATCTCAGTTCTAGATTTACTATTTATTCTATCTATGCATTGTGTGCGCTTTGGATCAGAATCGTTACTTAGCGTCTGTAGCTCCCCGTTCCCCCTGTGCGGGGAGCGCGACTAAGAAACACAAGACGGTATCGTTCGATCGGAATAGATTGAATTAAGAACTCGTCCTCGTTATGGATTTGTTTCTTCGGAATCGATTCCCATATTCAGTGGACCGCACCCCCGGGATCGACTTAGCGGTAGAGTCAGGAGGGACCTCTCCGCTGCTATCTTTTATTGCCTCGGTTTTCGATGTCGCTTGTTGCTTTCGTGCTTTGAGTTGGTTTTGGGATTTGCTTGTTTTTCTTGAACGGTTTTGATGGTTTTCATTGTTTTCGTTCATTGAAATACACTTCAATTCCGATATTGGAAAGAGTGGAAGAGGTATTGATCGAGCTGTTCGTAATGTAGGTGAACGAGCAGTAGGCGGCTTGCGAGCGGAGTCGTGAAGCGCCTCTTTCCTTCTTCCTTCCAACAATCTAAGTGAGTGGCTACCAACCCGATTAGCTAGCCCTGCTTCCAAGCTTCACGCCCTAAAATCTGCATTCTTCTTTGCCCCGATCAAACGATACCAAGTAATAATAAAAGAAACCAAGATAAAAGAGAATAGACTTGGTTAATACTGCTTGTAAATCAAACTCGTGAACGGTTACTTACTTGCATGCTTGTTCGTTCGGAATATTCATCATATGCAATAATTTTAGTTAGAATGTATCTTCTTCTATAATTGTGCTATCAATGCATCACATCTATGCATTACTCGTGTTGCCTCAACTGCGTGAATGATAACTTAACTAAACATCGTGTGTTCGATCATGGACAACTTGTGCACAATGATATAAGTTCTGCGGACGGTCGCTGGGGCACTGGCACCGATCCGATCTGGGCAGACTTCGTGTTTATAGTCAATCGTGTGCGGACGGGATAACTTGTAACGCATCATGTTTTATGAGCTCCTCGTATTTTCTCGTTGCATGCTATCCTTGTCCTTGACTAGTCCATTATGGCATCAAGCCAGTGATCCTCGTGTGTATATGCTTGCAATGCCTCGTGTGTTTATGGTGTGAATATGGCTTACAATGCATCGTGTGCTCAACGTGTATATTTAAAACTGTTGCATACTAACTTATGTCTTTGTGGCAGGGAAGGCATGGTAAGTATTGTGTAAGTAATTCAGACGGGTAGGTAAAATCCACCGAACGGTGGCATGTTCATTTCAGTAAAATTCTATATGCTGCTTACTTGTAAATGAACTAAGGCAAGATAGAAACCCACAAATATGCATGCTTCATTAAAACAACGTGTTGATTGGTATAGTTCGGTTAGCTCGCCTTCACCAGTATGTTTTGACATGCTGACCCTCGTTGAAACAGGTTCTCTGCACCAAGAGGAACCGAGCGAGGAGCCGAAGTCGTCTTCCCGATCCAGTCCAACTGTTGGCGCATCTTCATCGCGCCCCTTTGAAGCATTTTGAAGACAAGAGCCTTCAACTCTTCATACACAAATGCAGCTCCGTGGCAAAGCTATCCTCCAGCCTGGAGGTCTATATCTTTTGAAGTTTAGTAAAGGGATATAATGTACAGGACTGCTATCTCATTTTGAGTCATCTCTTTTGTAAGCCCGTGCGGCATATTAGCTAACTCGTTCAAGAGTTTGTAATAGATGATCATTATCAATAAAGAGAACTTTTCCATGTTTCAAATCTGTGTTTCAATTTATCTGCGTACTCTGAATATGTGCTCGTTATGCAAAATACCTTAGCCTTGTGCGGGCGCAACCCAGGCCCGCACGGCATCACGATTCGGGGGACGCCCTAACGATTCTACGGAATCGGATCGTGACATAATGGTATCAGAGCACAGATTCAAGTTCCTTAGACTTCGTGCTGGAAAAGTTCCTTTAACGATCAAATTCCTGTGCGAACTCTTGAACTCACTAGGCCAAAATTGTAAACCCCCTGAATTTTCAAAATTTTAAAATCGGGATTTTTCACAATTTTCTGGAATTTTCTGAGATTTTTCTGTAATTTAAAAACAGGGTTTAAATTATTAAATGATTTTTAATTGATATTAAACAGTATTAAAATATTATGAAAATAATATTTTTGGGTGTAAAATAAAAAACTGGACTTAGGGCAATTTTTCTGGAATTTATCGGACCCCAGACCTATTTTTAAATGCCTAAAAATTATTTATTTAATTAATTAATTATTTATTAATTAATTTACTGTTTTTAATTATTATTAATATTATTATTATTATTTATTATAACCCAGCCCAACCGGCCCGGCCCACGAGCCCAGCCCAAACCCATTCCCCAAACCCGGCCCAGCCCCCTGCCTAGCGGGTCGGGTCGGATCCAGCAGACCCGACCCGGACCCGCCACCCGCCCGCATCACCTCTCTCCTCCCACGTCGTACCCCTCCCCGCGTCGCACGCCGCGTCTGGCGCCGCTCCGCCCGCCTCACGCCGCGCTGGCCGGCCACGCTCCCACGATCCCAGCCACCTGGCCGCCTCACCCGGCCACCCCCCCCGCTCACCGCTCCTATATAAACCCTAGAATCCCCTCTCCCTCCGGCCATCCCTCCGTCCGCCACCCGCCGTCGACCGCCTCCCCGCTCGACGCCGCTGCCAGCGCCTCCACGCCCCAGCACGCCGCTCCCCGCCTCCCAGCTCAGCCGCCCACAGCCTCGACTGACGACCCCTCTTCCTTCTTCCCCAGCGCCGGCCGACCCCTGCGCCGCCGTCAGCCGCGCCCCCAGCCGCCAGCACGCCGCCGCGTGGCTCGCCGCCCCAGCCCCGAGCCATCCTCGATCGCCTCCGCCAAGCGCAGTCTCCGGCCTCCCCGCCGTCGGCCGGAAAACCCTAACCCTAAAGCCCCAATTCCCTGTGTCCGACACGAGTCGGACACGTGTCGGACACAACTCGAACCTCGATTTTCAGGCCCAGTTCAGGTGCGTGTAACTTTTTGCTCGTAGCTCCGTTTTCGATTCCGCAAATTGCGTTATGAAGCCTGTATGACCCTCTCGGTGTCCGGACAAACCGTTCGGGGCATCGGGTCCTGTGGTGATCGCACACCGCGATCCAAAAACAGGAAAAACCCAGACCCCGATTCACCCCGGAACTGAGTACGTCCCGCCAAACGGGACGACTTGGTCGCGCGCGGTCTTCACAGATACGTGCGCCTCATCGATACGGACGTGTGGGATTTCGCGGAAGCTGATTTGGGTGTGCGTGCACACCGGAATCAACGCGTATCCGCGGACATCGTCCCGTATTTGTCTTTTCTGTAATTCGACCTAACTTTGTGTACACACGTCGGATCGAGACAAAACTTGTGCCATCGGACCCGTAGCGATACGCTGGTCCTGTGGGTCAAGTTTGGTTCGATTCTGAGAACGTTGACGAAATCGCGTGTCGTGGGCCCCACAGGCCCCGCTCGACGGGCAATTTTGTGATCGGCTCATCGAAATTCAATTCTGAAAGTTCCGTTGGGTTCGTATCAGCGTTTCTGATCTGTGGACACTAAGTTTGGTGAATTTGGAGACCGTTGACCCTGACGCATTTTTCGGTGCAAAGCGGGCCCACCGGTGGACCCTGTTTTGGCCCGAAACTGCCGTTTCTGCCCTTGTCTCCAAATTGGACCCAAGGACAGGCGTTTCTAGCTGATTGATATTTTCTGAATCTGATGGTGATATTGTTTTAGCAACCGGAGTACCGCCTGCAATTCCAGCTGAAGTCAGAGCCGCAATTGGAACAGGAACCACAGGCAAGTGTACCTTGCCAAACCCTGCAGCTTGCTAATTATTTTTTGGACTTAATCATGCAATAATGGACAAATAAAGCCTGCCAAATCTCAGTAATTCTTGACATAGTACTTTACTTGATTTCTGGTGAATTAAGTATAAACATGTTTTAACTGCTTAACCTAGGAGACGTGTGACGTACTTAGTGTCCGATCACAGTCGGGTGCCAACTCCGTACGCGGGGTTGTGTAACGTCACATAGACATGGATATCGAGACCCGATAATTCTCGTACTTGTCCTATCAAGTACACCAGAACCCAGGACACTTGACACTATTTCATGAGACAGAGTCTTCCTGAGACATTCAAGGTGATTCTGTATAGGATGCATGTTATAGGACATAGACTTTACATTCTTATACATTTTGATTCATAGCTACCAGACTTGCTGCATTAGTTATAACCCCGCTGACATGGACATGAGACGTTATGGTCATGGCTTGCGTGATTACATTGGGTGGGGAGAGACACACAGACTACAGGCTGATATTATATATATAACATAGTCTATATCATAGTGAAATTCATAGTTATTGCCGCTACCGGCTCCCCGACACAGAGCTTGTAGTGGCTTCAGCCTGAGATCTAGTGCTGCTCTCATATTGCATATCACATAGTTGGTTACTTAGTTTACCCTGCTGATTATCTTATTGCTGCACTGATATTCATTTGGCTTGAGTTTTTCTGTACCTTGCTATGTCTCCTGAGGACCTGGAATGGATGATGTCCCCAGGTACAGCTGAAGAGAACTACCCAGAAGTATACGGTACCGGAGCACTCCTCGGAACAGAACCAGGAACAGAGGACGAGATAGTGGCCGAAGACTTCTCTTGAGCGCCGGCTTCAACTACTCAGTATTTACATTTTTCAGCATTTTATTTCCTGTCTTTCCTTAATTGTAACAGAATAATTCTCGGATTTGTTTCCCGAGATAACTTTATTTGATATTGCATATTTATTTCCATTGTATTATTTCTGGCAATTAATCTGTCTATTTCTGTGGATGAGATTAGAAATACCTGAGACTTGTACTTGTTACTGCTAGACTACAGCTTAAGCATGCCCTGATGGATCCATTAAATTGGGTTATCCATCGGTGCGTGCTGCTGGCCATTGCTCACGTGCTCAGTCCCTCATCATTTTGGGACTGGGGCGTGACATGGTTTTTGTGGTGGCCCATACAGGTCTACGACTAAAATGTTCGGTTTCAACTTAGGGACCGAACAGGCCTGCAATAAGATAGGATAAGTTTTTAGGATCTCATCCACTTGCTTGAATCGTTTTTGATCTCTATATCGACTTCAAATAATTTACTTGCATCTTGCCTTGATTCCCGTGCACCTCTTATTGGTTATTTTTGATATAGGAAAATGGACCCCCAAGAATGCAACGAGACTCCCGTCGGAACCCCACAAGCTACAGGTGTCACCTATGACGACGAAGTGACACCAGTCGGAGAAGTTCCACCAACTCAACAGAGCCAGCAGGCAGGTCAACCTACCTCCCGATTCCGACGTGATGACATTCCACCTCCGCCGCAGTTCGTCCCACCAACCCCCGTACTCCCACAAGGACAGCCAATTGACGGGCAGCAGATATTCCAAATGATCTATGCGATGATGCAAGCCCAGCAACAAGTCCAACACGAGGCTCAGCGTCGCGAAGCCAACTTCTGGAGGGACAGCATCGTAACTGTACTGGAGCAGGCCAACCTACCAGCTCGACGGCCATCTACAGGCTCTATCACTGACTTCCGCCAACTGAAGCCCCGTACTTTCTCCGGCAAGGAAGAGCCCACAGAAGTTCACGAGTGGCTCACCAACATACGGCATCAACTTGAAGCAGCCGAGCTCCCCCGGGAACGCTGGATGACTGCTGTCCGAATGCAGTTGACAGGCAACGCGCACCACTGGTGGTCGTCTGAGGAGACGCGACTCGGACCAGACCGAGTCACTTGGGAGGAGTTCTCCAGACTCTTCCAAGAGATGTACATTCCGGCTATCGCACGATCCGAACTGCGGGACAAATTTAACCGTCTCACTCAGGACTCTATGACAGTGGAAGAGTACAACGCGGAATTTATTCGTCTGAGCCGCTTCGCCCCAACCCTGATCCCGACGGAGGAAGAGAAGGCCGAAAAATTCTTCGACGGACTGAACTTCGAGCTACAGAGACTAATCGGATCCGTCGCACCTACATCCTACTCAGATGTTCTCGCTGCAGCCCGACGCTTGGAACGCATCACCAGGAGGGAGTCTCGCCTCAAGCGGCCAATCACCTCAGCACCAAACAGATCATCACCAGGAGAATCTGCAAAGAGATCTCACATGAACCAGCCACCTAGGGCAGCTTCGCAGACCCTTCCTACCTGTCACTACTGCGGCAAGATAGGCCATGTCGAGAAGGACTGCAGACGCAAGTTAGGGTTATGCTTGATTTGCGGGACCAATCAACACATAGCCAAGGACTGTCCTCAGCATCGAGATAGAACACGAAGGGCAAACCAACCAGCTCTACCAGCACCGAGGCCACCTCTGGCACCTCAAGCAGCATTCTTCCAGCAAGCCCAGCAGCAGCAGAGGAATCCACCTCAAGGACGCGGACAAGCTTATGCGCTGACTGTGCAGGACGCTGATGCGAGTAAGTGATTCGTAGTTATCCGTTTTAGTCTTGTGTAGTTCGTGCCCGCTGGTTCGTGACCTCAGCCCCAACCTAGTAAATTGCAACCTGTTAATAATAACCTAGTTTTTATAAAAGTTGTAATTTTCTTGCTTTAACTAGATTTTCTCTGGAAAGTGCATAACTTTCATTTTTAGGGAAACGGTATTTCCCTAAGTATCTCGTGATGTGTTTCGAACGATACCGTGTCATCTCTGTTGACCGGTTATTCTTTGATTGCGAGGACGCAATCCTCTTAAGGGGGGTAGATTGTAAACCCCCTGAATTTTCAAAATTTTAAAATCGGGATTTTTCATAATTTTCTGGAATTTTCTGAGATTTTTCTGTAATTTAAAAACAGGGTTTGAATTATTAAATGATTTTTAATTGATATTAAACAGTATTAAAATATTATAAAAATAATATTTTTGGGTGTAAAATGAAAAACTGGACTTAGGACAATTTTTCTGGAATTTATCGGACCCCAGACCTATTTTTAAATGCCTAAAAACTATTTATTTATTTAATTAATTATTTATTAATTAATTTACTGTTTTTAATTATTATTAATATTATTATTATTATTTATTATAACCCAGCCCAGCCGGCCCGGCCCACGAGCCCAGCCCAAACCCATTCCCCAAACCCGGCCCAACCCCCTGCCTAGCGGGTCGGGTCGGATCCAGCAGACCTGACCCGGACCCGCCACCCGCCCGCATCCCCTCCCTCCTCCCACGTCGTACCCCTACCCGCGTCGCACGCCGCGTCCGGCGCCGCTCCGCCCGCCTCACGCCGCGCTGGCCGGCCACGCTCCCACGATCCCAGCCACCTGGCCGCCTCACCCGGCCACCCCCCCGCTCACCGCTCCTATATAAACCCTAGAATCCCCTCTCCCTCCGGCCATCCCTCCGTCCGCCACCCGCCGTCGACCGCCTCCCCGCTCGACGCCGCTGCCAGCGCCTCCGTGCGCCAGCACGCCGCTCCCCGCCTCCCAGCTCAGCCGCCCACAGCCTCGACCGACGACCCCTCTTCCTTCTTCCCCAGCGCCGGCCGACCCCTGCGCCGCCGTCAGCCGCGCCCCCAGCCGCCAGCACGCCGCCGCGTGGCTCGCCGCCCCAGCCCCGAGCCGTCCTCGATCGCCTCCGCCAAGCGCAGCCTCCGGCCTCCCCGCCGTCGGCCGGAAAACCCTAACCCTAAAGCCCCAATTCCCTGTGTCCGACACGAGTCGGACACGTGTCGGACACAACTCGAACTCGCCGCCCCAGCCCTGAGACGTCCTCGATCGCCTCCGCCAAGCGCAGCCTCCGGCCTCCCCGCCGTCGGCCGAAAAACCCTAACCCTAAAGCCCCAATTCCCTGTGTCCGACACGAGTCGGACACGTGTCGGACACAACTCGAACCTCGATTTTCAGGCCCAGTTCAGGTGCGTGTAACTTTTTGCTCGTAGCTCCGTTTTCGATTCCGCAAATTGTGTTACGAAGCCTGTATGACCCTCTCGGTGTCCGGACAAACCGTTCGGGGCATCGCGTCCTGTGGTGATCGCACACCGCGATCCAAAAACAGGAAAAACCCAGACCCCGATTCACCCCGGAACTGAGTACGTCCCGCCAAACGGGACGACTTGGTCGCGCGCGGTCTTCACAGATACGTGCGCCTCGTCGATACGGACGTGTGGAATTTCGCGGAAGCTGATTTGGGTGTGCGTGCACACCGGAATCAACGCGTATCCGCGGACATCGTCCCGTATCCGTCTTTTCTGCAATTCGACCTAACTTTGTGTACACACGTCGGATCGAGACGAAACTTGTGCCATCGGACCCGTAGCGATACGCTGGTCCTGTGGGTCAAGTTTGGTTCGATTCTGAGAACGTTGACGAAATCTCGTGTCGTGGGCCCCATAGGCCCCGCTCGACGGGCAATTTTGTGATCGGCTCATCGGAATTCAATTCTGAAAGTTCCGTTGGGTTCGTATCAGCGTTTCTGATCTGTGGACACTAAGTTTGGTGAATTTGGAGACCGTTGACCCTGACGCATTTTTCGGTGCAAAGCGGGCCCACCGGTGGACCCCGTTTTGGCCCGAAACTGCCGTTTCTGCCCTTGTCTCCAAATTGGACCCAAGGACAGGCATTTCTAGCTGATTGATATTTTCTGAATCTGATGGTGATATTGTTTTAGCAACCGGAGTACCGCCTGCAATTCCAACTGAAGTCAGAGCCGCAATTGGAACAGGAACCACAGGCAAGTGTACCTTGCCAAACCCTGCAGCTTGCTAATTATTTTCTGAACTTAATCATGCAATAATGGACAAATAAAGCCTGCCAAATCTCAGTAATTCTTGACATAGTACTTTACTTGATTTCTGGTGAATTAAGTATAAACATGTTTTAACTGCTTAACCTAGGAGACGTGTGACGTACTTAGTGTCCGATCACAGTCGGGTGCCAACTCCGTACGCGGGGTTGTGTAACGTCACATAGACATGGATATCGAGACCCGATAATTCTCGTACTTGTCCTATCAAGTACACCAGAACCCAGGACACTTGACACTATTTCATGAGACAGAGTCTTCCTGAGACATTCAAGGTGATTCTGTATAGGATGCATGTTATAGGACATAGACTTTACATTCTTAGACATTTTGATTCATAGCTACCAGACTTGCTGCATTAGTTATAACCCCGCTGACATGGACATGAGACGTTATGGTCATGGCTTGCGTGATTACATTGGGTGGGGAGAGACACACAGACTACAGGCTGATATTATATATATAACATAGTCTATATCATAGTGAAATTCATAGTTATTGCCGCTACCGGCTCCCCGACACAGAGCTTGTAGTGGCTTCAGCCTGAGATCTAGTGCTGCTCTCATATTGTATATCACATAGTTGGTTACTTAGTTTACCCTGCTGATTATCTTATTGCTGCACTGATATTCATTTGGCTTGAGTTTTTCTGTACCTTGCTATGTCCCCTGAGGACCTGGAATGGATGATGTCCCCAGGTACAGCTGAAGAGAACTACCCAGAAGTATACGGGACCGGAGCACTCCTCGGAACAGAACCAGGAACAGAGGACGAGATAGTGGCCGAAGACTTCTCTTGAGCGCCGGCTTCAACTACTCAGTATTTACATTTTCCAGCATTTTATTTCCTGTCTTTCCTTAATTGTAACAGAATAATTCTCGGATTTGTTTCCCGAGATAACTTTATTTGATATTGCATATTTATTTCCATTGTATTATTTCTGGCAATTAATCTGTCTATTTCTGTGGATGAGATTAGAAATACCTGAGACTTGTACTTGTTACTGCTAGACTACAGCTTAAGCATGCCCTGATGGATCCATTAAATTGGGTTGTCCATCGGTGCGTGCTACTGGCCATTGCTCACGTGCTCAGTCCCTCATCATTTTGGGGCTGGGGCATGACAAAAATGAGATACGTTCATGCAATAAGTCCATAATACATTATGATTCTAATGTAATTTACCTTCTTTTGGAGGAATGGCACCAGCGTAATCTGCAGCACAAACACCGAACGAAACACAAGAAAGTAGTTCGGGTACTTCGGGAAGCTCTCGGAGCCAGCGTGGCATATCTCAAGTCGACCCGCTAGAGCGGGTGATGCAAATGTTAGAATCGTAACGACAAAGAGATGATGCTCGCCAAGCCAAGTTCGAAAGCAATTTAGAGACCCGATTCTCAGTCCAACAGAAGCAGGTAGATACCCTATAACAGATTGTTCAGACTTTGGCTGCCAACCATTCCGTCGCAACAATAACGACTCCGGTGGAACAACCCGTGCTTGAAGTAGAGACGCCGCAAATCCCAAGGCCGAGGGACGTGACTGCCTTCAACTTGGGCCACTTCAAGAAAGTCTGCAATACCCCATTCAACGGGACTGAGGACCCAGTGGTAGCTCTAGATTGGCTAGCCGAACTTGAAGATCACTTTGCTCTGCTAGAGGTCCCCGAAGAGAAGCGCGTCGCCTGCGTGCAACTTCAGCTCTGCCTCGACTCGCACGATTGGTGGAACATACATCGACGATCTCTCCAATTTGATCACGGAGAGGAGGCGATCTCGTGGACGACTTTTCATGCCGCATTTGAAGAGGAGTTTATACCCCCTCCAGTACAACGTTAAATGGAAAACGAGTTTGTGCAGCTACGGCAGGGCAGTATGTCAGTTAAGCAATATTCTGCTGAATTCAACCGACTCTCCAAATTTGCTAGGGCCTATTTACCTGATGCAGCGAGTCGAGCTAGATGGTTTGAAGGGGGTTTGTGCCCTGCCATCCATGCGCACGTGGTCAATAATCAGTATAGAACAATGCGTAAAGTCATGAATCATGCCCTATCACTTGAACCACAGTATCCTCACGTTTCCACCGGTGCTGTGCATACCTACAATCACAAACGCCAAGGCAACGATAGAGGAAATACTGCTGCAAAGCGCCGAAACAACGGTGGTCAGCAGAGGGCAAACCCCAACCAAGTATGTCAGTATTGCAACAAACGTGGGCACGCCTTCAATCAATGTCGTAAGAGACTTGGATTATGTCTCGCTTGTGGCGATCCAGGTCATGCCATTAATTCCTGCCCGAACCTCCCGGATCGCCGTCCACAACGAAATAATCCCTAACGGTAAGCAATATTCTTATGTTTCGGGATAAAACTTCTAATTGGTTTGGTAGGATGTAGCATCCCGTTCCCCCGGTGCGGGGAGCGTGGCTAAGAAACACAAGACGGTATCGTTCGATCGGGATAGATTGAATTAAGAACTCGTCCTCGTTATGGATTTGTTTCTTCGGAATCGATTCCCATATTCAGTGGACCGCACCCCCGGGATCGACTTAGCGGCAGAGTCAAGAGGGACCTCTCCGCTGCTATCTTTTATTGCCTCGGTTTTCGATGTCGCTTGTTGCTTTCTTGCTTTGAGTTGGTTTTAGGATTTGCTTATTTTCCTTGAATGGTTTCGATGGTTTTCATTGTTTTCATTCATTGAACTGCACTTCAATTCCGATATTGGAAAGAGTGGAAGAGGTATTGATCGAGCTGTTCGTAATGCAGGTGAACGAGCAGTAGGCGGCTTGCGAGCGGAGTCATAAAGCGCCTCTTTCCTTCTCCCTTCCAACAATCTAAGTGAGTGGCTACCAACCCGATTAGCTAGCCCTCCTTCCAAGATTGATGCCCTAAAATCTGCATTCTTTTTTGCCCCGATCAAACGATACCAAGTAATAATAAAAGAAACCAAGATAAAAGAGAATAGACTTGGTTAATACTGCTTGTAAATCAAACTCGTGAACGGTTACTTACTTGCATGCTTGTTCATTGGGAATATTCATTATATGCATCAATTTTAGTTAGAATGTATCTTCTTCTATAATTGTGCTATCAATGCATCACATCTATGCATTACTCGTGTTGCCTCAACTGCGTGAATGATAACTTAACTAAACATCGTGTGTTCGATCATGGACAACTTATGCACAAGGATATAAGTTCTGCGGACGGTCGCTGGGGCACTGGCACCGATCCGATCCGGGCAGACTTCGTATTTATAGTCAATCGTGTGCGGACGGGATAACTTGTAACGCATCGTATTTTATGACATCCTCGTATTTTTTTGTTGCTTGCTATCCTTGTCCTTGACTAGTCCATTATGGCATCAAGCCAGTGATCCTCGTGTGTATATGCTTGCAATGCCTCGTGTGTTTATCGTGTGAATATGGCTTGCAATGTATCATGTGCTCAACATGTATATTTAAACCTGTTGTATACTAACTTATGTCTTCGTGGCAGGGAAGGAATGGTTAGTATTGTGCAGGTAATTCAGTCGGGCAGGTAAAATCCACCGAACGGTTGCATGTTCATTTCAGTAAAATTCTATATGCTGCTTACTTGTAAATAAACTAAGTCAAGATAGAAACCCACAAATATGCATGCTTCATTAAAACAACGTGTTGATTGGTATAGTTCGGTTAGCTCACCTTCACCAGTATGTTTCGACATGCTGACCCTCGTTGAAACAGGTTCTCCGCACCAAGGCGAACCGAGCGAGGAGCCGAAGTCATCTTCCCGATCCAGTCCAGCTGTTGGTGCATCTTTATCGCGTCCCTTTGAAGCATTTTGAAGACAGGAGCCTGCAACTCTTCATACACAAATGCAGCTCCGTGGCAAAGCTGTCCTCCAGCCTGGAGGTCTATATCTTTTAAAGTTTAGTAAAGGGATATAATGTACAGGACTGCTATCTCATTTTGAGTCATATCTTTTGTAAGCCCGTGCGGCATATTAGCTAACTCGTTCAAGAGTTTGTAATAGATGTTCATTATCAATAAAGAGAACTTTTCCATGTTTCAAATCTGTGTTTCAATTTATCTGCGTACTCTGAATATGTGCTCGTTATGCAAAATACCTTAGCCTTGTGCGGGCGCAACCCCAGGCCCGCACGGCATCACGATTCGGGGGACGCCCTAACGATTCTACGGAATCGGGTCGTGACAGCGTCCGGGTCATATCCCGGTGTAGACGTTCGTTGGTAACGTCTAGTATCGATTAATAGATATTCGTGATACCTTGATGTACCTACTTGATTACATCGGAACCTTAGGACATATTCAGACACCATCATTGTGCCAGACTTCCTGTATCTTGATAGTGTCAGCATGACCAAAATCTGTGATGACTTTAGGGTCATAATTGTTGATAGTTACTTCAGTATGACGAGACTGTTAGATAGAGGTTCAGGTTCAGCGAGCACTCGTTGACCGCATTGGGAGGGGAAGACAGTTACTAGATATTTTGGCTACTTTGCACGGGATATATATTTATATTCCCATTTATGTAGAGATCCTGTATTTGGAGTCATAGTATCACCCGTCTGACTCTGTACTCGAAGCTACGGTATGCTCCGTGTGTCTCTGTGCCTCGGAGCAACGGTTTTATATTTGGAAAGCCCACGTGTCGAACATTGTCTTCAAAAGTTGCGTCTAACTTAGGTGGTTATACTAGATTACACCGGCGTATCACATGTTTTCTTTCTGTTTTATTATGTCATATTATTATTTTTACCTTGTTACGTCCCTCTGGGGACCTGGTTACCTGCCAGATTATAGGGTCGATTGCTGATGGGAGGCAGGAGCTGCTCATGAGTTTTATATATGTATTGTTACTCGATATTTGTATCCACTTCTTCATTATTCAGCTATTATGATCTTTGCTTATTTTTTGCTAGTATAGCCCAATATTTGTAGACTCACATTATTATTTTTGAGTCTATTCGGACGAGTGTAGTGTAGGGTGCACACCATAATACATGTTGTCCTTTCTTTATTACATATCCTAGTGGTTTGAGACATAGACATATAGACAATGTTATCTAGATAGTAACCCTCATTTACAACTTATATGTATTCAGAGTCGGACTGGGGTCCCCTTGGTACGTAGCTGGCCATTGCCACGTGGCCTAGTCCCTTATATTTTGGGACGGGAGCGTAACACTTGTTGGTTGTAGAGGGGAGGGGGCCTTGCTATTTATAGGGGAGATGATGGTAAGGAGTGAATGGGGGTCTTGGTCTTCGAGGGTCGGGTCTGTGAATGGGGGGGGGGGGTAGTCTCCAAGGGTCATAGCTCGCCAACCAAGTTGGCATGTTCTTCGAGGCCAAGTCGTTATTCATGTTGGCGGGGCGAGGAACTTGCCATCTTAATTGGCGAGCCATGGCGCGGTCTCCCATTTAACTCAACATCATTGGAGCATAGGAGACAGCTCGCTATGCACTTGGCGGTCCAAGTGAAACTCGCCATTGCAGTTGGCGAGTGTAGAAGCATAAAAAATACGCTGGATAGCTCTACGCAGCATGTTGATACAGGGCAGCTTAAGCAGAGGACCTCAGAGCCATCAACGTACAATAGAGCTTTTCCGCTGAGCACAGCGTAAAATATAGGCTCAAGGACCATCCGTGTAATACAGTATGTCCAGGCTGCTTCAGCGTAAAAAGGGTGCTACATCGCCTTTATGGTGTAAAACTCATCCGCTTTCAATGCAGCATTGAAGTATACGAGGGGCGCTTCGTATTTTTCAAAATGAACCTGTCAGATCATGCAATGAACCTGACGTCTGGACTCCTGACAAAGAGTACTGCACGGCTACCCAGGCGACGGCTATAATGATGGCGCGGTACTGCAACACAGGCTGTCATTTACTGCTATTTCCTTGGCGTAAACCGCTTTTACGCATACAAAGGGATACGCCACCTAGTTTTACACAGGCAGATGTGAGCTGTTTACGCTCCGCAGAAGACAAACAACCTGCCACGTCAAAAGCTGCTCTTCGTACAGGGCTCAAGGCACGTCTCTGCATTTAATGCGCAGAGCGGTGACAGGTTCTCAAGGCACGTCTCTGCATTTAATGTGCCGAATACTGACAGATGCCAGAGGCACGTCTCTGCCTTTTATGCGCAAAAGGGTGGCAGACCTTCAAAATACGTCTCTGTATTTAATGCGCAGGATAATGGCAGATCTCTGCATTTAATGTAGGAGATTTGATTAAATGTCACCGAATCATCGTCTAGTGACATTCCCTTTGCGTAAACTGCTCTTACACATACAAAATGATACGCTGCCCAGTTTTACACAAGCAGACGTGAGCTTCTTACGCTCCGCAGAACGCAAAAAGACCGCCACGTCAGCAGTTACTCTTCGTACAGGATTCGAGGCGCGTATTTTTATTTAATATACAGAATGATGGCAAATCTTAAAGACAAGCCTCTGCATTTAATGCAAGAGATTTGATTATATTTCCAAGAGCCGTAATTCCGGCTAAAACGTCCACATTATCTCGGCTTCTACGCCCACTCGGCTTCTACGCCCACTCGGCCTCTATGACCACTCGGCCTCTATGACCATTCAGCTCCTATGCCTACTCGGCTTCTACGCCTACTTGGCTTCTACGCCATGGTAACAGTTATTGGCTTCTACGCTAACCTCTTCTACACAAAGGATAACTACCTACGTGGCTTCTACGCCGTGATCTTCGCAGCAGTTATGCGCATTTGTCCCTTAGTTGGACACGCGTCACTTGCTCACTCAAAAGGTCATCTATACGGAGGCAATGGTTATTGTAACCGTCATGTAAAAGGGTGTTGTACTTTCCACTACTCGGTTTCTACACCGACTGAGTGGTCACTGTCACCAAAACTCTATAAATAGAGACCTCTATCAACAGAGGTCCAAGGTCGAAAAATTGAAGATCGAACAATCGAAAATTGGTCAAGGAATCCAGTATCAGATCTAAGGTCGACAATTGGGAGGAAAGAAGGAGGAGAGAAAATGGTCGAGAGAGAGAGAGAGAAGAATCCAGATCTCAGGCAAAGAGAAGGGATCGACGACTTTGGCATCGGGCATCCACCCTCTCTAGCAACCTTCGAAGCTGTTTTCTGTCTTCTACGGCACTTCTTCATCATCGTGTGGTCCAAGGGCCAAAGTAATCGACTGCAGATCAGACTCCTATAGCAATATTTACCCAGATTAAATAAATTGTACTCGACATCCTCGTATAGGATTAAATTGTACAATCTTGTTTGTAAACACCGAAGAAGGGTAGGTTTTCGTATAAGACCTCGTTTCCAGATATTATTTTTTTGTTTATTTTATCAAACAACAAGATGGCGACTCGGCTGGGGACATCTTTCTCTTCTGACGAGGAAGCAATTGCTCAACACGATGCGGTATCCATGGGATCCGTAAAGAAGACACTGGTCGTCCAATTCGACCAGTCTGCCTACGAAGACATGCTTCGAACAGGGGGTAGCTCTCACTCTCTCTCAGTCCAAGACAACAGAAAGCTGCATAAGGTCTGGATGCCCAAGACATCCTCTACCATTCCAGTGGACTCTCCGACGTCTCCGATTTCTCCGACCAACGAGGTTGTAGCATTGCTCCCTCCGCGCCTTGCGCGTAAAATTCCGTCGCCTGTCTCTGACAGGGCAGACAAAACTTCTGGGAAGGCCTCAGCGCCAATCCAGAAGTATACTCTGCGCTCTGCACATAAAATTCAGTCTTCCGTCCCTGGCGGAAAAGATAAAACTTCGGACATTGCCTCAGCGCTAGTCCAGAAGCCTACACCGCGCTCTGCGCATAGAAATCAGTCTTCCGTCCCTGGCAGAATAGACAAAACTTTTGATAATGCCTTAGCGCCAAATCAGAAGTTCCAAACACGCTCCGTACGTAAAAATGCATCTGCCTTAGCAGAAAAGCAGATGATTCCTGCAATCTACGCAAGGGAAAGCAAGCGGCAGACTACTCAACTTCTCGGCCTTTACGCCAGCAAGAAAACAATCTGCCAGCCCTCCGGATTATGCGAGGAGCTGACGGCCGACTGAGGACCTCCTCGGCTTTACGCCAGCCTAAATTATGCCAGAAGAAGTCCCCCAGCGTAAAGAAGGCTCAATTTGTGGAAAGTTACCCTCCTCGGGGATTATCCGCTACTCAGATGGCCAACCTGTTGTATACAGGTGGCACAGGGAAAACTATGGTTCCCAACATCCGTATGCCTACTGATGTGAACAGAAGGAACAAGTCATCTTCTTCTTCTATAACTCCTCCTGACCTGCGTAAGTACCTGATCCAGAAACGCAAAGATAGGGGATCTTCCAGCATGTCTATTACGCCTCCTAACGAGCACTATTGTAATAGTCATAGGATTGTAATTAATTGTTGCTGTTCTGAAGCAAAACGGTCAATTTTCGATCGGTTGAGCTACTCTCCATCTTTCTAGGAAGAAGAGCCCATACATGCATCGATGAACATGGCTTCACACATACCTAGAGGAAGATCGGGCTCAAGACGTCATCCCTTTAGAGCTCCGAGCCAAAGGAGATTCAACCAGCTCCTTAGGAATACTGAAGCTGGGGTGTTCCGAAACACCCGTTCGAGGTCGCGATAACCGACTTCGTACTTTTCTGATTCCGAAGCTGGGGTCGCCAGTCTCCCGAATCAGATACTGAAAGTATAGAGTCAAACTTCTACAGAGACCTATACTAATCTTTCAATGACACCCAGGGAGATGGGAGTTTATGCCATTGGAGATGAACGCGAGGAAGCTTCCCCGTCCGGGAGCGCTGAGCAGCGCATTACTGTACTGGAGACATCTCTAAAAGAAATGTGATCCATGATGGAGAACATGCACCAGATGATGCTGACTCAACATACAGCTGGTATGGCTCAAGCGTCGGTCCCTCCAACTCAGATACGTGTGGGGATGAACTTTCGCCAAAACCAATATTTATCTATAACAACCTTTCCGAAGCAGAAAAGGAAGAAGTTATCCAGCTGATAAAAGAATATATCGACGTCTTTGTATGGAATTATGAGGATATGCCAGGTCTTGATCCAAATGTGGCTACTCATAAGCTCAATAATATATTTTCTGATTCGAAGCCTGTGAAGCAGCACTAAAGCCGGTTCCGCCCGGATATGATGGACGCCATCGAAGCTGAAGTCAAGAAGTTGATAGCCTGCGGCTTCATCCGAGAAGAATAACATCCCGACTGGGTCGCCAATGTTGTCCCGATCATAAAGAAAAATAGGAAAGTACGTGTCTGCCTTGATTACCGAGATCTGAATGCAGCCTGCCCTAAGGATGAGTTTTCTTTTCCCATCACAGACGTCATGATTGACAATACATGCAGTTTTGAACGTATGTCTTTCATGGACGGATTTTCAGGATACAACCAAATCAAGATGCATCATGAGGACGAGAAGCACACTGCCTTCCGGACACCATTGGGGGTATATTGCTATACGATCATGCCCTTCGGATTGAAGAATGCCAGGGCTACGTACCAACGGGCTATGAGTAACATATTCTATGAGCATTTACGCAAGACAGTGGAGTATTACGTGGACGATGTAGCTGTCAAAAGCTGCCTCAAGGACAATCATATCCAAGACTTGAAGACAGTATTTGAATTGATGCGCCAACATCAACTCAAAATGATCCTATAAAGTCCTTTCTGGGGGGTATCTAGTGGCAAATTCCTGGGATTTGTCACTACCGCCAAAGGCATTCAAGTGGACCCTGATAAAGTCAAGGCCATCTTAGAAATGCGACCGCCCCATAATCTGAGAACTCAGGGGATTTCAAGGTCGTCTGGCTTATATTCGGAGATTCATATCCAACCTCTCTGGGAGATATCAGCCCTTTTCTTGTCTCATGAAGAAAGGTGTATCCTTCGTTTGGGACGAAGCCTACCAGCAAGCGTTCGGTGATATCAAACGCTACCTCACTAGTCCGCCAGTTCGGGTTCCTCCAGTCTAGGAAGACCATTCGTGCTGTATGTTCGAGCGATGGATCATTCTCTGGGAGCTCTTCTCGCACAAAAGAACGATATGGGCCATGAACAGGCTATCTACTACCTCAGCAGGATGATGGTCGGAGACGAACACCGGTACAACCCAATGGAGAAAGAATGCTTGGCTCTGATGTTCGCTATCCAGAAAATGCAGCACTATGTCACAGGCCAAACCATTCACATCATCTCCAGGGTCAATCCTCTTCGGGTACTGATAAACAAGCCAAGCGTTCTTAATTCCCGACTTGCGACTTGGGCGATGTTATTAACACCATATGACATGGTGTACGTCCCTCAGAAGTCCGTCAAAGGCCAAGCATTGGCTGATTTCCTAGCTGCTCACCCGATCCCGGTGTCCTCCAAACTTTACCAGGATATTCCCGACGAAGTTGCGGAATGTAATTCCGTAATGGAAAGTGATGCATGGCAACTGTTCTTCGATGGTGCCTCCAGGATTGGTCCCAGGGGGAACGTGGTTTCGGGAGTAGGAATTATCCTGGTTACTCCTGATAAACTCATCATCTACCGAGCATATTCTCTTAGCGAGCCCTGTTCTAACAATGTGACAGAGTATAACGCACTACTAATTGGGCTCCAAGTCACTAAAGAATTGGGCGTCGAATCTCTGGAAGCTTTCGATGACTCTCTGCTGATCGTCAATCAAGTCAGGGGAATATATGAAGTCTGGAATCCAGACCTCATCCCCTATCACCAAGCAGCGGTCGAGATTGCCATGACATTCAAAGGATTCTTCCTGGAACATGTGCCCCGATCTCAGAATCTTGAAGCTGATGCCCTAGCCAGTCTAGCTGCAGATTTAGCTATTCCTATAAGAAGGCAGAATTCGGTAATCCTTCTTAGCAGAAATTTATTCTGTGTGAAAAACAACTTTCACATAGAATGCAGCTACACTGTGAACACAGATCCTTCCAGGAGAGACTAGAGAAGTCGCTTTATAGATTTCGTGGCATACGGAATCTTGCCGAAGGACCCTAAAGAAGCAGTATCAGTCAAAAGACGATCATTACGCTTCTATTTCGAGGCATCCTCACAGTGTCTATATCACCGGACCTACGACGGACTGCTATCGAGATGTCTCTCAGATGATGAGGCACAGCGGATCATCCGTGAAGCTCACAACGATGTACGCGAAGCGCACCAACCCGGTCCTAAGCTACAGGATCGCCTCAGGAGAATGGGCTATTACTGGCCTACTATGATCACAGATGCAATAAAGTATGCAAGACAGTGCAGAGCCTGTCAGGTCCATGTAGACTTTATCCATCAACCTCCTGAACATCTACATCCTACGGTTGTGTCCTGGACTTTCGAAGCATGGGGTATGGATATCATTGGTCATATTCACCCGTCTTCTTCCAGAGGTCACCGGTTCATACTGGCCATCACGGATTACTTCTCCAAATGGGCAGAGGCGATCCCACTTGCTAAGGTGAAGGCATCTAATGTGATCAGCTTCATCAAGCATCATGTCATTTATCGCTTCGGGATACCCCGAAGGATAATTCATGATAATGGGCCTCAATTTATTAGCCAAGCGTTTTATCGATTTTGTGATAAAAATTGGATACAAAATATGGCCTCTACGGCATATAATCCTGCTACTAATGGTTTGACGGAAGCTTTCAACAAAACCATTATCAAGCTCATGAAAAAGTTTGTCTCTTCGAACAAGAGAGATTGGAGTGAGAAGTTGGGAGAATGTCTCTGGGCATACTGCACAACTATACGAGCACCGACAGGTTGTACCCCATTCTCACTGGTTTACGAAAGTGAAGCAGTTCTTTCCATCGAAATCCAGATTCCGTCAGTCAGGATAGCCGTGGCTAATGAGCTGACTCAAGAAAAGAACGACCTTTTAAGGCTTCAAGAGCTAGAAGGATTAGACGAGAAATGCCTCTAAGCTCAACAGCGCATCACGTTCTACCAAGCACGTATTTCCAGAGCTTTTAATCAAAAAGTAAAGGAAAGAGTGTTCAAAGTCGGCGAGCTAGTTTAAGCCGTAAGAAGTCCGATGATTCTTACTCACAGGAGTAAGGGCAAATTCTAGCCCAAATGGGAAGGCCCTTATGTGATCGAGACGACGTTCTAAAACGATACTTACAGGTTAGCCAAGCCTAATGAAGACCTGTTAATGGCTCCTATCAATGGCAAATTTCTGAAAAGGTACTATGCTTAACCTACTTTGCTCAAGTGGAACATGGCGAAAACCTCATTCTAATAAAACTACTTCCAAAATGAAACTAGTTGGATCATATTCTATCATGTTCATATTACCTCTGAATAGATATATCCTGCTAAAACTTACCGAGAGTATATCACGTCCATATTACCTCTGATATCACTTTCGCCCAAACCTGTCATTTATATTCCAAAATGATGGGTCCACAAAGTCAGATGAAAACCTCTTTATTATTCCCAAAAAAGAGCAAAAGTACATTGAAAAGCAAAAGCAAAAAAGTACATCATTTGGTGGGAGCGGTTAGATCGCGAATCTGCTGCGCCAGAGCAACCATTCTCTCATCCCGGGAGTTCAAGACGTCGGTACGAGCCCGTTCCAACCTGGCCGCATCATTGTCCGAAGCAGCTAGCTCAGACCGAGCCTGCACAAAACCTGAGTGGAAAGCACCCACACGCGCCAGATTCTACTGAACAGTCGCTCGTCGCTCCTTCAGTACATCTCGGGCTGCCGACAAAGAGAGAGCCTTCGCCTTTACTCGAATGAGCTCATCCTTCAATATGCGGGCCTGCGCTGCCACTTCCTCATATTCGGCTTCGCACCGGGTCAACTCGGGAACGACATACTCCAATTGGACACGTTCTTCGTCCATCTCCTGCTGCTGAGCCTCGATGGACTTATTTAGAGATGCCATCTGTTAAGCAAGCTGTGCATTCAGGGAGTCGTACCTAGCTTGAACGAGACCGTCAATGTTGCCTCGAGCTAGCTGCAAGTATTCGTTAATGGGTTGCTCTAAACCATTAACTATCTCCTCCAGCGTGTCAGCTACCCCGGTGTCGTTGAATTCTCGGATTGGCACTATAGAGGCCCGGGAGGACCTTCTCAGTGACGCAAAGCTCAAATTCTTCTCCAACACCATTGATATTAACATTTTGAAGGTGGCATAGAAGATACGAGTGTACTACTCGGTCAGCGCAGCTAGATCTGAATGGACGCTAGGAGTGGCCACGATAGTGGTGAGTCCCCTTCCAAGAACAACTGCTGACGATGTTGCCACGGCCGTCGCCTCAACAGGAGGTGCGATAAAAGAAGAAGCGCCAACACCAGACGAAGTGACCGGCGTATTTAAAGGAGGCAGTATCGCAACGACATGCTCGTCCTCCCCTTGAGATATCGGAATCTCTTCGACAGGCGAGCCAGCACCCGAAGATATTTTCTTTTCAAAATCTGGCACCTCCGTGTCGCCGTCAGGACCTGACACAGAGCCAAAGGGCACATCTACACTGCCCTCCCCGAAGATGTCTTCCCCTGAAAAGAAGACAAAAGGAAGTTAATATCAGCATAATGTTAATTTTTCTAAAAGAATAGGCATAAAAGACGACATTTACCCATGGCCAATGGTGTATATGTCGCGTTCGCGGCCAGTACAGCTAAATCATTTCTTAGTGATGCTAGGCAAGCTGTCATACCTGGAGAAGGGGGTGCTCTAACAAACATCGACAGGTACTCTTCCGAATCTTTGCCGAGATCCCCTCGAGGTTCACCAGGTGGGATCTCGCTGGATGCACCTACAGACACAGCAGGGGTCTCTCCCGATGCTGACACAGATATAGATATCCTCATTTGGCTCAGCCCCGAAGGCAATTTCGTTCTATTATCGGAAGCGGTAGCAGCAACAGCAGCCTCCAGCAGGAATTCTCCGGCACCGCCCGTCGGGACTGTCGAGGTTCCCTCTCTAAAAGGCGAGGAACCTCCAATTAAAGAATCATCCCCGACATGGGGAGATGCAGGCTCACTGCTATGAGCCTCAATACCAGGAATTCGAAGAGGATGAGCAACCGTCTTCTTCTTCCTCTTGCGAGGGGAAGTCTCCATCGGAGCAGGAGCCCTTCGCTTCCCAGAGATTACCAAAGGCCCTACAGGCAGAGGTACTTCACCCCTCGATACCGCCAACAGAGGCTCATCTGGATTGACGGACTCCTCACCCTCGTCAGAAGAAATCGAGGGGACTTCGACTCTTCCCTCAGACTTGGAAGAGGGTACCCTAAAACTTCTATGCATATCAAAATCGCGATGGAAGGTGTTTGTTGCCACATTGAACTGGGCATACGAGTGGAGAATGTGCAGCTCCGTGGAGAGTGAAATGACGGGCACGGTAAAAGTTGCCTCAGTACAACCCATGATGAAATATCGCCATCCTCTGGCTCCATCAATGAGTCCACCCCTGGACCTGAAGCTGGTAACGGCATTACCCACGTGCAATTGGTCGTACCCAAATTGCTTGGCAAACCGACTAGGCAAGTAGGGTTCAAAGAAGCAGTGGTCTTCACTCCTGTACAGTAGATGGGAAGGTCTAATGCAGACCAACCAATTAAAAGACTCAGAAGAAAGAACGGTCTTCCCGGCGCCTACGTCCTGGAGTCTGATCCCCTGTTGATTGAGATATGCCGGGGGAACGGTGCAGAAAAGCTTCCAGCTGTGACTGAAGTTCAGCGCCAGCCGACAGTCTTAACTGTGGTCACATTCCAGGAGGAATTATTGTAGTTCAACAAGAAGCTAGCCCCCAAACTACTGCCAGAGCCAGGAGACATAACCCTGGGGTTATGGAGAATTAACCATCCTATCAGATACATGTATGGTAATTTTACCCTGGGAAAGCTATCACGCCGAGTTTCATCAGCGAGCAGCCCGTCAGTCATGGCCCTCAGGCCAGCTTGAATGCGGCACACCATGGCAGGGAGCAAGCCCAGCCTTGCCCCAAACACCAGACGCACTGCAGGCCATAGCGTGTTACGGTGAATGCGGTACGCAGATGCGATGTCGGGTACCACCAGTCGACGCAGCCATATGGAGAGGAAGCCAGCCAGTTGAGCTTCCCTGGATAGAGGCCTGCGGCAACGCCTCAAATAACTATAAGCCTTAGTGCCTACGAGATACTTTCCTATCCCTTCGTCGATGATCCAGTCCGGAACCCCAGCGTCTTCCATGAGATCGTCAACTACCTGAGCATTAAGCACGCTCAGAGGATTCAAAGGCTGATCCTTGCCTTCCACTACCTTCTCCGGCTTAGCAGTCCTGGACCGGTGAAAGAAGAGGTAGGACGTCCATTTATTGACGTGAACCAAATCTGAAGGCTCGTTATAAAAAGCGGTACAAGCAAGGTAGTGGCACATCAGCTCCTGGTATACTTCCACTACCCGAGGGTCTGAATCCCCCAGCTCCCGGTTCGTGGGAACATACTCTTCATATGGAGTATCCCCCATCGGCAGTCTCGAGATCTCTGCCATCTCGTGGAGGGCTAATCCCAACTCCCCCAGTGGAGTGGCGAAAGTCCCGGTGAGCGAGATATATCGCTCCATCAGTGCCAGAAACAGTTTGGGGTTGAGAGGCAACCCAACACTGGTGGAACTCATAGCTGCATACAGACCAATGCTCTCCAGCTCGATCTGAAAATGCTTCAGGGACCAATCAGCTAAGCGAGCCCATCGAAGATTTGTGGGGGTGATCCACCCGCCTGTCCGAGGGTTCACCTTAGGGTATACTCCTCCGTGCCCCATGAAATCATTGCAGAAAGTAGGTAATTGGACCGGCTGGATCACTAAACTGTCTTCACTTGGGACACTGCCCGGGTATAGTCCCCTGAACGTCGTCACATTGCCGGTGGGGCGGCTGACAAAAGACCCTTGGTTAGATCCTTTCAGATAAAATATCTTCCCCGGCCTGCGGTGAAGATCAGGAGTCAGCGTCCACGACATCCTCCTGGGATGTGTAGCATGGAAGAATGCCGAGATGGGATAGTCTCTCGGCATCTTGGGCAGATACAAAACCAAGCTCCCAGCAGGGAAAACCCAGAGTTCTTTTTTGGGCTTCGTCTGGGACTGCTTGTCAATCATGTCCCTGAAGAGGAAAGCCGGCTTTATGTATTGGTCCCCGTCTATATACGTCAGGGGCTCTCCGTTCATCATGCTCAGCAGCATCCGCTCTCCTTGAGCCGATATCAGGATCTCCCTTCCTTTAGGATACTGGGGCCCGGAGATAGAAAATATCACGTGCGACATATCCTCCAGATAGTTGGAGTGCAGCATCCCAGCGGCAGAACCCATCACATCGGCTAGCGAAGACGCATGCAAGTTAACTGCAAAATACAAGAAAAATACATCAGTTCCTATAACTAGACATTACAGATCTTGCAGCATATACAGAAAATCGACAATCTGTGCTTTACGCCAAGACTGTAACAACTTGATCATTACGCTGGAATCTATTTCCTAAAAAAACGTAAAGTTCAAGGCTGGCAGTATATGCAAAACTTTCGACAGTCGAGGTTTTACGCCAGACTGCCAAAATTTGAGTTATTACGCCGGAATTTCTATCCCTGCGTAACACTCAAATTATATAGTATACGCCAACTTTCGACAGTCAAAGCTTTTACGCCAGACTGCAAAAATATGGAGTTTTTGCGCTGACACATTAGAAATGTGGACGTAAAAGATAAAATATCTCTGTGCATCATCTTCCTCGAAGAGGCTATCAGCACAGAAGACGACCTAGCACGTTTACGTACAGCGTGTACGAAGGATTTTCTGTCGTTCTTCTTCGTCCCAACAACTCTACCTTTAAGGCCGGGTGCACTGCTAGTCGGCAGGATACTTCGTTCAGAATGAAGCTCGCCGTGTCCGACGGAAGTCGCCCCGCTTGAGCAGAAGAACGAGAAGAAGAAGCAACCTTCTTTACCTTAGAGGAGTAGACTTGTTTTGAGGCCATTACTGGAAACCTTGAAGACTCGGAGAAGAAACGAAGAAAAACTCGAACAGTCGAAGGCTTTCTTTCGCAGAAGACGGATGAAAAGTTTTTCTCTCAAAAACTTGGGGTATATATAGAGTTCGGATGGACTCCTCGAATCCCGAACCAAATCTCACATTTAATATTTGGTTATGATTGGGAACTACGTCAGCCTATTTACTCAAAGAAGGCGGACAGTCAGCGAATTCGAAAAGTTTTCGTGCAAAGAAGATTCGTGGTTTTTACACTAAGGACATTTCTACGCCCGTCAGCTACAGATCTACGGTTTTACGCTCACAGGCTACAAGTCTATGGTTTTACACCCGGATGCTTTTATACTCGGTAGCTTTTACGCTCGAGAGGCTACAAACCTAAGACTTCACGTTCAACAGCTACAAATCTATGATCTCACGCTCGGTGACTTTTACGCTCAGAGGCAACAGATCCACGACTTCACGCTCGGAAGATTTTCTTTTCAGAAGCTACAAATCTACAGTTTTTACGCTAAGGGGCTTTCTACGCTCGACGGCTACAGATCTACGGTTTTACGCCCACAGGCTACAAGTATATGGTTTTATGCCCGGATGCTTTTATGCTCGGTAGCTTTTACGCTCGAGAGGCTACAAACCTACGATTTCACGCTCAACAGCTATAAATCTATGATCTCACGCTCGGTGGCTTTTTACGCTCAGAGGCAACAGATCCACGACTTCACGCTCGGAAGATTTTTTTTTCAGAAGCTACAAATCTACAGTTTTTATGCTAAGGAGCTTTCTACGCTCGACGGCTACAGATATACGGTTTTACGCTCACAGGCTACAAGTCTATGGTTTTATGCCCGGATGCTTTTATGCTCGGTAGCTTTTACGCTCGAGAGGCTACAAACCTACGACTTCACACTCAGCAGCTACAAATCTATGATCTCATGCTCGGTAGCTTTTACGCTCAGAGGCTACAAACTTATGATTTCACGCTCTACGATTTTCTGTATATCTGAAAAATGCGCAGGCCAGAGTACAGTACATCTGAACAATTCTTAAGGCGGTCAATTGCAAGGCTTCACACAGAAGATACTCCTTCTTGACCTCAAAATATCCCAAGTACCCAAAGCATACAGAGTTCAACATTGAAAATTACTCTTCTTCATGGGTCGATTCGAAGTTCATCCAGAATCCAGTCTGAATATTTTGTCTACAGTTCAAGATGGCGACTCAGTTTTTGACTGCAATTTCTTACCCTGTTCCAAGGGATTTTCGAGAAATCATTCTTGAAGATGACGGTCTGAACAAAAATTATGTTTATCAGAAGTGACAGTTCAGAATTCTATGCGGTTCCTCATTCCTAATAGCAGGACAGTTCGAATACTCGAATGCTAAGCGGCTTTCTGCGCATCCTTAGTTATGCGTAAAAGACAGGACAGGACCTAACACTCTTTCTATCAGAGTCAGCGTAAAGTATCAGACGTATCGAAGCTACACATATTCAGACTTCACAGCAAAATATGGCAAGATGATCATATGCACAGAAGAAGACGATCTTATTAAAATCATGATTATATATGAGGGAAATCCAGTCTATAAAGGGTTTTTCTTTATTTTTATGGTTACATATGAGGGAAATCCCATCTACAAAGGACTTTCTCATCATCGTCTGAAGATCGCGCCCAGAATCTGTTCTGCCAGGTTCTCGCATGGGCAAAATTCTTCATCCATCTTCTCCAGCAGTTAGTCGGTGACCGCAAACCGACTGACATATGATCAATGGCGGGAGGATACAAAACTGGGCCTACTTAAATTATGCAGACCCATCCTCCAATACAGGGAAGCAGGATAAATCTGCTTTCCTACGTCCAGCGTCGTGACAGATTGAGTTGATATATTTTACTCAACTCAATACTGGAGGACAGAGTCGGTTTGCCTGCCCTCGTCCACGGATAACAAGAGGAGGTACCGCTTACAAGCTGTGTGGTCTAATACGACCCTTCCTCTCTCCCGAAGAACTGCCATACAAAGTTGCTGATTATCCCGAGCAGAGAAGGCTATGATATCCTTCCATGATCCATCATTGCAGAGGACATTTGCTCGAAGATGCCATCTTTTTTGGCTCCTTACATGCTGGAAGAACATGGTCTCCTTCTTCCTCAAGTCGACCCAACGAACTGAGGCGATCATCTCTATGTGGTGAAAGAAAATGTGGGAAGAACAGGTTAACTCCTCAGCCTTTTTATAGGCAAAAAGATCACACCGATCCCCAATAACTCCGCCATAAAGATAGCCTTGAAAGAACGTGTCAAACTTGACCGTTTCAGAGTGTTTCAAATTACGAGGAACGGTTCATGATTCATTCAAAGCGTTTCAAATTACGAGGAATTTAAAAGCTTTGAAGGGGGTCTTGTAGAAGCATAAAAAATATGCTGGATAGCTCTACGCAGCATGTTGATACAGGACAGCGTAAGCAGAGGACCTCAGAGCCATCAACGTACAACAGAGCTTTTTCGCTAAGCACAGCGTAAAATATAGGCTCAAGGACCATCCGCATAATGCAGTATATCCAGGCTACTTCAGCATAAAAAGGGTGCTATATCGCCTTTATGGTGTAAAACTCATCCACTTTCAATGCAGCATTGAAGTGTACGAGAGACGCTTCGTATTCTTCAAAATGAACCTATCGGATCATGCAATGAACCTGATATCTGGACTCCTGACAAAGAGTACTGAACGGCTACCCAGGCAACGGCTATAATGATGGCATGGTACTGCAACACAGACTGTCATTTACTGCCATTTCCTTGGCGTAAACCACTTTTACGCATACAAAGGGATACGCCGCCTAGTTTTACACAGGCAGATGTGAGCTGTTTACGCTCCGCAGAAGACAAACAACCTGCCACGTCAAAAGCTGCTCTTCATACAGGGCTCGAGGCACGTCTCTGCATTTAATGTGCAGAGCGGTGACAGGTTCTCAAGGTACGTCTCTGCATTTAATGCGCCGAACACTGACAGATGCCCGAGGCACGTCTCTGCCTTTTATGCACAGAAGGGTGGCAGACCTTCAAAATACGCCTCTGTATTTAATGCGCAGGATAATGGCGGATCTCTGCATTTAATGTAGGAGATTTGATTAAATGTCACCGAACCGTCGTCTAGTGACATTCCTTTTGCGTAAACTGCTCTTACACATACAAAAGGATACACTGCCCAGTTTTACACAAGCAGACGTGAGCCACTTACGCTCCGCAGAAGGCAGAAAGACCGCCACATCAGCAGTTACTATTTGTACAGGATTCGAGGCGCGTATCTGCATTAAATGTGCAGAATGATGGCAAATCTTAAAGACAAGCCTCTGCATTTAATGCACAGGATGGGGGCAGATCTCTGCATTTAATGCAAGAGATTTGATTATATCTCCAAGAGCCATAATTCCAGCTAAAACGTCCACATCATCTCGGCTTCTACGCCCACTCGGCTTCTACGCCCACTCGGCCTCTATGACCACTCGGCCTCTATGACCACTTGGCTCCTACGCCTACTCGGCTTCTATGCCTAATCGGCTTTTATGCCTACTTGGCTTCTACGCCATGGTGACAGTTATTGGCTTCTACGCCAACCTCTTCTACATAAAGGATAACTACCTACGTGGCTTCTACGCCGTGATCTTCGCAGCAGTTATACGCGTTTGTCCCTTAGTTGGACACGCGTCACTTGCTCACTCAAAAGGTCATCTATACGCAGGCAATGGTTATTGTAACCGTCGTGTAAAAGGGTGCTGTACTTTCCACTACTCGATTTCTATACCGACTGAGTGGTCACTGTCACCAAAACTCTATAAATAGAGACCTCTATCAACAGAGGTCCAAGGTCAAAAAATTGAAGATCGAACGATCGGAAATTGGTCAAGGAATACAGTATCAGATCCAAGGTCGACAATTGGGAGAAAAGAAGGAGGAGAGAAAACGGTCGAGAGAGAGAGAGAAGAATCCAGAGCTCAGGCAAAGAGAAGAGATCGACGACTTTGGCATCGGGCATCCACCCTCTCTAGCAACCTTCGAAGCTGCTTTCTGTCTTCTACAGCTCTTCTTCATCATCGTGTGGTCCAAGGGCCAAAGTGATCGACTGCAGATCAGACTCCTATAGCAATATTTTCCTAAATTAAATAAATTGTACTCGACATCCTCGTATAGGATTAAATTGTACAATCTTGTTTGTAAACACCGAAGAAGGGCGGATTTTCGTATAAGACCTCGTTTCCACATATTATGTTTTCGTTTATTTTATCAAACAACAGCGAGTCATCCTCCTAGCTGCAATTTCACAAAACTTTTTCCTCTGCTGCAAATTTAACGAATTTCGTCCCTTTGGATGAAAATTTATGTTTTATTTAAAAAAGTTTCTCCAATGCAATTGTCAAGTAAGTTGTTAAACTTATGTGATGAAAGTTATAGAAGAATTGTCTAGTTCGAGACAATTTACTTGATACTATTTTTATCTCCATGTCATCAAATTATGAATAAAAAAATATTTAGAAAAATGAAGACGATAAAAGTTGTCTTGGAAGGTGAAAAATAGTAAAGTATTTTAGTAATAATTTTACATTGGAGAATTTTTTTCTACTTTATTATTTTTTGTGAATATAATCTTCCCACCTAAAAACAACATAGGATTGGTCGATGCTCTTAGTGAAGGAAGAATATGCATATAGCGCATAAAGAGAAAAGAAGAAAAATCTATACTACAATATAATAAGAAAAGTTGGCATCTTCATAAGTTTTTCTTCTTCTTCCAAATGCATCCTTATCTAATTTTACTAACTAATGTTTTCACTAAATTTAATTCGGAAAACTAGGTAATTAAGTATAGCAAAAAAATTTAAAAGAAATATAGTTTACTTTTTTGACAATTTTTGCTTTTTCCAATTACAGAAAAAGTTAATTAAAAGATAGTTAAAAAACGTACAAGGTATGTGCATATATACTAGGGAGGAGAGAGAAGTTATTATAACTTTAGATTAGTATGGAAGTAACTTTAGATTAGTATGAAAGTAAGAATTAGTGTGTGAAATAATTTTTTTATCTTATAAATAATTATATTTTTAATAAAGATGTATTTCATAAAAGTTTTTTTTATAATATATTATGATATTTAAATTATATATTAGTATAAATATATTTGAAGACTTACCATTGGACTCATCTTAAAAATTCTTTTGTTGCACTCACGAAATTATCTTAAAAATTCTTTTGTTGCACTCACGTGCATAAAAAAAATTGTTGAATTGTTTAATGTAAATTTGTTTTAAAAATTATCATTCCTAGAAATTGATCTTAAGTAATCAAGGAAAATGCCTCAAACCTTAATCGATTGAGTTAGAATTGTCTAGTTGTAAATAAATTATATTATATAGTTAAATACTTAACTAAGCTTTTTTAAAATAATTAATAAAATATTTAGATAGTTATTTAGTTATTTTTTTATTTTTATTTCATTTAATTAGATAATATATATACGACTTGGGCGGCTCATTTTTGAGCCGTTTCCAAGACGCATTATATGATTAGAGATGTACGTGCTAGTGTGTCATCTTTCCTTTCCCAAATTATAATTAGGATTTCAGTAGTTTCTTGGACTTAATCACGTACCCTTGTGCTTCTGTAATACTAAGGGTTAGTCACCCTACCCAATACAAACCCCCTTAAATAGTCAACAAAGATTACTAATATTAAGCTAAGAGTTAAGGTGTGTATCGGGCCTGACAGGGTCCAGTGTTGACCGATTTTGATCGGATCTGGGCTGAGTCAGACTTAGACCGGAGTGGAGGCAAGCTGGGCCGGTCTGGACCAGAGGGGGGGAGGTGAACCCGGACCCGAGTTCGGTCTCGAGTAGGCCGGGCCAAACTAGGTTAGGTCCGGACCAGTTCAGGGCCGACTCGATTTTATTAAAAAATTCAAAAATTAAAAATTTGAGAAAAAAGATAAATTTTATTATTTGGTTACATAAGTCATACAACTTATATTTCTATTTCAACTTTTCAACCTCTCTTCAATTTTTTTTTGTAATACTCCAAATAAAGTTTGTACAGAGAATGAAAGCTGAAACTCAAACATAAGTCACAATTTGGTTTAAATATACCTATGACCTATCTAACAACAATAATAATACATATTAAAAATGATAAAAAATTTCAAGGAGATACAAGATTACTAGATACTTATACATTTTTTCAGATTCTTACGTAGAATTTATGTGCCACAATTAGGTTTCCATTGGAGTCGTTTCGACAATACAAGCATTCGACAAGAACTCCATATGAATTTTTTTTTCCGTTACACTTATTGTAAACTTGCTAAAATGATGCCAAACTTCTTATCTTCTTTCGAGTTGAGGCCCTTGTTGCAGTGTAGGGTGAGGTTGTTGTGTTGGTTGATCATTTTTTATGACAGTAAACAGCCTCTTCATACTAGATTGCTTGTTAATATTGCAAGAGAGAAAAAATTATTGTAATAAATCTGAAAGAATTATGCCCTATTTATAATAATTCTTGGGTGCCAAATTACTCAAAATATCCTTAAAATATAGTTGTTAGAAGGATATTTTGGTCATTTAAGCGAAATAAAAAAATATCCTTTAAACGATTATAAAAAAACAAATATGGCAGTTTGAGAAATAAATTACCAAAATACCCCTCCAACGTTTCTCTTAACGATTATAATAGGAAGGTATTCTAGTCATTTACCCCCATATATATATATATATATATATATATATATATATATATATATATATATATATATATATCAGAAGGGATCGGGATCCCTGCACTTATGTATTTCCAAAAAAAATCACGATCTGTCAAGCCCCAGTCCCAAAATACCAAATGACTAGCCACGTGGCAATGGCCAGCAACACAGCCCCAATGGGCAACCCAATTTAATAGACCCGTTAGAGTGCATTTAAGTTGTAATAAGTATAAATACAAGTCTACATCATCTATCTCAGTATAATTCTAATCTCATCCACAAAAAATAATCACAATACAATATGATAGACCAGTCAAGATAATAGATAACAGAAAACAGTCCATCATCAAGTCCAAATAAGTATTGTCTCGGAGAACAATCCATCACAATAAAGAAAAGAGAAATAACACAAAATACATATGTCCAGAAGTCCAAGTCCAAATATAAAATAACACTAGGCATAAATAACTAAATAGATAACTGAGTACTCAGGAGAAATCCTCTGGCATAACCTTGTCCTTTGGTGCAAGTACCGCTCCAACGTTAGCTATTGTCCCGTAAACCTCGGGGTAATCATCCTCTGCTATACCTTAGAACATAATTCGGATCCAGGTCCTCAGGGGACATAGCAAGGTACAAGAATAACTCAAGCCAAAGTACAATAAATAAAATATGTGTGCTCAAGGTATCTAACATAATCTATATAAGTGAAATACAAATGAGTACATACTCGTCCGCTAAACCACCGGGTCCTGTAGGTCTGCATAGACACAACAGTAGCTAGTAGTAATAGTAGTAGTAGGTACGTATAGGCCCCGTCAAGGTACCTGCAGCACTATAGGGCCCGAAGAGCAAGCATCGGTAGCTAGTAGTGTGTGGTAGACCAGTGGTACAGTAAATTCTCTCCAACCGCATGTATCTCACGTCTTATATCCACGATACGCAAGACAATTACTATCTATGTCTCAAGTCCAGGTGTAAATAATATCATGTCAACTAGCACATGTCTTAAGTCCTGTCCTAAAATAGAAGCCAAAATCCTCAAAAATCTCAAGTGAGGCTTCCGTATATGAGAGTCGTGTATAGTGTCCTAAGGTAATTACTGCAAGTGTTACTCGTAAGGTATACGATAAAATTATAATCTAACGATACCTAATTCCACGCATGGAAGTCGGCACCCGAATATGATTTAGATGTAAAGTATCGTCACAATCCTAGGGTCATAATAAAGTACATGTATTAAAATATAAACTATAAACTGTAGTTAAAATTAATCATAATTTAGTGAGACCAAGGCAAGGTACACTTGTCTACTGCCGGATGCTACGTTGTAGAATATCCAAAGTCCACGTCCGATGGTGCTGCGATACCTACGTGCCCTGCCACCATTACTTAAATTAATTCTAATTCTACCATTATCTACTTTATGTAAAAGTATATAGTTGCAACCTGCACATCAACATAGTAGCAACGTTCGTGCTAATAATTCTAACAGTCGCATGACTTTAATTAACGTGCCAACAATCACGTACCATACTATTGTTTATAACGTTGTAAGAGACTCATACATTGATTTACCATGCGTACGTAAAGGCCTTTACGTATGATTAAACAACGTATTCCTATACGTGCGTTGGTTGGGTTCAATGTCGCAAAACCCTATACAACGTTAACCGGTTAATTGATTATGCATGAAACCATTTTATTTCACTAATTAAAATCTTAAATTATGAAATTAAATAAGTTTAATATTCTAAAATTTATTTTAATTATTAATAAAAATTCTTTTATAACTTTTTATATTCAAGCTTATGTGCATGTAATAAACTATACATAGCTACCACTACCATGCATTCACTCAACCCTTCCTTTGTTCATCAACTAAGCTACTAAATATACGTATTAATATATATATATATAATTCTAATTATTATTATTATTATTACTATTATTATGAAATTAAATTAAATATAGTGAACAACATATTTTTTATAGTACAATAATATAACATATACACTAGTTTACCAAAATTATCCATACAACCTACCTATCAATTATTCATACTTTAAAACACTAAAATACACATTTGATATGTATAATATTCTGATTATTACACATATAATTCTGGAATTTATTTTATGATGGTAAAAAAAATCTCATTTTTAATATTATAACTTCAATACAATATTCCTACAATTACACCATTACTAACCATGCAACTTCCATCCATTCTCTATACTTTTAACCCACAAAATACATATTTTAATATGTATAAAATCTAAAATTTAGTTCTTATAATTTTGAATAATAATTATAATAATCTAAAAATAATTAACTATATACAATAATTAATATTTTCATTTACATCTATGTAACATATACATGCAATATAGGCTTTAGTGCATGGGTTAAACACATAGTGAAAATGATTCTTGGATCATAACAAGATTTTTTTTACTCCTCAACAACCATAAACACCATGAATGAAGAAGAGAATGAAGAGAGAATTTTTTTTACCAAAACATGATGTATACGATGGTTGGTTGAGCTCCGGCGAGATTTTCGACCTCCGGATGGTTGTACCACCTCTATGGCCACCCGAGGCTTGAAGGAGGATGTCCCACGGGTGATGGAGAGGGTGTGGATAGTCTGAAATGGAGGAGGGCTACTGCTAGGCCTTGTGTGGGTGGTGGTCGGTCGTAGGTAGTGGTGTTGTTGAGGTGGAGGGGGCCGGCCGAATCTCAAGGAGGTGGAGGAAGAAGAAGGGGATGTGGAGAAGAAGAAGAGAAGGAGATAAGGAAGAGGAGGTTACTTGAGGGAGCGTGATGAATTTGACTAGACATGTATGGGGGTGGGTTTTTCTATGTGTTATTAGCTACTAATGGTCATGAATGCGAAAGGGGAGGTAAAAAGTTGGATGTTACATGCTAAAAACCAAAGGTCCAAACTAATATATTATTGGAACTCTACCCCTTTCTCCCTTGACTGCAGTTGGTCTCCCCTCCTCTCCATACATGTATGTACAAGATTCATTTTAAATTAAACTAGTCCAAGGTTCATGCCATTTTGGATAAAAGAAGAATTAGAATTTAAGTAATATAAAAAATATAATTTGGTGTGGATAAAAATAGTGTTTGGTGTGTAGAAAGGTGGGGGATGGGTGTTTGATATTGTGTATGAGTTAGAAAAGTTGGTTTGAGGGTTCAAGTTGGGGGTTTGGGCTCAGTCAGGTACAATTAATAAAAAACATCATTTTTGACTAATTAAAATGTATAATATTTCTATATTATTTTTGGAGCCTACGTGAACCCAATTAAATATGACACCAATGTCATATGCATAGTTAGTGGTGTTAGACTAGGGGTTATAAAAGTCAGTGTCAAAATTTGGGTTCATGTTGCTCGTTTAAATTGACCGCAACGAAAAAGTGTCCAAGTGTCATATTTTGAGTCAAAAAGTGTCGGGGTTGTTGTGCAACCAAAACAAAGTATAGGTTTATAAAATTATGAGTGACATACGTGTCATGAGCCTAATTTAGCTTGGCTAAGCCTATTATGCAAAGTTGGTTGGAAAGAAAAAGCTAGTGTTGTATTCCTGGCATTAAGACTACACTAAAGGGTTTATAAATTCTAGAAATTATTTTAATAATTTATAATTTATTACAAAGTTACTAAAATATCCTTATCTAAATTTTAGGGGGTTTACAATCTACCCTCCTTAAAAGAACTACGTTTTTGCAATTAATAATTAAACTACTCTAGAAATTTATAAAGACATGGTAATCTAAGGGTAGTTCTTAGGTCATACCTGCATCCTCGAATAAATAAGGATAACGCTGTCGTATGACGTCCTCTCACTCCCAAGTGGATTCACCTGGAGGGTGAGGCTTCCAAGCTACCAGAATCAGTCTGATCGTCTGACCCCGCAACGGCTTCTCACTAGTATCCAGTATCCCAACTGGCTGCTGTTGTTTGATAAAATAAATGGAAGATGAAATATATGGAAATAAGGTCTTATATGAAAACCCGCCCTTCTTCGGTGTTTACAAACAAGATTGTACAATTTAATCCTATACGAGGATGTCGAGTACAATTTATTTAATTTGGGTAAATATTGCTATAGGAGTCTGATCTGCAGTCGATCACTTTGTCCCTTGGACCACATGATGGTGAAAAAGTGCCGTGGAAGACAGAAAGCAGCTTCGAAGGTTGCTAAAGAGGGTGGATGCCCGATGCCAAAGTCGTCGATCTCTTCTCTTTGCCTGAGCTCTGGATTGTTCTCTCTCTCTCGACCGTTTTCTCTCCTCCTTTCCTCCCAATTGTCGACCTTGGATCTGATACTGGATTCCTTGACCATTTTTCGATCGTTCGACCTTCAATTTTTTGACCTTGGACCTCTGTCAATAGAGGTCTCTATTTATAGAGTTTTAGTGACAGTGACCACTCAGTCGGTGTAGAAATTGAGTAGTGGAAAGTACAACACCCTTTTATACGACGGTTATAATAACCATTGCCTGCATATAGATGACCTTTTGAGTGAGCATGTGACGCGTGTCCAACTAAGGGACAACGCATATAACTGCTGCGAAGATCACAGCGTAGAAGCCATGTAGGTAGTTATCCTTTGTGTAGAAGAGGTTGGCGTAGAAGCCAATAACTGTCACCATGGCGTAGAAGCCAAGTAGGCATAGAAGCCGAGTAGGCGTAGAAGCCGAGTAGGAGTAGGAGCCGAGTGGTCATAGTGGTCGAGTGGGCGTAGAAGCCGAGTGGGCATAGAAGCCGAGTGGGCGTAGAAGCCGAGATGATGTGGACGTCTTAGCCGAAATTATAGCTTTTGGAGATATAATCAAATCTCTTGCATTAAATACGGAGATCTGCCCCCATCCTACGCATTAAATGCAGAGGCGTGTCTTGAAGATTTGTCATCATTCTGCGCATTAAATGCAGATACGCGCCTCGAATCCTGTACGAAGAGTAACTGCTGACGTGGCAAGCTGTTTGTCTTCTACGGAGCGTAAGAAGCTCACGTCTGCCTGTGTTAAACTGGGCAGCGTACCCCCTTGTATGCGTAAGAGCAGTTTACGCAAAGGGAATGTCACTAGACGACGGTTCGGTGACATTTAATCAAATCTCCTGCATTAAATGCAGAGATCCGCCATTATCCTGCGCATTAAATACAGAGGCATATTTTGAAGGCCTGCCACTCTTCTGTGCATTAAATGCAGAGACGTGCCTCGGGCATCTGTCAGTATTCTGCACATTAACTGCAGAGACGTGCCTCGAGAACCTGTCACCGCTCTGCGCATTAAATGCAGAGACGTGCCTCGAGCCCTGTACGAAGAGCAGCTTTTGACGTGGCAGGCTGTTTGTCTTCTGCGGAGTGTAAACAGCTCACATCTGTCTGTGTAAAACTAGGCGGCGTATTCCTTTGTATGCGTAAAAACGGTTTACGCCAAGAAAATGGCAGTAAATGACAGCCTGGGTTGCAGTACCGCACCATCATTATAGCCGTCGCCTGGGTAGTCGTGGAGTACTCTTTGTCAGGCGTCAGACGTCAGGTTCACTGCACGATTTATCAGGTTCACTGCACGACTTATCAGGTTCATTTCGGGGAATACGAAGCATCCCTCGTACACTTCAATGCTGCATTAAAAGTGGATGAGTTTTACGCCATAAAGGCGATATAGCACCCTTTTTATGCTGAAGCAGCCCGGTCATACTGTATTACGCGGATGGTCCTTGAGCTTTATATTTTATGCTGTGCTCAGCGAAGAAGCTCTATTGCACGTTTGATGGCTCTGAGGTCCTCTATTTACGCTGCTCTGTATCAACATGCTGCGTAGAGCTATCCAGCGTATTTTTTATGCTTCTACAAGACCCCCTTCAAAGCTTTTAAATTCCTCGTAATTTGAAACGCTTTGAATGAAGCATGAAGCGTTCCCCGTAATTTGAAATGCTTTGAAACGGTCAAGTCTGATACGTTCTTTCAAGGATGACTTTATGGCGGAGTTATTGGGGATCGATGTGATCTCTTTCGCCTATAAAAAGGCTGAGGAGTTAACCTGTTCTTCCCACATTTCCTTCACCACACAGAGATGATGGCCAGAGTTCGTCTGGTCGACTTGAGGAAGAAGGAGACCATGTTCTTCCAGCATGTAAGGAGCCAAAAAAGATGGCGTCTTCGAGCAAATATCCTCTGCAACGATGGATCATGGAAGGATATCATAGCCTCCTCTGCTCGGGATAATCAGCAACTTTGTAAGGCGGTTCTTCGGGAGAGAGGAAGGGTCGTATTAGACCATACAGCTTGCAAACGGTACCTTCTCCTATTATCCGTAGATGAGGGCAGGCAAACTGGCTCTGTCCTCCAGTATTGAGTTGGGTGAAATATATCAACTCAATCCGTCACGGCGCTGGACGCAGGAAAGCAGATTTATCCTGCTTTTCTGTATTGGAGGATGGGTCTAGGCCCATTTTTGTATCCTTCCGCCGTTGATCATATGTCAGTCGGTTTGCGGTCACCGGCTGACTGCTGGAGAAGATGGATAAAGAATTCCGCCCTTGCGAGAACCTGGCAGAACAGATTCAGGGCGCGATCTTTAAATAAAAATGAGAAACCCTTTTGTAGACGGGATTTCCCTCATATGTAAACATGAAAATGAAGAAAAACCCTTTGTAGACTGGATTTCCCTCATATATAATCATGATTTAATAAGATCGTCTTCTTCTGTGTATATGATCATTCGCCTTATGTTGCTGTGATGAAGTCTGAATATGTGTAGCTTCGACACGTCTGATAACTTTACGTCGACTCTATTAGAAAGAGTGTTAGGTCCTGTCCTGTCTTTTATGCATAACTAAGGATGCGCAGAAAGCCGCTTAGCACTCGAGTGTTCGAATTATCCTGCTGTTAGGAATAAAGAACCGCGTAGAATTTTGAACTGTCACTTCTGATAAACAGAATTTTTGTTCAGACCATCATCTTCAAGAATGGTTTCTCGAATATCCCTTGGAACATGGCGAGAACTGGCTGTCGAAAACTAAGTCGCCATCTCGAACTGTAAACGAAATATTCAAACTAAATTCTGGATGAACTTCGAATCGACCCATGAAGAAGAGTAATTTTCAATGTTGAACTCTGTATGCTTTCGGTACTTGGGATATTTTGAGGTCAAGAAGGAGTATCTTCTGTGTGAACTCTTGTAATTGACCACCTTGAGAAGTATCCCGCCGAGTCTTCAAAGTTCGAGGTCTTCTGCAAAAGAAAGCCTTCGACTGTTCGAGTTCTTCTTCGTTTCTTCTCCGAGTCTTCAAAGTTTCCAGTAATGGCCTCGAAACAAGTCTACTCCTCTAAGGGAAAGAAGGTTGCTTCTTCTTCTCGTTCTTCTGCTCAAGCGGGGGCGACTTTCGTCTGGCACGGCGAGCTTCATTCTGAATGAAGTATCCCGCCGACTAGCACTGCACCCGGCCTTAAAGGTAGATCTTTTGGGACGAAAAAGAACGACTGAAAATCCTTCGCACACGTTGTACGTGAACGCGCTAGGTCGTCTTCTATGCTGATAGCCTCTTCGAGGAAGATGATGCACAGAGATGTTTCATCTTTTACGCCCACATTTCTAATGTGTCAGCGCAAAAACTCTATATTTTCGCAGTCTGACGTAAAAGCTTTGACTGTCGAAAGTTGGCGTATACTATATAATTTGAGTGTTACGCAGGGATGGAAATTCTGGCGTAATAACTCAAATTTTGCAGTCTAGCGTAAAACACAGACTGTCGAAAGTTTTGCGTATACTGCCAGCCTTGAACTTTACGTTTTTTTAGGAAATAGATTCCAGCGTAATGATCAAGTTTTTACAGTCTTGGCGTAAAGCACAGACTGTTGATTTTCTGCATATGCTATAAGATTATAGAAAATGACTTGCCTTTCTTGCATTTTACAGTTAACTTGTATGCGTCTCTGCTAGCCGATGTGATGGGTTCTGCCGCCGGGATGCTGCACTCCAACTATCTGGAGGATCTGTCGCACGTGACATTTCCTATCTCCGGGCCCCAATATCCTGAATGATGGGAAATCCTGATATCGGCTCAAGGAGAGCGGATGCTGCTGAGCATGATGAACGGAGAGCCCTTGACGTATATAGACGGGGACCAATACATAAAGTCGGCTTTCCTCTTCGGGGACATGATCGACAAGAAGTCCCAGACGAAGCCCAAGAAAGAACTCTGGGTTTTCCCTGCCAGGAGCTTGCTTTTGTATCTGCCCAAGATGCCGAGAGACTATCCCATCTCGGTATTCTTTCATGCTACACATCCCAGGAGGATGTCGTGGACGCTGACTCCTGATCTTCACGGCAGGCCGGGGAAGATATTTCATCTGAAAGGAGCTGACCAGGGGTCTTTTGTCAGCCGCCCTTCCGGCAATGTGACGACGTTCAGGGGACTGTACCCGGGCAGTGTCCCAAGTAAAGACAGTTTAGTGATCCAGCTGGTCCAATTATCGACTTTCTACAATAATTTAATGGGGCACGGGGGAGTATACCCTAAGGTGAACCCTCGGACAAGTGGGTGGATCACCCCTACAAATCTTCGATGGGCTCGCTTAGCTGATTGGGCCCTAAAGCATTTTCAGACCGAGCTGGAGAGCATTGGTCTGTTTGCAGCTGTGAGTGCCACCAGTGTTGGTTGCCTCTCAACCCCAACCTGTTTCTCGCACTGATGGAGCGATATATCTCGCTCACCGGGACTTTCGCTACTCCACTGGGGGAGTTGGGATTGGCCCTCCACGAGATGGCAGAGATCTCGAGACTGCCGATGGGGGATACTCCATATGAAGAGTATGTTCCCACAAACCGGGAGCTGGGGGATTCAGAGCCTCGGGTAGTGGAAGTGTAACAGGAGCTGATGTGCCACTACCTCGCTTGTACTGCTTTTTATGGCGAGCCTTCAGATTTGGCTCATGTCAATAAATGGACGTCCTACCTCTTCTTTCATCGGTCCAGAACTGCTAAGCCGGAGAAGGTATTGGAAGGTAAGGATCAGCCTTTGAATCCTCTGAGCGTGCTTAATGCTCAGGTAGTTGACGATCTCATGGAAGACACTGGGCTCCGGACTGGATCCTCGACGAAGGGATAGGAAAGTATCCTGTAGGCACTAAGGCCTATAGTTATTTGAGGCATTGCCGCAGGCCTCTGTCCAGGGAAGCTCAACTGGCTGGCTTCCTCTCCATATGGCTGCGCCGACTGGTGGTACCTGGTATCGCATCTGCGGACCGCATTCACCGTAATACGCTATGGCCTGCAGTGCGTCTGTTGTTTGGGGCAAGACTAGGCTTGCTCCCTGCCATGGTGTGCCGCATACAAACTGGCCTGAGGGCCATGACTGACGGGCTACTCGCTGACGAAACTCGGCGTGATAGCTTTCCCAAGGTAGAATTACCATACCTGTATCTGATGGGATGGTTAATTCTTCATAACCCCAGGGTTATGTCTCCTGGCTCTAGCAGTAGCTCGGGGGCTAGTTTCTTGTTAAACTACAAGAATTCCTTCTGGAATGTGACCATAGTTATAGACTGTCGGCGGGCGTTGAATCTTAGTCACAGTTGGAAGCTCTTCTGCACTGTACCCCCTGTACATCTCAATCAACAGGGGATCAGACTTCAGGACGTAGGGGCCGGGAAGACCGTTCTTTCTCCTGAGTCTTTTAATTGGTTGGTCTGCATTAGACCTTCCCACCTACTGTACATGAGTGAAGACCATTGCTTCTTCGAGCCCTACCTGCCTAGTCGATTTGCCAGGAAATTCGGGTAAGACCAGTTGCATGTGGGCAACACCGTCACCAGCTTCAGGTCCAGGGGCGGACTCATTGATGCAGCCAAAGGATGGCAATATTTCATCATGGGTTGCACTGAGGCAACTTTTACCGTACCCATCATTTTACTCTCCACGGAGCTGCACATTCTCTACTCGTATGCCCAGTTCTATGTGGCAACCAACACCTTCCATCGAGATTTTGATATGATGGAAGTTTTAGGGTGCCCTCTTCCAAGTCTGGGGGAGAGTTGAAGTCCCCTCGTTTTCTTCTGACGAGGGTGAGGAGTCCGTCAATCCAGATGAGCCTTTATTGGCGGTATCGAGGGGTGAAGTACCTCTGCCTGCAGGGCCTTTGGTAATCTCTGGGAAGCGAAGGGCTCCTGCTCCGAAGGAGACTTCCCCTCGCAAGAGGAAGAAGAAGACGGTTGCTCGTCCTCTTCGGATTCCCGGTAATGAGGCTCCTAGAAGTGAGCCTGCATCTCCCCATATCGGGGATGATTCTTTGATTGGAGGTTCCTCGCCTTTTAGAGAGGGAACCTCGACAGTCCCGGCTGGCGGTACAGAAAATTCCTGCTGGAGGCCGCTGTCGCTGCTACCGCTTCCGTAGTGGAACGAGATCGCCTTCGGGGCCGAGCCGAATGAGGATATCTTTATCCGGATCAGCATCGGGAGAGACCCCTGCCGTGTCTGTTGGTGCACCCAGTGAGATTCCACCTGGTGAACCTCGAGTGGATTTCGGCGAAGATTCGGAAGAGTACTTGCCGATGTTCGTTAGAGCACCCCCTTCTCCAGGTATGACAGCTTGCCTAGCATCACTAAGAAATGATTTAGCTGTACTGGCCGCGGACGCGACATATACACCATTGGCCATGGGTAAATGTTGTCTTTTATGCCTCTTCTTTTAGGAAAATTAACATTATGCTGATATTAACTTCCTTTTGTCTTCTTTTCAGGGGAAGACATCTTCGGGGAGGGCAGAGTAGATGCGCCCTTTGGCTCTGTGTCAGGTCCTGGCGGCGACACAGAGGTGCCTGATTTGGAAGAGGGAACATCTTTGGGTGCCGGCTCGCCTGTCGAAGAGATTCCGATATCTCAAGAGGAGGACGAGCCTGTCATTGTGACAATGCCACCTTTGAGTACGCCGGTCACGTCGGGTGTTGGCACTTCTTCTTTTGTCGTACCTCCTGTTGAGACGACGGCCGTGGCAACATCGTCTGCGGTTGTTCTTGGAGGGGGACTCGCCACTATCGCGGACACTCCCAGCGTCCATTCAGATCTAGCTGCGCTGACCGAGCAGTACACTGGTATCTTCTACACCACTTTGAAAATGTTAATATCAATGCTGTTGGAGAAGAATTTGAGCTTTGCGTCGCTGAGGAGGTCCTCCCGGGCCTCTATAGTGCCGATCCGAGAATTCAACGACACCGGGGTAGCTGACACGCTGGAGGAGATAGTTAATGGTTTGGAGCAACCCATTAACGAATACTTGCAGCTTGCTCGAGGCAACATTGATGGTCTCGTTCAAGCTAGGTACGACTCCCTGACTGTGCAGCTTACTGAACAGATGGCATCTCTGAATAAGTCCATCGAGGCTCAGCAGCGGGAGATAGACGAAGAACGTATCCAATTGGAGTATGTCGTTCCCGAGTTGACCCGGTGCGAAGTCGAATATGAGGAAGTGGCAGCACAGGCCCGTATATTGAAGGATGAGCTCGTTCGAGTAAAGGCGAAGGCTCTCTCTTTGTCGATAGCCCGAGATGTGCTAAAGGAGCGACGGGCGACTGTTCAGCATAATCTGACGTGTGTGGGTGCTTTCCACTCAGGTTTTGTGCGGGCTCGGTCTGAGCTAGCTGCTTTGGACAACGATGCGACAAGGTTAGAACGGGCTCGCGCCGATGTCTTGAACTCCCGGGATGAGAGAATGATTGCTCTGGCGCAGCAGATTCGCGATATAACGGCTTCCCCCAAATGATGTACTTTTTTTGCTTTTCAATATACTTTCGCTCTTTTTTTTTTGGTAATAATAAAGAGGCTTTCATCTGACTTTGTGGACCCATCATTTTGGAATATAAATGACATGTTTGGGTAAAAGTGATATCAGAGGTAATATGGACGTGATATACTCTCGGTAAGTTTTAGCAGGATATATCTATTCAGAGGTTATATGTACATGATAGAATATACTCCAACTAGTTTCGTTTTGGAAGTAGTTTTGTCAGAATGAGGTTTTTGCCATATTCCACTTGAGCAAAGTAGGTTAAGCATTGTACCTTTTCAGGAATTTGCCATTGATAGGAGCCATTAACAGGTCTCCATTAGGCTTGGCTAACCTGTAAGTGCCGTTTGAGAACGTCGTCTCGATCACGTAAGGGCCTTCCCATTTGGGCTGAAATTTTCCCTTACTCCTGTGAGTAAGAATCATTGGCCTTCTCACAGCTAAGACTAGCTCGCCAACTTTAAACACTCTTTCCTTTACTTTTTGATTAAAAGCTCTGAAAATGCGTGCTTGGTAGAACGCGATGCGCTGTTGAGGTTGGAGGCGTTTCTCGTCTAATCCTTCTAGCTCTTGAAGCCTTAAAAGGTCGTTCTTTTCTTGAGTCAGCTCATTAGCCACGGCTATCCTGAGTGACGGAATCTGGATTTCGATGGGGAGAACTGCTTCGCTCCCGTAAACTAGTAAGAATGGGGTACAACCTGTCGGTGCTCGTACCGTTGTGCGGTATGCCCAGAGATATTCTCCTATCTTCTTATTCCAATCCCTCGTGTTCGAAGAGACGAACCTTTTTATGAGCTTGATAATGGTTTTGTTGAAAACTTCCGCTAAATCGTTAGCAGCAGGATTATATGCCGAAGAGGCCATATTTTGTATTCGATTTTTATCGCAAAATCGATGAAACGCTTGGCTGATGAACTGAGGTCCATTGTCATGAATTATCCTTCGGGGTATCCCAAAGCGATTAATGACATGATGCTTGATGAAGCTGATCACATTAGATGCCTTCACCTTAGCAAGAGGGATCGCCTCTGCCCATTTGGAGAAATAATCTGTGATGGCCAGTATGAACCGGTGACCTCTGGAAGAAGACGAGTGAATAGGACCAATAATATTCATACCCCATGCTTCAAAAGGCCAGGACGCAACCGTAGGATGTAGATGTTCAGGAGGTTGATGGATAAAGTCTGCAAGGACCTGACAGGCTCTGCACTGTCTTGCATACTTTATTGCATCTGTGATCATAGTAGACCAGTAATAGCCCATTCTCCTAATGCGATCCTGTAGCTTAGGACCGGGTTGATGCGCTTCGCATACGCCATCGTGAGCTTCACGGATGATCCGCTGTGCCTCATCATCTGAGAGACATCTCAATAGCAGTCCATCGTAGGTCCGGCGATATAGACACTGTGAGGATGCCTCGAAATAGAAGAGTCATGATCGTCTTTTGACGGATACTACTTCTTTAGGGTCCTCCGGCAAGATTCTGTATGCCACGAAATCTATAAAGGGACTTCTCCAGTCTCTCCTGGGAGGGTCTATGTTCACAGGGTAGCTGTATTCTATGTGAAAGTTGTTTTTCACACAGAATAAATCTCTGCTAAGAAGGATTACCGAATTCTGCCTTCTTATAGGAATAGCTAAATCTGCAGCTAGACTGGCTAGGACATCAGCTTCCAGATTCTAAGATCGGGGCACATGTTCTAGGAAGAATCCTTTGAATGTCATGGCTATCTCGACCGTTGCTTGGTGATAAGGGATGAGGTCTGGATTCCGAACTTCATATATTCCTCTGACTTGATTGACGATCAGCAGAGAGTCACCGAAAGCTTCCAGATTTTCGATGTCCAATTCTTTAGCGACTTGGAGCCCGATTAGTAGAGCGTTATACTCTGCCACATTGTTAGAACATGGCTCGCTAAGAGAATATGCTCGGTAGATGACGAGTTTATCAGGAGTAACCAGGACAATTCCTACTCCTGAAACCACGTTTCCCCTGGGACCAATCTTGGAGGCACCATTGAAGAACAGTTGCCATGCATCACTTTCCATTGCAGAATTACATTCTGCAACTTCATCGGGAATGTCCTCGTACATTTTGGAGGCCTCCGGGATCGGATGAGCAGCTAGGAAATCAGCCAATGCTTGGCCTTTGACGGACTTTTAGGGACGTACACCATGTCATATGGTGTTAATAACATCGCCCAAGTCGCAAGTCGGGAATTAAGAACGCTTGTCTTGTTCATCAGTACTCAAAGAGGATTGACCCTGGAAATGATGTGAATGGTTTGGCCTGTGACATAGTGCCGTATTTTCTGGATAGCGAACATCAGAGCCATGCATTCTTTCTCCACTGGGTTGTACCGGTGTTCGGCTCCGACCATCATCCTGCTGAGGTAGTAGATATCCTGTTCATGGCCCATATCATTCTTTTGTGCGAGAAGAGATCCCAGAGAATGATCTATCGCTCGAACATAAGCACGAATGGTCTTCCTATGACTGGAGGCACCAGAACTGGTAGACTAGTGAGGTAGCGTTTGATATCACCGAACGCTTGCTGACAGGCTTCGTCCCATACGAAGGATACACCTTTCTTCATGAGACGAGAAAAGGGCTGACATCTCACAGAGAGGTTGGATATGAATCTCCGAATATAAGCCAGACGACCTTGAAATCCCCTGAGTTCTCTCAGATTATGGGGCGGTCGCATTTCTAAGATGGCCTTGACTTTATCAGGGTCCACTTGAATGCCTTTGGCGGTAATGACAAATCCCAGGAATTTGCCACTAGATACCCCCAGAAAGGACTTTGTAGGATTCATTTTGAGTTGATGTTGGCGCATCATTTCAAATATTGTCTTCAAGTCTTAGATGTGATTATCCTTGAGGCGGCTTTTGACAGCTATATCGTCCACGTAACACTCTACTGTCTTGCGTAAATGCTCATGAAATATGTTACTCATAGCCCGTTGGTACGTAGTCCTGACGTTCTTCAATCCGAAGGGCATGATCGTATAGCAATATACCCCCAATGGTGTCTGGAAGGCAGTATGCTTCTCGTCCTCAGGATGCATCTTGATTTGGTTGTATCCTGAAAATCCGTCCATGAAAGACATATGTTCGAAACCGCATGTATTGTCAATTATGACGTCTGTGATGGGAAGAGGAAACTCATCCTTGGGGCAGGCTGCATTCAGATCTCGGTAATCGATGCAGACACGTACTTTCCTATTTTTTTCATGACCGGGACAACATTGGCGACCTTGTCGGGATGTTGTTCTTCTCGGATAAAGCCGCAGGCTATCAACTTCTTGACTTCACTTCGATGGCGTCCATCATATCCGGACGGAACCGGCGTTGGTGCTGCTTCATAGGCTTTGAATCGGGTAATATATTGAGCTTATGAGTAGCCACCTTTGGATCAAGACCTGGCATATCCTCATAATTCCATGCGAAGACGTCGACATATTCTTTTATCAGCTGGATAACTTCTTCCTTTTCTGCTTCGGAAAGGTTGTTACTGATAAATATCGGCTTTGGCGAAAGTTCATCCCCAACGTCAATCTGGATAACTTTATCTTCAGTGGGAGGTTCTCTCTGTTCAAAGCGAAACTCCCATTGTGTATCCATTTGCTGAGCCCAAGCGTCATTCTCGAACAGTTCAGATTCTTGTTCGTCTGCTTCGAAGAAATCTGTCACTACCATATTTACTGATAATGTTTGTTCGAAAGCATGAGATGAGTCGGAGGGCGCTGAGCCGCTTTGAGAAGAGGAAAAGATATCCTCGTTCGACTTAGGAGCTGCAAGGGAGGTGGTATACCCTAACCCGAAATTGGTTCGTTGATAGTAGGGATCTCCGTACAGCAGCATTCGTCTGCCTTTTCCGTAGTTGAGACCTGGTTTTAGCTTCAAGTCATAACCCATAATTTGCATGATCTTCAGAGCTTGCGAGCTGTATCTGTGAACCTGTATTTTACCAACGTCGTTGTCGAGAGAATCTTCTTGTGCAGTCGGTCCATCGCGCATGCGGCCGAAGACTATTGAACGCTGACTGCTGCAAGTAGGCGGGACAATGAAGATAGAATCCTCATGTGGTCCATATGTCGTAGTGACATTGGATGATGACGCTACTTCCCACATATAAGGATGATAGGAATCTATAGCTCTCAAGAACATTTGTGCTATAGGTTCTATATCGTCATGGGGAAAGGATTCCTGATTCAGAATTTGAGCGTCAGTATACTGGAAAACAGGCTCTTTATTATCATCTGAAACCTCGTTCCCGGTTGTGTTTACATCAATCGGCTGTTTGCTGCGCCGAAGGTTGATGACCAAGGATGGAGGCTTCTGGTTCAGAGTGATCACTAGAGGATCACCCCCTTTTCTTGACCTGGTTTTGTTCAAGTGGATCGCCAAAGGCTCTATGGCTTTTGGACGAGTAGTCCGTCCTTTCACCTTGATTGACAGCGGTTGTTCGACAGAGGGTTCTTCTGGCTCCCGGTGGGATTCCTTCTCTGCTTCGGCTGACACCTCTTTCGTGTAGTCTTGAGAGTACAACACGGCATCAGAGTAGTAGGATTCTACTCCTCTAAACGGGTTCAGGTCAGCAAACTCCGTTTGTACTATTCCTTGGGCGTCTAGATATTTAAAGCATTGATGTAGAGTTGAAGGAACGATGTTGTGGTCGTGGATCCAAGGTCTGCCCAGCAGAATGTTATAGGACACCTCTGAATCAATGACATAACATGTAGCCACCGATCTGAGGTTGCCAATCTGGATCCTCAGACGAATCTTTCCTAACGGCTTACTTTTTCTGGCGTTGAAACCCACGATTGTAGTGGTGGTGTAAGCCAATTCGCTGGTAGAAATCCTCAGCGGTCTGAGCAGACTATGAGGAATGATGCTGATTGATGATCCCGGATCTATGTGAATTCGGTCGACCTCCATAGAACCGACGTACCCGGTGTAATAGAGGGGTCTGTCATGCTTGTTATGTTTTAACAGCATGTCATCTTGAGTGAAAGTGATGTTCGGGACCACCTCCATTATATTGTGGCATTGAGGACATGCCACGGGTTCTTCGTCAGGGAACTTGAGCTGGGTCAAGTATGCATCCGCCTGCATCAACGCTTCACTCAAGGCTTGACGAGTGTCATGAGAGAGGCTGAGTAGTTCGAAGATAGACAACCTGGCTGGTGTATTAGCCAATTGGGCCAGGATGTCGAAGTTGTACGGCTTCTCTAAACCGTTGTTTTAAATATTTTTCACAGGTTTGTCGAAACACACTTCTTTTTGCTTCCCTTTGTCCGCCAAAGTTGGTCTCGAAGGACCGACCCCTGGTACGGCGGGCTCTGGTTCTGATGACTTGGTAGCTGAAGCGTCTGTCGGTGCATCTTCCTGACTTGCTCCATGGTCTTTGAGGTAAGCCTTCCCTGAACGGATTCCAGTAGCCAAGACCTCATCTTCTGACGCCGAGTCTGCCGCAATCATGTGACATGGTTTGCGCTTCATGCTCTTCTTAGACTTAGCCTTAGCAGCTTGAGTCTCTTTCTCGATCCCGGGCACCAAATCTGGATGAACTCATATAATCTTGCCTCGCTGGGTAGTTAGTGGTACCAGGTTATAATTTTGACCTCTAGTTGGAGGGAGATTAACGATGTTCATCGTCGTCCGAAAAATAGGTGTAACACCATCCGGGATTTCTTGTGGAGAGAGATTGCCAAATTGCAGAGAGATTATGTTGGCTGTGACCGTCTTCTCGCTGTTACGCAGAGTGATGGCCTTAGCATCGATCAGCTCCTGGATCTTCCTCTTTAGTACATAACACGCCTTTGTGGGGTGGTGTATGTACCTATGGAAGACGTAGTACTTGGAGTTATTGGTACTGCCGGCTTCATTGGGCCGTCTCACCTCAAGAAGGGTAATCTTGCTGCTTTTGACGAGACATTCGAATATGCTCGGAATATCGTCATCGTTGAAAGAGTATACTTCAACGGGCCTGGAAGTCCCGGGTTTTGTCTGCGTAGTAGCCACAGTCTTTTGCTTGGACGTGTTGATCGCCAGAGCTTCTTTACCCTTGGTAACACGAGGATGGTCGATGTTGGAGGATGACCTCTTGCCTTTATTAGAGGCCGAGATTATGATGCCATTATCGCGTGCCTTCTGACGGTTGTCCTCCGCGGTTACCGCTGAGATGATGAACGAGGGCCAATCATGGAACTGATATGGTCTTGTGAACACCGAGATCATGGAAAGAAGGTTCTTCATGCAGATGTCCACCAATGCCGAGTTTGGAACTCCTGGAGGCATTTGTAAAGTGGCTTGACTAAAACGTTCGATAAAAGTGAGAACATTCTCTTTTTCCTTCTGCTTGACTTTGATGAGAGAGGACATAGACATGTCCATCCCTCCCTCATAGAATTGCGTAAAGAATAAAGCCTTGAAGTCTTCAAAGGAAGTAATGCAGTTGTCCGCCAGACTTCGGTACCACTGATAAGCTACCCCCGAGAGACAGCCTTTGAACACCCGAGTGAGGAGGGCATCGTTCCCTTGTAATAACACCGTCATCATACTGAAGTAGTTTGTGTACTGACTCGGTGATATTTTTCCCTCGAACAAAGCCATAGTCTGTGGTTTGTATCTAAGAGGAAAAGGGACCTCTTCCCAGATAGCTGGGTAAGGTTGGTTGATTCCCAATTTCTTGAGCTGATATTTGTGCTTCAGGGCATCAAATTGGGCTTTCAACTCCCGTACTGCCTGCATCGGATCTTCAGCTGGTAGCGGGACCACGGAGTGATAAGGAATCGATTGCATCGCGACTCCGACGGGAGGTAATATATTCTCCGTGTGAGGAAGCTGAGGAACTGCTAACTCCTGATCTAGAGCAGGCTCTTGGATTGCGTTGGATGGTGGTAAGTCCACCCCCACACGTATCTGAGCTGGAGGGACCGATGCCTGAACCATAGCAGCTGGGTGTTGAGTCAGCATCATCTGCTGTATGTCCTTCATCATGGATTATATTTCTTTCAGAGATGTCTCCAGTACAGTAATGCGCTGCTCCGCGCTCCTCAATGGGGAAGCTTCCTCGTGTTCATCTCCAATGGCATAAACTCCCATCTCCGTGGGTGTCATTGAAAGATTATTATAGGTCTCTGTAGAAGTTGACTCTATACTTTCAGTATCTGATTCAGGAGACTGGCGACCCCCAGCTTCGGAATCAGAACAGTACGAAGTCGGTTGTCGCGACCTCGAACGGGTATTTCGGAACACCCCAGCTTCAGTGTTCCTAAGGAGCTGGTTGAATCTCCTTCGGCTCGGAGCTCTGGAGGGATGACGTCTTGAGCCCGATCTTCCTCTAGGTATGTGTGAAGCCATATTCACCGATGCATGTGTGGGCTCTTCTTCCTGGAAAGAAGGAGAGTAGCTCAACCGGTCAAAAACTGACCGTTTTGCTTCAGAACAGCAACAATTAATTACAATCCTATAACTATTACAATAGTGCTCGTTAGAAGGCGTAATAGACGTGCTAGAAGATCCCATATCCTTGCGTTTCTGGATCAGGTACCCACGTAAGTCAGGAGAATTTACAGAAGAAGAAGATGGCTTTTTCCTTCTGTTCACATCTGTGGGCATGCGGATGTTGGGAACCATAGTTTTCTCTGCGCCTCCTGTATACAACAGGTTGGCCATCTGGGTGGCGGATAATCCCCGAGGAGGGTGTCTTTCCGTAAATTGAGCCTTCTTTAAGCTGAGGGGCTTCTCCTGGCGTAATTTGGAGCTCTGCTCTGGTTGGCGTAAAGCTGAGGATGTCCTCAGTCGGCCGTCAGCCTCTCGCGTAATCCGGAGGGCGGGCAGATTGTTCCCTTGCTCGCGTAAAGGCCGAGAAGTTGAGTAGTCCGCCACTTGCTTTCCCTTGCGTAGATTGCAGGGATCATCTGCTTTTCCGCGGAAGGCAGATGCATTTTTATGCACGGAGCGCGTTTGGAACTTCTGATTTGGCGCTAAGGCATTTTTAGAAATTTTGTCTATTCCGCCAGGGACGGAAGACTGGTTTCTACGCGTAGAGCGCGGTGTAGGCTACTGGACTAGCGCTGAGGCATTGTCCATAGTTTCGTCTATTCCGCCAGGGACAGGAGACTGAATTTTATGCGCAGATGCGGAGTATACTTCTAGATTGGCGCTGAGGCCTTGCCAGAAGTTTTGCCTGCCTGTCAGAGACAGGCGACTGAATTTTACGTACAAGGCACGGAGGGAGCAATGCTACAACCTCGTTGGTCGAAGAAATCGAAGAGGTCGGAGAGTCGCAGGAATGGTAGAGGATGTCTTGGGCATCCAGACCTTACGCAGCTTCCTGTTGTCTTGGATAGAGAGAGAGTGAGAGCTACTGTCACGCCCCAGTCCCAAAATATACGGGACCAGGCCACGTGGCAATGGCCAGCTGACACGTCTCCTAAGATATTCCAATTTAATGGATCCACAAAGAGTGCTATGCTGTCCTATAATACTATATGTCCAATATCAATCAATAACATGTAATCTAATCTCATCCACAATATAAAAAGCAAAAAATACTAAATAAACTGCTGATTGATAAATACTAGTCTCAAGATATCATAGTACAACCAGTGATGTCTGGTGGGAACAAACCCACTACTATGACGAAATAAAGTACTAAAATGAGATATAAAAGATAATGACTAGAGCATCAGCTGAGTAGATAATGATGCCCTCCATCTAGGCTAAAGGCCTACCAACGGGTCACAGAAACTCTGACTGTTGCACCTCCAACTCCTCAGCTGTAGCAAATCTCGTCTCCTGTCCCGGGCCGTATACGGTGGGGTAGTAAGCCTCGTCTAAATCTGGAAAGGTACCAGGTCCTCAGAGGGACGTAACATGATACAAGAAAATAACATGCCATATATGAATACTGAATAAAATAAATACAATAAGGGTGTGCTAGCCATCTAAGTGAATGCAATATGAGGACAATGCTGGTGCGTATGAGTAGGTGTAGGCATAACGTCCATGCTCCGAATAGAATGGCATCAGTACAGTATATCGTCCATATCGCTCCGAAGAACGTGGCATCAGTATAAAGGGAAGGTGATTGGATCCGAGGCTCCTCCGAAACTACGGCTCCAATGTGTGTACCCCATACGCCTACTAGTTGTCCTTCCCGCCCAATGTAGATACACAAATCGACTACTCGACGTGCATACCCTGTATCTATATGCCAAGTCTCTAAATTATATCCTGACTACATACTAACCGTGATGTAGGTTTCACGCAACGATAGCTAGTCGAGTGCGCAAACCCGCATCCCAATATGAATATATCTCAGTGACCGTGTAAGGTGTCAGGTCTCAGACAATAATAGGGTATTGTCCAATGGGTTGAGTCTGCTAAGAGCTAAGTCCATATACACTAATCATCGACGTATCCGTCGAATGCACCCGAGACAACTCGGACGCGCACAGTTGTATAAATTACGAGCAACAAGAATACAATACAACTTATGCATATTTAAATTAGACAGTAAATATAGCAAGGTATCTTGCCTGTGTCCTGAAGCTGAAAATGCCAGAAACTGGTTCCTGCAATATCTCCTGGCTGATCCAAAGGTCCTAAACACAATATAATATAACAATCTAATATCAGACACTAAACATTAAATGTACACGACTATGACGCGACATTTGAATATTATCACAAGTTCACGTCTGCTCGAATACAACTTCACATGTGCGCGTAGCTAAGGTGCACACGTGTTCTGTACTCGATCATCCCGGCCCTTGAGATAATAATTTCAAGTTACGGGTTGACTACGATTGATGTTCTGTGCGAACACATGCTCATTGGTTTCTATGTTCATTACCCGTGGTTTATGTACAGGTTTTAGGATAACGTTAGTCCTTGGTGTTATGCTAGTCAATATATAGATTCTAAACCTTATTATTCATTATTCCAATTTACACATAATTAGGGTTGTTATTGATATCAATATTTCTTGACACGTCGATACGACGCTATGATATTACAATGAAGAAACGGGGTTTAATGTGGTTACCTCTACGTGGCTTGTTCGGACAGGGTCGGCTCTCGTCGAGGCGTACTCCGGCGAGGTGACAGCGGCTCCGGTGATACTGCAGCAGCGGCGACGGCACTGCAGCAGGCGCGGCAGCGGCAGCGACGCACGTGGGTCGGGTTGGCTCTGCGGTGGTTCGTCGCTCGGCGTGCGGTTGTGTCGGTTGAAGGTGCAGCGGCAGCGGATATAGGGGCTGAAGGGCAGTCGGTCGGGGTGTTTGGAGGCAGTGGTCGGGGTGTTTGGCGGCAGTGGTCGGGGTGTTAGGCGGCAGCAGTCGGGGTGTTTGGCGGCGCCGGTGAGGATGATGGGTTGGCGCAAGGGAGAGGGGAAGTATGCGGCTAGGGTTAGGGTTTGTGAGGGATTGGTTGGTTTAGGGTTTTACATGGAGGAAGTTGAGTATTTATATAGGGAATGACTTCGGGCTTGGTCTTGGGGGTTGGGCCGGCCAGGGTCCAAGGGTCTGGTTTGGTCAGGCCTAGTTGAGGTGAATTTAGATATAATCCATTAACTAATTTATAAAATTAACTGTGCGCGGCGATGTTAATTCACATCGCGTAGCTATGGCTGCAATATGGTCAGAGGGTACCTAAAAAAAATCATCTCCCGAAATTTAATTATCTCGGTTTGTCCCTAGTCTCAGTTTTAAAATTAGAAATAATACCTAAATTGGTTGAGGGGGTTTACAATCTACCCTCCTTAGAGCATTTCGTCCTCGAAATTAAACGTACGCATAACAAGAAATTTCTAACTTAATAAGTAAAGTACTACTACGTACCTAGTCCTTCAAAGAGGTGGGGATAGCGTTGTCTAATATCCTCCTCGCGTTCCCAAGTCGATTCGCCTGGTGCATGATGTCTCCATGCGACGCAGACTAAGGGAATAGTCTGACCTCGTAGTACCTTCTCACTCCTGTCCAGAATCTCAACAGACTCCTCCTGGTATGATAAGCTCGGGCCGACTGTGATCTCTGAATGGTCAAGTACATGGCTCGGATCCGGTATGTACCTCCTCAATTGAGATACATAGAAGATGCCGTGAACTCCTTCCAATGTCTGTGGTAATGCTAATCTGTAAGCAACCTCTCCGACGCGTTCTAATATGTCGAATGGTCCGATGTACCTCGAACTCAGCTTCCCTCTGCCTCTGAATCTGTTAGTCCCTCGAGTAGGTGAGATGTTTAAGAATACGTGATCTCCAACCTGAAACTCTAAGGGTCGGTGATGCATATTCGCCCAATGCTTCTGTTGGTCTTGTGCTGCTCGAAGGTGTCCTTGGATCTTCTTGACCTTTTCTACCGTCCGAACAACCAACTCTGGTCCGAGAATCTGTCGTTCGCCTATATCACTCCAGCATACTGGAGAACGACACTTCCTGCCATACAACGCTTCATAGGGAGCCATCTGGATGCTAGCTTGATAGCTGTTGTTGTAGGAAAACTTGACCAAATATAAGTGGTCCTCCCATGATCCTCCGAAGTCTAGCATGCACGCTCTTAACATGTCTTCTAGCGTCTGAATGGTGCGCTCCGACTGGCCATCTGTTTGTGGGTGATACGCTGTGCTAAACTTTAGGCGAGTACCAAGACTCTCTTGCATACTCCGCCAAAAGTAAGACGTAAATCTCGTATCCCTGTCTGACACAATGCTCACTGGCACTCCATGTAGGCGCACAATCTCCCTCATGTACATATCTGCTAAAGCCTCCGTCGATTATCCAACTCTAAAAGGTAGAAAGTGTGTGGACTTGGTGAGTCTATCCACGATTACCCATACTATATTGTGCCCACTAGGACTCCTCGGGAAGCCTGTAACAAAGTCCATGGTGATATGCTCCCATTTTCACTCCGGTATAGGAAGCGGTTGAAGCAATCCTGCAGATCTCTGGTGCTCAGCCTTGACTTGTTGACACACCAGGCATTTGGCCACAAAGCGTGCTATCTCTCTCTTCATTCCGTGCCACCAGTAGTACTGTCTTAGATCTCTGTACATCTTCGTACCTCCTGGAAGAACGGAGTAGGTGGAACTGTGTGCCTCTACCAACAATTCCTGCCGAAGTTCTCCATTTGGAACATAGAGTCGATCTCCGCATCTCAGTGTTCCGTCTTCATGTATCCGTAATCCTGTTTGTAATCCAGCCTCTGTCCTCTGTCTGAGCCTCTGAAATCTGGCATATGTTGGCAAAGCAGCCTTGATCCTCTCTACCAGTGTCGATTGCAATTGGAAATTCGACAACTGTTCGTCTACTCCGGGTATAACAACCTCTATACCCATCTGCTCTAGATCTCTCAACAGATGTTGTTGGGTAGTCAAAAAGAATGCCATAGGTCTTCTGCTCAATGTGTCTGCTACTACGTTGGCCTTTCCTGGGTGGTACTGTAGCTCTATTTCGAAGTCTGTCATCACCTCGAGCCAACGTCTCTGTCTCTGATTTAGATCCTTCTGAGTGTAGACGTATTTTAGGCTCTTATAATCAGTAAATATCTCCACTCTTTCTCCATATAGGTAATGCCTCCAAAGCTTTAACGCAAAAATCACCGCTGCAAGCTCCAAGTCGTGGGTGGGATAGTTCTTCTTATGTGTCCTCAACTGTCTAGAAGCATAAGCTATAACCTTTCCATGCTGCATCAAGACGCATCCTAATCCTTTCCCAGACGCATCGTTGTAGATTACGAATCCTCCGGGTCCAGAAGGTATGGTCAAGATGGGTGTTGTAGTCAAGTGCTTCTTCAGCTCATCGAATGCCTTCTGACACTCCTCTGTCCAAGTGAACTCCTGCTCCTTACGGGTCAAGCGGGTCATTGGCTCTGCAATCTTTGCAAAGTTCTCTATGAACCTCCGGTAATATCCGGCAAGTCCTAGGAAACTCCTTACTTCTGAGACATTGGTAGGGGTTGGCCATGTCTCTACTGATGAAATCTTTGCCGGAGATACTAAGATACCGTCTCCTGAGATGACGTGTCCAAGGAAGGCGACACGATCTAGGAGAAACTCGTACTTGCTCAGCTTGGCATAAAGTCTCTCTCTCTCCTCAGTGTCTCTAATACTAGTCTCAAGTGCTTCTCGTGCTCCTCGTGGCTCTTCGAATACACCAAAATGTCGTCGATGAAGACTACCACGAACTGGTCCAAGTATTGATGGAATACTCTGTTCATCAAGTTCATAAATACAGCTGGCACATTCGTCAGTCCAAAAGGCATCACTAAGAACTCGTAGTGACCATAACGAGTCCTGAATGCTGTCTTTTGAATGTCTTCTCTTCGCACCTTCACTTGATGATAACCCGATCTCAAGTCGATCTTTGTGAACACCACTGCTCCTGTCAACTGGTCGAATAAATCGTCAATCCGCAAAAGGGGGTACTTGTTCTTGATAGTCAAAGCATTAAGGGCTCTGTAATCAATACACATACGTACTGTTCCATCCTTCTTAGGCACAAATAATACTGGTGCTCCCTATGGTGATGCACTAGGACGGATAAATCCCTTGCTCTATAACTCCTCCAATTGTAGCTTCAGCTCGTCTAACTCCTTCTTCGCCAATTGGTACACATTAGAAGATACCGGTGCTCCTCCTGGTACTAGCTCAATGGTGAACTCCACGTCTCTATCTGGTGGTAAGCCTGGCAATTCTTCGGGGAAAACATCCTCGAATTCTGCAACTATTGGTGGGGGCGCAATCTCCATAGTCATGCAAGTCCCAGCTGTCTGTCCTACTCCTTGTTCGACGATCCATCGCATGTACTCGAACTTCGGTTGATCTGGTGGTCTAAAAGTGATGCTACCTTTCCGGCAGTTCAGTACGACGTTATACTGGCTTAACCAGTCCATGCCTAACACAACGTCAAAGTACGGCATAGGCAATACCAGGAATCGCGCTCTTATCTCTCTTTCACATACGACTACCGAGCACGTTCTAATAGTGCTGGTAATCGGCACGATACCTCCTCCGGTAAGAATCTTCCAACTCTTAGGTAAGGAGGAAGTTGCTACTCTATGCATTGCTACAAATCTACTAGATATAAATGACAATGTAGCCCCAAAATCAAACAATGTTGTCGCAGGTAAGGATGCGACTAAAATGGTACCTGTGATTGCTTCTCCTTCCGTTTCCTCCTCAGTAGCTGCTAATGCAAAAGCCTGTCCCTGTCTCTGCCCTCTTGCCTGCTGTCGGGCCAGATTAAACTGTGCCTGCTGTAGGGCCAAGGGTGGTCCCCTCTGGAATCCTCCGGGTGCTGGTGGACGCTGTCCTCCTGGTGGGGGTAGTATCCTCGGGGCTTGTGCTGCTGGCCTTTGTCCGGCCTGTGGGGCTGCCTCCCTGCGCTGTGGGCAATCTCTGACAAGGTGCTGGCTGGCTCCACAAATCATGCATGTCCCAAGTCTCTTTCGGCAGTCCTTCTCGAAGTGACCTCTCTTACAACAGAAGTAGCAAGTCAGAAGTTCTTGGTGTGGATATGGTGTAGCTCTCTGTTGTGTCTGTGCTCCGGGACGACGGATGGGTCCTCCTGCTCCGGGCTGGGCTCTAGCTGGCATGGTCGTGCTGGAACGCCTAACTCTTCTGACAATAGCCTCCTGGATCCTCGCCTCTGCGAGAACCTCCTCATAAGAAATCCTTGCCTGTGCAGTGGTATATCTCTGTAGCTCGAAATTTAGGCCGTGCTGGAATCTCTGAGTCCTCTCTAGATCATTGGGTATCAGGACGGCTCCAAATCTGCTAAGGCGGCTAAACTCTGCGTCATAGGCGTCAACAGTCATATTCTCCTGTTCTAGGTGTAGGAACTGGGAGTATAGGGCATTTCTGACTGTTGCTGGAAAATACTTCGTATTGAACTATTCCAAGAACTGTTCCCAAGTCTGGTTCTTGCCTACACTGCGCTCGATGGAATCCCACCAGTGATGGACGTTGCCTTTTAGTTGGGCCCTCACTGCGGTCATCCAAAGGTCTGGATGCAGTTATGAGGCCTCTAATAGCATCTCCGTGTTGGCGATCCAATCAAAGATCTGTTCTGCAGTCTCATTGCCTGAGAAGGTATCTGGTCCCATCTGTCGGAACCATCTAACAGTGCCACCTGTCGGGGCTGGTGGAGGTGCTGGTACTGGGGTCGTGACAGGTGTCCTCTCTAGTACTGCCATCAGACTCTGTCGTAGTGTCTCTGTCTGCTGCCACTGTGCTTGCATCATTGCTTGGAAGAACTGAAGCATCTGTGGCTGGCCATTTAGCTGTGGCATCTGGGGTGGATAAGGTGGGGGCGGTGGTAGTGGAATCTCTGGTTGTGCAGTAGGCGTCTCCTCAGATATCGGTCTCTCAGTCTGCGGCATCGGTGTAGCTCCTGAAGTCTGGCCCTCACAATGCTGTGTGGTGATCGTCTGGGAAGTCTGTCCCTCAGGTAGCGATGTAGGATTGCCCTGCAATGTCTCGTACCAATGTATCAGCGGGGTCTGTAGCGGGGGTTGCCCTTGGGGTACCTCATCTCCTTGAGCGGTGTTATCTGGCACCGCGGCACGGGGTGCTCCTCGTCCACTGCGCAAATTCATCTTGCTGCAAGAGATAGAGCTTCATTAAAAGAGTACGAGAGCAAACAAATAGGATGCAGGTTATTTAGAAGCAGTATAAAGGAAGTTCAAGGACGATTCAAAAGTGGATGAGACCTAATAATTTCTATCCTATTGCAGGCTCGCTGGGCATGTTACCATACCATAAGAGAATAGTCGACCTGCATGGGCCACCACTAAAACCATGTCACGCCCCAGTCCCAAAATATATGGGACCAGGCCACGTAGCAATGGCCAGCTGACACGTCTCCGGAGATATCCCAATTTAATGGATCCACGAAGAGTGCTACGCTGTCCTATAATACTATATGTCCAATATCAATCAATAACAGGTAATCTAATCTCATCCACAATATAAAGAGCAAGAAATACTAAACAAACTGCTGATTGATAAATACCAGTCTCAAGATATCATAGTACAACCAGTGATGTCTGGTGGGAACAAACCCACTACTATGACGAAATAAAGTACTGAAATGAGATATAAAAGATAATGACTAGAGCATCAGCTGAGTAGATAATGATGCCCTCCATCTAGGCTAAAGGCCTACCAACGGGTCACGGAAACTCTGACGGTTGCACCTTCAACTCCTCAGCTGTAGCAAATCTCGTCTTCTGTCCCGGGCCGTATACGGTAGGATAGTAAGCCTCGTCTACATCTGGAAAGGTACCAGGTCCTCAGAGGGACGTAACAAGATACAAGAAAATAACATGCCATATATGAATACTGAATAAAATAAATACAATAAGGGTGTACTAGCCATCTAAGTGAATGCAATGTGAGGACAACGCTGGTGCGTATGATTAGGTGTAGGCATAACGTCCATGCTGCGAAGAGAATGGCATCAGTACAGTATATCGTCCATATCGCTCCGAAGAACGTGGCATCAGTATAAAGGGAAGGTCATTGGATCCGAGGCTCCTCCGAAATTACGGCTCCAATGTGTGTACCCCATACGCCTACTAGTTGTCCTCCCCACCCAATATAGATACACAAATCGACTACTCGACGTACATACCCTGTATCTATATGCCAAGTCTCTAAATTATATCCTGACTACATACTAACCGTGATGTAGGTTTCACGTAACGATAGCTAGTCGAGTGCGCAAACCCATATCCCAATATGAATATATCTCAGTGACCGTGTAAGGTGTCAGGTCTCAGACAATAACAGGGTATCGTCCAATGGGTTGAGTCTGCTAAGAGCTAAGTCCAAATACACTAATCATCGACGTATCCGTCGAATGCACCCGAGACAACTCGGACGCACACAGTTGTATAAATTATGAGCAACAAGAATACAATACAACTTATGCATATTTAAATTAGACAGTAAATATAGCAAGGTATCTTGCCTGTGTCCTGAAGCTGGGAATGCCAAAAACTGGTTCCTATAATGTCTCCTGGCTGATCCAAAGGTCCTAAACACAATATAATATAACAATCTAATATCAGACATAAACATTAAATGTACACGACTATGACGCAACGTTTGAATATTATCGCAAGTTCACGTCTGCTCGAATACAACTTCACATGCTCGTAGCTAAGGTGCACACGTGTTCTGTACTAGATCATCCCGGCCCTTGAGATAATAATTTCAAGTTACGGGTTGACCACGATCGTTGTTCTGTGCGAACACATGCTCATTGGTTTCTATGTTCATTACCCGTGGTTTGTGTACAGGTTTTAGGGTAACGTTAGTCCTTGGTGTTATGCTAGTCAATATACAAATTCTAAACCTTATTATTCATTATTCCAATTTACACATAATTAGGGTTGTGATTGATATCAACATTTCTTGACACGTCGATACGACGCTATTATATTAACATGAAGAAACGGGGTTTAATGTGGTTACCTCTACGTGGCTTATTCGGACAGGGTCGGCTCTCGTCGAGGCATACTCCGGCGAGGTGACAGCGGCTCCGGCGACACTGCAGCAGCGGCGGCGGCACTGCAGCAGGCGCGACAGCGGCAGCGACGCACTAGGGTCGGGTTAGCTCCGCGGCGGTTCATCGCTAAGCGTGCGGCTGTGTCGGTTGAAGGGGCAGCGGCAGCGGATGTAGGGGCTGAAGGGCAGTCGGTCGAGGTGTTTGGCGGCAGTGGTCGGGGTGTTAGGCGGCAGCAGTCGGGGTGTTTGGCGGCGCCGGTGAGGATGATGGGTTGGCGCAAGGGAGAGGGGAAGTATGCGGCTAGGGTTAGAGTTTGTGAGGGATTGGTTGGTTTAGGGTTTTACATGGAGGAAGTTGAGTATTTATATAGGGAATGACTTCGGGCTTGGTCTTGGGGGTTGGGCCGGCCAGGGTCCAAGGGTCTGGTTTGGTCAGGCCTAGTTGAGGTGAATTTAGCTATAATCCATTAACTAATTTATAAAATTAACTGCGCGCGGCGACGTTAATTCACATCGCGTAGCTATGGCTGCAATATGGTCAGAGGGTACCTAAAAAAAATCGTCTCCCGAAATTAATTATCTCGGTTTGTCCCTAGTCTCAGTTTTAAAATTATAAATAATACCTAAATTGGTTGAGGGGGTTTACAGCTGCCACCTGTTCGAAGCATTTCTTCGTAGGCAGACTGGTCGAATTGGATGACCAGTGTCTTCTTCACGGATCCCACGGATACTGCATCGTGTTGAGCAATTGCTTCCTCGTCAGAAGAGAAAGCTGTCCCCAGCAGAGTCGCCATCTTGTTGTTTGGTAAAAATAAACGGAAGATGAATATGTAGAAACGAGGTCTTATACAAAAATTTGCCCTTCTTCGGTGTTTACAAACAAGATTGTACAATTTAATCCTATACGAGGATATCGAGTACAATTTATTTAATCTGGGTAAATATTGCTATAGGAGTCTGATCTGCAGTCGATCACTTTGTCCCTTGGACCACATGATGGTGAAGAAGTGTCGTGGAAGACAGAAAGCAGCTTCGAAGGTTGCTAAAGAGGGTGGATGCCCGATGCCAAAGTCATCGATCCCTTCTCTTTGCCTGAGCTCTGGATTCGTCTCTCTCTCTCGACCATTTTCTCTTCTCCTTCTTTCCTCCCAATTGTCGACCTTGGATCTGATACTGGATTCTTTGACCAATTTTTGATCGTTCGACCTTTAATTTTTTGACCTTGGACCTCTGTCAATAGAGGTCTCTATTTATAGAGTTTTAGTGACAGTGACCACTCAGTCGGTGTAGAAACCGAGTAGTGGAAAGTACAACACCCTTTTATACGACGGCTATAATAACCATTGCCTGTGTATAGATGACCTTTTGAGTGAGCATGTGACGCGTGTCCAACTAAGGGACAACGCGTATAACTGCTACGAAGATCATGACGTAGAAGCCACGTAGGTAGTTATCCTTTGTGTAGAAGAGGTTGGCGTAGAAGCCAATAACTGTCACCATGGCGTAGAAGCCAAGTAGGCGTAGAAGCCGAGTAGGCATAGAAGTCGAGTAGGCGTAGGAGCCGAGTGGTCATAGAGGCCGAGTGGGCATAGAGGCCGAGTGGGCGTAGAAGCCGAGTGGGCATAGAAGCTGAGTGGGCGTAGAAGCCGAGTGGGCGTAGAAGCCGAGATGATGTGGATGTCTTAGCCGAAATTACAGCTTTTGGAGATTTAATCAAATCTCTTGCATTAAATGCGGAGATCTGCCCCCATCCTGCACATTAAATACAGAGACGTGTCTTGAAGATTTGCCATCATTCTGCGCATTAAATGCAGATACGCGCCCTGAATCCTGAAGAGTAACTGCTGACATGGCAGGCTGTTTGTCTTCTGCGGAGCGTAAGAAGCTCACGTCTGCCTGTGTAAAACTGGGCAGCGTACCCCCTTCTATGTGTAAGAGCAGTTTAAGCAAAGGGAATGTCACTAGACGACGGTTCGGTGACATTTAATCAAATCTCCTACATTAAATGCAGAGATCCGCCATTATCCTGCGCATTAAATACAGAGGCGTATTTTGAAGGCCTGCCACTCTTCTGCGCATTAAATGCAGAGATGTGCCTCGGGCATCTGTCAGTATTCTGCACATTAACTGCAGAGACGTGCCTCGAGAACCTGTCACCGCTCTGTGCATTAAATGCAGAGACGTGCCTCGAGCCCTGTACGAAGAGCAGCTTTTGACATGGCAGACTGTTTATCTTCTACGGAGCATAAACAGCTCACATCTGCCTGTGTAAAACTAGGCGGCGTATTCCTTTGTATGCGTGTCACGCCCCAGTCCTAAAATACCGTGGGACCGAACGCGTGGCAATGGCCAGCAGTACGCACCGATGGACCAACCCAATATAATGGATCCATCAGGGCATACTTAAGCTGTAAAACAAGTCTACGACAATCATTGCACCACTAATCTCATCCACACAAGATAAAAATATGATCCACAGAATAAATAAGGAATGTAAATCATCAGCTAGTCTCAACAAGTACTTCGGAGAACAATCCGATAATGTCTAGTACAATGGTTCAACAGACCAGAATAATAAAGACTGAAATAAATAAATAAATACTGAGCAAGAAACATGGATGCTCAGGAGGAGTCTTCAGCTAGCACCTCGTCCTCGGATGGCGGTACAACTCCTAGATCGGCTCCTCCTGCTGAGGTCCCGTATACCTCGGGATAAACCTCGTCTGCAATATCTGGGGACAAAATCCGGATCCAGGTCCTCAGGGGACATAGCAAGGTACAGAAAATATACAAGCCAAATATAAGCAGTGCAGTGCATAATGGAATAAGCAGGGTAAGTATGCAAACATCTGTATATATGCAAGAGAGAAAATCAACAGTACTCAGGTTGAACAACTACAAGCTCTGTGTAGTGGAGCCGGTAGCAGTGGTGTCAAGAGGTGGTCTAGCTCAGCGGAAGACTGAGTAGCCGGCATAACATAATCAACCTGTAGCCTGTGGATCTCTCCAGCAATAGATGGAACAATAAGGGAATACTAAGTAACCAGCTAAGTGATATGCAAGATGAGAACAGCACGAATACTCAGGCTGAGACCACTACAAGCTCTGTGTCTGGGAGCCGGTAGCAGCAATAACTATGTATTTTACTATGTGTTTACTATATTTTATATATATGTAATCAGCCTGTAGCCTGTGTGTCTCTCCCCACCCCATGTAACCACGCAAATCATGAACATAACGTCTCACGTCCATGTCAGCGGAGTCATATCTAATGCACAAGTCATAATGTATATAGAATATAAAATCTAGGTCAAGTCCTGTATCCTATACAGAATCACCACAAATATCTCGGGAAGATCCTGTCTCATGATCAGTGTCCTGTGTCCTGGGTCAAAGTGTACTTGGTAAGACAAGTACGAGAATATAAAGTGTCACGTATGTCCATATCTAAATGACATTACCCAACACCGCGTACGATGTGGGCACCCGACTGATAATCGGACGCTAAGTATGTCAACCGGTCCTAGGTTAAGCATGCACAACAAATATATGAAGTAAAAAAATAGGTAACAATACTGCAAAGATGGCAAGGTATACTTGCCTGATGTTTGAATATCAACTGTCGTCCTGGTATCGGTGGATCCGGTAGGTACTACTCCGAAAGCTGTAATAAATATCACCAACTGTCTCAGAAGATGTCAAATAGCTAAAAATGCCTGTCCTTAAGTCCAATTTGGACACAAGGGTAAAAAGGTCATTTTCGGGCCAAAGCGGGTCCACATGTGGGCCACTTCGCACCGAAAGTGTGCCGAGGGTAACAGTCTCTAAATGGGACAAACTATGGATTAAACAACTCTAAAGGTCAATACGATCCCAACGGTATGTCCAAATTTGGATTCCGATGAGCCGAACATAATTTGGTCCAAAAAGTCAATTGTGGGGCCCGCCAATTGGCGATCTGGTCAACCGTCTCAGAAATGCGTGAAAATTGGGTCACAGGACCAGCGTGTTACCACGAGTCCAGTGGCGCAAGTTTCGTCGCAATCTGACAAGCATGCACAAAATACGCGCGAGTTCCACCAAAGTGGCGACACGGAACGTGTTCGCGGATACGGCCTGATTCCGGCGCGCACACGCGTCCAAATCAGTCTCCACAAATTTTCACGTGTCCGATTATGCTGCGTGCACCATTTGGTACACTTGGCACCCGGCGGGGCGGTCCCGTTTGGCGGGGTGTGCTCCGATCTCCAACTTTTAGAAAACCGGAAAAAGTGGATGCGCGCAGTTTTGTGACAAATATAATTTTGTCCACAACAACTAATAGCACAAGGTTATTATACAGAAAATAAACTAGGTCATATAATCTACAGGTATCAAAAAGAATCACCGAATTTGGATATCTGTGGTGGGAGATACGAACTCGGCAATATGGGTGGTCATCGCAAGTTTCTGCGATTGCAGAATTCTGTCTGCTCGCGCTGACTTGGGCGCTATTTTTCACCAAGGGGCACACGTTATTCGAGGTTGACTATAGAACAAGTATTGGAGAGGGTTAAGGGAAGATCATACCTAAGAAAACGGAACGGCATTTGGTCGAGCGAGTCGACGGGAAATCACGCCGGAGCGAAGGTACCTCGAGTGGGAGACTGCAGTTCGCGATGTCGACGTCGACGGGATGGTTGGATGGCTTGGGGAGGCTTCTCTGGCTGCGGTGACGGCTCTAGATGGAAAGAGGAAGTCTGGAGTTTCTAGGTTAGGGTTTTTGGAAGCTAATATATATATATATATTATATATTAAGAGAGAAAGAGAAGTTGGATTGGACTCCGCGGGTTGCAAAGGGTGAAGCCGCTAAGCTATAGGGTCTGTGGAGGAAAAAGTGCGGCCAAGGGGGTCTGGGAAGTATGCTAAGGGGGTCTGGGCATTTGCTAAGTGTTAATGCAAGTTGGATGGGAATAGTAGTTCATTGTTATTATTATTACTATTATTATCATTATTGTTATTATTATTAGTATTCTTATTATATTAATAAATTCTTTTCCTTTCTTTCTTTTCAAATATATATATACACATATATATTTGTATATATATATATATATATATATATATATATATATATATATATATATATATATATATATTCACACATAAGAAAATTTATACTCTTAGGGTAATGTACATCATTAGGCTAGCAACAGCTTAAGGGGTCTCCTACATGGAATAAATTCTGAAAAATTCCTGATGGTCCCATAAGTCCTCTAAGTGCCCGAACACCTAACATAAAAATTATTAAAAATCTATTTCTCCTATTTGGACCTAATTACTATAATTTAATTAATAATTAATAAAAAATATATACGATTTTCTAGGTTGGGGGTTTTACATTCTACCCAACTTGTAAAAATTTCGTCCTCGAAATTAAATTAGGGTAGGGCTCTCTTTGTCAAGTCTCACTTGATTACAGTCTAAGAATTTTGCTCAAGTGAGCATTACGGTCTCTACCCAACTTAGAATTTACCCATCTATTATCTAAGACTATTCATCTAATAAATCTATGCCCCGACTCATTTAATCATGTTATTGAATCCTCAAGTCTTTAACACCAACCTATCACCTATGATATTCCCTTAATCATATATAAAAGGGTAGCAATAATATGACCGGCCTGTGGGGTATATCTAGTACTGTCTATATATCAACTTATACCAAGCACGAGGTTTCGTCTTTCCGAAATAAGGGAAGACGGAGATCAATAATATAGAGTTCAAGGGTGAGGTAATAGATTAGAAGTATCAGGATCAAGGCGTTTAAAGAATTCAAATAGGAATGGTCAAGTTGTGGTGGATTGAAATCCTATTCTGGTAATCCTTTGTTCGCATGCTCGTATTAGTACAGTTGTGTAGCTGATACGATATGCTCAGACATATCTAGAGGGCAAGCATACTAGTCAACTATATATCTCAATCCAAGTGAAGTAGTCGTGCGAAGAGCGAACCAAAATGCACTAAGGTTGATCAGACCGTAATACACTGATTCTGAATAGACAATTGTATTAGTGTACATGTCCACTAACACATATGTCATGAACAAGCTCGATAAAGAATAAGCTTGCAAAACTAGGCTATAGAATAGCAGCATAAGTCAAGTACAGCAATTATAAGTACGCTAGATGTTGATGAAAGGAGGTACAAATTAATTCAAGTTCACAAAACAACACAAAATAAGCACAATAACAAAAGACTCTATAATCTCTACAGTTATTAAATAAAAAACATTCTAGGTTATAAATTATTAGCAAGTTCAAATTAATTACTAGGTTAAGGCTAGGTCACGGATCAACATGCAAAAACTAAGCAAATCTAAAAGCAGAAAACTATAAAAACTTACGCGCATTAGCTACTCCATGAATCTGTGCGTTCTCCAAAGTCATGGCAAAAGCTTGTCCGCGTCCTTGCGGTGGATTCCTCTGCTGTTGCTGTGGGGTTTGCTGGAAGAGTGCTGCCTGTGGAGCCAAGGGTAGCCTTGGTTGATATCCTCCTAGCGCTGAGAGAGCTTGTCGGTTTAATATTGGTGCTCTCTCTCGATGATGAGGACAATCCTTGGCTAAGTGTTGGTTGGTTCCGCAAATCAAGCATAATCCTAACTTACGTCTGCAGTCCTTCTCAATATGGCCTGCCTTGCCACAGTACTGACATGTAGGTAGTATCTGCAGAGAGGCTCTGGGTGGCTGGTGTAGGTGAGGCCTCTTTGCGGCTTCTTCTTACGATACTTTGGCTGATGTGGAAGACCGTTTCAGACTGGTCTCTCTCCTGGTGACGCGTTCCACGCGTCGGGCTGCTGCAAGGATGTCTGAGTAGGATGTAGGTGCAACGGATCCAATTAGTTTCTGTAGCTCCAAGTTTAGTCCGTCGAAGAACTTCTCTGCTTTTTCTTCCTCCGTCGAAATCAACGTCGGGGCAAAGCGGCTCAGGCGAATAAATTCCGCATTGTACTCTTCCACTGTCATGTTGCCTTGGATAAGGCGGTAGAACTTATCTGTGAGCTCTGCCCTCGCTACTGCGGGAATATACATCTCTCTGAAGAGTCTAGAGAACTCTTTCCAGGTGACTCGGTCCTGCCCGAGCCTCATCTCCTCTGCTAACCACCAGTGATGTGCGTTCTTGGTTAACTGCATTCTGACTGCAGTCATCCACTTCTCTCTAGGAAGTTCAGCGGCTTCCAACTGATGCTGAATGTTTGTGAGCCATTCATGAACTTCTGTTGGTCCCTCTTTACCATAAAATGTACGAGGCTTGAGCTGACGGAAGTCGGTGATAGATCCCGTCATCGTCCTCCTCGCTGGTGGATTTGCCTGCTCCAATGCGGCTACCAAGCTGGTTCTCAGATAATCGGCCTCCTGCCGATGGGCCTCTTGCTGAATCTGTTGCTGTGCTTGCATCATAGCATACATCATCTGGAACATCTGTTGCCCGTCCATAGCTTGTCCTGGCGGGAAAGCTGGCATCTGTGGAGTAAACTGTGATGGAGGTGGGATGTCATCTCTCCGGAACCTTGGATTAGGCTGTCCGGTTTGATCGTTCTGTGATGCTTGTCCTCCACTCCCAGGAGTCACTCCGTCTCCATAAGTAACCACAGCGTCGTGTGGTGTCTCTAAAGGAGTCTCGTCTCCATTCCTGGGATCCATTGCTCTGAATTCAAAAGATAAACTATAAGAACGCTCAGAGGAATCAATACATGATGCAAATTAAGAACTAATTTGAATTCGATATAGATATCAAGAACGTTCCAAGCAAGTGGATGAGGTCCTAAAACCTTATCATATCCTTATTGCAGGCTTGCTCGGTCCCTAAGTTGAAACCGAACAATTTGTCGTAGACCTGCATGGGCCACCACAAAAACCATGTCACGCCCCAGTCCCAAAATACCGTGGGACCGGACGCGTGGCAATGGCCAGCAGTACGCACCGATGGACCAACCCAATATAATGGATCCATCAGGGCATACTTAAGCTGTAAAACAAGTCTACGACAATCATGGCACCACTAATCTCATCCACACAAGATAAAAATATGATCCATAGAATAAATAAGGAATGTAAATCATCAGCTAGTCTCAACAAGTACTTCGGAGAACAATCCGATAATGTCTAGTACAATGGTTCAACAGACCAGAATAATAAAGACTGAAATAAATAAATAAATACTGAGCAAGAAACATGGATGCTCAGGAGGAGTCTTCAGCTAGCACCTCGTCCTCGGATGGCGATACAACTCCTAGATCGGCTCCTCCTGCTGCGGTCCCGTATACCTCGGGATAAACCTCTTCTGCAATATCTGGGGACAAAATCCGGATCCAGGTCCTCAGGGGACATAGCAAGGTACAGAAAATATACAAGCCAAATATAAGCAGTGCAGTGCATAATGGAATAAGCAGGGTAAGTATGCAAACATTTGTATATATGCAAGAGAGAAAATCAACAGTACTCAGGTTGAACAACTACAAGCTCTGTGTAGGGGAGCCGGTAGCAGTGGTGTCAAGAGGTGGTCTAGCTCAGCGGATGACTGAGTAGCCGGCATAACATAATCAACCTGTAGCCTGTGGGTCTCTCCAGCAATAGATGGAACAATAAGGGAATACTAAGTAACCAGCTAAGTGATATGCAAGATGAGAGCAGCACGAATACTCAGGCTGAGACCACTACAAGCTGTGTCTGGGAGCCGGTAGCAGCAATAACTATGTATTTTACTATGTGTTTACTATGTTTTATATATATGTAATCAGCCTGTAGCCTGTGTGTCTCTCCCCACCCCATGTAACCACGCAAATCATGAACATAACGTCTCACGTCCATGTCAGCGGAGTCATATCTAATGCACAAGTCATAATGTATATAGAATATAAAATCTAGGTCAAGTCCTGTATCCTATACAGAATCACCACAAATATCTCAGGAAGATCCTGTCTCATGATCAGTGTCCTGTGTCCTGGGTCAAAGTGTACTTGGTAAGACAAGTACGAGAATATAAAGTGTCACGTATGTCCATATCTAAATGACATTACCCAACACCGCGTACGATGTGGGCACCCGACTGATAATCGGACGCTAAGTATGTCAACCGGTCCTAGGTTAAGCATGCACAACAAATATATGAAGTAAGAAAATAGGTAACAATACTGCAAAGATGGCAAGGTACACTTGCCTGATGTTTGAATATCAACTATCGTCCTGGTATCGGTGGATCCGGTAGGTACTACTTCGAAAGCTGTAATAAATATCACCAACAGTCTCAGAAGATGTCAAATAGCTAAAAACGCCTGTCCTTAAGTCCAATTTGGACACAGGGGTAAAAAGGTCATTTTCGGGCCAAAGCGGGTCCACATGTGGGCCACTTCGCACCGAAAAATGTGCCGAGGGTAACAGTCTCTAAATGGGACAAACTATGGGTCAAACAACTCTAAATCTTAATATGATCCCAACGGTATGTCCAAATTTGGATTCCGATGAGCCGAACATAATTTGGTCCAAAAAGTCAATTGTGGGGCCCGCCAATTGGCGATCTGGTCAACCGTCTCAGAAATGTGTAAAAATTGGGTCACAGGACCAGCGTATTACCACTAGTCCAGTGACGCAAGTTTCGTCGTAATCTGATAAGCGTGCACAAAATACGCGTGAGTTCCACAAAAGTGGCGACACGGAACGTGTTCGCGGATACGGCCTGATTCCGGCGGGCACATGCGTCCAAATCAGTCCCCACGAATTTTCACATGTCCGATTATGCTGCGTGCACCATTCGGTACACTTGGCACCTAGCGGGGCGGTCCCGTTTGGCGGGGTGCGCTCCGATCTCCAACTTTTAGAAAACCGGAAAAAGTGGGTGCGTGCAGTTTTGTGACGAATACAATTTTGTCCACAGCAACTAATAGCACAAGGTTATTATACAGAAAATAAACTAGGTCATGTAATCTATAGGTATCAAAAAGAATCACCGAATTCGGATCTCTGTGGTGGGAGATACGAACTCGGCAATATGGGTGGTCATCGCAAGTTTCTGTGATTGCAGAATTCTGTCTGCTCGCGCTGACTTGGGCGCTATTTTTCACCTAGGGGCACACGTTATTCGAGGTTGACTATAAAACAAGTATTAGAGAGGGTTAAGGGAAGATCATACCTATGAAAACGGAACGGAGTTTGGTCGAGCGAGTCGACAGAAAATCACGCCGGAGCGAAGGTGCCTCGAGTGGGAGACTGCAGTTCGCGATGTCGGCGTCGACGGGATGGTTGGATGGCTTGGGGAGGCTTCTCTGGCTGCGATGATGGCTCTAGATGGGAAGAGGAAGTCTGGAGTTTCTAGGTTAGGGTTTTTGGAAGCTAATATATATATATATATATATTATATATTAAGAGAGAAAGAGAAGTTGGATTGGACTCCGCGGGTTGCAAAGGGTGAAGCCGCTAAGCTATAGGGTCTGTGGAGGAAAAAGTGCGGCCAAGGGGGTCTGGGAAGTATGCTAAGGGGGTCTGGGCATTTGCTAAGTGTTAATGCAAGTTTGATGGGAATAGTAGTTCATTGTTATTATTATTACTATTATTATCATTATTGTTACTATTATTAGTATTCTTATTATATTAATAAATTCTTTTCCTTTCTTTCTTTTCAAATATATATATACACATATATATTTGTATATATATATATATATATATATATATATATATATATATATATATATATATATATATATTCACACATAAGAAAATTTATACTCTTAGGGTAATGTACATCGTTAGGCTAGCAACAGCTTAAGGGGTCTCCTACATGGAATAAATTCCGAAAAATTTCTGATGGTCCCATAAGTCCTCTAAGTGCCCGAACACCTAACATAAAAATTATTAAAAATCTATTTCTCCTATTTGGACCTAATTACTATAATTTAATTAATAATTAATAAAAAATATATACGATTTTCTAGGAAGAGGGTTTTACAATGAGTAAAAGCGGTTTACGCCAAGGAAATGATAGCCTAGGTTGCAGTGCCGCGCCATCATTATAGCCGTCGCCTGGGTAGTCATGGAGTACTCTTTGTCAGGAGTCAGATGTCAGGTTCACTGCACAATTTGTCAGGTTTACTGCACGACTTGTCAGGTTTATTTCGGGAAATACGAAGCGTCCCTCGTACACTTCAATGCTGCATTAAAAGCGGATAAGTTTTACGCCATAAAGGCGATGTAGCACCCTTTTTACGCTGAAGCAGCCCGGTCATACTGCATTATGCGGATGGTCCTTGAGCATTATATTTTATGCTGTGCTCAGCGGAGAAGATCTGTTGCACTTTTGATGGCTCTGAGGTCCTCTGTTTACGCTGCCCTGTATCAACATGATGCGTAGAGCTATCCAGCGTATTTTTTATTCTTCTACAGCTGCTTCTTATAAGTCAATCTTCGACATACTGAAATCTTGGAATGATCAACTACGTAACTTGGGTCAGTCATGTACCTTCTCAGCTGTGAGACATGGAATATATCATCCACTCCCTCTAGAGATAAGGGTAATGCAAGATGGCATGCCACCTCACCAACACGCTACACAATATCAAAAGGTCCAATATACCTTGGACTCAGCTTGCCTCTGCTCCCGAATCGAATAGTGCCACGATTAGGTGAGATCTTCAGAAACACATGTTCACCTTCCTTGAACTCCAAAGGTCGGCGGTGTGTGTCAACCCAGTGCTTCTGTCTGTCCTGAACTGCACGCAGATGGCTCTGAATTTGCTTTACCGTCTCAACTGTGTGCATTACCAACTCTGGACGAGTATCTGATGCTCACCCATATCACTCTAATATATAAGAGACCTGCACTTTCTGCCGTACAATGCCTCAAAAGGTGCCATCTGGATGCTCGCCTGGTAACTGTTGTTGTAAGAAAAATATACCAGATGTAAATAGTCTTCCCAATACCCTCTAAAGTCTAACATACATGAACTCAACATATCCTCTAGGATCTGGATCGTGCGCTCCGACTGACCGTCTATCTGTGGATGGTAAACAGTGCTGAACTTGAGTCGGGTGCCAAGACTCTCATGCATGCTCCGCCAAAAATGGGATATGAATCTTGAGTCATGATTCGACACTATACTAACCGGTACTCCATGTAACCTTACGATCTATCGCATATACATGTCGGCTAGAATCTCTGTGGACTGTCCAACTCTGAATGGCAATAAATTTGCTAATTTGGAGAGTCGATCCATAATAACCCAAACTGCATCCTTCCCACTGGGGCATCTCCTCAATACTGATGTCGGAGTCCCAAGAGAAAGACTCTGAAGAGTGAGAATGTAACTCATCTTCTTCATCCAAGCCTTTGGGGGTTATGGTAGGCATAATGTACACTAAGCCATGCTTTGTCTTATAGTAGTAGTCCTCGGACTTACCTGTCGGAGCGACGAGGTGTAAGGGCAGTCGTCAACCTTTGCCATAATTCAGACCTCGGTTGCTTTTAAGATCATAACCTGTAAACCCCAGATTTTTCAGAATTTTTAAAAATAAATTTTCAGAATTTTCTGTGATTTTTATCTAATTAAAATAAATATTTTTCAGCAATTAAATATTTTTGAGGATTTTATTAAATATTAAAATATTATAAAAATAATATTTTTGGGTGTAAAATAAATAATTGACATACTGCAAATTTTCTGGAATTTATTGGGCGCAGAAAATATTTTTAAAGACCTAAAAACTAAGTTTTTAATTAAACCAAAACAAACCAACCTAAACCAGTTTAAAATCCTAAACCCAATTGTACCGGACCCAAAATCCTAGCGGGTCGGGTCGGATCCATACCCTGACCCGCTGACCCATAACCCGTACCCGAACCCATTACCCTATCGGATCGTGTCAGATCCAATTCCAAAATCTGACTCGACCCGAACCCGCCTACCTGCTACTGCTACAGTAGCCGTTTCCCTGACCCCTCGTCTCCGCGTCGCTCTGCCTCCCCGCCGACCGTTCAGCCACCGCTCTGCCTCCCCGTCGACCGTTCAGCCACCGCTCCGCCTCCTCCTAACCATTCCCCTCCCCGACAACGACTGCCGCACCTACTCCTATTTAAACCCTCACCCCACCGCTGCCACCACCACTTCGCCACCGCCATCCACCGAGCTCCCTGCCTCCTCCAGCGATCTCTTCCTCCGCCACGTCTTTCCTCCGACTCGACAGCCCCGGCTACCCCGAGCTCCCCTCCACCGTGCCCTCGCCGTCAGTAGCCGCCAACACCCAAAGCCTCCGCCCCGAGTCTCCGCCGTGAACCCCTGAGCTGCCACTGCCTCCTCCGTCGAAGACCGACGACCTCGACCTCCGGCGACGCGTTCGTCCAGAACCGTCGACGAGCACAGTGCCGCCAACCCCGCCGTCGACCAGCGAGCGCAGCAGCCGCACAACCGCCATCGCCGGCCGAGCGTCACCGCGCCACCTCGCGTACGCGTTGAACAGTTATTGTCGATGCCCTGTTCAGGTAAGGATTTTTCTTTCCTCGTAGCGCCGATGTTCGAACAGTTTGCTGCGACGCGTAGACTGTATGACCCCCTCAAAACCCGTGCAAATAGTTCGGAGTATCGTGTCCTGTATCGGCCGTAAACCGTGACGCAAAATCAGCAAAATTATCCACTTTTATTAAAATTCAGAAACTGGCCCGAACTCCCCGGTTTACGACCGTTTTGCGTACAACCTGTTAATTAATTCGAAAATCTACCTAAATAGTTTTTAGACTATATAACCAAGTTTTAAAACCCTATTTTAGTTTATTTTATTATATTTTAGATTGTAATATATTCGAGGGTAAAAATGACCAAAAACTTGGTATTTAAAAACCCTAATTTTATCCGAAACTGGGTGCACCACGCTAAATGAGGCAACTTGGTCATATGGGAACTTCACAGAAAGATGCGCACTGTCAATACGGACGTGTAAAATTTTGCAGAAGTTGATTTGAATATGCGTGTACACCGAAATCAACACGTATCCGTCGATAACACCCCATATCGGCCCTATTCTGAAACTCGTTGTAACTTTGTGTGCGCTCATCGTTTCATAACAAAACTTGTGCCATCCGGTAAGTAGCATTATGCTGGTCCTGTGACACAAGTTTGGTTCGATTCTGAGAATGTTGACAAAATCTCGTATTGTGGGTCTCCCGGCTCTACTTGACGGGCAATTTTGTGATCGGCTCATCGAAATCCAGTTCTGGACATTCCGTTGGGTTCGTATCATCATTCTGGACTTGTAGACACTAAGTTTGACAAATTTGGAGAACTTTATCTCTGACACATTTTTCGGCGCGAAGCGGGCCAAATGAGGACACCGCTTTGACCAGAAACTGTCACTTTTGCCCCTGTGTCCAAATTGGACTTATGGACAGGAAATTCTAGCTATTTGATATTTTTTGAACATGATGGTAATGTCTATTTGAGCAACCGGAGGAGTAATTAAAGATCCCACGAATACCGGAACAACTGTTGGAATCCAAGCACCAGGCAAGTGTACCTTGCCATACTTGCAGCACTTGTTTTCTATTATTCCCTTAATTTATTTATATGATATATATGTTCAACCTAGGATCGTGTGACATTACTTAACGTATGAATAAGGTTCGGGTGTCAACACCGTACGCGAAGTTGTGTAACGTCACCTAGAGATTGATATCGCTACCCTATACATTTCCTTGCTTGCATTATCAAGTATGACAAAACACAGGACACCTGGCACTATTTATAAGACAGAATCTTTCTGAGATATTCATGGTGATTCTGTATAGGTTACATGATTCGTGACATAGACTTTATTCGTATGCTTAGCTATCATTATGACTCGCTGCATCAGTTAGAGGTCATGATCTTGCGTGACATGGACATGAGACGTCGTGGACATGAGACGTATGATTACATTGTGTGGGGAGAGTATTACCATATTAAAGGCTGATTATATTATATATATGTAGTTTTCTGGAGGTGCCTAGACTCTGACACAGAGCTTTGGCACAAGTTCTGGCCCTTCGAGATAAATGCTGCTATGGGTTTCTCCGACACAGTGCCTATGGTAGGTTCAGCCTGAGTATGATTAATATTCTCATTTGCATATCACTTAATTGGTTACATAGTTTGCCCTATTGATTCATTTTATATACTGCATTTATTTTGGCTTGAGTTATTCTTGTACCTTGCTATGTCTCCTGAGGACCTGGATCCGGATTATGTCCCCAGGTTTAGCAGAGGAGATCTACCCTGAGGTGTACGGGACAGGAGCATACAATGTAGCAGTACCAGAACCCGAGGACGAGGTGATCGCCAAAGATTTCTCCTGACTATCTGGTTATTATACTCAGTTATATCTATTGTTAGTCTCTTTATTTCTTGTCTAATGACTGTTGTATCAGACTTATTATCGGGTTGTTCCCCGAGATATAATTTATTGAGACTTGATGTTGATTTATATTTTATATTAACTGTATTCATTTCTGTGGATGAGATTAGTATCATAGACCCTTACTGTTGTTTTACAGCTTAAGTACACCCTGATGGGTCCATTAAATTGGGTTTTCCCATCGGAGTGTGCTGCTGGCCATTGCCACGTACCTAGTCCCTTGGTATTTTGGGACTAGGGCGTGACATAGTTTTTGTGGTGGCCCATGCAGGTCAACGACGAAATTGTTTCAGTTTCAACTTAGAAACTGAGCAAGCCTGCGACAAGGATAGGATAAGTTTTTGGATCTCATCCACTTGATTGAATCATTCTTGATATCTATATCAGATTCGAATTAAATTCTTGACATGCATCCTGCCATGATTCCTTTGTGCGCCTCTTATAGTTTATTTTGGATGCAGAGTAATGGATCCACCAGCAAGCGATACGACTCCTGCAGGAACACCACAAGGTATTATGGTTACCCACGAAGATGAAGTCACACTAGTTGGTGGAGGTTAATCAGCACAACAAAGCAGTCAAGATACCTCAAGATTCCGACGAGACGACATTCCATCATCGCCGCAGTATACTCCACCAATGCCCTTATTTCTACAAGGGCAGGCTATGGACGGACAATAAATATTTCAAATATTCTACGCGATGATGCAAGCCCAACAGAAGGTTCATCAAGAAGCCCAGCAAAGCCAAGCGGAGAAGTTCTTTGACAGACTTAACTCTGAGCTACAGAAGTTAATCAGCTCCATTGTAACTACTTTAGACACGGATGTTCTTGCTGCAGCACGACTCATGGAGTGCATCACCAGGAGAGAATCCAGCCAGAAGCGGCCACATGCATTAGCACAAGACCGAGTACAGCAAGAAATAGCTGCAAAGCGACCCCAGAGGAATCTACTACCGAGAGCAGCACCAAGAGCCTTATTTCTTCCTACTTGTCACTAATGTGGAAAGATAGACTATATTGAGAGGGAGTGCAGACGCAAGTCGGGACTGTGCTTGATTTGTGGATCCAGCCAACATGTAGCCAGAGATTGCATAATGAATCTAGGAGAAACACCGATGGTTAACCGAGAAGACTTACCAACAATGGGAAGATATCATCCGAGGCCACCTTTGGCACCCCAGGCAGTACTCTTCCAGCAGGCCCAGCAGTAGCAGAGGAATCCACCACAAGGACGCGAACAAGCTTTTGCGATGACCATGGAGGACGCACAGACTCGTGGATTAGCGAATGCACGTAAGATTTAAGTTATTCATTGATGTCTATTTCTAGTAATGCTTTAGTACGTACTGTTAGTTCATGACCTTATTCCTAAACCTAGTATTTTGAACTTATTAATAATTGATAACCTAGTTTTCCTAAGCTGTAGTTTTTTTTGCTCTAACCAAATTTTCTTTACTCTTGAATTACCTAACTTTCATTGTTTAGGAAAATACTTTATTCCTTCACTATGTGTTTTGCTTAACCCTCATCCTTCGATTTCTCCTTGATCATGATTCTTTGTTTGTATCGTTCTACAAACATATTTTTCAACCGTGTCATCTCTTTCGACCGTTTATATTTTGTTATTTTTTTATTGCGAGGATGCAATTATCTTAAGGGGGTAGACTGTAAACCCCCATATTTTTTAAAAATTTTAAAAAGAAATTTTCGTAATTTTTTATGATTTTTAACTAATTAAAATAAATATTTTTTAGGAAATAAATATTTTTAAGAATTTTAATAAATATTAAAATATTATATAAATAATATTTTGGGTGTAAAATAAATAATTAGACATACTGCAATTTTTCTGGAATTTATTGGGCCCAGAAACTATTTTTAAAGACCTAAAAACTAAGTTTTTAATTAAACCAACCTAAACCGGTTTAAAACCCTAAACCCAACTGAATCGGACCAAAAACCCTAGCGGGTCGGGTCGGATCCATACCTGACCCACTGACCCGCAATGCGTACCCGAACCCATTACCCTATCGGATCGGGTCGGATCCGATTCCAAAATCCGACCCGACCCGAACCCGCCTACCCGCTACTGCTACAGTAGCAGTTTCCCTCACCCCTCGCCTCCGCGTCGCTCCGCCTTCCCGCCGACCGTTCAGCCACCACTCCGCCTCCTCCTGACCTTTCCCCTCCCCGATAATGGCCACCGCACCCACTCCTATTTAGACCCTCACCCCCACCGCTGCCACCACCACTTCGCCATCGCCATCCGCCGAGCTCCCTGCCTCCTCCGGTGATCTCTACCTCCGCCACGTCTTTCCTCTGACTCGATAGCCTTGGCTACCCCGAGCTTCCCTCCGCCGTGCCCTAGCCGTCACCATCCGCAAACACCCAACGCCTCCGCCCTGAGTCTTCGCCGTGAACCCCTGAGCTGCCACCGCCTCCTCCGTCGAAGACCGACGACCCCGACCTCCGGCGACGAGATCCCCAGCGTCGCCTCCGTCCATAACCGTCGACGAGCGCAGTGCCGCCGACCCCGCCGCCGACCAGCGAGCACAACAGTCGCACAACACCGCCACCGCCGGCCGAGCGTCGCTGCGCCACCTCGCGTATGCGTTAAACAGTCATTTTCGACGCCCTGTTCAGGTGAGGATTTCTTTCTCCTCGTAGTGCCGATGTTTGAACAGTCTACTGCAACACGTAGACTGCATGACCCCCTCAAAATCCGTACAAATATTCGGGGTATCGTGTCCTGTGTCGGTCGCAAACTGCGACGCAAAATCAGGAAAATTATCCCAATTTCTAAAAATTCAGAAACTGGCCCAAACTCATCGATTTACGACTATTTTACGTGCGACCTATTAATTAATTCTAAAATCTACCTGAATAGTTATTTAGACCATATAACCAAGTTTTAAAACCCTATTTTAGTTTATTTTATTATGTTATAGATTGCAATATATTCGAGGGTAAAAATAACCAAAAACTTGGTATTTAAAAACCCTAATTTTTCTCGAAACTTGGTGCGCCCCGCTAAACGAGGCGACTTGGTCATGTGCGAACTTCACCGAAAGGTGCGCACTGTCAATACGGACGTGTGAAATTTTACAGAAGTTGATTTGGATATGCGTGCACACCGGAATCAACGCGTATCCATCGACAACGTCCCGTATTGGCCCTATTTTGAAACTCGTTGTAACTTTGTATGTGTTCGTTGTTTTCTAACAAAACTTACACCATCAGGTTAATAGCATTATGCTGGTCCTGTGACCCAAGTTTGGTTTGATTCTGAGAACGTTGACAAAATCCCGTATCGTGGGCCCCCCGGCTCCACTTGACGGACGATTTTGTGATTGGCTTATCTAAATCCAGTTCTGAATATTCCGTTGGGTTCGTATTGTCGTTATGGACTTGTAGAGTTTGACGAATTTGGAGAACTTTGTCTCTGATACATTTTTTGGTGCGAAGCGGGCCACATGAGGACCCCACTTTGACTAGAAAGTGTCACTTTTGCCCCTGTGTCCAAATTGGACTTATGGATAGGCAATTCTAGCTATTTGATATTTTTTGAACATGATGGTAATGTCTATTTCAGCAACCGGAGGAGTAATTGAAGATCCTACGAATACCGGAGCAACTATTGGAATCCAAGCACCAGGCAAGTGTACCTTGCCATACTTGCATCACTTATTTTCTATTATTCTCTTGATTTATTTATATGATATATATGTTCAACCTAGGACCGTGTGACAATACTTAACGTCTGAACAAGATTCGAGTGTCAACATCGTATGCGAAGTTTTGTAACATCACCTAGAGATTGATATCGCTACCCTATACATTTTTGTGCTTGCATTATCAAGTACGACATACAGGATACCTGACACTATTCATAAGACAGAATCTTCTTGAGATATTCATGGTAATTCTGTATTAGTTACAGGATTCATAACATAGACTTTATTCATATGCTTAGCTATTATTATGACTCGCTGCATCAGTTAGAGGTCATGATCTTGCGTGACATGGACATAAGATATCGTGGACATGAGATGTATATTACATTGGGTGGGGAGAGTATTACCATATTAAAGGCTGATTATATTATATATATGTAGTTTTTTGGAGGTGCCTTAGACTCTGACACAGAGCTTTGGCACAAGTTCTGGCCCTTCGAGATAAATGCTGCTATGGGTTTCTCTGACACAGTGCCTATGGTAGTTTCAGCCTGAGTATGATTAATGCTCTCATTTGCATATCACTTAGTTGGTTACATAGTTTGCCCTATTGATTTATTTTATATACTGTATTTATTTTGGCTTGATTTATTCTTGTACCTTGCTATATCCCCTGAGGACCTGGATCCGGATTATGTCCCCTGGTTTAGCAGAGGAGATCTACCCCGAGGTGTACGAGACAGGAGCATACAATAGAGCAGTACCAGAACCCGAGGACGAGGTGATCGCCAAAGATTTCTCCTGAGTATCTGGTTATTATACTCAGTTATATCTATTGTTAGTCTCTTTATTTCTTGTCTAATGACTGTTGTATCAGACTTATTATCGGGTTATTCCCCGAGATATGATTTATTGAGACTTGATGTTGATTTATATTTTATATTGACTGTATTCATTTCTGTGGATGAGATTAGTATCATAGACCCTTACTGTTGTTTTACAGCTTAAGTATACCCTGATGGGTCCATTAAATTGGGTTTTCCCATCGGAGTGTGCTGCTGGCCATTGCCACGTGTCTAATCCCTTGGTATTTTGGGACTGGGGCATGACATAACCCATCTTCTGGATGAGGTGTTTGGCTTGACCATTGAACTAATAGAGTTATATTTTGCCGGCATCGGATTCTGGATCTAGTTCTTCTTTGGCGAAGGATTGGAGCATTCTACTCTGCCGAAGATGATGAGTCTGTCTCCCATCTTCCTAACTGGAACTAGGAAGTAAGAGTTTTGGGTTGGGAAGAATCTGGTTTACAACATAAGTGGTTGTCACATGTGTCTGCAGGCGCAGGCCTAGACCATGCTCTATGGAATACAGTGTACTTATGTATGAAACTTCAGAGTAGTTAAAAGATAGTCCTTTATTCACAAAATAAGGTATCTTTCCTCTAGTAATAACTTCATCAAAAGAAGGGACGTTTGCGTGAGCAACTACGTACTCCTCCACCTCGTTCTTCCCGAGATCTACCCCCAGTGCGAGTAAGGACTTTAGAGGTTTTTGGCACATCTTTACTACTAGAGTCTTAAACTTTGTAGGAGGCAGCGGAGCATCCTTCGGAGGTGGACACAGCCTATGAAGGCGAACGACCGGAGGTTCGTACGTGGTGGATGGTGCCATATCTTCCTTCGGCAATCGATCAATCCTACGAATGTGGATAACTAGATGTTCGAGTGCCTTCCTTTATAGTTTTACGATGATGGAAGAGATTATGTCGAGAGAGCGCGCCTTTAGACGGGCTCTAAAGGGCTCTTATAGGGTTTTCCCAACCTCTGCCTCATCATTGACGTTATTGCCACCTTCATCTTGGTAGACCTATTTGTAAAGGATCGAATTGGAGTAATAGACTTTGATCCCTTTGAACATATCAACATCAGCAAACTCTATTTTGACCATGTCCTGTTTGTCGATGTACTTCAGGCACTGGTGCAGGGTCGAAGGCACGATCATATATTCATGTATCCATGGGCGTCTGAGCAAGATAGCAGGATAAATCTAAGTCAATGACATAGCAAGTGACCTCTGTTTTCAATTCGCCGATCTGGCATTTCAGGCGAATCTTTCCCAGAAGGTAACATCTTTTTGCGTTGAAGCCAGTGATGGCAATGTTGGTGACTGCCAGACGATGCATAAGAATGCCCAAGGTCTGAAGCAAACTCTATTGGATGATGCTGATTGACGAACCGTGATCGATGTGCATCCGGTCTACCTTAATGGCACAAATGTACCCTGTGTAATAAAGGGGACAATCATGCCGATTATTTTTTAGCAACATGTCCTATTGTGAGAATGTAATTTTGGGTATTGCCTCCATGATATTATTGCAGAGGGGACAAGCAGCCGGATCCTTAGCTGGCAGTTTGACCTGCACCAGGTAGATGTCGTCATTCTGTAATGCCTCACTCAGAGCGGTCCAAGTGTCTCTGTATAGCCCAAGAAGCTCGAATAGTGACAGCTTCGCTGGAGTATTAGCCAGTTGTGCCAAGATATCGAAGTTTCAGGGTTTTTCCAACCCCAGAGATGTATCCTTACACAACGGTTTGTCGAAGTGAACTTCCTTTTGCTTGAACTTGTCTGCTGGCGGAGGCTGGGAAGGACCCAGATCAGAGAAGGTCGGTGTGATAGTTGGGAGTGCACCATCGTCAGGGGGTTTTGCACTCATGCCTGTACGTCAAGCCTGACCTCGTTGTTCCTACTATAGCTTTCTCAGATGAAAGGGAAACCGTATAGCAGGACTTGGACTTCTTGTCATTGGACTTGGTGGCAGAAAGTGTTTCTTGCTGTATTAATTTTGGAGCAAGGTCTGGATGAATCCACATAACCGTCCCTCATGATATGGTGAGAGGGATCAGCCTGGCTATTTGATCACGAGTTGGTGGGAGTTTAACAACCAACATTGTTGTCCTGGGAATAGGGATTACTTCGCCATGTGCCTCCGTTGCAAGAAAGTTACTGAATTAGTGGGACATTAAGTTGGTGACGACAATTTTTTCGTCGAAGTCCAAGGTGAGGGCCTTGGTGTCAAGCAGGCACTGGACGTACAACTTGAGTGTATGGCAATCCTGAATCGCATGGTGGATGTACCGATAAAAGTAGCAGTACTTTGGGTTATTTACGTCGATTTCCTCATCAGGGAGGGTGTTTGACGTCGGAGAGCCAGAGGTTACCACCCATCATTAGTACATCTAAGATGGGCATGACATCATCATCTTCTAAAGAGTAAGTCTCTTTGGGCTTCGGAACCTCCATCGTCTTTTGCTCGGGCTTCATGGCTAAGTTGGCCACCAGCGACTGCTTCCCTTTTCCATCACGGCTACTGTTGTTGCTGTTGTTATTGTTGGGACGATTTACTCTATCATCAGTGAAAGGGATCTGTATTCCCAAGAGCCTGGCGTCCTTGACCTTCTTCTCAGCGCTGACAGCGCTTATGATGAACGTCGTCTAGTCTTTAAACTGACCGTCGCCCATCCAGAAGCTGACTGCTGGAAGTAAGTTTCTGCGGCACATGTCCATCAGTGTCGACTCGGGATTGCATGGGATCAACCTCAATGCTTGTTTGATGATAAAAAAAAATGAGAAAGAGGGTTTATACGAAACTTTTCTTTTTGCTTACAAACAAGAAAAAGAGTACAATTAATCCTATACGAGGATGTTAAATACAATAAAATGATTATGGGGGAAAATTTCTATAGAAGTCTGATCTGTTGTCGATCACTTTTTTCTTTGGACCACACGATGATGAAGAAGTGTTGTAGAAGAAGAAGAAGCTTCAAAGGTTACAAGTGAGATTGAATTTTCGTTGCCAAACTTGTCAACCAACACTCTCTGTCTGTGCTCTCTCTCTCTAATCTCTCCTTGTGCTTCTTGTCTGATGCCTTGATCCCTCTACCCTGTGACCAGGGGTCTCTATTTATAGAGATAAGCCAAATAACTGTCTAGTCGGGCTAAAAGCCAAACTGTGAAGAAAGTTGCATCTTTTACGTGACGGTTAAAATAACTGCTATCCACGTTCAAACAGCCTTCTGAATCTGCGTATGACACGTGTCCCATTATAAGGTAACACATATAACTGCTTTTCGAAGATCATGGCATGAAAACCACGTAGGTAACTACCCCTGCGTAAAGATGGTTGGCGTAATAGCCAAATAACTGTCTTGTTGGCGTAAAAGGCCAAACTGTGAAGAAGAAGACTTCTTTTACGCTACGGTTATGATAACTGCTACCCATGTTCCCATTGTCTTCTGAATATGCGTATGACACATGTCCCTTTATGAGGTAACGCGTATAACTGTTTCTAGAAGATCATGGCATGCAAGCCACGTAGGTAACTGCACCTTGCGTAAAGATGGTTGGCATAAAATCTAAATAACTGTCTTGTTGGCGTAAAAGCCAAACTCTGTGTAAAACTTGATGATTCATGAATAATAGATAACCAGCGTAAAATAGCCAATTATCCATCACGAGTGAGGTCTTGAGCATATTCTGGGCTAAATAGCCTTATCACGTACCTTTGCAAATATACCCGAGTTTGCGTATTTCGAGAAGATAGCATACGGCGTACTTCTATAGTTGAAAATAGCCTGGTTGGCATAAAATACAAGGATGGTGATGTAAGCGTATTAGCCACAGTTTTAGCTTTCCCAGTCATTTAAAAATAAAATAAAATCTCGTGCATTAAATGCAGAGATCTGCCTCCATCTCGTGCATTAAATGCAGAGATATGCCTCGAGCTCTGTATGAGAAACAGCTTTTGACGTGGCATCAGATTTCGTCTCATCTTGAGCGTAAAAATTCATTTCTGCCCATGTAGAATAGGCAACGTATTCTTTGAATGCGTAAAAATAACTTGTATCAAGAATATGTCACTAAATGACATCCTGGGTCTCTGTGCAAAATTATCATCATAGCCATCCTCTCGATCATCGTGCAGTACTTTTTATGAGGAGTCGGATTCACTATTTTGTCTGACAAATTCATCCAAGGAATACGAAGAGTTCCTCATACAACTTTACGCTGCATTAAAAACAAACGTATTTTAAACTTCACGCAGGGAGGTATAGCAACCTTTTTACGCCATACAAACTTGAAGCTTTATTTTACACGTATAGCTCTGAAGTCATATTTTATGCCACACAGCCTTGAAGCTCTATTTTACGTGGACTTCATGTATGTTGAGGGTTTTGACTGTATAATACGCGTACAATTCCCTAACATATTTTATGCTTCTACAAGACCCCCTTTAAAGTTTTCAAATTCCTCGTAATTTGAAATACTTTGAATAAAGCATGAAATGGTCAAATTTGACTTGTTCTTCGAGGCTGATTTTTTGGCGATATTTAAGAAGTTGTTAGGATTTTGTAAGTTCTCTTCTGCCTATATAAGGGAAAGCAAGTGAACTTGTTTTTCCATACTTCCTTCACCACAAAGATGGCTGCTGAGATTCATTGAACTGAACCGAGAAAGAAGAAGATTATGTTCTTCCAGCATGTAAGGAGCCATAAAAAGAGACGTCTTCGAGCAAATATTCTCTGCAATGATGGACCATGGAAGGATATCATAGCATCCTTTGCTCGAGATAATCAGCGATTTTATATGGCTATTCGTCAAAGAGAAAGGAAGGGTCTCATTAGACCACACAGCTTGCTAGCTGTATTTTCCTCCATTATGAAGCTGGACCCTGGTGGGCAGCTTGGCCGTATCTTCCAGTATTGTGTTGGGTTTGAATCCCAATCACAATTCTAAGCATAGCCGCCGATGACGTATGGGGGTGGGCTTAAATAATTTAAACAGGCCCAGTTTTGTATCCTCCCCATTCACTATTTTTTTGGCCTACCGGCCGAAGAAGTACTGTAGAAGAAGCAATGAAGATCTCCATCAGACGAGAACCTAGCATAATAGATTCCCATCATATGTAATCATGATCTTGAATATTAATAAAAAATTCTTTGTAAAATGGATTTTCATCATATGTAATCATGATTAATAAACTTGTCTTCTTTTACGCACTATTGATTTGCCATATTGCTGTGAGGAATTCTAAAAATACGCAGTTTCAACATGCTTGAGTAATATTTTACGCAGACTCTGATAAATATGCATCCAGTTATGTCCCAACTTTTACGCGTAAAGGAAGATGCGTAAAAAGCTCTTTAGCATTAAGTTGTCTTTGAAAATCCAATTGTCATGCTGTTTTTGGACGAGGAGTCACTTAAAATTCTGAACTGTTCTTTCTCCTTCGAAGAACATCTGTTCAGAACATCATCTTCAAAAGAATGGTTTCTCGAAAGATTCTCGAGACAGGGCAAGAAATGTTTGCTGAACAGGCCATCCCTAAACTAGATGTAAAAAATTCTGGCCAAACTTCGAATGAACTACCAATGACCAAGGAAGAAAAGTCATCTCCAGTGAAGACATACATTTTTAGGGAACTCCTTGGCCCTTCGTCTGATGAAGTCCTTTCGAATAAAAAAGAAGAGAAAACGCTGATAAGAAGAGCATTTCCTGCGTAAACTCTTGTAACCGGCTTCTTCAAGCATAAAACCCTGATTATCAATATATACGCGTATTCTGCTGACTGATCTGTCCTGCGTTAATTTACGATGCGCGTAAAATCATAGATCCATAGCATTTGAGCTTAAAATCATAGATTCGCAGCTTCTAAGCGTAAAATCGTAGATCTGTAGCTCCTGAGCGTAAAATCGTAGATCTGTAGCTTCTGAGCATAAAATCGTAGATCTGTAGCTTCTGAGCGTAAAATCGTAGATATGTAGCTTCTGAGCATAAAAGCTTCTGAGCATAAAATCGTAGATCTGTAGCTTCTGAGCGTAAAATAGTAGATCTGTAGCTTCTTAGTGTAAAATCGTAGATCTGTAGCTTCTGAGCATAAAATTGTAAATCCTTGCTCTGCATGTAAATATCTGAGCGTAAAATCAGGGATCCGTTATGCGGCGTGACTATCTGTCTTCATTTTCAAAAGATCGGCTGACGTGGTCCCAAATCATAACCGACTATTAAAAATCGAATTTGGTTAAGGATTCGGAGAGTCACTTGAACTCTATAAATAGGCCTAGGTCATGAGAGAGAAAAATCCTTCATCTGCAAAACCCTTCGTCTCTTTCTGAAAACTCTTCGTCTCTTTCTGAAAAATCTCAGATTTGCCATGGCACCAAAACAGACCTCCGTCGCTAAGGAAAAGAAAGCCGCTTCATCATCTCGCTCCACTGCTCAAGCACGAGCGACTCCTACAAGGCCAAGCAAGCCTCATCTGAACGAAGTGCTCCGCCGTCTAGCTGTGCACCGGATATCACAGGTAAAGCTTCGAGAGAAATAAAAAAGACCCTCCATACACGTTGTACATGTATGCGCAAATACGCCTACATTCTTAATGTGTCAGCGTAAAACTCCATATTTTTGTAGTCTGGCATAAAAACTCAGACTGTCAATTTTGGCGTATCCTACAAACCTTGTATTTTACGCACTGGAAGTAAATTTTAGCGTAAAACTCAAATTTTTGTAGTCTGGCGTAAAAACTCAGACTGTTAGGTTTTGGCGTATACTGCAAACCTTGAGTTTTACGCACTGGAAGTAAATTTTAGCGTAAAACTCAATTTTTTGCAGTCTGGCGTAAAAACTCAGACAATCAATTTTGGCGTATACTGCAAGAGTGTAGCACCTTGCGTTTTACGCGCTGAAAGTAAATTCTAGGTTAAAACTGACTTATTCTCTTACTTTTTGCAGTGGACCTACATATTTCCCTCTGGCTGAAGTGATGGGCTCTGTTGCTGGAATGCTAAATTCTAACTACTTGGAGGACTTATCCCATGTGACTTTCCCCATCTCTGAAAACGAGTATCCTCAAGAAAGGGAAACTCTGATCTTGGCCCAAGGAGAAAGAATGTTGCTGAGTATGATCAGTGGGGAACCCTTGACATACATAGATGGGACCGAGTATAAGAAACCAGCTTTCTTATTTGGGGATGTTATTGATAAGCAATCCCAGATAAAGCCCAAAAAGGAAGATTGGGTATTTTCTGCTGAGGGCACGGTCATGTTCCTGCCAAAGATGTCTAGAGATTACCCTATCTCTGCATTCTTCCATGCCACACATCCCAGAAGGATGGCATGGACTCTGACTCCTGATCTTTAGGGCCAGCCAGGAAAGATCTTTTATAAGAAAGGATTAAACCTAGGATCCTTTGTAAGTAGTTCCTCCGGCCCTGTCATGCCCTTCAGAGGATTACTACCGGGCAACGTCCCGAGTGAAGACTCTTCCTTAATTCAGCCATTTTAAATGGCAACTTTCTGCAATGAATTCATGGAGTAGGAAGGAGTATATCCTAGGGTTAACCCTTGCACCAGTGGATGGCTTAACCCCCAGAATCTTCGATGGGCCAGTTTAACCGCATGGGCCCTGAAGCACTTTCAGATGGAGCTAGAAAGTATTAACTTATTTGAGGCTGTGAGTGCTACTAGTGTTGGGCTGCCTATCAACCCCAATTTGTTCTTAGCTTTGATGGAGCGATATAACTCGCTCACTGGGACTTTTGCCACTCCAATAGGTAAGTTGGGCCTAGCCCTTCATGAGATGGCAGATATCTCAAAGCTGCCAATAGAAGACATTCCTTATGAAGAATACGTCCCTACCAACAGAGAGTTGAAGGATACCAACCCTCGGGTAGTGGCAGTGTACCAAGAGCTGATGAGCAACTATCTTGCATGCACCACCTTCTACAGAGAGCCCTCTGATTTAGCACATATTAACAAATGGGTATCCTACCTCTTCTTCCATCAGGCTAGAAATGCCAAGCAGGACAAGGTTGTAGATAGCAAAGACAAACCTTTAAACCTTCATAGCATTCTTAATGCCAACACAATCGATAATCTTATTGAAAATGCAGGGGCTCCAAATTGTGTTCTCAATGAAGAGATAGGGGGTTATCCTGCAGGAACCAAAGCCTACAGTTATATGAGGCATTGCCGAAAGCCTCTGTCAAGAGAAGCTCAACTGGCTGGCTTCCTTTCTATTTGGCTACGCCGATGGGTGGTGCTTGGTATCACGTCTGCGGATCGCATTCATCGCAACACCTTATGGCCCACAGTACGTTTGGTATTTGGAGCGAGATTGGGCATACTCCCTGCCATGGTATGCAGGATACAAGCTGGCCTGAGGGCTATTACTGATGGGCTGCTGGCCGATACTACACAGCGTGAAGGATATCCCACAGTGGAATTGCCATTCTTATATCTGATGGGATGGTTAATCCTTCACAACACCACAGTGATGTCTCCCGGATCTTCCAGTGGTTCGGGTAATAACTTTTTGTTGAATTATAAGAATTCTTTTTGGAATATGACTAGCGTCATAGATTGTCGACTAGCACTAAATTTTTCCCAGAGTTGGAAGTTCTTCTGCACCGTCCCCCCCCCCCCCCCCGTACATATTAATCAACAGGAGAATAAACTTTAGGATACAGGTCAGGGGAACACTATTCTTTTTCCTGAAGCCTTTTACTGGTTGGACCCTTACCAGTTGTGAGGACCACTGCTTTAGACCTTCCCACATGCTTTACAGAAGTGAGAACCACTGCTACTTGGAGCCTTACCTGCCTAGCCGTTTTGCCTAGCAATTTGGGTATGACCAGTTGCACGTGAAGAATCCCATCACCAGCTTCAAATTCAAAGGTGGGCTTATTGATGGAGCTAGACGATGGCGGTATTTCATCATGGGTTGTACTGGAGCAACCTTTGCTATGCCCGCGACTTCTCTCTCCTTGGAGTTGCGTATTCTTCATTCGTACGCACAGTTTTATGCGTCCATCAATACCTTACATCGTGATTTTGATGTACATAAAAGTTTCAGAATGCCCTCCCATAAGTCCACTGGAAGAAAGGAGATACCATATGTCTCCTCTGATGAAGGTGATGAAACTACTGGCGCAGATAATTATTTATTAACATTACCGAGAGGCGTAATAGCTCCCCCAACAGAGCCTCTCATTATTTCCAATAAACGAAAGGCTTCTACTCTGAAAGAGCCTTCCCCCACAAGAAGAAGCAGACTAACAGAGGTCCTAAAAAGACTTCCACCAAGGGGGCCTCTTCCAAGAGTGAGCCTATTATTTCCTCTGTTGGGGATGATTCTTTGATTAGGGGTCCTTCGCCTTTTAAAGAAGGAGCCTCCACAGTTCCAGCTGAAAGTGCTGGATATTCTTTGCCCGCGACTGCTGCCGCTACCATCGTTACTGGTGGTGCTTCTATATCGCCTTCGAGGCCGAGCTCAATAAGAATTAGTATACCTTTACCAAGATAAATAATGGGACTAGCCCCTCCTTAATCTGTAAGTATTTCAAGCGAGATTCCACCCGATGAATCTCGAGTAGATCTGGGTGATGACTGGGATGACTACCCTCTGGCGTCAGTTGGTGTACCCTCCTTGCCAGGTATGATAGCTTATTTAGCATCATTAAGAAATAATTTAGCCATATAGGCTGCAGACGCACCATACATACCATCGGCCATGGATAAATATTATCTTCACGCTTTTTTTAGGAAAATTTAACATCAAATTAATATTAACTTTCTCTTATCTTAGTTTTAGGCGAAGACATCTCTGGGGAGGGCAGAGCTGACACAACCTCTGATTTTGATGCGGATCCAGCTAATGAAATGGCGGTGACCACCGTCGAAGAAGCATACCTTGAAGCCGTTTATCTTTCATCCGCAACTTTCTCGGATATAATCCTGCCAGTAGCAGTTCAAATAATATCAGAGGTGGATGAACCCACCATCTCGATCGTGCTTCCTTGTTTGAGCGTGCCAGCAACTTCAACTATTGTTGGTATCTCTTCTTTTGTCACGCCATCTGTTGAAGCAATGACTGTGGCAACATCTTCTACAGTCATTCCAGAAAGGAGACTTACCGATATTGTGGCCACTCCCAGCGTCCATTCGAGCTTTGCTATGCTAGTTGAACAATACACTAACATATTCTACCTCACTTTGAAAGAATTGATATCCATGGTACTGGAGAAGAATCTAGGCTTTGATGCTCTGAAGATGTCCTCCAAGCTCACCATAGCGCAGATTAGAAATTTTAATGACGCTGAAAGAGCTAATGCGCTAGAGCAAATAGTTAATAGTTTAGAACAACCCATTAACGAATATTTGCAACTATCCCGAGGCAGCATCAATGACTTGGTTCAGGATGAGTATGACTCACTAACTGCAGAATTTGTTCGGAAGACAGAAACTTTAAACAAATCCATCCAGGAACATCAACAAGAGATGGAGAAAGAGCAAGCAGTATTGGTGGAGAGTATTCTTCAGCTAGCTTAGTGCCATACAGAATATGAGGGATATGAAGTGAGGGTTCAAGAATTGGAAGCTGAACTTGCTCAAACAAGGGAGAGGCTTCTCAAAGCATCGCTAGTTCGTGATGTATTGGAGGGCTAAGTGAATATAGCTCAACAGAACTTGACACATGTGGGTGTCATCCACGCAAGTTTTGTTGATTCTCTGTCTGAACTATCTCTCTTGAGCAATAACGAAGCATGGCTAGAACTGGCTCGCACCAACATTTTAAACTCCAGGAATGAGAGGATGGCTGCTTTGGCGCAACAGATCCTCGACTTAACTGCTCCTCCCCAATGATGTACTTTTTTGCTCCTTTTGTAATTTGCTATTCCCAGAGATAATAAAGATACATTTTTTGACTTTGTGGATCCATCACTTTAGAATATAAATGATAGGCTAAGATGAAAGTGATATCAAAGGTAATATGGATATGATATACTTTCGGTATGGTTTGGCTGAATATATCTATTCAGAGGTAATATGAACATGATAGAATATGATCCAACTAATTTGTATACAAAATACTATCAGAGGTAATATGGATATGATAGGTTTTGAAGTTTCAAATTAGTTAAACATATCTATTCAGAGGTCAGAAGAACATGATAGAATATGATTCAACTAGTCTTTGTATGTAGTATCATCAGAATGAGATCTTCATCATACCCCGTTAAGCAAGGGAGATCAAGCATAGTACTTCTTCAGGAATTTGCCGATGATAGGAGCCATTATCAAATCTCCATTAGGATTGGCTAATCTATAAGCGCCATTTGAAAATGTTGTTTCAATCATATAAGGGCCATCCTATTTGGGCTGGAATTTGCCCTTACTTTTGTGCGTAATGATCATTGGCCTATTCACAGCTAATACTAGATCACCAACATTAAATACTCTTTCCTTCACTTTTTGAAGAAAAGCTCTAGAGATGCGTGCTTGGTAGAACTCGATACGCTGTTGAGCTTGAAGGCATTTCTTGTCTAACCCTTCCAGCTCTTGAAGTCTTAAACGATCATTATTTTCCTGAGTCAACTCATTAGCCACTACTATTCTGAGTGATGAAATTTGAATTTCAATAGGGAGAACTGTTTCACACCCATAAACCAATGAAAATAGGGTACAACCCGTTAGTGTTCGTACCGTTGTGCGATATACCCACAGACATTCTCCCAACTTCTCGTTCCAATCTCTTTTGTTCGAAGAGACAAACTTTTTCAAGAGTTTGATGATAGTTTTATTGAAGGCTTCCGCCAAACCATTAGCAGCAGGATTATATGCCGTTGAGGCCATATTTTGTATTCGATTCTTATCGCAAAATCGGTGAAACACTTGAATGATGAATTGAGGTCCATTGTCATGAATTATCCTTTGGGGTATCCTAAAGCGATAAATTATATGATGCTTGATAAAGTTGATCACATTAGATGTCTTTACCTCAGCAAGAGGGATCACCTCCGCCCATTTGGAGAAATAATCAGTGATGGCCAATATAAACCGATGTCCTCTAGAAGATAAAGGATGAATAGGACCAATGATATCCATATCCCATGCTTCAAAGGGACATAATACAATAGTATGATGTAAATACTCAGAAGGTTGATGTATGAAATCTGTATGAACCTAACAGGCTTTGTATTATCTTGTATATTTTATGGCATCTGCAATCATAGTAGGCCAGTAGTAGCCCATCCTCCTGATACGATCCTGCAACTTAGGACCGGGTTGATGTGCTCCACATACTCCATCATGAGCTTCTCGGATAACCCGCTTTGCATCATCATCAGAGAGACATCGTAATAATAGTCCATCATATGTCCGGCAATATAGACTTTGTGAAGAAGCAACAAAATAGAAACGTAGCGATCGTCTTTTGATATATGCTGCTTCTTTAGGATCCTCTAGTAAGATTTGGTATGACACGAAGTCTATAAAGGGACTTCTCCAATCTCTCTTAGGAGGAACCTTGTTTATAGCATAGCTGCGTTCTATGTGAAAATTAATTTTCATACAAAATAAATCTCTGTTAAGAAGGATCACTGAATTCTGCCTTCTTATAGGAATAGCTAGATCTACAGCAAGACTGGCCAGAGCATCAGCTTCCAAATTTTGAGTCGAGGAACATGCTCTAAGAAGAATACTTTAAAAGATATTGCCATCTCGATTGTTATTAGGTGATAAGGAATAAGGTCTGGATTGCGGACTTCATATATTCCTCTGATCTGATTGACGATCAGCTGAGAATCACCAAAAGCTTTCAGGTATTCAACATCTAATTCTTTAGCGACTTGAAGCCCGATTAGTAGAGCATTATACTCTGCCACATTATTAGAGCATGGTTCACTAAGATAATATGCTCGATAGATGACGAGTTTATCAGGAGTCACCAGAACAATTCCTACTCCTGAAACCACGTTTCCCTTAGGACCAGTCCTGGAAGCACCATCAAAGAATAGCTGCCATGTATCACCTTCCATCGCCGAATTACATTCTACAACTTCGTCGGGAATGTCCTCACATAATTTGGAGGTTTCCGGAATTGGATGGGCAGCTAAGAAATCAGCCAAGGCTTGACCTTTCATGGACTTCTGAGGCACGTATACCATATCATACGGTGTCAATAGTATTGCCCAAGTCGCGAGTCAAGAATTAAGAATACTTGGCTTATTCATTAATACCCGAAGTGGATTGATTCTGGAGATGATATGAATAGTTTCGCCCATCACGTAATGTCGCGTCTTCTGAATGTAAAATATTAGGGCCAAGCATTCTTTTTCCACTGGGTTATACATGTGTTCTGCTCCCACCATCATCCTGCTTAGATAGTATATAGCCTGTTCATGACCCTCATTGTTCTTCTATGCGAAAAGAGCCCCTAAAGAATGATCCATTGCTCGAGCATATAGCAAAAATGGTCTTCCTATGATAGGAGGCACCAGAACTGGAGGATTAGTAAGATAGCATTTAATGTCATTAAACGCTTGCTGACAGGCTTCGTCCCATACAAATGATACACCTTTCTTCATTAGACGAAAAAAAGGTTGACATCTTCCGTAGAGGTTAGATATGAATCTCCTGATATAGGCTAGACGACCTTGAAATCCCCTAAGTTCTCTGAGATTACGGGGCAGTCGCATTTCTAGGATAGCTTTTACTTTATCAAGGTCAACTTGAATGCCTTTAGCAGTAATAACAAATCCCAGAAATTTGCTACTAGATACACCAAGAAAGGACTTTGTAGGGTTTATTTTGAGTTGATGTTGGCACATCAAATCAAATATTGTCTTCAAGTCTTGGATGTGATTATCCTTGAAGCAACTTTTGACAGCAATATCGTCTATGTAATATTCTACCGTTTTGTATAAATGCTCATGGAATATGTTACTCATAGCTCGTTGATATGTAGCCCCGACATTCTTTAATCCAAAAGGCATAATTGTATAGCAATATACCCCCAATGGTGTACGAAAGGCAGTATGCTTCTCATCTTCAGGATTCATCTTAATTTGATTATATCCTAAAAATCCGTCCATGAAAGACATGCGCTCAAAACCGTACGTATTATCGATCATGACTTCTGTAATGGAAAGAAGAAACTCAGCTTTAGGGCAGGCCACATTTAGATCTTGGAAGTCGATGCAAACACGTAATTTTTTATTTTTCTTCATAACTGGGACAACATTAGCGACCCAATCAGGATATTGTTCTTCCCGGATGAACTCACAGGCTATTAATTTCTTGATTTCAGCTTCAATGGCATCCATCATATCCGGGCGAAACCGGCATTGGTGTTGCTTTACAGGCTTTGCATTAGACAATATATTGAGCTATTGGGTAGCCACTTTTGGATCAAGATCTGGCATATCCTTATAATTCCAAGCAAAGACATCGATATTTTCGTTTATCAACAGGATCATTTCTTCTCTTTCTTCTTCAGAAAGATTATTACTGATAAATATCGGCTTTGGTGAAAATTTATCCCCAACATTGACTTGGATAACCTTGTCTTCAGTGGGTGGTTCTTTTTGTTCGAACCGGAGTTCCCATGGTATATCCATTTGCTATGACCAGGATTCATTTTCAAATGGTTCAGATTCTTATTCCTCTAATTCCAGGGAATCCGTCAATACCATATTTACTGATAATGCCAGTTCGAATTCATCATCTAAATCGGAGGGTGACAAATCATCTTGAGAAGAGGAAATGGTCTCATCACTTGACTCAGAGTTGTTTGAAATTACAAGAGATGTGGTATACCCTAACCCGAAATAAGTTCGTTGACAGTAAGGATCATCATGCAACGACATTCGTCTGCCTTTTTCATAGTTGAGGCCTGGCTCCAACTTCAAATCATAACCCATATTTTGCATAATCTTTAAAGCCTGTGGGCTATATCTGTGGATTTGTATTTTCCCAGCATCAGACTCGTGAGAATCTTCTTGTACAATCGGTCTATTCCGTATGCGACCGAAGACTATTCGATGCTGATCGTTACGAGTAGGTGGAACGATAAAGATAGAATCTTTTTGTGGCTCATATATCATGACGACATTAGATGTTGACGCTACTTTCCACACATATGGATGATAGAAGTATATAGCTTTCAAGAATTTTTGTGCTATGGGTTCTATATCTTTATGAGGAGAAAATTCCTGATTAGGAAATTGGGCGTCAGTATACTGGAAAAGAGAATCTTTATTATCATCAGAAACCACGTTCCCGGTTATATTTACATCAGCCGACTGCTTGTTGCACCTAAGGTCAATGACCAAAGGTGGAGGTTTCTTATTCATATTGATCACTAGAGGATCACTTCCTCCTCCCGATTTTGTTTTGCCCAAGTGAATAGTCATAGGTTCCTTAACTTTCGAACGGGTAGTCCGCCCTTTCACCTGGATTGACAAAGGTTGCTCAGCAGATGGTTCTCCTGGCTCCTGGTAGGATTCCTCCTCCATCTTGCCTGACACCTCCTTTATGTAGTCTTAGGTGTACAATATGGCATCAGAATAGTAGGACTCAACTCCTTTGAACGGATTGAATTCAGCGAATTGTGTCTTCACTGTTTCTTGAGCATCTACATATTTGAAACATTGATGTAGAGTTGAAGGAACAATATTGTGATCATGGATCCATGGTCTACCCAACAGAATATTGTAAGAATCCTCCGAATCAATGATGTAGCATGTAGCCAATGATCTAAGGTCACCAATCTGGATTCTCGGACGAATCTTCCCCAACGGTCTGCTTTTCCTGGCATCGAAGCCCACAATCGTAGTGGTAGTGTAAGCCAGTTCACTGGTAGGAATTCTCAATGGTCTTAGTAGACTATGAGGGATAATATTGATCGACGATCCCGGATCTATGTGAATCCGGTCTACCTCAATGGAGCCGACGTATCCTGTATAATAAAGAGGCATGTCATGTTTGTTATGTTTCAACAACATGTCCACTTGAGTGAAAGTGATGTTTGGGACCACTTTCATCACACTATGGCATTGAGGATATGCCACAGGCTCTTTATCAAGGGACTTAAGCTAAGTCAAGCATACATCTGCTTGCATTAATGCTTCACTCAAGGCTTGACGAGTGTCTTTGGATAGCCGAAGTAGCTCAAAAATGGACAATCTGGCTGGAGTATTAGCCAACTGAACCAAGATGTCAAAGTTATATGGTTTCTCTAAACCCTTGTTTTGAATATTCTTCAAAGGCTTATCAAAATGAACTTCTTTTTGCTTGCCTTTGTCCACCGAAGTTGGTTTAGAAGGACCTGCCTCTGGTATAACAGGTTCAGGCTCTAGAGGTTTGGCAGCTGAAGTGTCTGTCGTCGCTTCTTCCTGATTCTCTCCATAGTCTTTGAGGTAGGCTTTTCCTGACCGGGATCCGGTTGCTAAAGCCTTTTCTTTCGATGCCGGGGATATTCCAACCATATGGCATGGTTTATATCTTGAGTTCTTTGTAGACTTAGCTTTAGCAGCTTTAGTCTCTTCCTCAATTTCTAATACTAGATCAGGGTGAACCCACATGATCTCCCCACACTTGGTAGTTAGGGGCACTAAGTCATGATTTTGACCCCTGGTAGGAGGAAGATTAACAATATTCATCATTGCCCGTGGAATAGGTACCACACCATCTGGGACTTCTTAAGGGAAAAGATTGCCAAATTGGAGTGAGATCATGTTTGCAGTGACCGTCTTCTCGTTATTACGCAGAGTGATGGCCTTGGCGTCGATCAACTCCTGGATTTTTCTTTTCAGTACATAGCATGCCTTTGTGGGGTGATGTATGTATCTGTGGAAAATGCAGTACTTAGGATTATTTGTACTGTCAACTTCATTTGGATGCTTTATCTCGGGTAGAGTAAGCTTGCCACTTTTGACTAGACAAACAAATATGCTCGGAATATCGTCGTCGTCAAAAGAATATTCTTCTTTAGGTCTGGAAGTCCCAGGATTCGTCTGCGTAGTTACCGAAGTATTTTGCCTGGACGTGTTGATTGCCAGGGCTTCCTTTCCTTTTGAACTACGAGTATGGTCATTATTGGAGGATGACCGCTTCCCACTTTCAGAGGTAGAGATCATGATTCCGTTGTCACGAGCCTTCCGACTATTATCTTCAGCAGCTACCGCCGATATGATAAATGAGGGCCAATCATGGAACTGATATGGTCCCATGAATACTGAGATCAGTGGGAGAAGGTTATTTCTGTAAATGTCCACCAAGGCTGAATCTGGAACCCCAGGAGGCATTTGTAAGGTAGCCTGACGAAAGCGTTCAATAAAAGTATGGACGTTTTCTTTTTCCTTCTCCTTTACTTCGATGAGTGATGACACAGACATGTCCATTTCTCCCTCATGGAATCGAGCGAAGAATAGAGTCTTGAAATCTTCAAAAGAAGTAATACAGTTGTCAGATAGACTATGGTACCATTGGTAAGCTACTCCAGACAAACAGTCCTTAACCACTCGAATGAGAAGGGCGTTATTTTCCTGCAACAATACCGTCATCATGCTAAAGTAGTTCATATACTGGCTTGGCGACGTCTTTCCCTCAAACAAAACTATAGCCTGTGGTTTGTATTTTGGTGGAAAACGGATCTCATCCCAGACAGCAAGATATGGCTGGTTAATTCCCAACTTCTTGAGCTAATCCTTATGCTTCAAGGCATCAAATTGGGCTTTTAATTCCCGAACTTCCTGTATCGGATCTTTAGTTGGGAAAGGGACAGCAGAGAGGTGAGAGATCGGTTGTATTGTAACTCCAACAGGAGGTAATACATTCTCTGGGTTAAGAGGTTGAGGAGCAGCTGATTCTTGATTTTGAACAGGCTCCTGGCTTGCATTGGATGATGGTATGTCTACCCCCACACATAGTTGAGTCGGAGGAATAGGTCTTTGAGCTATTGCAGCTGTATGTTGAGTCACCATCATTTGGCGCATACTCTCCATCATGGTATACAGCTCTTTAAGCGATGCTTCTAATACAGTAATGCGTTGTTCAGTACTTCCTGATATGGAAGCTTCTTCATGTTTGTCTCCAACAGCATAAACTCCTATTTCTCTGGAGGCCACAGAGGGATTAGTATAGATCTATGTAGAGATTGAGTCTATACTTTCAGCATCAAATTCAGAAAATTGGCGACCCCCAGTGTTAGAATCAGAAGAATATGAAGCCGATTGTCGTGACCTCGAGCAGGTGTTTTGAAAAACACCTTCTTCAAAATTCTCAAGGAGTCTGTCAAATCTCCTTTGGCTTGGAGTTCTAGAGGGATGACATCTTGAACTTGACCTTCTTCTATGAATATGCGAAGCAATGTTACTGACGCAAATGTTGGTTCTTCTTCTTGTATGGATAAATAGTAGTTCAACCGGTCAAAAATTGACCGTTTTGCTTTAGAACAGCAATAGTTAATTACAACCTTATGACTATTACAACAATGTTCCCTAGGGGTATAATAGACATATTAGGAGATCCCCTATCTTTCTATTTCTGGATCAAGAAATTATGCAAATCAGGGGGATTAACTGAAGAAGAAGAATGCCTATTCTGCCTTTTTACATCAGTAGGAACATGGAGATTAGGAACCAGAACCCTTTTCCTGCCATAGGAATACAACAGTTCACCCATGTGAGTAGTATATGATCTATCATCCGTCTGAGGAGCGTATTTTCCCGTGAAACGGGTCTTCTTTACGCGGACAGACTTATCCAGGCATAATTTGGAGTTTTGCACAGGTTCGCATAAAATAGGGAAAGTCCTCAAACGGTTTCCAGTGTCACGCGCAATCTGAAGAGTGGAAACTTTCTTCTCTTGTGGGCGTACAAGCCTAGAGGTTGGGAGATTCGCCACTTGTTTTTCCTTGATGTGATCAAAGGGTCCATCTACCTTATCATAGACAGAAGATGTATTTTTACGCGCTGGGCGCGTTTGAAATTTCCGAATTGGCACTGAGGCCTTGCCAGAAATTTTGTCTTCCACGTCACAGACGGGCGACAAAGGTTTACGCACAGGGCGCGTCTTAGACTTCTGGATTGGCACTGGGACATTGCCAGAAGTTTTGTCTGCCACGTCATAGACGGGAGACGAAGGTTTACGCGTAGGGCGTATCTTAGACTTCTGGATTGGCACTGGAGCATTGCCAGAAGTTTTGTCTGCCACGTCACAGACGGGAGACGAAGGTTTACGCGTAGGGCACATCTGAAACTTCTAGATTGGCACTGGGGCATTGCCAAAAGTCTTGTCTACCACGTCACAGATGGGAGACAAATTTTTACGCACATGGCGTGTAGGCTGTGTTGTCACAACCTTGTTGATCAGAGAATAAGAGCTTGCAGGAAGGGTAGAGGACGATTTAGGCATCCACGGTCACACCCCAGTCCCAAAATATGTAGGACTAGAAATACGTAATACGCCCATCCGTATGTATACGAACTCCAATATATGGAAATCATATACACACGTACGCTGTATATGAATATGCAATCCATCAGTGGTAATATATACTGTCACAAAAAGTCACACAGAATCTATATCTCATCCAAAGCACAAATAATCAGTAGGAATTAAGAAACGAGCAATATCTGGATATCTAAAATAAGTATCGAGTCTGATAGTCTGGTGGAAACAAATCCACTACAAAATGACTATACTCTGAAGTAGTAACGATATCTCTAAATAGTGGCCATAAATCACAGATACTCTGAGGGTAAGTCCTCCTCAGTCTGGTAAGTCGCATCAGGTCCCGGTCCGTACTCTTGCGGGTACTCCTGCTCGTCCATATCTAGAAAGGGACCAGGTCCTCAGAGGGACGTAACAAGATACATATAAATATGCCAATAAGTACTAAAATATAAACATCCACTGGGTCGCCTAACCGTCTAAGTGAATTTAGTTTGAGAACAACTTTCCAATAAGTGGACTATCTGGCCAGTAAATAGGATTGCATGATTCTCTCAGAGAATCAGGGGCCTAAAAGCATGTCTTCTTTTAAACGATAGAGGCCGCCAGTAAAAATATTGGGTCATTGTCACCCGTTTCTCCGACGGAGAATCCGAGCGTACAGAAGAAAAGTGCAAAGGAGCCCAAACGCTTTACTTATTGTTCTTCCTACCTCATGCTCTAAGCATGCCATATTCATGACAGGATAAACCTCTAATAACTGCCAGGTCTACTAGCATAAAAAGTTTCTATCATCAGCACGGCTCTTACGTACAGGTGGCCAACCCAATACGTAGTCCGGAATCTATATGAGACTCACAACTCGTGTAACAACTGTGTCATGCCAATGAACATAACCATGCTCCTTAATACTAGGGTGGTCTCATAAACAAGGTTCAATGCAAATACATAAATAAAATAGAATCAGGCATCATATGAAATGTAAATAATAGTACTGTGGCAAGGTATACTTGCCGAACAAGGTTTTCGTATAGTGCAAGCATCCACAACAGTATTAAGTTTGAAGAAGTGAGGTTTAGGGTTTTTGGGGTGTATTGCATGGATATATAGAGAGAATAAGAGACGGTGGGGAAACTTAGTGTTTAAGAAAACTAAAACTACCGTCGATGATGTTTTCTTTCTTTTCATTGGTTTTGGTTTCGGCTGGGGGTGTTTAGTAATATTAGTGTTAAGGAGTGGTGGAATGAGGAGCTCACACGTGTGGGAAAGCAAAGCAAAGTAAAATTGGATTTTGCTTTTGCTGCTGATATTTTCTTCTCCTAATGGTTTGGGTTTTACGCGCGGTGAAAGGAAGAGTTTACGCGGGGTAAACTGTTGTTGAGGAGTTTTACGCACGGAGAAATATACGCGAGGTGATGAGCTGCTGCTGTTATTTCTTACTTTACCCGCGGGGGTGTGGTTAACGGGTTGCGGGTTTGATCTAATAGAAAATTTTATTTTCTATTCTTTTCTTTTTCTTATTCCTTTTTTCTTATTATATCTATATATATACATATTTATACATAGAAAATTCTATAAAATTATATTGGTGCATACGGTTAAACTAGCAATTGTCCAAAGGGTCTTCTACATGGAATAAATTAGAAAAAATTTATAATGGCTTCATAAATCTCCTAGGTGCTTAAATAAAATCTGACAAAAATCTATTTTCTCTATCTAGTCCATAATTACCATAAATAAATAAATAATAAAAATACGATTTTCAGAATTAGGGATTTTATATTCTACCCAACTTATAAAACTTTTGTCCTCGAAATTAAAACTAGGCCACGGTAGAAGTTAAGGATGGTATAGATATAAATTAACAAAGTTAAATTTATACCTTGGTCAATGAATAGGTTCGAAAAACATTGGCGCATGTCATCCTCGCGCTCCCAAGTAAATTCTCCTGGCGAACCATGCTTCCATGCTACGCGGACCAAGGGAATATACTGATTTCTCAATACTTTTTCTCTATGATCAAGGATTCCCACTGGTTGTTCTTGATATGATAAGCTCGGCCCAATGGTGATCTCCGAATGATCGAGAATATGACTTCTGTCTGCCATATATCGCCTGAGTTGCGACACATAGAATACGTCATGTACTCCCTCAAGTGAAGGTGGTAGCGCAAGTCGATATGCTACTTCTTCCACTCTCTCTAGCACGTCATATGGTCCAATATATCTTGGACTCAACTTGCCGCACCCTCGAATCGGATGGTGCCTCTGGTAGGTGATATCCTTAAAAAGACATGATCTCCTTCTTTAAACTCCAAGGGATGACGATGAAGGTCTGCCCATTATTTCTGCCTGTCTTGCGCTGCTCGCAAGTGTCCTTGTATCTTCTTAACTGTCTCAACGGTGTTGACCACTAACTCTGGTCCCAGAATTTGACATTCTCCCACACACTCCAACATACAGGAGACCTACACTTCCTTCCATACAATGCTTCAAACGGAGCCATCTGGATGCTCGCCTGATAGCTATTGTTGTTAGAAAATTCCACAAGATGTAGGTGGTCCTCCCATGATCCTCCAAAGTCTAACATACAAGCCCTCAACATATCCTCTAATATTTGAATAGTACGTTCTGACTGCCCATCTGTTTGCGGGTGATAAGATGTACTGAATTTCAGACGAGTTCCAAGGCTTTCTTGCATGCTCCTCCAAAAATGTGATGGAAAGCACGAATCTCTGTCTGATACAATGCTGACTAGTACGTCGTACAATCTCACGATCTGTCTCATATATAAGTCAGCCAAGCTTCTGTAGTTTGGCCAACTCTAATAGGTAAGAAATTGGCTGACTTTGTGAGTCGGTCCACTATTACCCATACCGCATCTCTTCCACTGGGACTCCTGGAAAAATCCGTGATGAAGTCCATAGTGATGTGTTCCCACTTCCACTCTGGAATCGGGAGTGGTTGCAATAACCCTGCTGTTCTCTGGTGCTCCGCTTTTACTTGCTGACATATTAAATATTTAGCTACAAAGCGAGCTATCTCTCTTTTCATTCCATGCCACCAAAAGTGCTATCATAAATCATGATACATCTTGGTGCCTCTAGGATGAACAGAATATATCGAACTATGAGCTTCTGTCATCAGTTCTTGTCGAATTTCTCTATTGGGAACATATAGACGATTACCACATCGTAATGTCCCATTATCATGAATGCGCAGTCCTGTCTGCTCTCCGGCCTCTGTCCTTTCCTCTAATCTTCTGAATCTGGAGTCGGTAGGCAATGCTGCCTTGATTCTCTCTACTAGTGATGATTGTATTTACAAGTTGGCTAGTGTCCCGTCTGCTTCGGGTAATATTACTTAAATGCCAAGACCTTACAAGTCTTTCAATAATTTCTTCTGTGTTGTCAAAAAGTAAGCTACTGGTTTCCGGCTTAATGCATCTGCTACAACGTTAGCCTTGCCTGGGTGATAATGTAGCTCTATCTCAAAATCTTTCATCTACTCGTGCCATCAACGTTGCCTCATATTTAACTCCTTCTGTGTGAAGACATACTTGAGGCTTTTATGGTCGGTATATATTTCTACTTGTTTTCCATATAAGTAATATCTCCATAACTTTAGAGCAAATACAACGGCTGCAAGTTCCAAGTTATGAGTTAGATAATTCTTCCCATGTACTAATAATTGCCTAGATGCATATGCAATCACCTTGCCATGCTACATTAATACGCATCCCAAGCCTTTCCTTGATGCATCGTTGTAGATCACATAGCCTCCGGATCCTGATAGAATAGTTAGTACTGGTGCTGAAGTTAGTCGTTTCTTTAACTCCTCGAAAGTGTCTTGACACTCGTTGGTCCATATGAACTCTTGATCCTTGCAAGTTAACCGAGTCATAGGTGTTGCTATCCTTGAGAAGTTTTCTACGAACCGTCGGTAATATCCCGCAAGTCTATGGAAATTCCTCACCTCTGCTGCTGATTTAGGAACATGCCATGTCTCGACTGCCGAGATCTTTTCTGAATCGACAGAAATACCATCTCCTGTAACAACATGTCCAAGAAATAAAACTATGTCTAGGAAGAATTCACATGTACTGAAATTTATATATAATTTCTCTCTCCTTAAGGTCTCTAGAATAATTCGCAGGTGCTTCTCGTTCTCCTCGTGGTTCTTTTAATAGACAAGTATATCATCTATGAAGACGACCACGAACTGGTCCAAATACTGGTGGAAGACCCGATTCATTAAGTCTATAAAGATAGCTGGAGCATTTGTCAATCCAAATGGCATGACCAAAAACTCGTAGTGCCCATATCTTGTTCGGAATGCGGTCTTCGGGATGTTCTCCTTCCGTACTTTCACCTGGTGATATCCCGATCTCAAATCCATCTTTGAGAACATCTTGGCTCCACTAAGTTGATCAAATAGGTCATCAATGCATGACAATAGATATTTATTCTTCACTGTTACTGCATTCAAGGCTCTATAGGCAATGCACATACCACTGACCCATCCTTCTTTGGTACAAACAACACTGGTGCTCCCCAGGGTGATGCACTTGGTCGAATGAAACCTTTTCCTTCTAGTTCTTTCAACTGTGTCTTTAGTTTATCCATCTCCTTCTTCGCCATTCTATAAATATGTGATGCTATGGGTGCTGCTTCCGATGTTAATTCAATCAAAAACTCTACGTCTCTATCTGGGGGTAGTCCTGGTAATTCTTCTGGAAAGACGTCTAGGAATTCTGAAATAGTAGGATGATAGACAACATCATCCATTGTGAGCTGCATACCATCAAGGATTTCTGTGGATCCTCGTGTAAATTCAAGTTCAGACTGGCCGGGTACTTTAAAAAGAATGCTTCCTCCAAAGAAATCGAAGAAAGGGTGGTACTTGCTTAGCCAGTCCATCCCAAGCACAATATCAAAAGTTGGCATAGAAAGGACTAAGAGTCGGGCATTCATTTCTCTGTCACGTATCACTATAGGACACGATCTACAATTTCTACTAACAGGTACAACTCCTCCTTCGGTAAGAATTCTAATACAACTAGGTAAAGGTGTAGAGGTAATGTTGTGTTTGGCAATAAAACTAGATGATATGAATGAGTGGATGGCTCCCATATCAAACAATGTCACAACAGGAAAAGTAAAAGCAAGAGTAATACCTGCTATGACATCAATTTCCTGATTTATGTCATCCACTTCCATTACAAAAGCTTGTCTATTCCTCTGTGGTTGTCCCTCTCTAGCCCTCGTGAATTGATCCTCCTGTGCAGGTAGTGGTGGTCCTCGCTGAAATCCCCCTGCTATTGGAGGTCGAGGTGCTCCTGGTCTCATCATTTGCTGAGCTGGCTTGGGTGCTGGAAGTGCTAGCCTCTGTGCTAGTGGTGGAAGTGTCGATGCTTGTTGGATAGGACAGTCCTTCAATATATGTTGTCCGAAACCATATCTCATAAATTGTCTCAAACGGACCCGACAGTCCCTTGAGATGTGCCCGTGTCTCCCACAATAATTGCATAGTGGTTTTTCTGGGATCTGGTACGGTCCTGCTATATGCTGGTACTACTGTTGCTGAGCTAAAGGACGTCTAATAGGTCCTCCTTGTTGTATCCTTGCCGGTCCTGGTTGTGTTCTCAGCTGGCCTCCTTTTCTTTGGCTGATAGTTTCTTGCAATCTGGCTTCTGTCAGTAACTCGACATAAGAGATTCGGGACTGAGAGCTAGTATAATATTGGAGCTCCTGAGTCGATCCGCGATAAAATCTCTTGGCTTTAGCCAGGTCATCTGGTATCAGAGCAGCGCCATATTTACTGAGGCGACTAAACTCAACATCGTACTCATTAACTATTCTGTTTCCCTGTTTCAGGTAGAGAAACTGCTCGTACAATGCATCTCTGATAGTGTCTGGGAAGTACTTCCTTTCAAAGCACTCTAGGAACTGCTCCCAAGTCTGGTATATGCCCAACTGGCGTTCCATGGATTCCCACCAGTGATGCGTATTACCATCAAGAAGCGTCCTTACACCTGTCATCCATAGGTCTACAGGTAGTTGTGATGTCTCTAATAACTTCCGAGTGTGGGTGACCCAGTTTGTAGTTTCTTCTGGGCTCTTAATGCCTTTGTACGGCCTCGGACCCATTTATATAAAATCCTTTACTGAGCCAACTCTAGGTCGGGGTACTGGAGCTAGTGCTTGTGCTGGTACAGTAGTCTTTGCAGCCATCCTTTCAAGTGCTAGTAGGAACTCTTGTCTCTGTTCTGCTGCTTGCTGTCTCTGTTCCTGTAACATCATCTGAAAGAATTGGAACAGTTGAGCCTGGCCATCCTGCGGTGTCGATGATACTGGAAGGTTCCCATTATGTGGAACAGGAAAGTCAGATGGAACTGGATTGTGAATCTGTCCATCTGGTCCTGAAAGTCTAGGATTCGTTGAGGTCCCTCCTTGAGTCTAACCCTTGACTCCAGGAGTTATGTCACCATCGGTGACAGTACATCCCTTCTGCATATTGATCTCTCTGCAGGTGATGTACACAATGTTTAGAAGAAGTACAGGAATCAAACAGAGATATAAAATTTGTCGGCGTAAAACATGGTTTCAGAAATATTCGCGTAAAATAGAGAAGCGTAAGGTAAGGTTTTAGAGTTGTCTGCGTAACACAGAGTTTCAAGCTTTCTGGCGTAAAACATAATGTCAAGGTTGTGTGGCGTAAAGTAGGGTTCTAAAGCTGTCTAGGTAAAAGTCTGCGTAAAGTTTCCGTGCGTAAAGTCTGTGCGTAGAAGATCGACTGCGTGAAAATATGCTGCGTAAAAATATGCTACTTAAAATCTTGCATACGTTGCAGCGTAAGGTCGTACGAGGAACTCATGAGTTTGTCAGTCAAATCAGTGATCCTGACGTCTGACAAAAGTACTTGTACGATGATCGAGAGGACGGTTGTGATGATAATTTTACACAGAGACCCAGGTTGTCGTTTAGTGACATATTAAATACAAGTTTGTTTTTACGCTTCCAGAGGAAGAAAAGTTGGGGCATTCTGCATACGCTATCTACAGGAATGAGTTTTATGCTCAAGATAAGACAAAATTAGACGCTATGTCAAGAAGCTGTTTCCTGTACAGGGCTCGAGGTATATCTCTGCATTTAATGCAAGAGATTCGGTTCTAACTAGTCATGACTGGGAAAATTAAGATCGTGACAAATACGCTCATATCATCATCCTTATACTTTACGCCTAATCTGTTATTCTACGCTGGTTATCTATTTTTCAGGAATTATCAAGTTTTACGCAGGGACAGTTACCTACGTAACTTGTATAACGGGTTATACGCAGATTAGGAAGACTAAGGGAACGTGGGTAGCAATTGTTATAACTGTAGCGTAAAGTAAGCATAACTATAGCATAAAATAGGTAATCTTCTGCAGCTTAAGTAGGTAATTATAGCTTGGCTTTTTACGGCAATCAAGACAGTCATTTGGCTTTTTATGCCAACAAGGGTAAAGGGTTTTTTTTGGGGTAAACTAAATATAGGATGGTTGGAAGGAAGAATGAGGTTTCAGTCAAGTATGGATGAGATCCTTATAACTCTTTTCCTATACGCAGGCTTGTTTGGTATAGTTATGTAACCAAGACAATATATTCTAGACCTGCATGGGCCACCACCAAAAACAAGTCATGCCCTAGTCCCAAAATACGTAGGACTAAGAATACGTAACACGCCCAGCCATATGTATACGAACTCCAATATATGGAAATCATATACACACGTATGCTGTATATGAATATGCAATCCATCAGTGGTAATATATGCTGTCATAAAAAGTCACACAGAATCTATATCTCATCCAAAGCACAAATAATCAGTAGGAATTAAGAAACGAGCAATATCTGGATATCCAAAATAAGTATCAAGTTTGGTAGTCTGGTGGAAACAAATCCACTACAAAATGACTATACTCTGAAGTAGTAACGGTATCTCTAAATAGTGGCCATAAATCACAGATACTCTGAGAGTAAGTCCTCCTCAGTCTGGTAAGTCGCGTCAGGTCCCGGTCCGTACTCCTGCGGGTACTCCTGGTCGTCCATATCTGGAAAGGGACCAGGTCCTCAGAGGGACATAACAAGATACATATAAACATGCCAATAAGTACTAAAATATAAACATCCACTGGGTCGCCTAACCGTCTAAGTGAATGCAGTTTGAGAACAACTTTCCAACAAGTGGGCTATCTGGCCAGTAAATGGGATTGGCATGATTCTCTCGGAGAATCAGGGGCCTAAAAGCATGTCGTCTTTTGAACGGCAGAGGCCGCCAGTAAAAATATAGGCTCATCATTACCCGTTTCTTCGGCAGAGAATTTGGGCGTACATGAGAAAAGTGTAAAGGATCCCAAACGCTTTACTTATTGTTCTCTCCACACCATGATCTACGCATGCCATATTCATGACATGATAAACCTCTAATAACTGCCAGGTCCACTAGCATACAAAGTTTCTATCAGCAGTCAATCCTAACGCACGACTCTTACGTACAGGTGGCCAACCCAATACGTAGTCCAGAATCTATATGAGACTCACAACTCGTGTAACAACTATGTCATGGCCAATGAACCTAATTATGATCCTTAATACTGGGGTGGTCTCATAAACAAGGTCCAATGCAAATACATAAATAAAACAGAATCAAGCATCATATGGAATGTAAATAATACTATTGTGACAAGGTATACTTGCCGAGCAAGGTTTTCGTATAGTACAAGCGTCCACAATAGTATTAAGTTTGAAGAAGTGAGGTTTAGGGTTTTTTGGGTGTATTGCATGGATATATATAGAGAATAAGAGGCGGTGGGGAAACTTAGTGTTTAAGAAAACTAAAACTACTGCCGCTGCTGTTTTCTTTCTTTTCATTGGTTTTGGTTTTCGCTGGGGGTGTTTAGTAATATTAGTGTTAAGGAGTGGTGGAATAAGGAGCTCACACGTGTGGGAAAGCAAAGCAAAGTAAAATTGGGTTTTGCTTTTGCTGCTGATATTTTCTTCTCCTAATGGTTTGGGTTTTACGCGCGGTGAAGGAAGAGTTTACGCGGGGTGAACTGCTATTGAGGAGTTTTACGCACGAAGAAATATACGCGGGATGATGAGCTGCTGCTGTTATTTCTTACTTTATGCGTGGGGGTGTGGTTAACGGGTTGCGGGTTTGATCTAATAGGAAATTCTATTTTCTATTCTTTTCTTTTTCTTATTCCTTTTTCCTTATTAATAATATCTATATCTATATATATATACATATTTATACATGAAAAATTCTACAAAATTATATTGGTGCATATAGTTAAACTAGCAATTGTCCAAAGGGTCTTCTACATGGAATAAATTAGGAAAAATTTATAATGGCTTCATAAATCCCCTAGGTGCTTAAATAAAATCTGACAAAAATCTATTTTCTCTATCTAGTCCATAATTACCATAAATAAATAAATAAATAATTAAAATACAATTTTCAGAATTAGGGATTTTACATCCATACTTTATGCAGCTTCCTGTTATTCTGGACAGAGGGGGAATGGGAGCTATCCCCTGCACGAAGCATGTCTTCATAAGCAGATTGGTCGAACTGGACGACCAAAGTCTTCTTCGTCGATCTGATGGATACAATATCGTATTGAGCAATTGCTTTCTCGTCATATGAGAAAGTTGTTCCCAACAGAGTCGCCATCTTGTGTTTGATGATAAACAAAAATGAGGAAGAGGGTTTATACGAAACCTTTCTTTTTGCTTACAAACAAGAAAAAGAGTACAATTAATCCTATACGAGGATGTTAAATACAATAAAATAATTTTGGGGAAAATTGCTATAGAAGTCTGATCTGCGGTCGATCACTTCGTTCCTTGGACCATACGATGATGAAGAAGTGCTGTAGAAGAAGAAGAAGATGCTTCAAAGGTTGTAAATGGGATTGAATTCTCGTTGCCAAAGTTGTCAACCAATACTCTCTGTCTGTGCTCTCTCTCTCTCTATCTCTCATATCTCCTTGTGCTTCTTATCTGATTCCTTGATCCCTCTACCCTGTGACCAGGGGTCTCTATTTATAGAGATCAGCCAAATAACTGTCTAGTCGGCGTAAAAGCCAAACTGTAAAGAAAGTTGCATCTTTTATGCAGCGATTATAATAACTGCTACCCACGTTCAAATAACCTTCTGAATCTGCGTATGACATGTATCCCATTATAAGGTAACGTGTATAACTGCTTCTCGAAGATCACGGCATGCAAGCCACGTAGGTAACTGCCCCTGCGTAAAGATGGTTGGCGTAAAAGCCAAATAACTGTCTTGTTGGCGTAAAAGGCCCAACTGTGAAGAAGAAGACCTCTTTTATGCTGCAGTTATAATAACTGTTATCCACGTTCCCATTGTCTTCTGAATATGCGTATGACATGTATCCCTTTATGAGGTAACGCGTATAACTGCTTCTCGAAGATCATGGCATGCAAGCCACGTAGGTAACTGCACCTTGCATAAAGATGGTTGGTGTAAAAGCCAAATAACTGTCTTGTTGGCGTAAAAGCCAAACTCTGTTTAAAACTTGATGATTCATGAATAATAGATAACCCGCGTAAAATAGCCAATTATCCATCACGATTAAGGTCTTGAGCGTATTCTAGGCTAAATAGCCTTATCATGTACCTATGCAAATATGGCCGAGTTAGCGTATTTCGAGGAGATAGCATACGGCGTACTCCAATAGTTGAAAATAGCCTGGTTGGCGTAAAATGCAAGGATGGTAATATGAGCGTATTAGCCACAGTTTTAGCTTTTCCAGTCATTTAAAAATAGAATAAAATCTCGTACATTAAATACAGAGATCTGCCTCCATCTCGTGCATTAAATACAGAGATATGCCTCAAGCTCTGTATGAGAAACAGCTTTTGATGTGGCATCTGATTTCGTCTCATCTTGAGCGTAAAAACTCATTTCTGCCCATGTAGAATAGGCAGCATATTCTTTGAATGCGTAAAAATGACTTCTATCAAGAATATGTCACTAAATGATAGCTTGGGTCTCTGTGCAAAATCATCATCACAGCCGTCCTCTCAATCATCGTGCAATACTTTTTGTTAGGAGCCAGGTTCACTGTTTTATCTGACAAATTCATCCGAGGAATACGAAAAGTTCTTGTCATGCCCCAGTTCCAAAATATATGGAACCAGGCCACGTGGCATTGGCCAGCTGACACGTCTCTGAGGATATCCCAATTTAATGGATCCTGGCGAAGCGTGCTACGCTGTCCTAAATCTAACAAGTCTAATATCAACAACAAATAGTAACTAGTCTCATCCACAAACAAAAAGTAAAATACCGAAAGGAAAGACTGGAATATAAGGACATAGTCGACTGACATAGTACAACTGAAATATGTCTGGTGGGAACAAACCCACTACAAATGTTGGAGAGAAAGTGCTGATAGTCTAAAATAAAGTACTGAATAATAAGAGTGACTAGAACAACTGCTAACTAGGTAAGGAGCTCCATTCATAGGCGGGAGGCCTACCAATCTGATCAAGGGTACTCTGATGGAAGGACCTCTAGCTCCTCGTCAAGAGCAAACCTCGTCTCCACACCTGGCCGGTATACTGTGGGATAATAGGCCTCGTCCAGATCTGAAAGATAACCAGGTCCTCAGAGGGACGTAACAAGATACAATATGCATGCCAGATATAGTACTGAATAAAAGTAAAGAGTGTGTGCTAACCATCTAAGTGAATACAATGTAAGGACAACCTCGGAACGTATAGGTAGGTGTAGGCATAACGTCCAACGTCCTCTAGAGTGTGGTATCTGCAACGTCCATCATTCCGAAGAATGAGGTATCTATATATATATAACGTCCATACCCTAAGGGACCTGGTATCTGCAATGTATATACGTCCGTAACACTCCGAAGAGCGCGGTGTCTGAATATAGGGAGTCACCGGGTCTGTGGTTCCTCTGGATATCAGGGAGTCCGATGGGTGTATCCTATACGTTTATCAGTTATCCTTCCCGCCCAATATAGATACGCAAGTCGAATACACGACACGAGTGTACCGTATCTAGATGTCAAGTCTCAACTAACTATATTACTCTAGAATACATGCTAGTCCGTGATGCATGTCGTATGTACCGATAGCGAATCGGGTACGCGGACCCGCATCCCAATATGAATGTACCATGGTGATACGTGTATAGTGCCATGGTCTAGGAGGATATCAGAATATCCTCGCAGTAGTGGGTGAGTCAGCTAGCAGCTAGGTCAAGTACACTACTCATCGACGTATTGCCGACTGCACCCGAGTTAATCTCGGACGCACACAGTTCATGTATATTTGCAACATTTAACATTTAATTTTAAGCAGTAATCTAGCAAGGTATACTTGCCTGTCCCGGGTAGCTGCGAAATCCAAAGTCCTGCTCCTGATGCCTCGGCGGTACTGTCCAGCAATCCTATATATGATATAATAATGACACTATTAGTCGCTACAATAGTATGACCAAAACACACTGCTTGTATCTACCACTGACACAGGGTCTGGATTGTATATATATATAGCTATTACAATTATATATATATATATATATATATATATATATATATATATATATATATATATATATATATACACTAAAACATACTTAAATATATATTAAAATAATATGTAGGTTTAATAGTACAAAAATGGCACATATGTATTATTTAGTAATACATTAATAATTATGTTTATATATTCACATACAAATAATATATATATAAACACATAATACCATATATAAAATTTAACACATAGACACATATATTCACATATATTTATATAAGTAAGTACACAACATAAATACATATACATTTACATATATTCATTTAATATTCTAATATACTTAAATACACAATATAAGTACACATTTATATATACATATATACCTATTTAATATACACATATTTATACTAATTACATAGAGTATATTTATATAAATATATACATACATTAAACATTTTCCACTTATATATATTTATGTATACACAAAATATATATATAGGTATATATACATAATAGATATTTAAATAATATAAATATCTAATACCATATACAGTATATTCTATACTATATTATATTTATTAATCTATATAAGGTATACAAAATATGTAAATACAATATACATATACATTACTTAGTACATACAATATGTAGTATATATATATTTATTAGGACATGAAATACACTGTATTTAAACAGTATATAAAGTATAAATACCTAGAATACATATTTATACAGAAATATATACATAAGTATTTAATTAGTATACTAAAATATATATATACATTCATGCATTAATAGGTATTAATATACGTATACAAATACATATTTATTATTCCTATTATATATAATGCCAAAAACAATATGTATATATATAAATACAGTATTTATACAGGAGGTATATATATTTATATATATATACCTAACAATACAAAATATACTATTTAATTATACTGAAATACGTATAAAATACCTAAACTAATACGAAGGTATAAACATTTGCACAACGAAAAACATCTAAAAATAATGGTAATAATACATAAACTTATATACCTAAACGTCGCTCGGGTCGAGGGGAGTCCGGTGGCTGAACGTCGCCGGCGGGGATGGCCGGTCGGAGCTCCGGTGAAGATCGGGGTGTTCGGCAACAGCAGCAGCGGTTCAGGGACAACCGGCGCTGCGGGGGCGATTGTGGGTGGCTGTGGCGTCGACCGGCGGCGAGGTTTGGCGGGGAGGAAGATGGTTGGCCGGGGAGGAAGGTGGCTAAGTTGGGCGGTCGGCGGTGCAGTGGTGGCGGAGTACGGGGAGGTCGGGTGGCTTTGCTGTGTGTGCGGGAGGGGGCAGTCGGGTTGGGGACAGCTACTGGGGGAGTTGCTCCGGCGGCTAGGCGGCGGGTGGCGGTGGTGGCAGGTGGGGGAAAGGTCGGCGAAGGTGGTCGGGTCGATGTAGGGGTCGCCGGACACGATGGCTGTCCGGGGTAGGGCGGCGGGTGGCGGTTTGCATGGGTCAGGCTAGGGACTGAGGTTGAGGGAGTTTGGATTTATGAGTAGTTTCTAGGTTTGTGTGCCCTCTTTAATGAGGTACTAGGTTGCTTATGTAGGTGAGAGAGTGGGGGGGGACTGCCTTGGGATTAGGGCCGGGTGGACCTAGCTTTTGGGGAGTTGGGGATGTCCATCAAGATGAGGGGAGGGCTAGGAATGGGGCATTTCAAATGTAGGGCCATGATGTGCCCTACATAAAGTAAGGTAAGTACAAAGGAAAGGGGGGAAAATAAATGGATACGGTTAGGGCATGACCAATTCTTTCTTCATGATGTTTGGGCCAATAAGAGGGGAGCACCTCATTGCAATTTTGCAAATAGGCCCCTGAACAATTTGGTATTTGCACAATTTCTGAATCTGAGGATTTGATGTAAACAATCACCATGTTTGGTGTTCCCCATTGGGCTCGGATGGTGTATGGTATTTTGTATGAGGCTTGTGGGTGTGGATGTGGGTTTGGGTTGGAGTAGGGTCTAATTCAATTGAGGTTAGGTCACCATATTTATTAATTCGTAATTAATGCACCGGGTGTTTCTAATTTAATTTAACGAGAACCGGGGGTCTAAATTGGGTTGGACGAGGGTCATTAGTGTAGTAGGCTCAGTGTACAATAATATCAGGATCTGGGTTGGTCAAGACGAATCGAGGTGGGGTCTCAATTTCAATTGGAACGGACAACGAATGTAATTACGCAATTTAATTAATTTGCGTACGGACGTTTGTAACGACTTTTGTGCGACTAAAATTAGGCACGAAAATTCGTATCCGGGGTTTGTTCTAGGTTCAATATGATGGGTTAGCATATCTAGGCCAAGTATGTGGAAATTGTTTTAGGGTAACAGCTAGGGTAGTATCCTATAACAACAAATTATTTCACAGGTATTATAATATTATATAATAAATCTTAATTATCTCTAGTTAACCCTAATTATGCTAATTAAATTAATTAACCCTAATTTCTGGTCGAGGGGGTTTACAACATACCCTCCTTAGAGCATTTCATCCTCGAAATTAAAACAGACATATATCAAAACTATTGAATGAAATAAATACTATCACATACCTAAGCCTTCGAAGAGATGGGGAAAGTGTTACTGAATATCGTCCTCTCGTTCCCAGGTTGATTCACCTGGTGCGTGATGCCTCCATGCGACACGAACTAGAGGGATAGTCTGGCCTCGCAGTACCTTCTCGCTTCGGTCCAGGACCTCTACCGGCTCCTCCTGGTATGACAAGCTTGGACCAACGGTGATCTCCGAGTGGTCAAGCACATGACTCGGGTCCAGTATGTACCTCCTCAACTGAGATACATGGAAGACATCGTGAACTCCTTCTAGTATCTGCGGCAAGGCCAATCTGTAAGCAACTTCTCCGACGCGCACTAGCACATCGAAGGGTCCGATGTACCTCGGACTCAGCTTCCCTCTGCCTCCAAATCTGATGGTTCCTCTGGTAGGTGAAATCTTCAGGAACACATGTTCTCCAACTTGGAAATCTAGGGGTCGTCGATGCACATTAGCCCAATGCTTCTGCCTGTCCTGTGCTGCTCGTAGATGCCCCTGGATCTTCTTCACCTTCTCCACTGTATGGATGATCAACTCTGGCCCTAGAATCTGCCTCTCTCCTACATCGCTCCAGCATACTGGGGATCGACACTTCCTACCATACAATGCCTCATAGGGAGCCATCTGAATACTCGCCTGGTAGCTATTATTGTAGGAAAATTCGACCAAGTGCAAGTGGTCCTCCCATGAACCACTGAAGTCAAGCATGCATGCCCTCAACATGTCCTCCAGCGTCTAAATGGTGCGCTCGGATTGTCCATCTGTCTGTGGGTGGTACGAAGTACTGAACTTAAGGCGGGTACCAAGACTCTCTTGCATACTCCTCCAAAAGTACTATGTGAACCTCGTATCCCTGTCAGACACGATACTGACTGGCACTCCATGCAATCGTACAATCTCCCTCATGTACATGTCTGCCAAGCCTTCCGTAGATTGCCCAACCCTGAAGGGTAAAAAGTGGGCGGACTTGGTGAGTCTATCTACGATTATCCATACCGTATTGCGACTACTAGGACTCCTCGGGAAACCCGTGACGAAGTCCATGGTTATGTGCTCCCATTTCCACTCCGGTATCGGGAGCGGTTGAAGTAATCCGGCAGACCTCTGATGCTCAGCCTTGACTTGCTGACACACCAGGCACTTAGCCACGAAGCGGGCTATCTCTTTCTTCATCCCGTGCCACCAGTAGTACTGCCTCTGGTCTCGGTACATCTTCGTGCCTCCGGGATGTATAGAATAGGTCGAACTGTGTGCCTCCGTCATCAGCTCCTGGCGTAGCTCTGCATTCAGAACATAGAGATGATCTCCACATCTCAAAGTCCCGTCCTCGTGTATACTCAGTCCCGTCTGTATTCCAGCCTCTGTCCTCTGTCGAAGCCTCTGAAATCTGGCGTCTGTCAGCAAAGCAGCCTTGATTCTCTCCACCAATGTCGATTGTACCTGGAAACTCGACATTTGGCCGTCTACTCCGGGCATGACGACTTTGATACCCAACTGTTCTAGATCTCTCAACAGATGTTGTTGGGTAGTCAAGAAAAATGCTATGGGCTTCCTGCTTAAAGCATCGGCTACCACATTAGCTTTTCCTGGATGGTACTGCAGCTCAATCTCGAAGTCTGCCATCACTTCGAGCCAACGTCTCTGCCTCTGGTTCAGGTCCTTCTGTGTGTAGACGTACTTCAGGCTCTTGTGATCGGTGAATATCTCCACGCGCTCTCCGTACAGGTAGTGCCTCCAAAGCTTTAAAGCAAAGATCACTACGGCAAGCTCCAAGTCATGGGTAGGATAGTTCTTCTCATGGTTCCTCAACTGCCTAGAGGCATAGGCCACAACCTACCCATGCTGCATCAGAACGCATCCAAATCCTTTCTCGGATGCATCGCTATAGATCATGAATCCTCCGGGTCCAGAAGGTATGGTCAAGATGGGTGTTGTAGTCAGACGCTTCTTCAGCTCATCGAATGCCGTCTGACACTCCTCTGTCCAGGTGAACTCCTGATCCTTGTGGGTCAAGCGGGTCATCGGCTCTGCGATCCTTGCGAAGTTCTCTATGAACCTCCGGTAATACCCGGCAAGTCCTAGGAAATTCCTCACCTCCGAGACGTTGGTAGGGGTCGACCACGTCTCTACCGATGAAATCTTCGCGGGATCTACTGAAATGCCATCTCTTGAGATAACGTGTCCAAGAAATACGACACGATCTAGAAGAAACTCGCACTTGCTCAGCTTGGCATAAAGCCTCTCTTGTCTCAGCGTCTCTAATACTAGCCTCAAGTGCTCTCCGTGCTCCTCGTGGCTCTTCGAATACACCAATATGTCGTCGATAAAGACTACCACGAACTGGTCCAGATACTCATGGAAGACTCGGTTTATCAGGTTCATAAACACAGCAGGCGCATTTGTCAATCCGAAAGGCATCACTAGGAACTCGTAGTGACCATAACGAGTCCTAAATGCTGTCTTTGGAATGTCCTCCCTTTGTACCTTCACCTGATGGTAGCCCGATCTCAAGTCGATCTTCGTAAACACCACTGCTCCTGTCAGCTGGTCGAACAGATCGTCGATTCGCGGTAGAGGGTACTTGTTCTTGATAGTCAGAGCATTAAGGGCTCTGTAATCAATACATATCCAGAATGTCCCGTCCTTCTTGGGTACAAACAGCACTGGTGCTCCCCAGGGTGATACCCTAGGATGAACGAATCCCTTGATCTGCAACTCCTCTAGCTGTAGCTTCAGCTCGTCAAGCTCCTTCTTCGCCAACCGGTACACATTTGATGATACCGGTGCTACTCCAGGTACTAGCTCAATGGTGAACTCCACCTCTCTATCAGGCGGTAGGCCTGGCAACTCCTCGGGAAAAACATCCTCGAACTCTGCAACAATTTCTGGGGGTATCGTCTCCATCGCCATGTAAGCTCCAGCTGCGTGTCCTACTCCTCGCTCGATGGTGCCTCGAATGAATTCGAACTCCGGGTGCCCTGGCAGTTTAAAAGTAACGCTACCCTTCCGGCAATCTAGCATGACATTGTACTGGCTTAACCAGTCCATGCCCAGAACTACGTCGAAAGCTGGCATTGGGAGTACCAACAATCGCGCTCTCATCTCCCTACCACAAACTACTACCGAGCACGTTCTAATGGTGCTGGTAACCGGTACGATGCCTCCTCCGGTAAGTATTCTCCAACTCTTAGGTAAAGGGGAAGTTGCTACTCTATGCATTGCTACGAAGCTACTAGATATAAATGACAGTATAGCTCCAGAATCAAACAGTGCAGTTGCAGGTAACGATGCAACTAGAATTGTACCTGTTATAGCCTCTCCCTCTGGTTCCTCCTCGATAGATGCTAAAGCAAAGGCTTGCCCGCGCCTCTGCCCTCCTGCCTGCTGTCGGGCCTGGTTGAAATGTGCCTCCTGTGGGACCAAGGGTGGTCCTCTCTGCTGTCCTCCGGTAGCTGGTGGACGCTGGCCTCCTGTTGGGGGTAGTATCCTCAGTGGTGCTGCTGGTGGTCTCTGTCCAGTCTGGGGTGCTCCATCTCTACGCTGGGGGCAGTCTCTAGCAAGGTGCTGGCTGGCTCCATAAACCATGCAGAGCCCGAGCTTCTTTCGACAGTCTTTGTCACGACCCGCACCCGGTTTAGGGGCACGAGTGCGTGGGTACGTCCAGCCTACGCCGCAGCATCGGCGGTAGAACGCTGTCTAGGTCATGTAACTATCTAATCAAACTCACGTGAATACCAACTCCATAAGGAGACGTGGATATCATAAAATAATGTTAGAAATACTCAATCACATAAACTAAAGCACGATGAGATATCAAGGCAAGCAAGAAATACAAGACAAGTCTAACAACAAAATAATTATACCTGCAATCATTAACTTCCAATCCTCAAGTGTGTCAGAAAACCAGTCTACTAAGGTCACAGTCTGGAAAAATATTTTCCAGTCAGGAAGGAGCAAAATACATCTCTAAATAATAGTTCTATATTAATGACATAAACTATGTAGCAGTTCTAGAAGGAAATATACCAGATGCATGTATAGGTACGAGAAATGTACAATGAAAGAAATACTGGAAATACTGTAAGTAAATGCAGGAAAAAAAACAATATGTCAATGAGCAAGAAACCTATGACTAAGTGTGTGAGTACTAGCTTTAACATGTGATCGGCTTGGGAACTTGATCAGGCTGGTTACATGTGATTAGCTATGATTCATGGAAGGTCAGGCTAACCGTTGGTTAGCTATGATACATGTAGAGGTCAGGCTAATCATACGTAACAGCTATGAAGCATGGAGATGGTCAGGCCGCACCCGACGTGAGATGTGGGGTGAGCTATGATGCATGGAAAGTTGGGTATGATCACATATCTACACTAAAATACTCCCCAAACCCCCGACTGGTATAGTAGATCAAATCATGGTATGCTATGGCACGGGATTCCCTAGGGAGGTAGCAAATCTCCCCGGAAATCAGTGTCTGTACATGCACAAGATATCAATGAAACAAGAATTGTACAAGCTACACCATGAATAAGGAATAACATCTTATGACGAGATCCGTCTACACCAATCCGTGTAACCAACGTGTCAAGAGCATAGATATCTACACTAGATACAGTGAACATAGGAGATATCATAAATTAGAAACTAATCAGAGAATGTACTCGCCTTGGGTCCTTAGCTGTCAATACCAATGTCCTGTCCCAGAGTATCGTCTGGAGAATCCGACAGTCCTATAAACATATAATAATATCACTTGTCTCAGATGCTACACTAACACACAATAGAAATACACTGGCCTCAGGGCTATGCCGGGCATGGCTCTAGTCAACTAGGGTCATCTAGTAGGGATACGTATATAATACACATTTACACTCAGGGTATATACCAATAAAAACGTATATAATATATATATATAAGTGTCTCTTAGTAATTGTACAAAATACGTATTTGTGTATATACACTAATAGATATATATAAATATATATTTTTATACCAAAATACATATTTGTATATATATCAATCAAATATTTATATATGTATATTAACAATCAAAGAATGTACATAATGCCACACTTCTCAAGGTGATCCCAAATGAAGTAGCAGTTAGCTCCAATGAGTCCGGAGCAGTCCAAATAGCTAGAAACTATATAAAGAAGTTCAAGATCGGAGTTCGGCACGAAAATCGAGATAAGGATACCGAGTCCTCAATGCATAGAGAAACACACGGGGGTTAACAAGTTAGCTAAAAGAGAAAAGGGTCGTTTGTTCGTAATTAAGGTAACACCTTAATTTAATAAAAATCATTTCAAATTTATTTTGAACAATAATTACAAATAAAAGTTTATTTATAAAATTTTAGAATTTATGTAAAAGCCATCATATATTTTTACATCTATAGTAAAAATTGGTTACCAGCCCAATTAAACAATTTTGAACTTATTTAGATTATTGAAACTATTCCTTAATTAATAATATAAGCCAGAATTTATTATTTTTACATAGTCAGAACCCTTATATTTATTATATAAAAATAAACTAATTACATAAAATTACTAAACTAATTATATATAAACTAATTGATTAATTAACTACTGATTAAGAAATAATTAATCAAACTAAACTATATTAAATTAACTAATTAAATTAACTAAACTAAACTATATAAATTAACTACTGATTAAGAATTAATTACTGATTAATGATAATTATCTAATCTAATTATAAATTAACTAATAAACAGTAATCCACTCAGTCCCTGAATTCGAAAGAAAGGGAAAGAGGAAAAAAGGGAAGAGCTCACCTGGGTTTTTCTCCGGCGTCGGCGCGGTGGGGTCTCGCCGGGGTCGGGCCGGCAAGGCGTCGGCGCGGTCTGCTCGGTCTGCTGGTGTTCTCATCCCGAGGTGGCGGTCGGCGGAGCTCGTATTCGAGGAGATCCGAGACGGCGGCGGTGGAACTCGAGAGCGACGGCGGAGCTCGACGACGTGGAGGGGATCCGCGGATCTGCTCGACGCACGCCGGTGCTCGGTTCGAGGAGGCGGCGGATCTGCTCGACGGATCTGAGGAGGGGATCCCAGTCGCCGGCGGCGGTCGACAGATCTAGGTTAGGGTTTAACATAGGGTTAGGGTTTTGCTTTTGCTGTGTCGGGGTGGATCGTGTCCGAGGCTGGACACGATGGGTTTGCTGTACTGTGGACATGTCCGGGTGTTGGACACAGGGTTTGAATGTACTGTGGTGTGGTGGTTGTGTCCAGACGGTGTCGGACACAAAAATCTGGTTGTAATGTTGTAACCGGACACAGGAAATAAATGGATACGGTGGAACACCCGGGGTCGGACCCGAGGCCAACACGACTGACACGGTAATGCTGGACACACGGACACGAGCACACAAAATGGTGGTGGTTGTTGGCTTGTGGGAATTTATGAGGGCTAGCTAGGGTTTCTTGGAAATGGTGATAAGAGACTTAAATAGGGAGAGAGGGTGTAGGATAAAGGGTGAGGATTGGCCCAAATAATGAATGGCCCAGATTAGATATGAATGAGTTCTTCATGTGGGAATGAGGGGGTGTTGGCTAGTTAATGGGAAATGTCAAACTTGTAAAATTTTAAAAAGAAAAGATTATAATTTCAAAAAATATTTTAGGAAAGCTAATTGATTCCCAATTAGCTACTAATTAATCCATATTGCAAAATCTTAGAAAGTATGAAATTTATTTATTTACTATCCCAATAAATATAAAATTTATTATATTTTACCAACTAGTCCTTCAAATAAATTTTTATTCAAAACAATAATTTTATGATTCAAGCCAATAAATATTCGAAGCTAGAGTATTTTATATATATCATTATTTATTTATTTATTTTATAATAAATCGACATTTAGGAAAAATGATTTTTATAAAAGATTTTAAATCACCTTCTAAAATCAAACATTGTTCGAAAATCTAATACTAAAAATTCAAGGAGAAAAATATCTTATAAACTTGATATTTAAAAAATAATTTAAAAATCTAAATATTTTGGGAATTTGGAAATCGGAGGTTACAAGTCTACCCACCTTAGAAAAATTTCGTCCTCGAAATTTAAGATTCTCAATAATTGTCTTTACTCATCATATTATTTCTATCAAAAATTAAATTTTAAACCAAATAATCATGAAGTAATTCCATATTGTTATTTCACAACCTTTCAAAATTCTATAACATCATATTCCTGAAAATCTTCAAGTTTAAAAATCAATCCCCTTTTTGTCATAATCTCCTCCAAAAATTTTAAGTTCGTATCTAAATACTCCAAGATTTTAATATCCAATCCTCCAATTGAAATCCAATCAATGCATATTTATAAAAATCGTATCCCAAAATTTAAATTTTAACCACTAATCCATCAATCATCTTACTCCTCTAACTCAAATTCAATTGATGCTTATTCAAATCTAAATTCTCCTCCCAAAAATTGAATTCGACACCATTCCATTAACGATTTTATTTTTCGATTTTCTTTTTCCTCAAATACTCAACGATGCGATACTTTCAGAATCTTCAATGCAACATTCATAATATAAAATTTCAAAGTTCTATCTTGTAATCAAATAGATAAAATGATAATCTTCCAAATTTTCTCAATTTTAATAATCAATCATATCAAGACCTTAATAAATCCTTAATTTTGCCCCTGTGAATTTCTTACTTCTATATTTAAGTTAATGTTTATCCTCGAATTTCAATCATACCTCAATTTTCACAAAATTAATGATCCATCAACTCTGTTATAACAACCCCTAAATTCTTTATTTAAATTAATGCTTATCCACAATTTAATCCTCTTGTCTCTTTTGTCGGTCATAACCTTGTCATAGATCTTTGCTATGGTCAAAACCCTCATGATCATGGTTTAAGAAAATTCTACCTACAGCCATGCAATCTAAGAAAAATATATAGGTCATGTATCTTTTGTCATGGTATTCAGTCTCTGTTAAGGTGTACTACTAGTTATATCCTAACAAGAAAATCATGAATACGAACTACAGTATTAGGAAAATCAATCAATCGAAAGACGGAAGAAGGAATCATCAGGAGGGAAAGAAAGAACCTGCTAACATATTTCTTGCGGTATCTGTTATCTCTAACAAACACTTAACTCTAGCACATTCACTAACTAATTTCCTATTCCTGTACACTGGTACCCATCTCAACTAATCATTAATCCACAAGATCCATGAATATATCTGTATTGCACACACCTGTCTATTAATGCCAAAATCTGATGCCAAGAATCTCTAATATAACCATGATTCAATAATGCATCCAAGTTGATACCTCTATCTCTTTAGTACCATACCCTCTGTCTACTTCAGTACACCCACTGCTAGTTCTTGTTCCTACTATAATTGTCCATACTATTTGTTCTTATCACTCAAGTGCACACCAAGTGTAACACACCATACTAAGTGTTAAACCCTTTCTAATACAACTCTAGGTGGACACCCAAGTCAGTCTGCGGTGCCACCTCAATCATGCTCAAGTTATCAGATCCTTACACATGTATATCATCTACTCATATATTAATATTCATATATCTCATCTACCATAAAATTAATCCTCAAAATAATCGTCAAGGTTTAACTTCTCGATCAACTTAAAATAAATTGTATATACTTCCTCAAAATCAGATACTCAACATCGAAAATAAAATTTAATCACTTCTAAAATATTTGTAGCCTTAACCATGTTTATTGAATTCATATTTGAAGTCCTCAAAAATTTTTAATGACATAATCTCAACTCCTCAATTATTCTTAAAATAAAATTTTATTTCCACCTTTTAATTTATAACTCCATAAATGTACATATCAGTGCTCACGGTCTCTGATACTCAAGGTGCACTCAATGCAACTAGTGTCTATAACTGTGTACTAAAATTGTACTGCCTGAATTACTTGCACCATTATCTCCAATGATCAAAGTTATCATCACCTGTAAATTTCTTTCATGATTTTCAATTTATGTCAACTGGTATATCATCCGATTATCATCACGCAGAGTGCTTACTGTTTTGAGCGTCGTTCTCGACTAATCCTCGATATAGAACCATTAGCACTCTTGGTATTATATCACTAGCTTCATTAATGGATCATCTCATCAAGCTCATTAGAACTCATGTTTACCTGTACCTTCTATAACACTCATGTTTCTTTACTCTCATGGGCATGTATATGGTTCCTCATCTCAATTATTGTATATGTATTTCCTTTTAACCTTTTATAGCCTGTTAAACTAGTCCGTGATACGCTTCACCATTTTTATTACTAATTCCGATATGTCTCTTCTCATGACATCTCATGATTACTCCTCATGCATATATATTTCTTTACCTTTAGCACGCCCGATATCAATCATCAAATTGAACATCATGCTCCATTAATTCTTAACACAATTCCTTGATACCTAATTGTTTACATAGATCACTCAATTACATAATCATGATTATCCAGGACGGGTAATTGGCTCTGATACTAACTCTGAGAACTATCACTGATACTCTATACTCTCCTTCTACTTATAGTACCAATATTAACTATAATAACACCTATCATAGAACTATTGCTACAAGGTACAATGCTATGGGTATCTCTAGATTAATGCCTACTGCTCACATGTCCAACTAAGAATTACTCACAAGTCACACTCAGTCAAACTAATACAAGACACAACCAAAATTGTAAGTCACTAATTATCACACTAACAAGGATCCTTAAAGAAATAAGGCTCAAAAGAACTGGGTTAAGGACTGAAGGTATCTTTACTGCTAGTAAAGAAAAGAAGCGATGGAACAAAGTCCTGGAATAACAGAAATAGATAAGTCTTGAGATGATACTTTAAGAACCAATTTAAGATACAACCTGATAATCATACACGTCTGTCTGAAATTATGGCACTCGGGATCCTCGCCACGCCAGTAAGCATAGATGCGATAAACGATAGGTTTCCGTAACTAAGGTATGCAACTCCATAATCACGTCATCTATAATCTTCGCCACGCCAACCGGTATGGCTGCGAGAGACTCTAAGTTTCATAACTATAGTATGTACATCCAAGTCAGGTTCCTACGTTCTCGTCACCACAGCTAATATGGCTGCGATAAACTCTAGGGTCCATAACCAAAGTAGACGTTTTACCTTTCTCACTATCCTCATCAACATATGTCATCAGATGATACCATAAATTTTAGCCCGTAAAATTCATCTCGATATGAAATCAACTCAACAACGATACTAAGAATTAAATTTAACAACTGGTCAACAAGAATCAAACTCAACAATGATACCAAGATTTTAATTTAATAATTGATCAATAAGGATCAAGTTCAATAACAACAAGCGAGAGCAGACGGAAACAAGGGGAAAGGATTTAAATTGGAATTTATAATGAGATTCTCAAGGGTCGTCCCAGGAATCTCTCAAATAATTTGTGATTGAGTATCCTCTCTCATCCTAGTATCCTATGTCCTATATTCTATAGCAGGGACGCAGTAGTACAACTATGACGTCGCACTACTACAACATCGCACAACTAGTGAAGTCTGACCTGCATGGGCCACCACTAAAAATGTGTCACGACCCGCACCCGGTTTAGGGGCACGAGTGCGTGGGTACGTCCAGCCTACGCCGCAGCATCGGCGGTAGAACGCTGTCTAGGTCATGTAACTATCTAATCAAACTCACGTGAATACCCACCTCCATAAGGAGACGTGGATATCATAAAATAATGTTAGAAATACTCAATCACATAAACTAAAGTACGATGAGATATCAAGGCAAGCAAGAAATACAAGACAAGTCTAACAACAAAATGATCATACCTGCAATCATTAACTTCCAATCCTCAAGTGTGCCAGAAAACCAGTCTACTAAGGTCACAGTCTGGAAAAATATTTTCCAGTCAGGAAGGAGCAAAGTACATCTCTAAATAGCAGTTCTATATTAATGACATAAACTATGTAGCAGTTCTAGATAAAAATATACCAAATGCATGTATAGGTACGAGAAATGTACAATGAAAGAAATACTAGAAATACTGTAAGTAAATGCAGGAAAAGAAACAATATGTCAATGAGCAAGAAACCTATGACTAAGTGTGTGAGTACTAGCTTTAACATGTGATCGGCTTGGGAACTTGATCAGGCTGGTTACATGTGATTAGCTATGATTCATGGAAGGTCAGGCTAACCGTTGGTTAGCTATGATGCATGTAGAGGTCAGGCTAATCATACGTAACAGCTATAAAGCATGGAGATGGTCAGGCCGCACCCGACGTGAGATGTGGGGTGAGCTATGATGCATGGAAAGTTGGGTATGATCACATATCTACACTAAAATACTCCCTAAACCCCCGACTGGTATAGTAGATCAAATCATGGTATGCTATGGCACGGGATTCCCTAGGGAGGTAGCAAATCTCTCCGGAAATTAGTGTCTGTACATGCACAAGATATCAATGAAACAAGACTTGTACAAGCTACACCATGAATAAGGAATAACATCTCATGACGAGATCCGTCTACACCAATCCGTGTAACCAACGTGTCAAGAGCATGGATATCTACACTAGATACAGTGAACATAGGAGATATCATAAATTAGAAACTAATCAGAGAATGTACTCGCCTTGGGTCCTTAGCTGTCAATACCAATGTCCTGTCCCAGAGTATCGTCTGGAGAATCCGACAGTCCTATAAACATATAATAATATCACTTGTATCAGATGCTACAATAACACACAATAGAAATACACTGACCTCAGGGCTATGCCAGGCATGGCTCTAGTCAACTAGGGTCATCTAGTAGGGATACGTATATAATACACATTTACACTCAGGGTATATACCAATAAAAACGTATATAATATATATATATAAGTGTCTTTTAGTAATTGTACAAAATACGTATTTGTGTATATACACTAATAGATATATATATAAATATATATTTTTATACCAAAATACATATTTGTATATATATCAATCAAATATTTATATATGTATATTAACAATCAAAGAATGTACATAATGCCACACTTCTCAAGGTGATCCCAAATGAAGTAGCAGTTAGCTCCAATGAGTCCGGAGCAGTCCAAATAGCTAGAAACTATATAAAGAAGTTCAAGATCGGAGTTCGGCACAAAAATCGAAATAAGGATACCGAGTCCTCAATGCATAGAGAAACACACGGGGGTTAACAAGTTAGCTAAAAGAGAAAAGGGTCGTTTGTTCGTAATTAAGGTAACACCTTAATTTAATGAAAATCATTTCGAATTTATTTTGAACAATAATTACAAATAAAAGTTTATTTATAAAATTTTAGAATTTATGTAAAAGCCATCATATATTTTTACATCTATAGTAAAAATTGGTTATCAGCCCAATTAAACAATTTTGAACTTATTTAGATTATTGAAACTATTTCTTAATTAATAATATAAGCCAGAATTTATTATTTTTACATAGTCAGAACCCTTATATTTATTATATAAAAATAAACTAATTACATAAAATTACTAAACTAATTATATATAAACTAATTGATTAATTAACTACTGATTAAGAAATAATTAATCAAACTAAACTATATTAAATTAACTAATTAAATTAACTAAACTAAACTATATAAATTAACTACTGATTAAGAATTAATTACTGATTAATGATAATTATCTAATCTAATTATAAATTAACTAATAAACAGTAATCCACTCAGTCCCTGAATTCGAAAGAAAGGGAAAGAGGAAAAGAGGGAAGAGCTCACCTGGGTTTTTCTCCGGCGTCGGCGCGGTGGGGTCTCGCCGGGGTCGGGCCGGCAAGGCGTCGGCGCGGTCTACTCGGTCTGCTGGTGTTCTCGTCCCGAGGTGGCGGTCGGCGGAGCTCGTATTCGAGGAGATCCGAGACGGCGGCGGTGGAACTCGAGAGCGGCGACGGAGCTCGACGACGTGGAGGGGATCCGCGGATCTGCTCGACGCACGTCGGTGCTCGGTTCGAGGAGGCGGCGGATCTGCTCGACGGATCTGAGGAGGGGATCCCAGTCGCCGACGGCGGTCGACGGATCTAGGTTAGGGTTTAACATAGGGTTAGGGTTTTGCTTTTGCTGTGTCGGGGTGGATCATGTCCGAGGCTGGACACGATAGGTTTGCTGTACTTTGGACGTGTCCGGGTGTTGGACACAGGGTTTGAATATACTGTGGTGTGGTGGTTGTGTCCAGATGGTGTCGGACACAAAAATTTGGTTGTAATGTTGTAACCGGACACAGGAAATGAATGGATACGGTGGGACACCCGGGGTCGGACCCGAGGCCAACACGACTGACACGGTAATGCTGGACACACGGACACGAGCACACAAAATGGTGGTGGTTGTTGGCTTGTGGGAATTTGTGAGGGCTAGCTAGGGTTTCTTGGAAATGGTGATGAGAGACTTAAATAGGGAGAGAGGGTGTGGGATAAAGGGTGAGGATTGGCCCAAATAATGAATGGCCCAGATTAGATATGAATGAGTTCTTCATGTGGGAATGAGGGGGTGTTGGCTAGTTAATGGAAAATATCAAACTTGTAAAATTTTAAAAAGAAAAGATTATAATTTTAGAAAATATTTTAGGAAAGCTAATTGATTCCCAATTAGCTACTAATTAATCCATTTTGCAAAATCTTAGAAAGTATGAAATTTATTTATTTACTATCCCAATAAATATAAAATTTATTATATTTTACCAACTAGTCCTTCAAATAAATTTTTATTCAAAACAATAATTTTATGATTCAAGCCAATAAATATTCGAAGCTAGAGTATTATATATATATATCATTATTTATTTATTTATTTTATAATAAATCGATATTTAGGAAAAATGATTTTTATAAAAGATTTTAAATCACCTTCTAAAATCAAACATTGTTCGAAAATCTAATACTAAAAATTCAAGGAGAAAAATATCTTATAAACTTGATATTTAAAAAATAATTTAAAAATCTAAATATTTCGCGAATTTGGAAATCGGAGGTTACAGTCTTTGATGACGTGTCCCCTCTTACCACAGAAGTGACAGGTCGGAAGCTCCTTCTGCTGGTACGGCGCTGTCCTCAGCTGAGCCTGCGCTCCTGGACGGCGGATCGGTCCTCCTGCTCCTTGCTGGGTTCTGGCTGGTATGCTCGTGCTGGAACGTCTCGCTCCTCCGCCTATAGCCTCCTGGATCCTCGCCTCTGATAGGACCTCTTCATAAGAGATCCTCGCCTGGGTAGTGGTGTACCTCTGTAGCTCGTGAGAGAGGCCATGGTAGAATCTCCTGGCTTTCTCCAGGTCGTTGGGGATCAGGGCTGTACCAAATCGGCTGAGTCTGCTGAACTCTCCGTCGTAGGCGTCCATGGTCAGGTTTCCTTGCTCCAGGTGCAGGAACTGAGAGTATAGGGCGTTCCTCACCGTAGCGGGGAAATACTTCGCGTTGAAGTGTTCCAGAAATTCCTTCCAAGTCTGCTGTCTGTCGATGCTGCGCTCCATAGAGTCCCACCAGTGATGGGCGTTGCCTGTGAGTTGGGCCCTCACCGCGGTCATCCAGAGATCGGGGTGTAACTGCGAACCCTCTAACAGCATCTCAGTGTTGGAGACCCAGTCTGAGATCTCCTCTGCCGTCTCCTTGCCCGAGAAGGTTCTCGGGCCCATCTGTCTGAAGCCTCATACAGTTCCTGCTTGCTGGACAGGTGCAGGTGCTGGTGCTGCTGCTTGGGCAGGTGCCCTCTCTAGTACTGCCATCAGACCCTGTCTCAGAGTCTCCGTCTGCTGCCACTGGGCCTGCATCATCATCTGGAAGAACTGCATCATCTGGGGCTGTCCCTCCACTAGTGGCATCTGAGGTGGAAACGGTGGAGGTGGTGGAAGAGGTACCTCCGGCTGTCTCCTTGGTGTCTCCTCGGGTGCCGGCCTCTCGTACTGCGGCATCGGTGTCGCCCTCGAGGTCTGCCCCTCAAAGTACTGCCTCGGGATCATTTGCGATGTCTGGCCCTCTGGCTGCTGCATCCCTTCGTCAGGAGGGACCTGATGCCAGTGCATCATTGGGGCCTGAGGGATCACCTGTGCCTCTGGCTGAGGCTGCTCTCTGGGTGGTCCCTGAGTCGGTTCCTCCCTCGGTGCTGCAGGTGGCACTATGGCACCAAGTATCTCACGTCTACTGCGAAGGTTCATCTCGCTGTAAGAGATAGAACTTCATTAGAGAGATAGTACGGAATAAATCAAACAGGATGCAGATATATTAAAATTCGGAAGAGGTTCAAAGGCGTAATCAAGTGGTTGAGACCTAATAATTTCTATCCTATTGCAGGCTCGCTGGGCACGTTGCCATACCACAAGTGATAAATATTTGATGTTAAGGACCTGCATGGGCCACCACTAAAACCATGTCATGCCCCAGTCCTAAAATATATGGAACCAGGCCACGTGGCATTGGCCAGCTGACACGTCTCCGAGGATATCCCAATTTAATGGATCCTGGCGAAGCGTGCTACGCTGTCCTAAATATAACAAGTCTAATATCAACAACAAATAGTAATTAATCTCATCCACAAACAATAAGTAAAATACCAAAAGGAAAGACTGGAATATAAGGACATAGTCGACTGACATAGTACAACTGAAATATGTCTGGTAGGAACAAACCCACTACAAATGTTGGAGAGAAAGTGCTGATAGTCTGAAATAAAGTACTGAATAATAAGAGTGACTGGAACAACTGCTAACTAGGTAAGGAGCTCCAGTCATAGGCGGGAGGCCTACCAATCTGATCAGGGGTACTCTGATGGAAGGACCTCTAGCTCCTCGTCAAGAGCAAACCTCGTCTCCACACCTGGCCCGTATACTGTGGGATAATATGCCTCGTCCAGATCTGGAAGATAACCAGGTCCTCAGAGGGACGTAACAAGATACAATATGCATGCCAGATATAGTACTGAATAAAAGTAAAGAGGGTGTGCTAACCATCTAAGTGAATGCAATGTAAGGACAACCTCGGAACGTATAGGTAGGTGTAGGCATAACGTCCAACGTCCTCTAGAGTGTGGTATCTGCAACGTAATGAGGTATCTGTATATATATAACGTCCATACCCTAAGGGATGTGGTATCTGCAATGTATATACGTCCGTAATACTCCGAAGAGCGCGGTGTCTGAATATAGGGAGTCACTGGGTCTGTGGTTCCTCTGGATACCACGGAGTCCGATGGGTGTATCCTATACGTTTATCAGTTGTCATTTCTGCCCAATGTAGATACGCAAGTCGAATACACGATACGAGTGTACCGTATCTAGATGTCAAGTCTCAACTGACTATATTACTCTAGAATATATGCTAGTCCGTGATGCATGTCGTACGTACCGATAGCGAATCGGGTACGCGGACCCGCATCCCAATATGAATGTACCATGGTGATACGTGTATAGTGCCATGGTCTAGGAGGATATCAGAATATCCTCGCATTAGTGGGTGAGTCAGCTAGCAGCTAGGTCAAGTACACTACTCATCGACGCATTGCCGACTGCACCCGAGTTAATCTCGGACGCACACAGTTCATGTATATTTGCAACATTTAACATTTAATTTTAAGCAGTAATCCAGCAAGGTATACTTGCCTGTCCCGGGTAGCTGCGAAATTCAAAGTCCTGCTCCTAATGCCTCGGCGACACTGTCCAGCAATCCTATATATGATATAATAATGACACTATTAGTCGCTACAATAGCATGACCAAAACACACTGCTTGTATCTACCACTGACACAGGGTCTGGATTGTATATATATATATAGTTATTACAATTCTATATATATATATATATACACTAAAACATACTTAAATATATATTAAAATAATATGTAGGTTTAATGGTACAAAAATGGCACCTATGTATTATTTAGTAATACATTAATAATTATGTTTATATATTCACATACAAATAATATATATATAAACACATAATACCATATATAAAATTTAACACATAGACACATATATTCACATATATTTATATAAGTAAGTACACAACATAAATACATATACATTTACATATATTTATTTAATATTCTAATATACTTAAATACACAATATAAGTACACATTTATATATACATATATACCTATTTAATATACACATATTTATACTAATTACATAGAGTATATTATATAAATATATACATACATTAAACATTTTCCACTTATATATATTTATGTATACACAAAATATATATATAGGTATATATACATAATAGATATTTAAATAATATAAATATCTAATACCATATACAGTATATTCTATACTACATTATATTTATTAATCTATATAAGGTATACAAAATATGTAAATACAATATACATATACATTACTTAGTACATACAATATGTAGTATATATATATTTATTAGCACATGAAATCCACTATATTTAAACAGTATATAAAGTATAAATACCTAGAATACATATTTATACAGAAATATATACATAAGTATTTAATTAGTATACTAAAATATATATATACATTCATGCATTAATAGGTATTAATATACGTATACAAATACATATTTATTATTTCTATTATATATAATGCCAAAAACAATATGTATATATATAAATACAGTATTTATACAGGAGGTATATATATTTATATATATATACCTAACAATACAAAATATACTATTTAATTATACTGAAATACGTATAAAATACCTAAACTAATACGAAGGTATAAACATTTGCACAACGAAAAACATCTAAAAATAATGGTAATAATACATAAACTTATATACCTAAACGTCGCTCGGGTCGAGGGAAGTCCGGTGGCTGAACGTCGCAGGCGGGGGTGGCCGGTCGGAGCTCCGGTGAAGATCGGGATGTTCGGCAACAGCAGCAGCGGTTCAGGGACAACCGGCGCTGCGGGGGCGTTTGTGGGTGGCTGTGGCGTCGACCGGCGGCGAGGTTTGGCGGGGAGGAAGGTGGTTGGCCGGGGAGGAAGGTGGCTAAGTTGGGCGATCGGCGGTGCAGTGGTGGCGGAGTATGGGAAGGTCGGGTGGCTTTGCTGTACGTGCGAGAGGGGGCAGTCGGGTTGGGGACAGCTGCTGGGGGGAGTTGCTCCGGCGGCTAGGCGGCGGGTGGCGGTGGTGGCAGGTGGGGAAAAGGTCGGCGAAGGTGGTCGGGTCGGTGTGGGGGTCGCCGGACACGGTGGCTGTCCGGGGTAGGGCGGCGGGTGGCGGTTTGCATGGGTCGGGCTAGGGACTGAGGTTGAGGGAGTTTGGGTTTATGAATAGTTTCTAGGTTTGTGTGCCCTCTTTAATGAGGTACTAGGTTGCTTATATAGGTGAGAGAGTGGGGGGCTGCCTTGGGATTAGGGCCGGCTGGACCTAGCTTTTGGGGAGTTGGGGTTGTCCATCAAGATGAAGGGAGGGCTAGGAATGGGGCATTTCAAATGTAGGGCCATGATGTGCCCTACATAAAGTAAGGTAAGTACAAAGGAAAGGGGGAAAAATAAATGGATACGATTAGGGCATGACCAATTCTTTCTTCATGATGTTTGGGCCAATGAGAGAGGAGCACCTCATTGCAATTTTGCAAATAGGCCCCTGAACAATTTGGTATTTGCACAATTTCTGAATTTGAGGATTTGATGTAAACAATCACCATGTTTTGTGTTCTCCATTGGGCTAGGATGGTGTATGGTGTTTTGTATGATGCTTGTGGGTCACTATATTTATTAATTCGTAATTAATGCACCGGGTGTTTCTAATTTAATTTAACGAGAACCGGGGGTCTAAATTGGGTTGGACGAGGGTCATTAGTGTAGTAGGCTCAGTGTACAATAATATCAGGATCTGGGTTGGTCAAGACGGATCGAGGTGGGGTCTCAATTTCAATTGGAACGGACAACGAATGTAATTACGCAATTTAATTAATTTGTGTACTGACGTTTGTAACGACTTTTGTGTGACTAAAATTAGGCACGAAAATCTGTATCCGGGGTTTGTTCTAGGTTCAATATGATGGGTTAGCATGTCTAGGCCAAGTATGTGGAAATTATTTTAGGGTAACAGCTAGGGTAGTATCCTATAACAACAAATCATTTCACAGGTATTATAATATTATATAATAAATCTTAATTATCTCTAGTTAACCCTAATTATGCTAATTAAATTAATTAACCCTAATTTTTGGTCGAGGGGGTTTATAGTTCCTCGTACAACTTTATGCTGCATTAAAAAAAACGTATTTTAAACTTCACGCAGGGAGGTATAACAATCTTTCTACGCCACACAAACTTGAAGCTTTGTTTTACGCATATAGCTCTGAAGTCATATTTTATGCCACACAGCCTTGAAGCTCTGTTTTACGCGTATAGCTCTGAAGTCATATTTTATGCCACATAGCCTTGAAGCTCTGTTTTACGCGGACTTCATGTATGTTGAAAGTTTTGACTGTATAATACGCGTACAATTCCCCAGCGTATTTCATGCTTCTACAATGCTATTTGTTGAAAATGCTCGATATAATTTTGGGCGAGTTCCCTTTTCCCTTGGGTAATATCCATCAGGGAGGACATCATCATGTCGCTTCCTCCGTCATAGAATCTTTTAAGAAAAAGACTCTTGAGGTCGTCAAATGACAAGATACAGTTATCTTGTAGGTTACAAAACCAGTCGAATGTTACCCCAAAAAATGCTCCCACAAAGAGCTTGGTGAGGAGTGCCTCACTGCAAGGTAGGTGCCCTGTTGCAGTCTCAAAATAACACATGTATTGACAGGGCAAAGTCTTTCCGTCTAATGGGTTCAAGTTAAGAGGCATGTACTTGAGCGGGTATGACATATCTCTCCACTCGTGGGGGTATGGTTGTCGTATATCAAGCTCGCACAGTGAGTCCCGACTGCCCATAAAATCTAGGCGAGCCTGGAGTTCCCAGAGTTCCCACATTGCTTCTCTGGCTTCGTCTCTTACGGAAGGGGCAAATGAGCCATACAGGGGGTGATTACCACCTATGGGCAGAGCGATTGAGTTAGAATCTGCATTGTGTCCAGGTCCAAGCTTGCTTGTCCAGAAGTACTTGCTAGTTGAAAAGCCATGTTTGCTTTAATTTCCAACATTGTCTGGGTCATGGCTTGCATTGATGAACTCACCGTCTGTATCATGGTCTCGAGAGCCTCAAGGCATTGTCGATTGCTGGGGCCTTCATAATCATCCCCTGCCATGTATACAGTCCTCATATGGGGAGAGATGGATAGGGCAGTGGATGCCGCACTTTCCATCTCAGATTCTTTCGGGAGTAGTCATCTGGTAGCATCGCCTCCTTCTCGGATTCAGAGAAAATACTACCGCCAGCATAGGAGGGTACGTAATCTTGATGAGAGTGCCACCCCCAGGGATATCGGAGTATGTTCCTTGGGAATCACCGCCTTCTCGGAATACTGAGTTGTTGTATAGGTCAGGAGGATTACTATCCCCAGCTTGTGTAGCTCCCAGGGGTCTTGAGGAAGAGCTAGCCCCAGCGGCTGATAGATTTTTCTTTGAGCGGGTATAATGGAAAATACCTGCCATAAGTCCCGCTGCTGGTCCTTCTGGTAGTTGCCTTCTCAACGCGCTGGTTGAGAGTGACGAACAGGAGGTGCTGGACTTCCTTCCTCCCATGGTAGAAGGGTCCTTCTGAGGAAAGTAACATGAGGCGAATGGTAGCTCCTCCTCCTCAGGTATTTGCACCTGATCTTTGGGTTATTGCTGGATAGTTGCCTTCAGATGTAGTCATTGGAATGCCGACTGCCTGTATATAGCTATTGCTACTTTGTTGCAATAACAATTGATAATAATTTTGGCGTAGTGATGTCCTGGGGAGGATACTTCACATGTCGTAGTTATCTCACTCGTCTTGCTTTTGTGATTGATCATGTTGTGCAAGTCAGGCCAGGGCTGATTCACCTTGGCATCCTTTTTGTAAGCATGGGTAGACCGAGCGCATAGATGTGTGGGAGTTGCCTTTGCTCCCTGATCTAGGGTTCGTATAAGAACTTTCCCTATATTGTCAATGGAAGACTTTTGAGACAGACCCTGTCCATTTGCCGCTATGGGCTGGATTCACGGGGTGATCTTATATAGCTTTACATCAGGGGCCCGCATAATGGCTATCTGTGCCCGCTGACGGTCAGCCAAATGGACAGTAGCTTGAGCTTGACGAGCTCGCACTGCCCTAGACTTCTTCGACTTAGCACGTGCTGGTGCATAGTACGAAGAGTCCAAGTTTTAATTTTCACCATTCTCAACATGGCGCATAGGATCAGCGCTGTGTGAGAATCAGTCAAAAATAGAGATTCGGCTGCTGTCAGAGCCACCTACAGCCATCTGCCTGCAGATGTCAGCCGATGCAGCATAGTTAGTCTTATGCAGCCTCCTCCTTGGCCGCATAGAACTTGCATCAGCACCCAAATGTCTGGTATCGTAATATTTTTCTCTGCCAGATTTTGGGTGTTGAGCATTTTCTGCGTCAGGCGGTAATGCCGCATGGATATGGACAGCCTGGGTGGACGCATGGCGAGCGTCTTCAGTAACAAAGAGAGAAATATAGAGCGCTTGCTCCGCAGTTAGGTGAGGCGCAACGGCCTTTGCTACCCACGTCCTGCGGGTCTTCTTGGGCTTTACTAGCCTTGACAAAGGACTAGTGCTTCCCTCCGAGAGCATCTCCTTGAAAGCCTGATGGTCGAAGCAGACCACCAGCATCCTTTGAGTTAACCAGCGCTTGGTTGCATCAGATTGCGTCACAACTTTCTCATCAGAGGATAAAGATGTCCCCAGCAGAGTGCCATCTTGTTCGCTATTAAATGAGTTCTTGCAAACTTGTATTTAAAGAACGAAAAAGAGTACAAAGAATCCTAAAAAGAATTATCTAAGTACAATACTTTGGTCTGGGGTGTGACGATAGAGGTTGAGAAGTGCAACGACTCTTTTGCTACGTTGACGATCCGATGCAGGGTGAAGAAGCTCTCGTATATTCTTTCTTTGCTCATCTATATATGCTCTATCTTTGTATCGCCCACCCCTCTGTCCGTTCCTATGTTTGGGCATGCCACCCGGGTATATATAGTCATCCTTGGGTGCACATATTGTCACTACTACATTCCAAAATAGGAATAATTTTATCATTTTATATATTATAAATATTACGTGTATTTATTTTAAATAATTGCATAATATGTGTATATAGATATATATATTATATATAGTGTTCTTGAAATTGCATGAGTTAGTAGACTAGACCTAGAAGCCCACTAGATGAAGCCCTGACCGAATTATAGGATCATGGATTTTAATTAGCATTTTTTGGATTTAATTATGGAGGTTATAATTAATTATCGTGATTTTATTTAATTGTTGTGCCTTACCGTTGCTTCGATATTTAGAGCGCTACCCTAGCTTTTGCCTTCCAACAAATTCCACACCCTAGTCCTAGACCTGCCTGTCTCCCATTATGACCCTTGTGTAACTTATAAATATGCTCTCTTGTGCTTCATTTTAGTCGCACAATATTCGTCGCAGACATTATTTTAAAATTCCAAATAAATTCAACTTTGTATCTTTGTGCGTTCCAATCAAAATTGGAGATACAATCTTGACCCATTTTGTGCAACCTAAATTATGATAATGTTCTATTCTGAGTCTTCTACGTCCATGATACTTGTGTCCTACCTAATTTTAGCTCCATGTACTTTTAATTAATTTGAGAACACCTATTGCATTAATTTTAAATTAAATTAACCAAAAACCCAACTTTGTACAATTTTCTAATTGTTGGGCACTTTTATGCAAAAGTGTATTAAGGTGTCCATCCCATTGGACACAATACATGAAGAAACCCATTTCTTCTTCATGTGAATTTTTCTATAATTTTTGGAGTGCGTAACACTCAACATCAACCTCCTCAAACCATAGCCCTCCAATAATTTGAATCAAATGCAATCCTAGCCATCCATTTTGAATCTATGAAATCATAGCCTTGGAATTCTACATGACAAGCCAAGCCCTTTTTCCATGGAGTATGTGGACCAAGCCCAACTTTCTTGGTCAACCCAACCCTCATTCCATATATATATATATATATATATATATATATATATATATATATATATATATATATATAACTTTGTTTCTTTTTTCTTCAACCCTAAACTACTCAGCCGACCTTCCCCTTCATGTCTCATGTGCATCTTTCCCCTTCAACCCGTCGCCGGAGCAGCACCCCGCCGACCGGAGCAACCCCTCCTCGATCCGACCCCCGCCTATCCTTCATCTCGCCTAAACCGAGCCAACTCCTCCCTGCTGCACCCGACTGCCAAAACCATCCCGCCATCAACTGATCCCAGCCACTGCCTGAGGCCGGAGCCAGTCCCGCCGAACCATCCTGTCAACCCCCTCTTCCCTGTTATGCCCTCGTCGGAGCCCCGCTGTTCTCGACTGGACGACAACAGGACTGCCAGCCCAGTCCCGGTCATCACCACAGCCGCTGAACAACCGCTGCTCACTGCCATAAACCCGTCCACCATCACCTGTCCCGACTATACCCCGGAACGTCGATGCCTCGACCACAACGGCCACCTGACCCGACGTTCTCCTCCTCCTCGTCCTGAACTCCCCACTCGACCTCCTTTTCTCTCCTCCCTCATTGACTCTCCTCCTCGACAGCCCAGACCGCGACCCGCTTCATCCCAAGTAGCCCTCCATCAACCCCGTTCTCCTCTTCCCTTGCCGGACCGCCTCGCCTGAGCTCTCCTCCAGCCATCCCCGGTTCTCATCATCACACCATCATCTTCATCATAATTATAATCATCATCATCATAACCATCATCATAACCATCATCATCACCATCATCATCGTCGTCGTCGTCATCGTCGTCATCATCATCATCGTCGTCGTCATCACCATCGTCATCGTCAACCCCGTACGTGCCCGCCAAGGTTCGTACATGTCCCCTCCTCCTTCGTGATTTTATTTACGTATGTGTGAAATGTTAGGATTTAACGTATTCATTAGATGTTGATTTCTTGAGACCCTGCAATAAACCCAACTCATATACGCATACGTACGCGCATGCGTATATTATTCAATAAGGTATATATATACATATTTAGTATATGTACATTATTTTAAATGATACAGATATATATTTGGTATGTTTATATTATTCAATTTGGTATATCTATATATGTATATTTAGTATGTGTATATACTGTGTAGCAATTAAATACTATACTAGTATATATATTTATATATGTACTGAGAGACCCTAGTATTAATTACGGATATTTCGTATTTACATTGGCCATGTAACCCTATAAATTGTTAGAAGACTGCCTTATGTACACTGACGTACTGACGAGACCCGTATTATTTTGACTGTCTAATCATGCACAATAATTACAGACGTGACACCCGTGAAGGTAGACGCATATTTGATCCTGCTAGTTGACCAGTATCATACCTAGCGTAGCCCTTGAGTTCAGAGTATTTATGATTGTGTGTATGTTAGTGTGATGTCTGATGCAATATTGTATTATTTAATGATGTCTATAGGACTGTTGGATTATTTAGACAAGACCTCGGAAACAGGACATTGGTATTGCCAGCTAAGGACCCCAGGCGAGTACATTCTCTGATAGTTTCTTGTTTATGATATCCTCTATATTTATTGTATTTAGTGTAGATATTCATGCTTCTTGACACTGTGGTTACACAGATTGGTATATCCGGATCTCATCATGAGTTGTTATTCCTTGTTCATGGTGTATCTTGTGCAAGTCTTGTTTTATTATTTATCTTGTACATGTACAGACACTAATTCTCAGGAAGAGTCGCTATCTTCTTGGGGAATCCCGTGCCATAGCATACCATGGTTGGATCTACTATACCAGTCGATGGTGCGGAGTATTGTAGTGTAGATATGTGATTATACCCTTTATGTACAAGTCTTGTTCTCATGTTAGTGTTGGTCATACACCGCACGTATGACTAACCAGGCCATTATTCGTGTACAAGTTCCCAAGCCGATCATATGTTAAAGCTAGTACTCACACACTTAGTCATTAGTATTCTTATTCATTGTCATACTGTTCATTTCTGTATTTATTTCTAGTATTTTCTTTATTGTGTATCTCTTGTACATGTATATGCATCTTGTATATTTATATCTATTTACTGCTACATAGTTTATATCATTGATCTAGAACTGCTATTAGAGATGTACTTCGTTCCATCCTGACTGAAAATATTTTTTCAGACTGCGACTTAGAGTACTTGTTTTCGGAATACTTGGAGACTCGGATGTTATTGATTACAGGTTAGATTATTTTATTGTTTGTACTTGTGTTGTATTTCATTTATTTCTTTGATATCTTATTGTGTCTTATTTCTGTGATTGAGTATTCTATATTATATTGTGATATCTGTGTCTCCTTATGGAGTTGGATACTCGTGTGAGATTGATTAGATAGTATTGTGACCTAAACAGCGTTCTACCGCCAATGCTGTGGCTTAAGCTGGACATATCCACGTACTCGTGTCCCAAATTCCAGATGCGGATCGTGACATATATGTTGGGCCGCATAGATGCTAGAGGGTGCCACATTTGCCTTCTTAATATGGTACAGTTGTAACCATGAGTAGGCCAAGCTACCACGCGGGTGCTTGTTGAGATTTTCTGTTGTTGAAGATCTGGGTGGTTCTCGTCCTTTCTGTGTGTGACTTGGTCAGGTTGATACGTGGTCCACATTGGTTGGAGAGATCACTTCTGTTGTAACATCAAGATTTGGTATTCATAGAGTCTGAAATACATGTGGCCAGGGACTGATGGGACACATCGAGTCTGGGACGCATAGGGCCAGAGAGGCATGGAACGCATGGAGTCTGGGACGCATTGGGCCAGAGATGCATGAAACACATGGATTCTAGGATGCCTGGGGCCATAGACGCATGGAGTCTGGGATGCATGGGCTCCTTGTTGTGTTGTACACGTGGCGCTGCACACCCATCAAGAGTGAAGTTCTGTGCTGACGTGAGACTTCTGTCGTTTAATGTGTTTACGTCTTTTGAGGCATTCAGAATTTTTTTTGTGAGGATCTTGTGTCAGAGACAATCATGTTGCTAGGATGACATGTCAGGTCTATCTGCGGCCAAAGCTACTTCGATTGATTGAGACGCATGGATGTCGTCTTATTGGACCGCAGGATGATTTTGTGGTCAAATCTCTTCTTAGCTTTACTTTGGGGCGCATGATTGTTGGATGCATGGATGCATATTTTCCATGCTTCTATAATTAGGTCAGATTATGCTCGTGTTCACTATAATCTGAAACTTCTCTCCATCTTTATCACTCTCTTTTTTGTCTACGCTTCATAACATCCTTCTTCTCTCTTCTTTTTTTACTTTTCCTTAAATCAAATTCACACGACACATTTCTGTCTTATGCAAGAGCATTTGTGGCCAATACTGACAATGTATGTCTAACTATGTAATTCTTATATCCACTCGATTGATGCTTCACTTTCGTAACTCTTTTATGCCTAATAGCATTTCCTAAACTAACTTGGTATGATTAGATTGTATTTCATCAAACAAAATAAAAATAAATTAAATAAGGCACTATTTCATCATCAAAATGACAAAAAAGAAATTTTAGAGGTACTAAATGGAAGATTTATTAAATAAAACATTTGCTGCATACAATCTAGGATTAGGGTTCGTTTTGAAAATCAAACAAAAATATTTCTCATAGAAGAATCAAACAAAGAAAAAAAGAAGAAGAAGAAAATGTTTGATAATGAAGTTAACTTAGAAGATAATATGGTTTTGAGAATCCAGCAAAATCTTTCAACTTTGAAGGAGATTGTCAAATATTTTTCTCTTATATAAAGTAAAAAATTCCTCAAATCCTTAAAACAAGATTTTGGATACAAATCATGCTAAATCGATGTAAATTGACTAATTAAGTATGAATTTTACGGGGTTTTGTTTAAATCATAATTGACTTATGTTGAAATTTGTAGTAGTTTATTAAAGTCATAATTGATTTAAACGGACTTTTAAAATCCTTTAAATTTTGTTTGACTACCACCCATTATACTTAATTTACTTTAACTTACCATAGTTAAAATTTATATTAATATTTATAATTTAGTTTAACTTGTAGCAAGTAGTAGAACAGCCAAAAGATTATTACGATATGATTTGTCAACCAACTACAACTCGTAGGCAATGTCCAGTGTCATAGTTAAAATTAAAATTCAGGGTTCTTAATATTAAAAAATAATATAATAAACACATTTATAACACTACAAAAATACAGAGTTTTAGCGACGAAATATTTTGTTGCTAAAATACCTATTTCGGTTGTTATTTCAATATAGCGACGTAGTAGCAACAAAATTATGGCGTCAGTAATTTAAGTGTCACTGCCAAATTTTTGTCGCTAATTTATCGCAATATCGACAGAATTAGCGACGAAATTAGCGACAAAAATTCAGCGATGAATTAGTGACATATTATTTACGTCACTTTATTTGGTGACGGCTTAACAACGATTTGGCGAAGAAAACTGTGAGTCCATTTTTACCAAAATTTTTAGGTCATCACCGACTGAATTTTCGTTGCTAAGTCTTTCCCATACATATCAGACAAGACAAAGTACCATGAGTATACCCCGATAACATCCCATATGCTAAAAAATTATTGATGGTCCACATGAGTGACACTCTCATCTGAAAGTTTTGCTCCTTCGATATATCATATGTCTGAACGCCGAGCTACCATAATTGTTTTAACTCATCCACCAATGGCTACAAGTAGATATCGATGTTCTTCTTTGGATTTTTTAGACCGGGTATGATAAGTGTCAAGAACATGTAAGGAGTCTTCATGCACATCCACGGTGGTACATTGTAAGTAGTCAAAATCACCGGTCAACAAGAGTACTGAGATTCCAACTGTCCGAAAGGAGTAAATCCATCAAAAAATAAACCCAACCAGACATTCCAGAACTCCGCATCAAATTCAGGCTGATAGCGATCAAAATGCTTTCATGCCTCTCCATCGGAAGGATGAGATAATTCTCCATCATCCATCTTTCGTTCCTTGCTATGCCATGTCATGTGTTCTGCTATATTTACGGATATATACATCCTCTGCAGCCTCTTTGTGATCGACAAAAACTGCATGTAATTGTAGGGATGCAACCTTGTTTTGACATTTGACTTTTTTTATCCTGAATTGGATTGTACATGTCCGCGTGACAGAAAATGCATCTATCTTTATCATTGTTCTCCTTGTAGTACAATATGCAACCGTTTCAAAAACAATCTATCTTTTCATAGCATAATTCGAGTTTTCGTATCATCACCTTTAATTTGTAGAATTTTTCAGGCAACTACTTTGATCCTTTTGGCAACAACTCTCTGACAAACTGAATTATCCTGTCGTAGCATTCCTGCGGCAAGTTATAATTAGACTTGAGGTTCAATATCCGTATCACTACTAAGAGAAAAAAATGAGAATCATAACCCGGGTATAACGGAGTATCGACATTCTTTAACATATCATAGAATTCCTTTGCATCAGGATTCGGATCCTTTGGATCAAAACTTGGACCGGCCGTATCAAATTCCAACTCACGCACCATATTTCTCGGTCGATATTCAAAGTTATCTCCGAGAGTGGACTCTTCTACCTCCATATTGAAGGAGAAATGATATTGAGGTTTCAAAGGTTCTCCTTGAGCCATCCACTCCTTGTAGTTCGATACAAAATCCTTCTTGTAGAGATGCTCCCTCCCGGGATCCACCTCTTTGAATGGTATATTATGACATTTAATACAAGGACACTTGAGGAGACTCACATCCATGAAATAAGGTTGACTACTGATGTATTTAAGAAATTCCTCAACGTCCACCCTGAAATCATCTGTCAAACCAATCCTACTCTCATATCGTCGATTGTACATCGACATCGGTCAACTAAGTATCGATCATTGCTATCTTTCACATGAATGCTTATCCACGTACCCTATATATTCGAACAATTGGATTATATACAAGTGTGAAAAGAAAAAAAAGAAAAAAAATAAAGGTTCTATTAAATTCTTTAAATAAACAAGGAAATTCTAAATAATCTAAATACATATTCTATTCAAATACATACTACATATTTAAATTTTATATAACAAGATGGTAAAAATTTATATTTATCAAATCCTACTGACCTATTTTCTTTTCCGAATTAGCATGTAATGGCAAGGGTCTAAAAGCATATAGTATGGTTGTAAAACATATGAAAGAGGAAAACTTATCCATCAATATATAAATCAATCGATAAGAGTGAATACATACTATTAAGTTAAATTTACTAATAGTTATTTGTTCCATTACACATTGAGTTAAAATTATATGAACATAACATAGTTTGCAGTATCGGCGATACAAATCCGATAATACCAAAATTTGATATCGTACCAATACAAGGCTAATAGGAATTTTTTTTTGAGAAACCGAAACGATTAAAGTTGGGTTGAATATAGAGAACAAGGAAGTAATATGCTAGTGTTCTAAGGTAATTTTATAAATGTATCATGCATTTATAGCTTGGTATGCGGAATAAACACATTTGCATTGTTTATGAAATTAAAACGCAATAATAACTTAATTAACGGGCAACTTACCATATAATTTCTTGATCCTTCTTTTAACACAAAATCTATTGGTCCATAAGAAAATATTTAACATTAAATGTGAGCAATTTTTTATGTTATCCCCCTTTCAGTACGTCTTCCACTGTATTCTCATATGATGGAAGACAATGATTCTCAAGAATGTCTATGTTCTCGTGTTCGTGTCCAATATCTTGTGTCTACGTATCCAGCACCCTAAATCCTGCATGCTTAATAATTAACCAAAATTAAAATGAGGGTTAGGTTAGAGCTTACCTTCGACGGAGGAGGAGGGGATATGACGGAGCGTAGAGGCGAACGGAGAGGGGTTGCCAGAGATAGGGTTCGAGGAAGGGGCGGCCGGAGAGGGGGTCAGAGAGGGGGGTCGAGGAGGGGGCATAGGCGGATGGAGGGGGAAGAGAGGGGCGTCCAGGAGAGGAGGGTCAAGGAGGAGGCAGAGAAGGGGGCCGGGGCCGGAGAAGGGGGCCGATGTCGAGGTCGGAGAAGGGGGTCGGGGTCGGAGAGGAGAAGCGGCCGGAGTAAGGAGGGGGAGAGAGATCGAGAGAGAAAGTGAGAGATTGAGAATGGAGGAAAATAAAACGTGCTCTGGAATTTTAATTTTTTGCAGCGACGGATATTTTCGTCGCTAGTGCGTCGCTGAAGGAACATCGACGGATTAGCGACGGACTATTGACGAAAAATAATATATTTTGTTTACATAAATAAATTAGTCGTGATTCCGTCGAATGTCCGTCGCTGACTCAGCGACGAATTATTGTCCGTCGCTGAGATCCGTCGCTATTTAACAGTATTTTTGTAGTGTAATCCAAAAATATTATATATTAATATAAAATGTAATATAAAAATGTCATAAACTATTACTGGATTAATACAAATATGAATATTTATAAAATACCAACCCAATTGATGGCTTAATACAAATAGAAGCATTATGATTCATCTATTAATTGACGTTAAGTGATCAATTAGTTGTGTTGGAGGCCGAGTAAGGAATGTGTTGGCATTATAATAAGAGTATCAATGAGCCTATTTTGCATTTGAATTTGACTTTGTTATATATTTCAAAGTCACACATACCGGTTTAAAATTTTAAGATTTAAGGTAAACCACATGAGGATGTTTGTGTTACATACACATCTCGAGTTTCAGTTGAATCAAAATTAAATTGGTTCAAATGAGATTTAGATGATGACACTCACTTCAATTGCCTTTTTTTTTTGCAGACATTTTCATGTGGCTAGAGAAAAAAAAAATATAAACAGTAATGACGGATCCTTTTCGCACTTGGGTCCATTATGAATTTAAGTGATGGACATGTTATGAGAATATGTCTCATAGGAGCACGATTGACCTAACTAAGCTGCTGCAAATGAAATGCTGTAATTGTTTGATATAAGATAATTGGACAATCTTGACCAATTGGGCACCAGATTTCTACTAAGGTACAAAAGTTAGAAGATGGTGAATAAGAGAAACCCAAAACAAAAGCTTGTATATATTTATGAGAAATACAACTACTAGTGCTGGTTTTTTCTAACCACCATATTTAATTTTGCAGTTACTATAGTAATGGTGCTTTTCAGTTCTTCAATAATTAATATGTCTGTTGATGTTATTATCTAATACTTTGAAGTTAGAAAAGACCTGCAAGCTACACAAATTTTATTTTTTCTTATCAAATCAGATATTATTTTCTGTGTTTAGGTATACGAACAATCTATATAAATAAATAAAATTAAAATTAAAATTAAAAATTAAAAATTCAATAATTTATATTAATATATTTAAAATTTGAGAAGACCTAACCGTTGGGAACCATGAAGCTACGCCACTGACAGTATCTCCCAATGCGAATAATTTCACCAATGCAGAAAAAATATGCATTCATGAAACAGAATATTATATATGAGTTGGTGCTCCGCCCCATGTCATGTTGGGTCCGTCCTTGTTTTGTGTGTTAATAAGGCTTAAATCATTGAAAAAGGGTCCTCCAATTTGGAGACAAAGCAAGGAGGAGGGATGGACCATTTCTTGGAGAACATCTTTACTGCCACTATTTCTTGCTCCTTTTGAGGATGCAAGTGCCTGCTGACTGTATATTGTCACTTCGATCGCCAACAACAACAAAGTGTTTCTAAAATTTAAGAAAAATACTAAGTTTACCAACGAATGTTTATAACCTTCTCTTTCTCCTGTTACGTGGATCACATTCGATCCCTGACGGATATCGAATTTCACATATTCTCTTATCTAATGGACGACTGTTACATAGACGTCACATAAACGTCACGTGACGGTTGTAAAAAAATATGTAAGCATTTAATTGTAGGCATAGCATTTTCCAAAATTTAAAGTTGTGTGTTTTAGCTCAACATTGTTTCTTTTGTTCGTTATTGTGAATTTACACGATAATGAAATGTTTTGCTGACATGTGGACCACAGAAATATTCCAAAATAATGTTAACTCACTCTGGTCACAACCATCTAATATATATATATATATATATATATATATATATATATATATATATATATATATATATATGTGTGTGTGTGTGTGTGTGTGTGTGTGTGAAGCCCTTTGCAAAGGAATGGTTGGTTCCTTCAAAGTGGAATATAAAAGTGTGAAAGGCTTGGTCAGATACTCTTTTATATCTTCGTAGGCGGATGAAGTTAATTACTTTTACATTTCAAATATTTTGTTAAAGATGGAAGAGGAAATAAGAATTTGGAGTCATCAATTTTTTTTGTCCTTTTTTATCTTATACTAGTGATATTTATAGCGATGCACGTAATTTCCCTCCTCCCCCCCCCCCACCCACACACACACACACAAATATAATTATATAATTAGATAAAAATTTAAGTTATATTAAAATAATTTTAATATAATTTTAATTAAAAATTGTAATAGATATGTTTTTATAATTTTGGATATATATTTAGATAATATCATTTAGTTGGTTTAAATAGGTTAAAATTGTTTAAATTATAGATAAATTTAAATTAGTTATAATTTTAAAAAAATTATATGAATGTAAAGGATATACACACGTGATATTTATATAATTAAAAAAAAAGTAGATTGAGAATTTACAAACGACTTGGATGACTCACTTTTGAGCCGTTTTCAAGCCGCATTATATAGTAGAAGATAAAAAAGAAGGGACACTACTTCCAACCTTTTTGAATTAGAATGAATGAAAGTGGAAATTGGGGTTTAATTTTTTTAATTAAAGTATAAATTTTTGTTAATATTAATATTAATTTTTAGTAAGTTAAATAATTACTACCAGTACTTATTTTTATCAATTTAGATAATATAAATAATTTAAATAAGATGGCATTATATACAAAATAATATTATTTAATATATTATAACTACATAATATTTTTTTGGTAATATTAATGGTTAATACTTAACTTTAAAAATTTAAATAATTACTATTAATAAATCAATACCAAATTAGTTATAAAATAATAATTTTAATCATATAACTAAAATTCAAATTTATTAAATAATTTGGTTATATAATTACATTACATACTTAAATAATTTAATTAAATAATAATTTTTGATAATATTAATTAATAATTATAATTACAATTATAATTATAATAGTATTAGTATTAGTTAAACAATTATTAGTAAATAATTAGTGCTTTTATTATTAATTAGTTAAATAATTACTAGTAAACAATTAGCAATAGTAAATAATTAACTTTATCTAATTAAGATAATTAACTTGATTAAATGGTTTAATAATTATTAAATAAAATGAATTTTTAATACTAAAATTAATTACTTTTCTTATTGTTATAATACACTTATATTTTACCACCTCTTTCATAGTCATCCAAACACTATAAGTGTGAATTTGACCACCTCCAAGTTACAAAATATCATCTATCCAAAGATTGAAAGTCTTTCAGCAAAAAAAGCGCTAGCATGAAACTCAAAAGCATACACATTTTCCTTTTACCAAATAAAAAAAATTACTTTTACACTTCCTTACACTTTCAAGCAACCAAACAATTCTCTAAGAGAGTAATTGTGTTTTACCTTATAAGTCACTTTAGAAATATTGAGTTCGAGGTGGAAGCGATGTTTTGGTGTTGGGTGGGTTCCCAACCTATGTGGAGAATACCCCAGAGTTTGACGAGCATCATCCATGTGTCAAAGAATCTTGGAAAGTCGAAGGCAACAAGATGACTCAATTTGAGCGCATGTGAGAATATTGAAAAATAATAGCCATTTCAATGACATCACCGGTACACCGCTACCGATGTAACATTGGTATGCCTAAATTGGATAAATTCATTCCAGAAAGGTTCTGACTAGAAACAAAAAAAAATTGGTATGTCGTCGGTATATCCGTGTCGGGACTGAAGCCAAAAATTTGTGTTTTATTAACACCATTGGATCTAAATCAACGGTCAAGATGGATGCAGGATTATGGACTTTAAATAGGTTGTTCCTGATCCTAATCCCCTATCATAAGATCACTATTGTGAGATCAAATGGAGAGAGTTCTCAAGTTTGTAACTTTCGAAGAAGAGAAAGAAGGAATTCATGGCTATTTCGAAGAGAGATCGGTTCGGGTGATTTGTTCTCGTCATCTTCGTCTTCTGTAACCTCTTGTAATATATTTTTATTGCTTTGAATAGTTGCAGTGATCCAGTTTATTCGGTGAAGAAGTTTGTAGAGGGGATATTCTTCTAATTTATTAATGAAGGATTTTTCAGGGTCAGACTTCGGTCATTCCATGATTTTTTTTTCGTAAGAATTTTTCACATCAAAATTGATTATCTTTGTGTTGTGCTTTCTTTGTAATTTTGGCAAGTTGATTTTATACGTTTTTTCTCGGTACTCTTACAGTATCTTGGTTTGGAGGAACAATTTTCGTGTTTTATTCCCAACATAGTAATATCAAAGCCAAGTTTTTATAGTAGTATCAGGGCAGATGTTGTTAGGTCAGAGTTGACAGTCAAACCATGTAAAAGAAATGGATGCAAACCCGGTGCGGATGATAAATCTAAACGGTTTCAATTACCACCATTGGTGGAGCAAGATGAAGGATTTGATGTTCGTCAAGAATCTGCATTTTGTGATATTTTCTTCCGAGAAGCGAGTGATAAATCCGAGGAGGACTATAATTTCGAGCATATAAATGTGTATGGGTATACCAGATGTAGAAGCATAAAAAATACGCTGGATAGCTATACGCAGCATGTTGATGCTGGGCAGCGTAAAAAGATGACCTCGGAGCCATCAGCGTGCAAACAGAGCTTTTCCGCTAAGTCCAGCGTGAAATATAAAGCTCAAGGACCATCCGCGTAAAGCAGTATATCCAGGCTGCTTCAGCGTAAAAAGGGTGCTACATCGCCTTTATGGCGTAAAACTCATCCGCTTTAATGCAGCATTGAAGTGTACAAAGAACGCTTCATATTCTCCGAAATGAACCTGTCAAATCATACAGTGAACCTGACGTCTGACTCCTGACAAAGAGTACTGCACGACTACCCAGACGACGGCTATAATGATGGCGCGACACAGCTACCCAGACTGTCGTTTAGTGCCATTTCCTTGACGTAAACCGCTTTTACGCATACAAAGTAATACGCTGCCTAGTTTTATACAGGCAGACGTGAGCTTCTTACGCTCTGCGGAAGACAAACAGACTACCACATCAAAAGCTGCTCTTCGTGCAGGGCTCGAGGCACGTCTCTGCATTTAATGAATGATGGCAGACCTTCGGGACACGCCTCTGTATTTAAAGCGCAAAATGGTGACAGAGCCTCGAGGCATGTCTCTGTATTTAATGAATGATGGCAGACCTTCGGGACACGCCTCTGTATTTAATGCGCGGAATAATGACAAATCTTTGAGACACGTCTCTGGAATACGCTGCCTAGTTTTACACAGGCAGACGTGAGCTTCTTACGCTCCGCAGAAGACAGACAGGCTGCCACGTCAAAATCTGCTCTTCGTACAGGGCTCGAGGCACGTCTCTGCATTTAATGCACGGAATGATGGCAGATCTTCGAGATACGCCTCCACATTTAATGTGCAGGATGGTGGCAGATCTCTGCATTTAATGCAAGAGATCTGATTATATCTCCAAAAGTCGTGATTTCGGCTAAGATGTCCACATTATCACTTTGGCACATTACGCCATCAAGCTATAGGAGCACGCTGTACGCTATCTTCTTGGAATACGCCAACTTAGGCCACATTTGCATTGGTGCATATTAAAGCCATTCGATCCAGAATTTGCTCAAGGCCTCATTCAGGGGAGGAGGATCAGCTATCTCCTATCCTACTCGGCTTCTATGCCCACTCGGCTTCTACGCCTACTCGGCTCCTATGCCCACTCGGCTTCTACGCCTGCTCGACTTCTAGGCCTACTTAGCTTCTACGCCATGGTGACAGTTATTGGCTTCAACGCCAGCGGCTTCTACGCGAGGGATAACTACCCACGTAGCTTTTATACCATGATCTTTGTAGCAGTTATACGCATTATCTCTTAATGAGACACGTGTCACATGCTCATTAAAAAGGATTATTTATACGTGGATAATGGTTATTGTAACCGTTGCGTAAAAGGTGCTGTGCTTTCCACTAACCCAGCTTCTACGCTGACTGAGTGGTCACTGTCACCAAAACTCTATAAATAGAGACCTCTATCAACAGAGGTCCAGGGTCGAAAAGAGGAAGGTCGCAAAATCCAGGGTCAAGAGGTCAAAACAAGGAGAGGAAAAATAGGTCGAAGGTCAAGAGGTCAAAGATTCCAAGTCTTTAGAGAGAGAAGAATCCAGAGCTCAGGCAAAGAGTAGTGATCGACGACTTTGGCATCGGGCATCCACTCTCTTCTGCAACCTCCGAAGCTGCTTTCTGTCTTCTACGGCACTTCTTCACCATCGTGTGGTCCAAGGGACAAAGTGATCGACTGCAGATCAGACTCCTATAGCAATATTTACCCAGATTAAATAAATTGTACTCGACATCCTCGTATAGGATTAATTGTACAATCTTGTTTATAAACCAAGAAGGGCGGGTTTCGTATAAACCTCGTTTTTCACTTTCTTTCGTTTATTATCAAACACAAGATGGAGACTCTGTTGGGGACATCTTTCTCTTCTGATGAGGAAGCAATTGCTCAACATGATACGGTATCCGTGGGATCCGTGAAGAAGACCCTGGTCGTCCAGTTCGACCAGTCTGCCTACGAAGATATGCTTCAAGCAGGAGGTAGCTCTCACTCTCTCTCTGTTCAAGACCACAGGAAGCTGCGTAAGTCTGGATGCCCAAGACATCCCCTACCATTCCTGTCGACTCTCTGACCTCTCCAACCGACCAGGTTGTAGTTGCACAACCTTTGCGCTCTACGCATAAAACTCAGTCTCCCGTCCCTGACGTGGTTGACAAAACTTCGGACAATGCCTCAGCGCTAGTCCAGAAGCCTACTTCGCGCTCTGCGCATAAAACTCAGTCTTCCGTCCCTGACGTGGTTGACAAAACTTCGGACAATACCTCAGTGCTAGTCTAGAAGCCTACTTCGCGCTCTGCGTGTAAAATTCAGTCTTCCGTCCCTGACGTGGTTGACAAAACTTCGGACAATGCCTCAGCGCTAGTCCAGAACCCTACTTCGCGCTCTCCGCATAAAATTTGGTCTCCCGTCGCTGACGTGGCAGACAGAATTTCTGACAATGCCTTAGCGCCAAATCAGAAATTCCAAACGTACTCCGCGCGTAAAGACGCATCTGCCCTCCGCGGAAAAATAGATGATCCCTGCAATCTACGCAAGAAAAAGCAAGCGGCGGACTGCTCAACTTCTTGGCCTTTACGCCACCAAAGGAAGAATCTGCCCGCCCTTCGGATTACGCGAGAACCTGATGGCCGACTGAGGACCTCCTCAGCTTTACGCCAGCCCGAAGTACACCAGGTGAAGTCCCTCAGCGTAAAGAAGGCTCAGTCTGCGGAAAGACAAACTCCTCGAGGATTATCCGCTACTCAGATGGCCAACCTATTATATACGGGTGGCACAGGGAGAACTATGGTTCCCAACATCCATATGCCCACTGATGTGAACAGAAGGAATAAGCCATCTTCTTCTTTCTCTTCTATAAATCCTCTTGACCTGCGTAACTATCTGATCCAGAAGCGCAAGGATAGGGGATCTTCCAGTATGTCTATTATGCCTCCTAGCGAGCACTATTGTAATAGCCATAGGATTGTAGTTAATTGTTGTTGTTCTGGAGCAAAATGGTCGGTTTTTGACCGATTGAACTACTCTCCGTCTTTCCAGGAAGAAGATCCCACACATGCATCAGTGAACATGGCTTCACACATACCTAGAGGAAGATCGAACTCAAGATGTCATCCCTCTAGAACTCCGAGCCAAAGGAGATTCAACAAGCTCCTTAGGAACACTGAAGCTGGGGTGTTCCGGAACACCCGTTCGAGGTCACGACAACCGACTTCGTACTCTTCTGATTCTGATGCTGGGGGTTGCCAGTTTCCCAAATTAGATGTTGAAAGTGTAGAGTCCACTTCTACAGAGACCTATACTAATCCTTCAATGACACCCAGGGAGATGGGAGACTATGCCATTGGAGATGAAGGCGAAAAAGCTTCCCCGTCGGGGAGCACTGAGCAATGCATTATTTTACTGTAGACATCCCTGAAGGAGATGCAATCCATGATGGAGAACATACACCAGATGATATTGACTCAACACACAGCTGCTATGGCTCAAGCATCGGTCCCTCCAACTCAGATATATGTGGGGGTAGACCTGCCACCATCCAACGCGATCCAGGAGCCTACTCTAGATCAAGAGTCAGCTGTTCCTCCGCTTCCTCACTCGAAGAATGTATTATCTCCCGTTGGAGTTACGATGCAACCAATTCCTCATCACTTCGTAGTCTCACAAATGGCTGAAGATCCAATGTAGGCAGTACGGGAGTTGAAAGCTCAATTTGACGCCTTGAAGCACAAAGATCAGCTCAAAAAATTAGGAATCAACCAGCCTTACCCAGCTATCTGGGAAGAGGCCCCTTTCCCTCCTAGATACAAACCACAGACTATGGCTTTGTTCGAGGGAAAAATATCACCGAGTCGGTACATGAACTACTTTAGTATGATGACGGTATTATTACAAGAGAATGACGCCCTCCTCACTCGGGTGTTCAAGGGCTGTCTCTCGGGAGTGGCTTATCAGTGGTACCGTAGCCTGGCGGACAACTGCATTACTTCCTTTAAGGACTTCAAGGCTTTATTCTTCACACGATTCTACGAGGGAGGGATGGACATGTCTATGTCCTCTCTCATCGAAGTGAAGCAGAAGGAAAAAGAGAATGTTCGCACCTTCATCGAACGTTTTCGTCAAGCCACTTTGCAAATGCCTCCAGGAGTTTCAGACTCGGCATTGGTGGACATTTGCAGGAAGAACCTTCTTCCCGTGATCTCTGTATTCACCGGACCATATCAGTTCCATGATTGGCCCTCGTTCATCATCTCAGCGGTAGCCGCTGAGGACAACAGTCAGAAGGCGCGTGATAATGGCATCATGATCTCGGCCTCTGATAAAGGCAAGAGGTCATACTCCAATAGTGACCATCCTCGGGGTTCCAAAGGGAAAGAAGCTCTGGCGATCAACACATCCAGGCAAAAGACTGTGGCAGCCACACAGACAAAACCTGGGACTTCCAGGCCCATTGAAGTGTACTCTTTTGACGACGACGATATTCCAAGCATATTCGAGTGTCTCGTCAACAGCGGCAAGATTACCCTCCCTGAGGTGAGGCAGCCAAATGAAGCCGGCAGTACCAATAATCCCAAGTACTGCATCTTCCATAGATACATACACCATCCCACAAAGACGTATTTTGTACTAAAGAGGAAGATCCAAGAGCTGATCGATGCCAAGGCCATCACTCTGCGCAACAGCGAGAAGACGATCACCGCCAATATGATCTCCCTGTAATTTGGCAATCTGCCTCCCCAAGAAGTCCCGGATGGTGTTATACCTATTTCCCGGACAACGATGAACATCATTAATCTCCCTCCAGCTAGAGGTCAAAATCATGACCTGGTACCCCTAACTACCCAGCGAGGCGAGATTATGTGGGTTTATCCAATTTTGTGTCGGAGATCGAGAAAGAAACTCAAGCTGCTAAAGCTAAAAAGAACTCGAAACGTAAACCATGTCACATGGTTGCGGTACACTCGGCATCAGAAGATGAGGTCTTGGCTACTGGAATCCGTTCAGGGAAAGCTTACCTCTGAACTATCATCCAAACATTTCATTTCATACCCCAAGGAGTTTGTCATGTTCATATTACCTCTGAACAAACTTTTTGAGTTTCTGGCTACCGATTATCATGTCCATATTATCTCTGATATCGATTATCATTTTAACTTAACACCCGTACATAACTCTAAAGTACGCCAGTGGTGTTAGGTCCACAAAAACTGCCATATCCATATTACCTCTAGCAGGATTTCTCCTAAAAACTTATTGCTTGCACTCTCGTGCGCAAAAAGTAATAGGTCCACAAAAACTGCCATGTCCATATTACCGCTGGCAGGGTTTGTCCTAAAAACTTATTGCTTGCACTCTCGTGCGCAAAAAAGTAATAGGTCCACAAAATTCCCCTATGGAATGCCCGTAATGGAAAACGAGATATTCATGTCTATATCACCTCTGAATTATTCTCATTTATTCCTACAACATTCTGCTGGGTAGACCTTGGATCCACAACCACAACATCGTTCCTTCGACTCTGTATCAATGCTTTAAATATGTAGATGCCCAAGGAACAGTACAAACGGAGTTCGCTGACCTGAACGTATTTAAAGGGGTAGAATCCTACTACTCTGATGCCATGTTGTACTCTCAAGACTACATGGAAGAGGTGTCAGGCAAAGCAGAGAAGGAATCCCACCGGGAGCCAAAAGAACCCTCTGCCAAGCAACCTCTGTCAATCAAGGTGAAAGGGCGAACTACTCGTCCAAAAGTCATGGAGCCCACGGCTATCCACCTGAACAAAACCAGGTCAAAAAAAGGAGGTGATCCCCTAGTGATCACTTTGAACCAGAAGCCTCCACCCTTGGTCATCAACCTTCGGTGCAGCAAATAGCCGATTGATGTAAAAATAACCGGGAACGTGGTTTCTAATGATAATAAAGGTCCTCTTTTCCAGTACATTAACGCTCGAATTCTGAATCAGGAATCCTCTCCCCATGACAATATAGAACCTATAGCACAAAAATTCTTGGAGGCTATAGATTCCTATCATCCGTATATGTAGGAAGTAGCATCATCATCCAATGTCACCACAATATATGGACCATAAGAGGATTCTATCTTCATTGTCCCGCCTACTTGCAGCAGTCAGCGTTCAATAGTCTTCGGCCGTATGCGCAATGGACCGACTGTACAAGAGGATTCTCCCGATGACGATGTTGGTAAAATGCAGGTTCACAGATACAGCCCGCAAGCTTTGAAAATTATGCAAAGTATGGGTTATGACTTGAAGCTGGAACCAGGCCTCAACTTCGGGAAAGGCAGATGAATGCCTCTGCACGGTGATCCCTACTGTCAATGAACTCATTTTGGGTTAGGGTATGCCACCTTTCTTGCAACCTCTGAGTCAAATGAGGTTATCTTTTTCTCTTCTCAAAATGGCTCGCCGTTCTCTGGCTCACCTGATGCTCTCGAACGAACATTATCGGTAAATACGGTATCGGCAGATTCCTTCGAAGCAGACGAGCAAGAATCTGAACTATTTGAGAATGATGCATGGGCTCAACAAATGGATACACAATGAGAATTCTGCTTCGAGCAGCGAGAACCTCCCACTAAAGATGAAGTTATCCGGATCGATGTTGGGGATGAACTTTTGCCAAAGCCAATATTTATCAGTAACAATCTTTTCGAAGAAGAAATGAAAGAAATTATCCAGCGGATAAAAGAATATATCAACGTCATTGCATGGAATTATGAGGATATGTCAGGTCTTGATCCAAAGGTGGCTACTCATAAACTCAATATATTGCCCGATTCGAAGCCTGTGAAGCAGCACCAACGCTGGTTCCGCCCGGATATGATGGACGCCATTGGAGCTGAAATCAAGAAGTTGATAGCCTGCGGTTTCATCCGAGAAGAACAATATCCCGACTAGGTCGCCAATGTTGTCCCAATCATGAAGAAGAATGGGAAAGTACGTGTCTGCATCGATTACCGAGATCTGAACTCAGCCTGCCCCAAGGATGAGTTTCCTCTTTCCATTACATACGTCATGATTGACAATACATGCGATTTTGAACGTATGTCTTTCATGGACGGATTCTTAGGATACAGTCAAATCAAGATGCATCCTGAAGACGAGAAGCATACTGCCTTCCGGACGCCATTGGGGGTATATTGCTATACGGTCATGCCATTCGGATTGAAGAATCCCGGGGCTACGTACCAACGAGCTATGAGTAACATATTCTATGAGCATTTGCACAAAACAGTAGAATGTTATGTAGACGATGTAGCTGTCAAAAGCCACCTCAAGGATAATCACATCCAAGACTTGAAGACAGTATTTGAGTTAATGCGCCGACATCAACTCAAAATGAACCCTACAAAGTCCTTTCTGGGTGTATCTAGTGGCAAATTCCTAGAATTTGTCATTACCGCCAAAGGCATTCAAGTGGACCCTGATAAAGTCAAGGCCATCTTAGAAATGCGACCGCCCCGTAATCTGAGGGAACTCAGGGGATTTCAAGGTCGTCTGGCTTATATCCAGAGATTTATATCCAACCTCTCTGGAAGATGTCAGCTCTTTTCCCGTCTCATAAAGAAAGGTGTATCCTTCGTATGGGACGAAGCCTGTCAGCAAGCATTTAATGATATCAAATGCTACCTCACAAACCCTCCAGTTCTGGTGCCTACCATCATAGGAAGACCATTCTTGCTGTATGTTCGAGTGATGGATCATTCTCTGGGAGCTCTTCTCGCACAGAAGAACGATGTGGGTCATGAATAGGCTATCTAATATCTGAGCAGGATGATGATCGGAGCTGAACACCGGTACAATCCAGTAGAAAAATAATGCCTGGCTCTGATGTTCGCTATCCAAAAAATGCGGCACTATGTCACAGGCCAGGCTATTCATGTCATCTCCAGGATCAATCCTCTTCGGGTATTGATGAACAAGCCAAGTGCTCTTAATTTCCGACTCGCGACTTGGGCGATGTTACTAACACCGTATAACATGGTATACGTCCCTCAGAAGTCCACCAAAGGCCAAGCATTGGCTGACTTCCTAGCCGCTCATCCGATCCCGGAGACCTCTAAGCTATATGAGGACATTTCCGACGAAGTTGCAGAATGTAATTCCGTAATGGAAATTGATGCATGGCAACTATTCTTCAATGGTGCCTCCAGGACTGGTCCCAGGAGAAATATGGTTTCAGGAGTAGGGATTGTCCTGGTTACTCCTGATAAACTCGTCATCTACCGAGCATATTCTCTTAGCGAGCCCTATTCCAATAATGTGGCAAAGTATAACGCTCTACTAATTGGGCTCCAAGTCGCTAAAGAATTGGGCGTCGAATCTCTGGAAGCTTTCGGTGATTCTCTGCTAATCGTCAATCAAGTTAGAGGAATATATGAAGTCCGGAATCCATACCTCATCCCCTATCAACAGGCAACGGTTGAGATAGCCATGACATTCAAAGGATTCTTCCTAGAGCATGTACCTCGATCTCAGAATCTGGAAGCTGATGCCCTAGCCAGTCTAATTGCAGATTTAGCTATTCCAATAAGAAGACAGAATTCGGTAATCCTTCTTAACAGAGATTTATTCTGTGTAAAAAACAACTTTTACATAGAACGCAGCTACGTTGTGAACACAGACCCTCCCAAGAGAGACTGGAGAAGTCCCTTTATAGATTTTGTGGCATACATAATCTTGCCGGAGGACCCTAAAGAAGCAGTATCCGTCAAAAGACGATCATTACGCTTCTATCATGACGCGTCTTCATAATGTCTATATCGCCGGACCTACGATCTGCTATTGAGATATCTCTCAGACGAGGAGGCACGGCAGATTATCCGTGAAGCTCACGATGGCGTATGCAGAGCGCATCAACCCGGTCCTAAGCTACAGGATCGTATCAGGAGAATGGGCTATTACTGGCCTACTATGATCACTGATGCAATAAAGTATGCAAGACAATGCAGAGCCTGCCAGGTCCACGCAGACTTTATCCATCAACCTCCTGAACATCTGTATCCTACGGTTGCATCCTGGCCTTTCGAAGCATGGGGTATGGATATCATTGGTCCTATTCACCCGTCTTCCTCCAGAGGTCACCGGTTCATACTGGCCATCACGGATTATTTCTCCAAATGGGCAGAGATGATCCCTCTTGCTGAGGTGAAGACATCTAATGTGATCAGCTTCATCAAGCATCATGTCATCTATCGCTTTGGGATTCCCCGAAGGATAGTTCATGACAATGGACCTCAGTTCATCAGCCAAGCGTTTCACCGATTTTACGATAAAAATCGGATACAAAATATAGCCTCTACGGCATATAATCCTGCTGCTAATGGTTTGGCGGAAGCTTTCAACAAAACCATTATCAAACTCTTAAAAAAGTTCGTCTTGACGAACAATAGGGATTGGAACGAGAAGGTAGGAGAATGTCTCTGGGCGTACCGCACAACGGTACGAGTACCGACAGGTTGTACCCCATTTTTATTAGTTTACGGGAGTGAAGCAGTTCTCCCCATCGAAATCCAGATTCCGTCACTCAGGATAGCAGTGGCTAATGAGTTGACTCAAGAAAAGAATGACCTGTTAAGGCTTCAAGAGCTAGAAGGATTAGACGAGAAATGCCTCCAAGCTCAACAATGCATCGCGTTCTACCAGGCACGTATTTCTAGATCTTTTAATCAAAAAGTAAAGGAAAGAGTATTCAAAGTGGGCGAGCTAGTTTTAGCTGTGAAAAGACCAATGATTCTTACTCACAGGAGTAAGGGTAAGTTCCAGCCCAAATGGGAAGGCCCTTATGTGATCAAGACGACGTTCTCAAATGGCGCATACAGGTTAGCCAAGCCCAAAGAAGACTTGTTAATGGCTCCTATCAATGGCAAATTCCTGAAGAGGTACTATTCTTAACCTCCTTCGCTCAAGTGGAATATGGCGAAAATCTCATTCTGACAAAACTACTTCCAAAACGAAACTAGTTGGATCATATTCTATCATATCCATATAACCTCTGAATAGATATGTCCTGCTGAAACTTACCGAGAGTATATCACGTCCATACTACCTCTGATATCACTTTCACCCAAATCTGTTATTTATATTCCAAAATGATGGGTCCACAAAGTCAGATGAAAGCCTCTTTATTATTCCCAGAAAGAGCAAAATTACATGAAAAAGCAAAAAGTACATTATTTGGGAGGAGCAGTTAGGTCGCGAATCTGCCGTGCCTGAGCAGCCATCCTCTCATCCCTGGAGTTCAAGACGTCGGCGCGAGCCCGTTCCAACCTTGCCGCATCATTGTTCAAGGCAGCTAGCTCGGACCGAGCATGAACAAAATTTGCGTGGATGACACCCACATGCGTCAGGTTTTGCCGAGCAGTCTCCATTCGGTTCTTTAGTACATCTCGAGATGCCGACAAAGAGATAGCCTTCCCCTCCGCTTGAGCGAGTTCATCTCTCAATCTGCGGACCCTTGCTGTCACTTCCTCGTATTCGACTTCGCAATGAGTCAGCTGAGGAATAACATACTCCAGTTCGGCACGATCATGATCCATCTCCTGCTGACGTTCCTGGACGAATTTGTCTAGAGCTTCCATTTGCCCAGCAAGCTCCGCAGTCAGGGAGTCATACCTAGCTTAAACGAGACCATCAATGCTGCCTCGAGATAGCTGCTGATATTCGTTAATGGGTTTCTCCAAACCATTAACTATCTGCTCCAGGGTATCAGCTATCCCAGTGTCGTTGAACTCTCTGATCGGCGCTATCGCAGACTAAGAGGACCTACTCAGCGCCTCAAAGCCTTGATTCTTCTCCAACACCATTGATATTAATGTTTTCATAGTGGTGTAGAAGATACTGATGTACTGCTCAGTCAGCATGGCTAGATTCGAATGGACGCTGGGGGTAGCTGCAATATTAGCAAAACTCCCTCCAGGAATGACTGCAGATGATGTTGCCACAGTCATCGCCTTAACAGGTGGCACGACAAAAGAAGATGCGCCAACACCGGACGAAGCAACCGGCGTACTCAAAGGAGGCATTGTCGCAATGACAGGCTCATCCTCCTCTTGAGATATCGGAACTATCTCGGGCGAGCCGGCACTCGAGAGTATCTCCTCTTCGAAGCCGGGTACCTCCACGTCGTTGCCAGGAGCTGAAATAGTGCCAAAGGGCACGTCAACACTACCCTCCCCGAAGACGTCTTCCCCTGAAAAGAAAACAAAAGAAAGTTAATATCAACATGATGTTAATTTTTTCTAAAAAGAGGCATGAAGACGACATTTACCCATGGTCGATGGTGTATATGTCGCGTCTGCGGCCAGTACAGCTAAACCATGTCTTAATGATGCTAAGCAAGCTGTCATACCTGGAGAAGGTGGTGTGTCAACCGACACCGACAAATATTCTTCCAGGTCCTCGTCAAGTTCCAACCGAGGTTCATCAGCTGGAATCTCGCTGGATGCACTGACAGACACGACAGGGGTTTCTCTCGAGGCTGATCTGGATAAAGATATCCTTATTTGCCTCGGCCCAATAGGCAATCTCGTACCACTACCCGAAGCGGTAGCAGCGACAGCAGCCTCAAACGAAGATCCTCCGGCACTGCCAGCCGGAATCGTAGAGGTTCCCTCTCTAAAAGGCGAGGAACCTCCAATCGAAGAATCATCCCCGACAGAGGAGACAGCAGGATCACTTCTAGGAGCCTCATGGCCGGGAATCCTGAGAGGACGAGTAACCGTCTTCTTCTTCCTCCTGCGAGGGGAAGTCTCCTTCGGAGCAGAAGCCCTTCGCTTACCAGAGATTACCAGAGGCCCTGCAGGCGGAGGTACTTTACCCCTCGGTACCGCCAACAGAGGCTCATCTGGATTGACGGCATCTTCACCCTCATCGGAGGAGACTGAGGGGATTTTGACTCTCCCCTCAGGCTTAGACGAGGGCATCCTGAAAATTCTACGCATATCAAAATCGTGATGGAAGGTGTTGGTTTCCACATAGAACTGGGCATACGAGTGGAGAATGCGCAGCTCCGTGGAGAGTGAAATAATGGGAACGGTAAAAATTACTTCAGTGCAACCCATGATGAAGTATCTCCATCCTCTCGCTCCATCAATGAGTCCGCCCCTGGACCTGAAGCTGGTAACGGTATTGCCCACGTGCAACTGGTCGTACCCGAATTTCCTGGCAAATCGACTAGGCAGGTAGGGCTCAAAGAAGCAATAGCTTCACTTCTATACAGTAAATGGGAAGGTCTAATGCAGACCAACCAATTAAAAGCCTCAGGAGAAAGAACGATCTTCCTGTCGCCTATATCCTGAAGCCGGATCCCCTGTTGATTAAGATATACAGAAGGGACAGTGCAGAAAAGCTTCCAGCTGTGACTGAAGTTCAGCACCCGCCGACAGTCTAAAACTGTGGTCACGTTCCAGAAGGAATTCTTGTAGTTCAACAGGAAACTACCCTCCGAACTACTGCCAGAGCCGGGAGATATCACCCTGGGGTTATAGAGAATTAACCATCCCATCAAATACAGGTATGATAATTCTACCCTGGGAAAGCTATCACACCGAGTTTCATCGACGAGCAGCCCATCAGTCATGGCCCTCAGGCCAGCTTGTATGCGGCACACCATGGCAGGAAGCAAGCCAAGTCTTGCCCCGAACACCAGACGCACTGCAGGCCATAACGTGTTGCGGTGAATGCGGTCCGCAGATGCAATCCCGGGTACCACCAGTTGGCGCAGCCATATGGAGAGGAAGCCAGCCAGTTGAGCTTTCCTGGACAGAGGCCTGCGGCAACGCCTCAAATAACTATATGCCTTAGTGCCTACAGGATACTTCCCTATCCCTTCGTCGAGGATCTGGTCCGGAGCCCCAGCGTCTTCCATGAGATCGTCGACTACCTGAGCACTAAGCACGCTTAGAAAATTCAAAGGCTGATCCTTCGTATCCAAGACCTTCTCTGGCTTAGCAGTCCTGGCCCGGTGAAAGAAGAGGTAGGATGCCCATTTATTGACATGAGCCAAATCTGAGGGCTCACCGTAAAAAGTAGTGCATGCAAGGTAGTGGAACATCAGCTCCTGGTACACTTCTACTACCCGAGGGTCTGAATCTTCCAGCTCCCGATTTGTGGGGACATACTCTTCATAAGGAGTATCCCCCATCGGCAGTCTCGAGATCTCTGCCATCTCGTGGAGGGCACGTCCTAACTCCCCCAGTGGAGTGGCGAAAGTCCCGGTGAGCGAGATATATCGCTCCATCAAAGCCAGAAATAAGCTAGGGTTGAGAGGTAACCCAATACTGGTGGCCATCACAGCTACGTACAGACCAATGCTCTCCAGCTCGGTCTGAAAATGCTTCAGGGCCCATTCAGCTAAGCGAGCCCATCGAAGATTTGTAGGGGTGATCCACCCACTTGTCCGAGGGTTCGCCTTAGGGTATACTCCTCCGTGTCCCATGAAATTGTTACAGAAAGTCGGTAATTAGACCGGTTGGAGTAGTAAAATGTCTTCACTCGGGACACTGCCCGGGTACAGTCCCCTGAACGGCATCACAGAGCCGAAAGGGTGGCTGACAAACGACCCCTGGTCAGCTCCTTTCAGATGAAATATCTTCCCCGGCCGGCCGTGAAGATCGGGAGTCAGCGTCCACGACATCCTCCTGGGATGTATAGCATGGAAGAACGCCGAGATGGGGTAGTCCCTCGGCATCCTGGGTAGATACATCACCAATCCTCCGGTAGGAAAAACCCAGAGCTCTTTCTTGGGCTTCGTCTGGGACTGCTTGTCAATCATGTCCCCGAAGAGAAAAGCCGACTTTATGTATTGGTCCCCGTCTATGTACGTCAGGGGCTCTCCGTTGATCATGTTCAACAGCGTTCGCTCGCCTTGAGCCGATATCAGGATTCCCCTTCCTTCAGGATATTGGGGTCCAGAGATGGGAAATATCACGTGGATAAATCCTCCAGGTAGTTGGAATGCAGCATCCCGGCAGCGGAACCCATCACCTCAGCCAGCGGAGACGCATGCAAGTTGACTGCAAAATGCAAGAAAAATACGTCAGTTTCTATACCAGACATCACGATCTTGCAGCATATGTTAAAAGGCAACAGTCTGTGCTTTACGTCAAGACTGTAAAAACTTGAGTTTTTTACGCTGGAATCGCATTCCAAGGTATAAAATCCAAGACTGGCAGTATACACACAAAAATATGACAGTCTGTGTTTTTCGCCAAACGGCCAAAGTTTGAGTTATTATGCCAGAATTTCCATCCAGAAGCGTAATACTCAAATTTTATGGTACGCCAAGTTTCGATAGTCTGTGCTTTTACGCTAAACTGCGAAAATATGGAGTTTCTACGCTGACACATTAGAAATATGGGCGTAAAAGATGGAACATCTCTATACGTCATCTTTTTCAGAGAGGCTATCAGCACAGGAGACGACCTAGCACGATCACGTATGACGTGTGCGAAGGATTTTTCTTCGTTTGTTCTTATCATTCCAAAAGCCTCACCTATAACGCCCGTTATGCAGCTCGTCGGCGGGATACTTCATACAGAATGAAGCTCGCCTTGCCCGACGGAAGTTGCTCTCGCATGGGAAGAGGGGCCAGAAGAAGAGTCAGTCTTCTTTCCCTTAGAGGAGGAGATCAGTTTCGGGGCCATTGTTGAAGACTCTGAATGCTCGGAGAGGAGACGAAGGAGAGAACTCGAACAGTCGAAGGCTTTCTTTTGCAAAAGACGGATGAAAAGTTTTTCTCTGAAAACCTTAGGGTATATATAGAGTTCGGATGGACTCCTCGAATCCTGAACCAAAACCGACATTTAATATTCGGTTATGATTGGGGATTACGTTAGCCTATTACTCAGGGAAGGCGGACAGTCAGCGAATTCAAAAAGTTTTCGTGCAAAGCAGATTCGTGGTTTTTACGCCAAGGAGCTTTCTACGCTCGACAGCTACAGATCTACGGTTTTTACGCTTACAGGCTACAAGTCTATGGTTTTACGCCCGGATGCTTTTATGCTCGGTAGCTTTTACGCTCGAGAGGCTACAAACCTACGACTTCACCCTCAGCAGCTATAAATCTATGATTTCACGCTCGGTGGCTTTTACGCTCAGAGGCAACAAATCCACAAACTTCACGCTCGAAAGCTTTCTTTACAGAGGCTACAGATCTACAGTTCTACGCCCGGATGCTCTCATGCTCAGCAGCTTTTACGCTCGAGAGGCTACAAACTTATGATTTTATGCTCATCTGCATTTCGGATCTATGACTTTCCACATACCTGAAAATACGCAGGCCAGAGTATGCGTACATCTGAACCATTCTTAAGGCGGTCAATTACAAGAGTTCACACAGAAGATACTCCTTCTTGGCCGTAAAATATCTCAAGTACCCGAAGCATACATAGTTCAACATTGAAAATGACTCTCCTTCTTGGGTCGACTGGAGGTTCATCCAAAATCCAGTCTGAATATTTCATCTACAGTTCAAGATGGCGACTCTTTTGACAGCCATTTCTCGCCCTGTTCCAAGGGATTTTTGAGAAATCATTCTTGAAGACGATGATCTGAACAAAAAAGTTCTTCTTATCAGAAGTGACAGTTCAGAATTTTACGCGGTTCCTCATTCCTAACAGCAAGATAGTTCAAATACTCGAATGATAAGCGGCTTTCTGCGTATCCTTAGTTATGCATAAAAGACAGGACGGAACCTAGCACTCTTTCTATCAGAGTCGGTGTAAAGTTACCAGACGTGTCGAAGCTACACATATTCAGATTTTATTACAGCAAAATATGGCAAGATGATCATATGCACAGAAGAAGACGATTTTTATTAAAATCATGATTACATATGAGGAAAATCCAGTCTACAAGGGTTTTTCTTCATTTTTATGATTATATATGAGGGAAATCCCGTCCACAAAGGATTTCCTCATCGTCATTTGAAGAGCACGCCCAGAATCTGTTCTGCCAGGTTCTCGCATGGGTGGACTTCTTCATCCATCTTCTCCAGCAGTTGGTCGGTTTTCGCAACCGACTAACAAAAAAATGATCAATGGCGGGAGGATACAAAATTGGGCCTGCTTAAATTATGCAGATCCCATCCTCCGTACGCCATGACAGATTGAGTTGAGGTATTTCACCCAACTCAATACTCGAGGACAGAGCTAGTTTTTCTGCTCTCGTCCACGAACAACGGGAGAAGATATAGCTTGCAAGCTGTATGGTCAAATGAGACCCTTCCTCTCTCCCGAAGAACCGCCATACAAAGTTGCTGATTATCCCGAGCAAAGGAGGCTATGATATCATTCCATGGTCCATCGTTGTAGAGGACATTTGCTCGAAGATGCCATCTTTTTTGGTTCCTTACATACTGGAAGAACATGGTCTTCTACTTCCTCCAGTCGGCCCGACGAACTCCGACGATCATCTCTATGTGGTAAAGGAAATATGGGAAGAACAGGTTAAACTCCTCAGCCTTTATATAAGTGAAAGAGAACGCACCGAATCCCAATAAATCCGCAATAAATCCGCCAAGAAGTCAGCCTTAAAGAACGTGTCAGACTTGACCGTTTCGTGCTTCATTCAAAGCGTTTCAAATTACGAGGAACGTTTCATGCTTCATTCAAAGTATTTCAAATTACGAGGAATTTAAAAGCTTTGAAGGGGGTCTTGTAGAAGCATAAAAAATACGCTGGATAGCTATACGCAGCATGTTGATGCTGGACAGCATAAAAAGATGACTTCAGAGCCATCAGCGTGCAAACAGAGCTTTTCCGCTAAGTCCAACGTGAAATATAAAGCTTAAGGACTATCCGCGTAAAGCAGTATATCCAGGCTGCTTCAACGTAAAAAGGGTGCTACATCGCCTTTATGGCGTAAAACTCATCCGCTTTAATGCAGCATTAAAGTGTACGAGGAACGCTTCGTATTCTCCGAAATAAACCTGTCAAATCATACAGTGAACCTGACGTCTGACTCCTGACAAAGAGTACTGCACGACTACCCAGGCGACGGCTATAATGATGGTGCGACACAGCTACCCAGACTGTCGTTTAGTGCCATTTCCTTGGCGTAAACCGCTTTTACGCATACAAAGTAATGCGCTGTCTAGTTTTACACAGGCAGACGTGAGATTCTTACGCTCCGCGGAAGACAAACAGACTGCCACGTCAAAAGCTGCTCTTCGTGCAGGGCTCGAGGCACGTCTCTGCATTTAATGAATGATGGCAGACCTTCGGGACATGCCTCTGTATTTAAAGCACAGAATGGAGACAGAGCCTCGAGGCACGTCTCTACATTTAATGAATGATGGCAGACCTTCGGGACACGCCTATGTATTTAATGCACAAAATAATGGCAAATCTTCGAGACACGTCTCTGGAATACACTGCCTAGTTTTACATAGGCAGACGTGAGCTTCTTACGCTCCGCAGAAGATAGACAGGCTGCCACATCAAAAGCTGTTTTTCGTACAGGGCTCGAGGCACGTCTCTGCATTTAATGCGCGGAATAATGGCAGATCTTCGAGATACGCCTCCATATTTAATGCGCAGGATGGTGGCAGATCTCTGCATTTAATGCAAGAGATCTGATTATATCTCCAAAAGCCATAATTTTGGCTAAGATGTCCACATCATCACTTTGGCACATTACGACATCAAGCTATAGGAGCACGCTGTACGCTATCTCCTTGGAATACGCCAACTCAGGCCATATTTGCATTGGTGTGTATTAAAGCCATTCGATCCAGAATTCGCTCAAGGCCTCATTCAGGGGAGGAGGATCAGCTATCTTCTATGCCCACTCGACTTCTATGCCCACTCGACTTCTACGCTTACTCGGCCTCTATGCCCACTCGGCTTCTATGCCTACCCGGCTCCTATGCCCACTCGGCTTCTATGCCTACTCGGCTTCTATGCCTACTCGACTTCTACGCCTGCTCGACTTCTAGGCCTACTTGGCTTCTATGCCATGGTGACAGTTATTGGCTTCTACGCCAGCGTCTTCTATTTGAGGGATAACTACCCACGTGGTTTTTATGCCGTGATCTTTGCAGCAGTTATACGCATTATCTCTTAATGAGACATGCGTCACACGCTCATTCAAAAGGATCATTTATACGTGGATAATGGTTATTGTAACCGTTGCATAAAAGGTGTTGTGCTTTCCACTACCCCGGCTTCTACGCCGACTAAGTGGTCACTGTCACCAAAACTCTATAAATAAAGACCTCTATCAACAGAGGTCCAGGGTCGAAAAGAGGAAGGTCGCAAAATCCAGGGTCAAGAGGTCGAAACAAGGAGAGGAAAAATAGGTCGAAGGTCAAGAGGTCAAAGATTCCAAGTCTTCAGAGAGAGAAGAATCCAGAGCTCAGGCAAAGAGTAGTGATCGACGACTGTGGCATCGGGCATCCACTCTCTTCTGCAACCTCCGAAGTTGCTTTCTGTCTTCTACGGCACTTCTTCACCATCGTGTGGTCCAAGGGACAAAGTGATCGACTATAGATCAGACTCCTATAGCAATATTTACCCAGATTAAATAAATTGTACTCGACATCCTCGTATAGGATTAATTGTACAATCTTGTTTATAAACCAAGAAGGGCGGGTTTCGTATAAACCTCGTTTTCCACTTTCTTTCGTTTATTATCAAACACACCAGATACTTCATGAACGAGAATGTGTATAATCATATAGCTAATATTGAGCACTTAAGAATATTATAGGAGAAGCTAGAATCCTTGTATACAAAGAAGATGGGGTAAACAAATTATTCCTGATTCGACAGATGATAAGTTTGAGGTACAAGGTTGGTTCATCCATTACGGATCACTTGAGCGAGTTATATAACATGGTTGACCAATTATCCTCTAAGGGAGTGAAGTTCGATGACGAGGTACAAGGACTTTGGTTGCTATGTACATTTCTAGACTCGTGGGGGATCGTCCGAGGGTCCATAACCGTTTATGCTCCAGAAGGCATGGCTAGTCTAGATTTCGCCAAGAGCGGAGTGTTAATTGAAGAGATGCGGAAGAAATCTCAAGATACGTTATCCATATCCCATTTAGAGGTACTTGTTTCAGAGAGCGGATGCATGTGTAAAAGCAAGGGTCTAAGCGATGGTAGAGGCAAGTCCAAGTGTCATTACGAGAACTCTGAGTGTTACCATTTTGGCAAGAAAGGCTACATCAAGCATAACTATTTTGTTTAGAAGAGAGAAGAAGGACGACAAGGGAAAGTAGAGTGAGAATATAATAACAGACACCTCAACACATAGAGGAGACATGATAGGCCAATATAATCCTAGTGTCCCGACAATTGTTAGAGAGACTAAATATTATGAAGAAGTTATCCAAGACCAATGCATTATATGCACAACTTCTTTAAAATAAAATAATACGATGCAGTAACTATAACGACCCACTCTGCTCAGTCCGAAGAGCTTATTCAAACAGGACAAGTGCAATGACCCGCCCTTCCTTGCTCGACGAGATGACTCGTTTGATACAAAGATATTCAGACTTGACCCTCCAGAAGTTCAGACTTAGACTTTTCAAAGGTGCGCTCGGAGTCTCGCTCGGCCGATATGATTTATCGCTAAGGCGGGTGGCTACGATGAACTTGTCTTTTCTTAGCGTGCACATTTAAAATACGGACGATACCTATTAGATCGCTAGGTGATAACCCTTGCATGCTAATAATTAGTTCAACGCACCTAGCTAAGAGAATAATCCCATCTTGTATTTGACACGACCCGTACCCGAAATAGGGGCACGAGAGGTGAACAACGTCCAGCCTACGCTGCAGCATCGGTGGTAGAAGACTGTCTAGGTCAACCAGACTATCTAAAAATCTTATACAATATATATAAGGTACCTGTCAATGTCATCTCAACTCCAAACGGAGGAAGAAATATAATGACATGATAAAGATATCCATACTCAATCACAAAAATCAAACTAAGAAGGATAAAATATGATATGGAACAAGAAATATGGAAAAGGAAACACAAGTCCACAATACTAGTCTAGGCATAATACATCTCCAAAATAATATACATGCCAAATCTCTCAAATAAAGTCGAATACAAAGTTTAAACAATAAAGCCTAAGCCTCCACGACCACTAGCTCTAGGTCCTCCTATTCTAGAGGAGTATCCTTTAATGTTTCGTCGTTCTGCGGCCTGTAGTAAGTGGGACACTGCTCCTCAAGTCAACCATCTGAAAAATATATCCAATTAGGATTGGAGCGAAGTACAAAACTCTGAAAGTAGTTCCAAATATATGGTAGAGAATATATGACAAGCAATAAAAAATAAAATAAGATAACTAGCAATAGGAAATGGAGATGAACTAGAGTAAACAGGTAATGTACTGAAAAGTAAAGAACATGCAATAGAGAATAACTGCAAGTAAAGAAAAAGATAACACTAGCTAATGTGTCTTGGAGTGCAAGTTTATTATGTGATCGGTTTGGGTTGAATACGAATATAATATGGTAACTCGATTCACTACCAAAATAAGTCAAATTAGCGACGTCTAAACACGTCGCTAAATGGCCAAAAAATATCGCTAAATAATTTTAGCAACGTATGTAGCGACGTTTCGATGAAGTCGCCTTTAAGCTTGTCGCTGACTGGAAAAATGTAGCAAAATGTTACTATACCGACGTTTTCTAGCGACGTAAATGCGTCGCTATATTAGCGTCGTTTAGCGACGCAATATTGCTAAATTAGCGACGTGTTGTTTGTCGTTATATGTCGCTAAGTTTTTTCTTTTTACCGACGTTGTGCGACTCATTTAGCGACATTATATTGACCTAACAATACTGCATTATCAGCAGATTTGCGATGGTCAGCGACGTGGATAGCGACATTTATAGCGACGTGGATAGCAACGTGTATAACATCTTTTATAGCGGCGTTTATAGCGACGTATATAAACGTCGCTAAACTTCGCTATAAACGTCGCTAAAGATACAGTAAAAAATAAAAAATGAATATTGAATTATTTTCAAACCAATCTTCCTGAAGTTTATGAATTAACAATTTGTACAAATAGACCTAGACCAGCCCTCCGTTAAATTTGCTGGGTTCGCCGAATTTCTTCGGTTGAACACTCAACACCGATAAATTAACATACATTTAATATTAATAATATAGTAAAATTTGAAGAAAAGGAAACATTGAGATTATAAACTGAGTCAGGAGAAAATCTCATCATAAAGAATACAACAAATATCCACACAACTGAGTCTGAAAGCCTCGTCGTAAAGAATACAAGAAATAAAGTCTGAAAGCCTCTAAAATAAAGAATATTCATAAATAACCAAATATCATAGGTCTGAAACACAAACAATCAATAAACTATCCTAACTAGGACTATTGCGGATCTATAGAAGGATGACCACCAGCGCACATTAGGGATAATGTAACCTCTGTATCCTGAAATTCTTGCTTAAATGTTGTTATTAGGTTAATTTGTGGCTATTGAATTTTTTTCACAATTTATGGTTAATTAAAAACTAGTAACAATAAAATTTTTTAGGGCTTTCAAAAATTTATTGTAGTTTCAAACATAATTAAAAATGTTTCAAACATTTATTTTGGGTTCTAAATAATCAAACATATTTTCTAGATTTTTTTGAGATTTTTTTGAGTATTTTAGTATTTATTGGGAGTTATTTAGACTAATAACTAAATTTTAGGACTTCTAGAATTTATTGTGCAAGCCCAGGAATATAGAATGGACCCACGTAATTTTTTTTAGTATTTATAATATTATTATATATTTTCTAAAATTATTTCAGAATTTTTGGAATATTTTTAATATTTATTTTTATTTAAATATGTAAAATTAATTTTTAGAGTTTCTCCTAATTATAGTAGGAAATCTATAAACATAAAATTATTCCAAATATTTTTTTAGGGTTTTTAGGTTCAAAATATATTTTCTGTAATTTTTTCATATTTTTATGATTATTTTTAATGTTTATTTTGAGTTATTTAGATTTAAAATGACTTAAATAATATTTTGATAAAAACAAATAAATAATAAATAATATAAATAAAATCATCCAATCAAATTCTAACATGTGTCATGCAAACCTCCTGATTTTTTTCAGAAAATTTTTATTTGGATTTTTCATAATTTTTTGTAATTTTTGGGGATTTAAACTAAGGTATTTTGAATTTAAATAAATTTTTTAATGATGTTGATTAATATTAAAATATTATGAGAATAAAATTTTTTGGTGTGAAATGAAAAACTAGACGTAGGGTAATTTTTCGGAAATTTATTGGACCCCTGAAGCATTTTAAAGCCCTAGAAACCAATGTATATTTAAACCGTATTAAACCCTGAATCCAAAACCCGGTTTATTTTAAATAAACCAAACCAAACCGACCTAAACCGTGGTGAACCGAACCGAACCAACCCAGACCTTAACGGGTCGGGTCAGATCCAAAGTGAACCTGACCCGAACTCGAAACCCTAACCGAAACCCTAAATCCTAAACCTACCCGGAAACACTTTTTCGGCGCCCTATATATTGTCTCGAATTCCGCGCCCCGCCGCCAGATCACCTTAGCCATCTCCTTCTCCGCCCGGACACCCGCAGCGCCGCTCGACGAATGCCCTAGCCTGAACCCTAACTCCTCTCCGTCATCTTCCTCCCCCGATCAGAACCTCCTTTAGTTTCCCCGTCGACGAACCCTTCGTCTTCCTCCGCCTAGCCCCGTTCCATCCTCCCCTGACTCCACCGTCGTCGATCCCTCTGATGATCTCCTCCACCCTCCAGTCTCCCCAAAGCCCCGCACGACCCGTCCCCCGACCTCGTCTTCCTCGACCACCGCCCAGTTCCATCCTCCCCCGACCACCTCCACTGCCCAAGCCGTCGACAAACCGTCGACTCGAACCTCGCCGTCCTCCGCCCAGCCTCCGCAGCCTCGATGACCCGCTGCCCTAGCCCGGACACGGCCGACCCGGACACAGCAGCTCTCAGACCGGACTCGACAGAACTCAGAACTCGGACACGACACAGCAACAGTAACCCGGACACGAGAAATTCTCGTTCCATGGAGTCCTGTTCAGGTAACCCGTTCTCTCTCCTCGTTGTTCTATTTTGTCCTGTCAGTTGTGACGCGTAGACTGTGTAACCCTCTCGATGTCCGTGCAACCCGCTCGGTGCATCGCGTCCTGTGGCGATCGCAAACCGCGATCCAAAAACAGAAAAAATAATACCCCATTTTCACCCGGAACTGAGTATGCCCAGCCAAACGGGATGACTTGGTCGTGTACAGTCTTCACCGAAAGATGCACGCCGTTGATACGGACGTGCAGGATTTCACAGAAGTTGATTTGGATGTGCGTGCATAACGGAATAAACTCGTATCCGCCGACAATGTCCCGTATCTGCCTGTTTTGGAACTCATTGTAACTTTTTGTACACACGTTGGATCGAAACAAAAATTGCACCATCGGACTCGTATCAATACGCTGGTCCTGTGACCCAAGTTTGGTTCGATTCAGAGAACGTTGACAAAATCGCGTATCGTGGGCCCCGCGGCTCCACTTGACGGGCAATTTTCTGATCGGCTCATCGGAATCCAATTCTGGAAGTTCCGTTGGGTTCGTATCATCGTTCTGGACTTGTTGACACTAAGTTTGACGAATTTAGAGACCTTTGACCCTGACACGTTCTTCGGTGCAAAGCGGCCCACATGTGGACCCCGCTTTGACCAGAAACTGTCATTTTTGCTCCTGTGTCCAAATTGGACTCAAGGACAGACATTTCTAGCTATTTGATATTTTCTGAGACTGTTGGTGATGTTTATTTCAGCTTTTGGAGGAGTACCTGCAGAATCCACTGATACAGGGACAGCTGTTGGTATTCAAACCCCGGGCAAGTGTACCTTGCCAAATCTTGCAGTTCTTGTTACATAATTCCTTGCCTTATTTATATGTTGTATATGCTTGACCTAGGACCTTGTGACTTACTTAGCATCCGATTAATAGACGGGTACCAACACCGTACGCGGAGTTGTGTAACGTCATCTAAACATGGATACCGAGACCCTATACATTCTCGTACTTGCCTTATCAAGTACCTCATAACCCAGGACACTTGACACTATTTATGAGACAGAATCTTCCTGAAATATTCATGGTGATTCTGTATAGGATACAGGTTTCATGACATAGACATTATATTCATAGACATTATATTCTTAGATCTCATTATGACTTATTGCATTAGTTATGATCCTGCGTGGCATGGACATAAGACGTTGTGTACATGAGACGTATGATTACATTGGGTGGGGAGAGTCACACAGGCTACAGGTTGACTATATTATGCTGGCGTCTCAGTCTCTCTCTAAGCTAGACAACCACATGATATCACTACTACCGGCTCCCCGATATAGAGCTTGTAGTGGTCTCAGCCTGAGTTCTAGTGCTGCTCTTATCTTGCATTTCACTTAGATTGTTATATAGTTTACCCTATTATTTCATTTATTACTGGAGAGACACACAGGCTACAGGTTGATTATATTATGCTGGCATCTCAGTCTCCCTCTAAGCTATACAACCACATGATATCACTGCTACCGGCTCCCCGACACAGTGCTTGTAGTGGTTTCAGCCTGAGTTCTAGTGATGCTCTCATCTTACATATCACTTAGCTGGTTATATAGTTTATCCTATATTGTTTCATTTATTTTTGCACTGCATTTATTTTGGCTTGTATCTTTTGTACCTTGCTATGTCACCTGAGGACCTGGATACCAGATTATGTTCCCAGGACTAGCAGACGAGATCGACCCAGAGTTACACGGGACAGAAGCATTAGCAGGAGCAGAAGCAGGAGCAGACACTGGAGTAGTACCAGATCTAGTAGACGAGTGATCACCGAGGATATCTTCTGAGTATATGCTTTATCCATACTCAGTATTTGTTGTTATTTCTGTAACTTGACTATTGTAGCAGACTCATTATCGGGTTATTTTCCCGAGTTTATATTTTATTGAGATAGATCTTGCTCTATGATTCAGATATTGTTGTATTTATATTTGTGGATGAGATTAGTATATTTAGACCCTTATTGTTGTACTACAGTTTAAGTATGTCCCGGTGGATCCATTAAATTGGGTTTGTCCATCGGTGTGTGCTGCTGGCCATTGCCACGTAGCTAGTCCCTCGATATTTTGGGACAGGAGCGTGACAAAGTTTTTGTGATGGCCCATGCAGGTCAACGACTAAATTGTTAGGTTTCAACTTAGGGACCGAGCAAGCCTGCAATAAGAATAGGATAAGTTTTTGGATCTATCCACTTGCTTGAATCTTTTTTGACATCTATATCGGATTCGAATTAATTTCTTGACTTGCATCATGCCTTGATTCCTGTGCGCCTCTTATTGTTTATTTTGGTTGTTACTCTAAAGTTTTTTAATATGTGATTGGTAATTAGAACTTGACAGTTTGAGTTAATCTTGTAGATTGTGACCCGATGATTATCCCTTAGTGTTAAATCACGTAATTTGTACCCCCACCTTGATACAAGTTAGATCCCTTTCCCCTTAATGGCTAGTAACTCTTCTATTCTTACTATCGACACTTGTTCTATAAGCACTAAGACTAAGGCTTAAGACGACCATAACCTATGTAATATAGGAAGATACCCTAATAAGTACCAAGATCTTTTCTCATATACCCTAATAAGAGTTTCTGTGCAAGGTTATTTTGTAGGATCCTCTTAAGACAGTCACAGTATTAGTTTAATTCTTTTAAGTTAGGTAGTATGCCTCACAACCTAGTATCACCAAGTCCACTTGACCAATCGAGGTAGTGTAAATGAATGACATTAATTGTATGCTAGCAAAAGATGACAGTGTTTATTCAGACAATAGAATTTAGAGGTCCTTGCCCCTATTTGGTCGACTAGCGACTTAGACAAGGAGGTTGAATGATAACTTTAGAGATTGTAGAGTCTTTTATTATTGTTGCTTATTTTGTTTTTGTTTTTGTTTTTGTGAACTTGAATAATTTGTACCTCCTTTCATCATCATCTAGCGTACTTATATTTTATATACTACCTTGACTTATGCTGCTATTTTATAGCCTAGTTTTGCAAGCTTATTCTTTATCGAGCTTGTTTATGACATATGTATTATTGGGGAGGCCCACAATAATACCTTTCAGAATCAGTGTATTAAGGTCTAGCTAACCTTAGTGCGCTTGATTCGGCCTTCGTAATACTACTTTACATGGATTGACATATGTAGTGATTAATAGATGAATATACTTGTGCTAGACATGTCTGACATATCGTATCGGTTACATAACTGTACTAATACGAGCATGCGAACAAAGGATTACCAAATTATGATTTCAATCCACAACTGTCTTGACAATTCCTATTTGAATTCTTTAAATGCCTTGATCCCGATACTTCTATTCTATTACCTTCCCCTTGAACTCTTTATTATTGATCTTCGTCTCCCCTTATTTCGGAAAGACGAAACATCTTGCTTGGTATAAATTTGATATATAGATAGTACTAGAAATACCCCACAGGCCAATCACATTGTTTGGTGACTATCTTTTATAAGAGTAATTAAGGGCATATCATAGATGATATATTTGGTGTTAAAAACTTTGAGGATTCAATAACATGATTAAATAATTTGGGGCATAGCTTTCTTAGATGTATAGCCTTAGATGATAGATGGATAAATTCTAAGTTGGGTAGAGACCGCAATGTTCACATGAGAGGAATTTTTTAGACTGTAATCAAGTAAGATTTGATAGAGAGAACCCTACCCTATTTTAATTTCGAGGACGAAATTATTTTAAGTTGGGTAGATTGTAAACCCCCTAATTTTTTTCAGAAATTTTTTATTTGGATTTTTCACAATTTTCTGTAATTTTCGGAGATTTAAACTAAGGTATTTTGAATTTAAATAATTTTTTTAATGATGTTGATTAATATTGAAATATTATGAGAATAATATTTTCTGGTGTGAAATGAAAAACTAGATGTAGGAAAATTTTCCGGGAATTTATTGGACCCCTAAAGCATTTTAAAGCCCTAGAAACCAATGTATATTTAAACCGAATTAAACCCTGAATCTGAACCCGGTTTATTTTAAATAAACCAAACCAAACCGACCTGAATCGTGGTGAACCGAACCGAACCAACCCAGACCTTAACGGGTCGGGTCGGATCCAAAGTGAACCCGGCCCGAACCCGAAACCCTAATCGAAACCCTAAATCCAAAACCTACCCGAAAACACTGTTCCGGCGCCCTATATATCGTCTCAAATTCTATGCCCCGCCGCCAGATCACCCTAGCCATCTCCTTCTCCGCCCGGACACCCGCAGCGCCGCTCGACGAATGCCCTAGCCTGAACCCTAACTCCTCTCCGTCATCTTCCTCCCCCGATTAGAACCTCCTCCAGTTTTCCCGTCGACGAACCCTTCGTCTTCCTCCGCCTAGCCCCGTTCCATCCTCCCCCGACTCCACCATCGTCGATCCCTCCGACGATCTCCTCCACCCTCCAGTCTCCCCAAAGCCCCGCACGACCCGTCCCCCGACCTCGTCTTCCTCGACCACCGCCCAGTTCCATCCTCCCCCGACCACCTCCACTACCCTAGCCGTCGACAAACCGTCAACTCGAACCTCGCCGTCCTCCGCCCAGCCCCGCGCAGCCTCGACGACCCGCTGCCCTAGCCCGGACATGGCTGACCCGGACACAGCAGCTCTCAGACCGGACTCGGCAGAACTCAGAACTCGGACACGACACAGCAACAGTAACCATGACACGAAAAATCCTCGTTGCACAGAGTCCTGTTCAGGTAACCCGTTCTCTTTCCTCGTTGTTCCATTTTCTGTCCCGTCAGTTGTGACACGTAGACTGTGTAACCCTCTCGATGCCCGTGCAACCCGTTCGGTGCATCGCGTCCTGTGGCGATCGTAAACCGCGATCCAAAAACAGGAAAAATGACACCCCATTTTCACCCGAAACTGAGTACGCCCCGCCAAACGGGACGACTTGGTCGCGTGCGGTCTTTACCAAAAGATGTACTCCGTTGATACGGACATGCAGGATTTCGCAAAAGTTGATTTGGATGTGCGTGCACACCGGAATCAACTCGTATCCGCCGACAACGCCCCGTATCCGCCTGTTCTGGAACTCGATGTAACTTTATGTACACAAGTCGGATCGAAACAAAACTTACGCCATCGGACTCGTAGCAATACGCTGGTCCTGTGACCCAAGTTTGGTTCGATTCTGAGAACGTTGACAAAATCGCGTATCGTGGACCCCGCGGCTCCACTTGACGGGCGATTTTGTGATCGGCTCATCGGAATCCAAATCTGGAAGTTCCGTTGGGTTCGTATCATCGTTCTGGACTTGTTGACACTAAGTTTGACGAATTTGGAGACCTTTGATCCTGACACGTTCTTCGGTGCAAAGCGGCCCACATGTGGACCCCGCTTTGACCAGAAACTGTTATTTTTGCCCCTGTGTCCAAATTGGACTCAAGGACAGGCATTTCTAGCTATTTGATATTTTTTGAGACTGTTGGTGATGTTTATTTTAGCTTTTGGAGGAGTACCTACAGAATCCACTGATACAGGGACAGCTGTTGGTATTCAAACCCCAAGCAAGTGTACCTTGCCAAATCTTGCAGTTCTTGTTACATAATTCCTTGCCTTATTTATATGTTGTATATGCTTGACCTAGAATCGTGTGACTTACTTAGCGTCCGATTAATAGTCGGGTGCCAATACCGTACGCGGAGTTATGTAACGTCATCTAGACATGGATACCGAGACCCTATACATTCTCGTACTAGCCTTATCAAGTACCTCATAACCCAGGACACTTGACACTATTCATTAGACAGATTCTTCTTGAGATATTCATGGTGATTCTGTATAGGATACAGGTTTCATGACATAGGCATTATATTCATAGACATTATATTCTTAGATCTCATTATGACTTACTGCATTAGTTATGATCCTGTGAGGCATGAACATGAGACGTATGATTACATTGGGTGGGGAGAGTCACACAGGCTACAGGTTGACTATATTATGCTGGCGTCTCAGTCTCTCTCTCTGAGCTAGACAACCACATGATATCACTACTACCGGCTCCCCGACACAGAGCTTGTAGTAGTCTCAGCCTGAGTTATAGTGTTGCTCTTATCTTGCATTTCACTTATCTTGTTATATAGTTTACCCTATTGCTTCATTTATTGCTGGAGAGACACACAGGCTACAGGTTGATTATATTATGCTGGCATCTCAGTCTGTCACGCCCCAGTCCCAAAAATACGTAGGACTAGGACACGTAAGCATTCCAGCCGCATGGATATGGCAACTCCAATATATGGAAACCAAATCCACACGTACGCTATAATATGAATATCAAGTCCACAAGTGGTATAAAATTTATCACAAGTCACAGGGTATAATCTAAATCTCATCCACGAAAATTAGATATAAATAATAACCAGCATCTATATAACTAGATCTCAACATAAATATCTAAGGATGATAGTTGGATGGAAACAAATCCACTACCAACTCGAATGAAAAAGTACAACACAACAAATATAATATAGGAATACCAGCTAACGACCATGGTCTCGAAGAGAAGACATCCTCGCAACACAAGTAATCATCCAAATCTGCGCTCCTGCAATTACTCAAGAACAGATACACCTGGTAGAGGACCAGGTCCTCAGAGGGACGTAACAAGATACAAAAAATACGAGCCAATTTGAATGCATTAAACATGCATATTATTTGAAAATAAATAAGTACGCTATACAAGACCATCTATATGAATGCAAATGAGGATAACTTTTTGACGTATGGGCAAGGGTAGGCTACTCGATCTACCTCACAACTCACACACACGTCAATGGACATCAGAAATTGACATACCGCGGGGGTAGCGACCAGCGAGACTCCAGAAATCGATATACCGCGGGGGTAGCGACCAGCGCGACACACACCCGTAGTGCGAACTATATACTACGGTTTACCAGAGTGGTTAAAAACCCATATGCCTAATGATTGTCCTCTCATGATACTAGGTGCCATGTGTGAGTCAATATATCTAATATATAGTAATGACTGAAAGAAACTACACATGCAATAAATAAACAGAAATGCAATAAATATAAAGAAATATACTAAGCATGCAAAATACTGTAAACAACTTGGCAAGGTATCTTGCCTGGGGTCCTGCTGCTGGTATGAATCAGAGTCCAAGTCACAGTCCAAATAACCTATGTATTACAAATTTATCACGTTAAAATATAATTTATTTTAATTTATTTAATTCTAGAATAATTACTCTAAAATCTTATTTTAATCTTATTATTCTAATTTTTATGTTAATTCCTAAATTTTGTCCAAAGAAACTGAATTTTATCAACTCGAGACTCATGGTACGCAAATCGAGACAATTTGTTGACCGAAAAGTCAACTGACACAAACTCAACTTTCATGCATGATTTTCTGTAGATTTTAGCGTTAAAAATATGCTGGAATTTACGGCTCGTCCAAATTTAAATTCGTTTGGGAATTATGGCACATATAAATTTTGTATTGTGCACCGATGGTTAAATTCTAACCTAGAAGTTCTATCGAATTAACTGTATATAAATACTTTAAATTAAATTCTGGGAAAAACATGTCAATGATCTCAACATTAGCTTTCCAAAAATTTAAACGGTTCATGATTCTGATTCCTGGTTCTCCCAAAATCGCGAAAATATTAAAATACGTCTATTTTCGGACATGCTGTGCTCTACGAATTTTTTAGAATTTAATACTCATAATTTCATAAAATAAATTATATAATAAGAAAGCTAACCTCAATATATTTCTAACACAAGAAACTAGGCCTCGTTTGGAGTCCGGAGCTATGCGCAATGGCTTGTGGAAGATGAAGGAACCCTAGATGGCAATTCTACAAAATCTCTCTCTCTAAAAAAATAATGGGATAATTAGGGTTATTATATTATATATATATAGGGATTGAGCGGCTGAATGAAAGTTGATAGGAGGGTGACACATGTCATGATTTGATTGGATGGTTTTGGTTATATTATTTGATTTTGATTTGCCTTTATCAAAACATTATTTAAGTCATTTTAAATCAAAATAACTCAAAATAAATATTAAAAATAACCATAAAAATCTGTAAAATTACAGAAAAAATATTTTGAATTTAAAAACTATAGAAAAATATTTGGGATAATTTTATATTCATAGATTTCCTACTATAATTAGGAGAAGCTCTAAATATTAGTTTTATCCATTTAACTAAAAATAAATACTAACATTATTCCAAAAATTCTGAAATAATTCCAAAAAATATATAATAATATTATAAACCCTAGAAAATAACGTGGGTCTATTCTATAATCCTGGGATTGCACAATAAATTCTATAAGTCCTAAAAATTAGTTATTAGCCTAATTACTCCCAATAAATACTAAAAATACTCAGAAAATTCCCAGAAAATTCTACAAACTATATTTTATTATAGAACCTAAAATAAAAGTTTGGGATATTTTTAATTAAGTTTGAACATAAAATAAATTCTTCGAAGTCCTAGAAAATTAGTGTTACTAGTTTTTAATTAACTAAAAAATTATGGAAAAATCTCAATAATCTAAAATAGCCTAAAAATAATTCTAAATAAATATTTATATAAGTAAATATACTAAAAAAATTATTTTCTAATTAACTAAGAGAATACTCTAAATAAATTCAACATCTATAATAAATATAATAATATAAAATATACACAAAATACCTATTTTGGGTGAGGGAGTTTACAATCTACCCAACTTAAAACAATTTCGTCCTCGAAATTAAAATAAGGCATAATTTGTTAAATCCCTCATATTCGTACATAAGGTACGTCAATCGCAATCTCTTCCATAAATTTAAATAACAAAATCTATTCAAATCTATCGCGATCACTTCAAAATTAAGATAATCATTGTTCAAATCAAAATTCAACCTATTGTAATCTCTTCTCACTTTTTCAAATCATCAATATCCAAATTTAAATTGAATCCATATAATATCTTCAAGATTTTAATAACATATCAAATTTTACCTCACGATCTCCAACTATCATAATCTCCTCTAGAAGTAATTCGAGTCCAATATTATTCCTATTTTCACTTATAAATTTTTGTATTCTTCAACTTTTTAAATTCCATTCACATCCTTAATATTTCAAATAGGTAGTCCAACCATCAAATTTTAATTCTTAATTTAAATCATCAAATTGAAAAATAATTTAAATGCAGTCCACCAATGTTCAAGTCTGAAATTATATATTTATCCTTCAAATTTAAATTGATGATTTTACCTTCAATACTCAAAATTTTAAATTATGTACTTAAGGTATAAATATTGGGTCATCAATATCAAGATTTTTAAAATTCATTAATCCTCATCATCTTAGTCATTCTTCTAAAATTCTCAAAATTAAAATGGCTTGAACCTCTCCCAATCTAATCTTACTCGATCACAATCTAAAAGAAATTCCTCTTGAGTTGCCAATGCACTGCTACCCAACTTAGAATTTAGCCATCTATCACAGAAGGATATATACTTTAAGAAAAATATTCCTTAATTTATTTACTCATGTCATTCAATCCTCAAAACTTCAATGCCGATTATATCATATATGATATGTCCTTAATTACGAAAGAATAATCCTCAAGTATGTGATCGGCCTATGGGGTATATCTAGTACTCTCTGTGTATCAAACTTATACCAAGCACGAGATTTTGTCTTTCCGAAATAAGGGAAGACGGAGATCAATAATAAAGAGTTCAAGGGCGAGGTAATAAATAGAAGTATCGGGATCAAGGCGTTTAAAGAATTCAAATAGGAATTGTCAAAGCAGTTGTGGATTGCAGTCCTATTTTGGTAATTCCTATTCACATGCTCGTATTAGTACAGTTATGTAGCCGATACAATACGCTCAGACATGTCTAGAGGGCAAGTACATTCGTCTACTAATCACTATATATCTCAATCCACGTAAAATAGTTATGCGAAGGGCGAATTAATGCACTAAGATTAGCTAGACCTTAATACACAAATTCTGAAATGTATTAATGTATGCATCCACTAATACATATATAGTGAACAAGCTTGATGAAAGAATAAGCTTGCAAAACTAGGCTATAATAGCGACATAAGTCAAGGTGGTACAACAATTATAAGTACGCTAGATGATGATGAAAGAAGGTACAAGTCAATTCAAGTTCACAAAAAAAAAAACAACAACAACATAAGCAATAATAATAAAGACCCTACCATTCTCTATAGTTATCATACAACCTCCTTGTCTATGTCGCTAGTCGACCAAATGGGGACAAGGACCTCTAAATTCTATTGTCTGAATAAACACTGTCATCTTTGCTAGCATACAATTAATGTCATTCAATTACACTTCATTAATGTATCACAAGGACTATATGATACTAGGTGGTGAGGTATACTACCCAACTTAAAATGATTTAACTACTATTGTATTGTCTTAAGGATACTGTAAAATCTTCTGTTAAGGTCTATGAGAAGGGATCTTGGTACTTTATTGGGGTATCCTCTTCTATTACATAGGTCATGGTCATCTTACATCTTAGTCATAGTACTTATAGAACAAGTGTCAATAGTAAGGATAGAAGAGTTACTGGCCGTTTAAGGGAAAAAGGGATCTCGCTTGTATCGAGGTGAGGGTATAAATTACGCGATTTAAAAACTAAGGGTTAATCATCGGTCACAATCTACAAAATAACTTAAACTTATCAAGTTCTAACTACCAAGCATAAAAAATTTCACATTCAAGGCTACAACTATAATCCTAGCAAACTATGAGCCCTTAACAAAGAATAAAATTACTTGGCCTACTATCTGAAGTGTCAGATGGCACGAGTTGAAAGATGAAGAGAAGAAACGTGATTAGTCGTCGCAAAATAGCGAGCGCTATGGTCGCAGGGGAACAATATATAAAATTAAGATAGAGGGCTCTAGATAGCATCATGGTTCTCTAAGGGAAGTAGGGTGTTAGTTGCTATGTTTGAGGTATGATTAAGAAAATATTCTATACATTGCTCTTGGCTTTCTAAGGTACTACCTGCTCATCTCAAGACAAGAACCTAAATTTAGTTCTCCAATACTTATCTAACTGCGAAGGTTAGGTTTAGTCCTAATATTCAATTTTGGTTTTCTATTGGTTCCTCAATACTAGGGTCAACCATTATGGTAAAACTTCTAACTATCTCTAGTAGTGTCTATACTACTCTCAAGTCTTCTTAATACATCAAGGGGTAATGGTATACCAATCTAAAGATAAGAAATTATAGGGTTCACTAGATATTCTAAACTTAGTGGTGCGTCTATATTCTTGTTGTATTCTTAATAGGTGTGCTACCCTAATTATCATCCTAATAATAGGGGTTCCTATATTCTAGCAGAAGGCTATACTCAAAGAACTATTAGGGAAGTACAGGAATCAAGCCGGATACAATTATTCAGATAGAACGGATTAGAAGAAAGATGAGTCGTAGTCAAATGTGGATGAGATCCTATACTCTAATCCTATTTGCAGGCTTGCTCGGTACAGTAACGTAACCGAGACAATATGCTCTCGACCTGCATGGGTCACCACAAAAATATGTCACGCCCCAGTCCCAAAAATACGTAGGACTAGGACACGTAAGAATGCCAGCCGCATGGATATGGCAACTCCAATATATGGAAACCAAATCCACACGTACACTGTAATATGAATATCAAGTCCACAAGTGGTATAAAATGTATCACAAGTCACAGGGTATAATCTAAATCTTATCCACAAAAATCAGATATAAATAATAACCAACATCTATAAAACTAGATCTCAACATAAATATCTAAGGATGATAGTTGGATGGAAACAAATCCACTACCAACTCGAATGAAAAAGTACAACACAACAAATATAATATAGGAATACCAGCTAACGACCATGGGCTCGAAGAGAAGACATCCTCGCAACATAAGTAATCATCCAAATCTGCGCTCCTGCAATTACTTAAGAACAGATACACCTGGCAGAGGACCAGGTCCTCAGAGGGACGTAACAAGATACAGAAAATACGAGCCAATTTGAATACAGTAAACATGCATATTATTTGAAAATAAATAAGTATGCTGTACAAGACCATCTATATGAATGCAAATGAGGACAACTTTTTGACGTATGGGCAAGGGTAGGCTACTCGATCTACCTCATAACTCACACACACGTCAATGGACATCCGAAATTGATATACCGCGGGGGTAGCGACCAGCGAGACTCCAGAAATCGACATACCGCGGGGGTAGCGACCAGCGCGACACACGCCCGTAGTGCGAACTATATACTATGGTTTACCAGGGTGGTTAAAAGCCCATACGCCTAATAATTGTCCTCTCATGATACTAGGTGCCATGTGTGTGTCAACATATCTAATATATAGTAATGACTGAAAGAAACTACACATGTAATAAATAAACAGAAATGCAATAAATATAAAGAAATATAATAAGCATGCAAAAAACTATAAACAACTTGGCAAGGTATCTTGCCTGGGGTCCTGCTGCTGGTATGAATCAGAGTCCAAGTCACAGTCCAAATAGCCTATGTATTACAAATTTATCACGTCAAGAGATAATTTATTTTAATTTATTTAATTCTGGAATAATTACTCTAAAATCCTATTTTAATCTTATTATTCTGATTTTTATGTTAATTCCTAAATTTTGTCCAAAGAAACTGAATTTTATCAACTCGAGACTCATGGCACGCAAATCGAGGCGATCTGTTGACCGAAAAGTCAACCGACACAAACTCAACTTTCATGCATGATTTCTTGTAGATTTCAGCGTTAAAAATATGCTGGAATTTATGGCTCGTCCGAATTCAAATTCGTTTGGGAATTTTGGTACATACAAATTTTGTATTATGCACCGATGGTTAAATTCTAACCTAGAAGTTCTACAGAATTAACAGTATACAAATACTTCGAAATAAATTCTGGGAAAAATATATGTCAATGATCTCGATATTAGCTTTCCAAAACTTTAAACGGTTCATGATTCTGATTCCTGGTTCTCCCGAAATCGCAAAAATATTAAAATACGTCTATTTTCGGACATGCTGTGCTCTACGAATTTTCCAGAATTTAATACTCATAATTTCATAAAATAAATTATATAATAAGAAAGCTAACCTTAATATATTTCTAACGCAAGAAACTAGGCCTCATTTGGAGTCCAGAGCTATGCGCAATGGCTTGTGGAAGATGAAGGAACCCAGATGACAATTCTACAAAATCTCTCTCTCTTAAAAAATAATGGGATAATTAGGGTTATTATATTATATATATATATAGGGATTGAGCGGCTGAATGAAAGTTGATAGGAGGGTGACACATGTCATGATTTGATTGGATGGTTTTGGTTATATTATTTGATTTTGATTTGCCTTTATCAAAATATTATTTAAGTCATTTTAAATCTAAATAACTCAAAATAAATATTAAAAATAATCATAAAAATCTGTAAAAATTACAGAAAAATTATTTTGAATTTAAAAACTCTAAAAAAATATTTGGGATAATTTTATATTCATAGATTTCCTACTATAATTAGGAGAAGCTCTAAACATTACTTTTATTTTTTTAACTAAAAATAAATACTAACATTATTCCAAAAATTCTGAAATAATTCCAGAAAATATATAATAATATTATAAACCCTAGAAAATAACGTGGGTCTATTCTATATTCCTGGGATTGCATAATAAATTCTATAAGTCCTAAAAATTAGTTATTAGCCTAATTACTCCCAATAAATACTAAAAATACTCAGAAAATTTCGAGAAAATTCTAGAAAATATATTTTATTATAGAACCTAAAATGAAAGTTTGGGATATTTTTAATTAAGTTTGAACATAAAATAAATTCTTCAAAGTCGTAGAAAATTAGTGTTACTAGTTTTTAATTAACTAAAAAATTATGGAAAAATCTCAATAATCTAAAATAGCCTAAAAATAATTCTAAATAAATATTTATATAAGTAAATATACTAAAAAAAATTATTTTCTAATTAACTAAGAGAATACTCTAAATAAATTCAATATCTATAATAAATATAATAATATAAAATATACACAAAATACCTATTTTGGTTGAGGGAGTTTACACAGTCTCTCTCTGAGCTAGACAACCACATGATGTCACTGCTACCGGTTCCCCGACACAGAGCTTGTAGTGGTTTCAGCCTGAGTTCTAGTGATGCTCTCATCTTGCATATCACTTAGCTAGTTATATAGTTTAGTCTATATTGTTTCATTTATTTCTGCACTGCATTTATTTTGGCTTGTATCTTTTGTACCTTGCTATGTCCCCTGAGGACCTGGATACCGGATTATATCCCCAGGACTAGCAGACGAGATCGACCCTGAGTTACACGGGACATGAGCATTAGCAGGAGCAGAGGCAGGAGCAGACACTAGAGCAGTACCGGATCCAGTAGACGAGTGATCACCGAGAATATCTTCTGAGTATATGCTTTATCCATACTCAGTATTTGTTGTTATTTCTGTATCTTGACTATTGTAACAGACTTATTATCGGGTTGTTTTCCCGAGTTTATGTTTTATTGAGATAGATATTGCTCTATGATTCTGATATTGTTGTATTCATATCTGTGGATGAGATTAGTATATTTAGACCCTTATTGTTGTACTACAACTTAAGTATGCCCCGGTGGATCCATTAAATTGGGTTTGTCCATCAGTGTGTGCTGCTGGCCATTGCCACGTGGCTAGTCCCTCGATATTTTGGGACTGGAGCGTGACATGTCAGCATATGATTTTTTATTTAGCCGCATGTATATCTATATATGTATATATATATATATATATATATATATATATATATACATATATATATATATATATATTATAATAATATTAATTATCCCATTATTTTTGAGAGAGAGAAATTTGAGGAGAATTGTCATCTAGGGTTTCCTTTATTTTCCAGAAGCCTTTACTCATAGCTCCGGACTCCTAACGAGGTCCAGTTTCTTGCGTTACCAAATTGAGGTTAGTTTTCTGAATATGTAAATTTTTTCAAGGAATTCTGAATATTAAATTTTGGAAAATTCCTAGAGCACAGTATGTCCGAAAATTGACGCGTCTCGGTGTTATCGCAATTTTGGGAGAACCAGGAATCAGAATCACTAACCGTTTGAAGTTTAGGAAAGCTAATGTCAAGATAATTGACATATATTTTTTATAGAATTTAATACAAAATATTTCTATGCTGTTAATTCTGTAGAACTTCTAGGTTAACAATCAACCACTTACACAATGCGATCTTAGGTATGTGCAATAATTTCCAAACGAATTTGAATTCGGATGAGCCATAAATTCCAGCACATTTTTGACGCTGAAATTTATAGGAAACCATGCATGGAAGTCGAGTTTGCATCGGTTGACTTTTTTGGTCAATAGATCATCTCGATTTGTGTGCCATGAGTCTCGAATTAGTAAAATTTAGTTTCTTTGGACAAAATTTAGGAATTAACCTAAAAATCAGAATAATAAGATTAAAATAGGATTTTAGAATAATTATTCCAGAATTAAATAAATTAAAATAAATTATCTTTTGACATGGTAAATTTGTAATACATAGGCTATTTCGACTGCGACTTGGATTCTGATTCATACCAGCTAAGGACCCCAGGCGAGTACATTCTCTGATAGTTTCTTGTTTATAATATCCTCTATGTTCATTATAATTTGTGTAGATATCCATATTTTTTGACACGATGGTTACACGGATTGGTATATTCAGATCTCGTCATGAGATATTATTCTTTGTATATGGTGTCTCTTGTGCCAGTCTTGTTTCATTGATTATCTTGTACATATACAGACATTGATTCTCGGGAAGACTAGCTATCTTTTTAGGGAATTCCGTGCCATAGCGTACGATGGTTGGATCTACTATACCAGTCGGGGGTGGAGAGTATTTTAGTGTAGATATGTGATCATACCTTTCATGTACAAGTCTTGTTTTCATGTTAATATTGGTCATACACCGCACGTATGACTAACCAGACAATTATTCATGTACAAGTTCCTAAGCCGATCACATGTTAAAGCTAGTACTCACACACTTAGTCATTAGTATTCTTGTTCATTGTTATATTGTTCATTCTTGTATTTATTTCCAGTATTTTCTTTATTGTGTATCTCTTGTACAAGTATATGCATATTGTATATTTATATCTATTTACTGCTACATAGTTTATATCATTGATTTAGATATATTATTAATTTAGAACTGCTATTAGAGATGTACTTCGTTCCATCTTGACTAGAAATATTTTTTTAGACTGCGACTTAGAGGATTGGTGTTCGACATATTATGGACCACAGGAAGAGTAGCTTCAGCCTTGGATCTTGTAATTCAGTTGTGATTCTAGGAGGTCTAGCCGAAATCACTAGTTATTCAGTTAGTTCTTTTAGTAGTTTATTTGGTACCGAATTTATTTTCGGCATACTTTGAGACTTGGATGTTATTGTATGGATTAGATTATTTTTTTAGACTTGTATAGCATTTTGATTATTTATTTTTCTTTGATATCTTATCGTGCTTTAGCTATGTGGTTGAGTATTTTCATATTATATTGTGATATTTGTGCCTCCTTATGGAGTTGTATATTCGTGTGAGATTGATTAGATAGTGTTGTGACCTAGACAGCGTTCTACCGCCGATGTTGCGACTTAGGCTGGACATACCCACGTACTCGTGCTCCAAATTCTGGGTGCGGGTCATGACATATTTTTAGTGGTGGCCCACGCAGGTCGAGCTTCGCAAGTTGTCGATGTCGTGGTAGTGCGACGTATTAGTTGTACTACAGCGTGCCTGCGATAGGATATCGGACGTAGGATACTAGGATGAGAGCGGATACTCAATCACAAAATTCGTTGAGAGATTCCTGGGATGACCCTTGAGAATCTTATTATAATTTTTAATTTAAATCTTTTTTCTTATTTTCGACCGTTCTCACTTGTTGTTATTGAATTTGATTATTGTTGATCGGTTATTAAATTTAATTCTTGGTGTCGTTGTTGAGTTTGATTTCTTATCGAGATAAATTTTATGGACTAAATTTACGGTATCATCTGATAACATACGTTGATGAGGACAGTGAGAAAGATTAACATTTATTGCTATTGGACTACAAGATGTGGATTTAAATTTATGATTTGAAGAACTGAAAATAAATTTTAATTTTTAAAATTTTTTGAGGAGTTGAGATTTTATGTTATTAAATTTTTTGAGAATTCAAATTCAATTCAATAAACATAGTCAAAGCTATAAATATTTTTGGAAGTGATTAAAATTTTATTTCAATATTTGAATATTTGAATATTTGACTTTTGAGGAAAGTATATACATTTTATTTTAATTGTTCGAGAAGTAAAATTTTGAGGATTTTATTTTGAGGATAAAATTTTATGGTGGGTAGAAGTTGTCATATTTGATTACTGACAAAAATAATAAATTGAGGATAATGTTAAATTTTTTTTTTTGAAATTGAGGATAATGTTGAAAGTTTTTAAAATTTACGATAATCTTGAAAGTTTTGAAATATAATTCAAGGAACTCCAGGATAATGTTGAAAATTTTGAGTATTGGGAGTTCGATATAATATTGAAACATGGATTATGGGTTTAGTTAGACCAAAGGAATAACAATATAAAGATTTATATTTATTACTTGTTGAATTCGACTTTTAAGGACTTAATTTGAAGTCAAAATTAAATATGTATTTTTTGAGAGATATAATTGATTGAGTAGATTTGGAATTCAACTATTCAGGATGAGACTTTAAATTTTTTTAAATTTATTCTTGAAATATATATTTGTAGGATTTACTTTAAAGATTGGATTTAACTTTTAAATTTTTAGGATTGAATCATTAATCGATATTCCAAGAATGATCATTAATTTAAATATCGAGAATTCGTATACATAATAGAAGTGAGGATATAATGAATATGGCTATGGGGACAAATCAAATTATTGTGAGAAATGACGACATTATGAGATTCCAAATTTTAAGGATGGAATTTTTTTAAAATTTGAAGATTGGATTTAATTTTTAAGTTTGGATATGAGATTAAATTTGAAGGATTTAATTATTAAATTTTTGAAGAGAATTATAAATGAGATTTAAATTTTAAAGAAATAATGTTAGATTGTATTTAAGAGTTATGACTTGTGAATCTGATTTAAGAGAAAAATTCTATTGGATTTTAAATTTTGAAGATAAATTCAAATTTTGAAGATTTACGTTAAAATTTAAAGTTATGAGGATGAAGTTAATTTTTAAGGACTTTGTTAAATAATAATAGTGGTTTGACTTCATGATTATATTGCTTAAATTTTGATGGTGGCAGAAAAAAATTATTAAGGATTTTAAATTTCGAGAATAAACATTAATTTAAATAAAGAGTTGAGAATTTAATACGACAAAATTGACGATTTTGTTAAATCATTGATTTTTATGAAGATTATGATATGATTGAATTTGTCATTAAATTTTAAAAAAATTAAGAAGATTATCATTATATTTATTTGACTGCAAGATATAAATTTAAAATTTATATTTTGAATGTTGTATTTGAAGATTTTGTAAGTATTATATTGTTTGAGTATGATGTGGAAAAAGAAACAATGAGTAAGATCATTAATGGATTATTGTTTGAATTCAAATTTTTGGGATGAGAATTTAAATTTTATAAATATGCATTGATTGGATTTAAATTAGGGAGTAAGATCATTAATAGATTAGTGTTTGAATTTAATTTTTTGGAATGAGATTTATAAATTTTATAAATATGCATTGATTGGATTTCAATTAGAGGATTGAAAATTAAAATTTTTGAGTATTTATTTATTAACTTAAAATTTTGGAGGAGATTGTGATAAGAATGAAATTTAATTTTATATTTGAAGATTTTTAGGAATATGATATTTATAGAATTTTAAAAATTTTGTGAAATAACAATATGAATTTATTTCATGATTATATGGTTTAATGAATTTAAATTATGATGATAAAAAAAAATATTGAGAATTTTAAATTTTGAGCACGAATTTTTTTTAAGATGGGTAAATTTGTAACCTCCGTATCCTGAAATTCTTGTTTAAATGTTGTTATTAGGTTAATTTGTGGCTATTGAAATCTTTTTCACAATTTTTGGTTAATTAAAAACTAGTAAGAGTAAATTTTTTTAGGGATTTCAAAAATTTATTATAGTGTCAAACATAATTAAAAATGTTTCAAACTTTTATTTTGGATTCTAAACAATAAAATATATTTTTTATAATTTTCTGAATTTTTTTTGAGTATTTTAGTATTTATTGGGAGTTATTTAGACTAATAACTAATTTTTTAGGACTTCTAGAATTTATTGTGCAAGACCAAGAATATAGAATGGATCCACATAATTTTTTTAGTGTTTATAATATTATTATTTATTTTCTAAAATTATTTTAGAATTTTTGGAATATTTTTAATATTTAGTTTTATTTAAATAGGTAAAACTAATTTTTAGAGCTTCTCCTAATTATAGTAGAAAATATATGAATATAAAATTTTTTCTAATATTTTTCTATGGTATTTAAGTTCAAAATATATTTTTTATAATTTTTTCAGATTTTTTAGATTATTTTTAATGTTTATTTTGAGTTATTTAGATTTAAAATGACTTAAATAATATTTTGATAAAAATAAATGAAAAAAATAATATAAACAAAATTATCCAATCAGATTTGACATGTGTCAGCCTATAATTTTTTATTCAGCCGCATGTACATCTATATATGTATATATATATTATAATAACCTTAACTATCCTATTGTTTTAGAGAGAGAAATTTGAGGGAAATTGTCATCTAAGATTTTCTTTATTTTCCAGAAGTCATTAGTCATAGCTCCGGACACCAAACGTGGCCCAGTGTCTTGCGTTAGAACCGTATTGAGGTTTGTTTCACGAAATCTGAATATTAAATTATAAAAAATTCGTAGAGCACAACATGTCCGAAAATAGATGCGTCTCAGTGTTTTCATGATTTCGGGAGAACCAGGAATCAGAATCACAAACCGTTTGAAGTTTTGGAAAGCTAATGTCGAGATAATTGACATATATTTTTTTCAGTATTTAATAGGAAATATTTCTATGATATTAATTCTGTAGAACTTTAAGGTTAACAATCAACCACCGTTGCACAATGCGATTTTAGGTATGTGCAATAATTTCCAAACAAATTTGAATTCAGAAGAGCCATAAATTCTAGCATATTTTTGATGCTAAAATATACAGGAAACCATGCATGGAAGTCAAGTTTGTATCGATTGACTTTTTTGGTCAACAGATCGTCTCGATTTGCTTGCCATGAGACTCGAATTGGTAAAATTCAGTTTCTTTGGACAAAATTTAGGAATTAACCTAAAAATCAGAATAATAAGTTTAAAATAGGATTTTAGAGTAATTATTCCAGAATTAAATAAATTATCTTTTGACATGGTAAATTTGTAATACATAGGCTATTTGGACTGCGACTTGGATTCTGATTCATACCAGCTAAGGACCCCAGGCGAGTACATTCTCTGATAGTTTTTTGTTTATGATATCCTCTATGTTTATTATAATTTGTGTAGATATCCATATTTTTTGACACGATGGTTACACGGATTGGTATATTCAGATCTCGTCATGAGATGTTATTCCTTGTATATGGTGTATCTTGTGCAAGTCTTGTTTCATTGATTATCTTATACATGTACAAACACTGATTCTCGAAAAGACTAGCTATCTTCTTGGGGAATCCCGTGCCATAGCGTACCATGGTTGGATCTACTATACCAGTCAGGGGTGGAGAGTATTTTAGTATAGATATGTGATCATACCTTCATGTACAAGTCTTATTTTTATGTTAGTATTGGTCATACACCGCACATATGACTAACCAGGCCATTATTCATGTACAAGTTCCTAAGCCGATCATATGTTAAAGCTAGTACTCACACACTTAGTCATTAGTATTCTTGTTCATTGTCATATTGTTCATTCTTGTATTTATTTCCAGTATTTTTTTTATTGTGTATCTCTTGTACATGTATATGCATCTTGTATATTTACATCTATTTACTTCTACATAGTTTATATCATTGATTTAGAAATGCTATTAGAGATGTACTTCGTTCCATCCCGACTGAAAATATTTTTTTAGACTGCGACTTAGAGGACTGGTGTCCGACATATTATGGACCACAGGGAGAGTAGCTGCAGCATTGGATCTTGTAGTTCAGTTGTGATTCTGGGAGGTCTAGCCGGAATTACTAGTTATTCAGTTAGTTCTTTTAGTAGTTTATTTGGTACCGAATTTGTTTTCGGCATACTTTGAGACTTGGATGTTATTGTATGGATTAGATTATTTTGTTAGACTTGTGTTGCATTTTGATTATTTATTTTTCTTCGATATCTTATCGTGCTTTAGCTATGTGGTTGAGTATTTTTATATCATATTGTGATATTTGTGCCTCCTTATGGAGTTGGATATTCGTGTGAGATTGATTATATATTGTTGTGACCTAGACAGCGTTCTATCGTCGATGTTGCGGCGTAGGCTGGACGTACCCACGTACTCGTGCCCCAAATTCTGGGTGCGGGTTGTGACAGATAAGAACAGATCATACTACTCCCGTAAAATTAACACAGATGTCGATGGAGAAAGCAGTAACGTCAATGGAGTCTGTGTCGATGAAGGCACACCAAGAGGACGTATTTGCTCCAACTCTGCTATTCGATGGTTGTATGAATCCATGGTAGATAACAGCCTCATACTGCTATAAACCATTAAATCTTGCATCATCGTCAGCCTCTCATCCATGGACAGCTGTGATGTCTACAGTTCTGTCACGCTGCCCTCTATCGACGCTCTTAGATCAGCTGTCATATCCCGGAGCTCCATGATGCTGCGCTCGAGCATATCAAATCGTGCGATAAGCGTCGCATCATTCGCATGCGACTGGGGCAGGGGCTGCTCCTCCATCCTTTGTAGCAACTCGTCACAGAGAGACGTAATATGATGGTCAACGGTCTCCTGGATTCGGGCTGACGACTGCGAGGGCTGTGGAAATGCGCACTTGCCGTGGAGGCCCTAGATGACTGCGTCGCAACAAGGGCGCCATAGGATCCCTTACCGTAGTACATACCCCTCTGGAGACCACCAGCGACGGTCACCCACAGCTCTCCGCCGACGGAGCTGGAGAGGGCTGGAAGGAAGTACCAGCCTCTTCCGCTGTAGGTGCACTAGCAGTTACCCGCTCATGCAGCCTAAGATACTCGTCCTAGAAAAGTTTGGATACTCGATAATTGCCTAAGTTATATTAAAATTAACACAAAGTAAAGTAATACTTACATAGGTCTGCGAGACCCTCTCATCAATGAGATTCTCGCCCTTTCAATGGGTGGCCAGGAAGACGGTCACCACTATTTAGTACTAAAATTAAATATTTTATTCTACTATATTTTATCGTACTTGCATTAAAATAATATATCTGAAATAAAAAATATACCAAACGACAGAAATGTTCCATCATCGGAATTGAGCCACCACACCACTTTGCTCCTTCTGCCTAGCCGTCTTGGCCTTCTTAGACCTTTCCTTGTACCTTGGATCATTGAATCTAGCCCTCATCCCAGTCCACTTCTCATGCGTGATGGAACCTTGAATCGATTTTTCTGTGCGATCACGAGCCTTCTGGTCATCCAGAGCATCACGGATCAGCTTGGCGGCAATGGAAGGAAATATATGCTCGATCAACTTGGCCCGGTACGGTGGATAGAAATAAGTTTGCTACATAGTAAGTTATCTAATATACATAAATTAGATGATTGATATAATATACTTTACCTTAAAGTACGCAAACCAGAATGCCTTCCTCTCCTCCGGAGCATCAAAGTAGTTGATCCAAGGGCCACTATAGTTGTACCTCAGAAAGTGGCCCAGGCGTCTCTGTACCGACGAGGAACGATATCTATACAGAGATAATTATTTTTATCGAAAAAGTCATTATATGATGAATAAAGAAATATACGATATATATGATGCAAAACTATTTAATTGACTTACTTTGTACCGTCGGTCAAAATCTTCGTTCTCGTCTCGTCCGAAGGTGCGCAAGGAGGATCTAGCTGAAGCTGGGACAACGTCGGCTCAACCTTCGCCATATGCTCATCTGTCTCCTTAGTTCCATCAGCAGAAGGAACGCTGGATGGGGGAGTACTATCAGGCCTGGAACTACTTATCCCAGGATTGCTGCCACGTAACGTTGCCGCAGTCGGAGATGTGATTGGTCGATATACTGGAGTACTAGGCGCCGAGGATCCATATCCAACAGTAGGCAGTACCGGTGGGGCACTCCGTCTACCTCGGGACCTGCCGAACACTCCGTGTCGTCCTGTCATACCTGATAACAACATCTGATGAATAAAGAAATACACAAATATATAGTACATTCGACAGTCAAAATGTTATGCATATCTCATAGCATTAATAGAATTGCATAGTAAATAACTAGTGGTGTCACAAGTCTAAATGGATAGTACATTCTACAGTCAAAATATAATACATATCTTTGTCAAAAGAGTACATTCTACAGTCAAAATATAGTACATTCTACAGGCAAAATATTTTATTTTTAATCATCTTCAGAAAATTTATTTTGTTCGCCTTCCTCGTCCTCCTCTTCCTCTTCTTCCTCATCTTCACTTTCATCTACTTCATCTTCGTCTTTGTCTACGAATAATTCTACCTTTTCTACATTATTAGTTGTATAATGAGTAACTTTCGTTGAGTCCACATCTACAATATTTGTTACAAGAGGTAGCTCGTCCTCCTGATAAGCTATTTCGTCAACGTGAAAGGTATTTCTAGCTTTAGTCTTGTATACTGCCCACCAATCTGACCTCGCTGTCCCTCGTCTAGGATAAGTTGTGAAGTACACGAGCTGAGCCTGACTTGATAGGATAAATGGTTCGTAGCCTTGATATCTACACTTGTAGTTTATATCCACAAGACCGTGCTTGTCAATTGTTTAACCTTGATCTTAAATCGGATCAAACCATTCACACTTGACTAGCACGATCTTAGCAGGTTCTGTGCCATAATTATATGTTAACTCCACAATCTCTCATAAGATGTCAAAGAAATTATTGCCTGGATTGACGTCTTTGCAGTTCGAAGATTTGATACACAAATAACTATTTTTCGTGGAATCAAGATCCAAAAAGCAGTCTTTGATCGGATCATTTGTTTACTTGAATATAAACCCATTCACACAGTAATTTGGTCATATTTTAATGGCAGTAACTGGTCCCTTGGCTAGAGTTCTAATAGATTCAGTCTCGGATGTTATTAGACGATTGACCTAAATACCAAAGTAGTGATAGTAACTTATTTATTGTGCAAGTGCATACAAAAAAAGTAATTACCAAGCTCCTTACATATGCACTCAACCAAGAAGAAAAATGGTGTCTCATTTTTTGTTCTACTTCTTCGTCTGTTATATAGGGTCTAATCGACCTTAGCTCATCATTATATGTGCTGAAACACAATGAAGCAACCGCTGATTAGTATCATAATAGTAGCTGATACTATTACATTAAGATGACAAAAATATGGACGTATAATTACTTACCCCTCTAGCTTCTTCACTTCATCCTCATCGCAATTGAGTAATATATACAACTGAGCAGTCCTTAGCTCGTCATCATTCAAATATCTCTTCTTCATTTTTCTGAAGGCTTTTCGGACGTATTGAATACTTTCAGTATTGCATCATTAGATTCTTGATATCCATCGTCGTTTTTCGGAGCTCTCGTTCTATTTATAGCAACATGAAGTTTGAAATACGTCGAGCAAAAATTTATAATCTCCTCGAGAACATAAGCTTCACAAATAAAGCCCTCAACCCGTGCCTTATTTTTTACCTTTCTCTTTAGGTGATTCAGATGCCGCTCTAAGGGGTACATCCACCGATAACCGTCAGGGCCACCAACACGTGCCTCATAGGAAAGATGAATTGACAAATGCTCTATTTTTCGAAGAATCCAGGAGGAAACACCTTCTCGAGCTTGCACAGTGTTACCGTAATGTCCTTCTCTTGCTTTTCTAGACGATCAACGAGCAACATAGTAGAACAAAGATCTCTGAAGAATAAGCTGATCTCTGTTAATGGATCACAAACGACCTGCGGTAAAAATTCCTGAAATACAATTAAAATTAACCTTTCCATAAATACGTGACAATCGTGGCTCTTCATACCTACCAGTTTATTCTCCTAGAGGTTGACGCATCTTCTCAAGTTTGACACGTACCCGTCAGGAAATTTTAAACCTTGAATCCTGTAAACACCCTAATTTTTCAGAATAATTTTAATATAATTTCTCCCAACTTTTCGGTATTTTTCTGGATGAAGAACTAAGGAATTTATGATTAAAAGATTTTTATATGCTCTTAATTGGTATTAAAATATTATGAAAATAATATTTTATGGTGGAAAATGGAAAACCGGACATGGGGTAATTTTTTACGAATTTATTGGACTCCGGAATCATTTTTAAAGCCCTAATTACGATTGGATATATAAACCAAACCAAACCACTAATTGAACCGGACCAACCCAGCGTTGCGGGTCGGGTCGGGTCGGATCCATGAAACCCGACCAAAAACCCGAAACCGTCTAAACCCTAAACTCTCCGTCGGATTTACTGTAGCCGCCTATTTAACCCCCCCTCGACTTCCGTGTATCGCCCCGCCACCAGAACTCTCCGTCTCTAATCCACCCCAGCCGATTACCTCCTACTTGCGTCACCCGACGCCGCTGACCCTCCAGCAATCCACCGCCGCGAGCACTGCCTTCCCCATTCGATCCCCGCCGTTGACCAGCCGATCGACGCCGCCGTCCCCCAAACTCCTCCACCTCGTCGCTGCCGCCAGGCCGCCGCACGACCCCCTCGCCCGTCGACCTCCCCTTCCAGAACTCCCCCTTCGACGACTCTGGCCCGCGGCCCCCATCCGCTCCGACGAGCAGCAGCGGCAGCAGCCGACCTCGCCGCTGCCACCCATCTCCGTCGCTGCCGCTCGCGAGCACCGCCCCGCTCGCCTCGTCAACCATCCGCTGCCCTAGCACAGACACGGCCGTCCTCGGACACGAACAGCACAGCGACTCAGCCGGACACAGCAACTCGATACGGATACGAAATAGTACACGGACACGTGAAATTCAGATTTACGGAGCCCTGTTCAGGTATTATTTTCTCTCTCCTCGTAATTCCGTTTTCGATTCCGTCAGTTGCGTCGCGTAGACTGTATAACCCTCTCGGTGCCCGTGCAACCCGCTCGGTGCATCGCGTCCTGTGGTGATCGCAAACCGCGATCCAAAAACAAAAAAAACAACACCCCATTTTACCCCGAAACTTAGTGCGCTCCGCCAAATGGGATGACTTGGTCGCACGCGGTCTTTACCGAAATATGCGCGACGTTGATACGGACGTGCGGGATTACGCAGAAGTTGATTTGGATGTGCGTGCACACCGGAATCAACGTGTATCCGCCGACAACGCCCCATATCCGTCCATTCTGGAACACGCTGTAACTTTGTTTACATATGTCGGATCGAGACAAAACTTGCGCCATCGGACTCGTAGCAATACGCTGGTCCTGTGACCCAAGTTTGGTTCGATTCTGAGAACGTTGACAAAATCGCGTATCGTGGACCCCACCGGCTCCACTTGACGGGCGATTTTGTGTTCGGCTCATCGGAATCCAATTCTGAAAGTTCCGTTGGGTTCGTATCATCGTTCCTAACTTATAGACACTGAGTTTGAGGAATTTGGAGACCTTTGACCCTGATACGCTTTTCGGTAAAAAGTGGCCCACATGTGGACCCGCTTTGGCCCGAAAATGTCATTTTTGCCCTTGTGTCTGAATTGGACTTAAAGACAGGCGTTTCTAACTATTTGATATCTTCTGAGACTGTTGGTGATGTTTATTACAGCTTTTGGAGGAGTACCTACATGATCCACTAATACAGGGATAACTGTTGGTATTCAAACACCAGGCAAGTGTACCTTGCCAAACTTGCAGTATATTGATTCATATTATTCTCTTGTTTTATTCCTGTGATTGTTGTGCATGCTTGATCTAGGACCGAGTGACTTACTTAGCGTCCGATTATTAGTCGGGTGCCAATCCTGTACGCAGAGTTGGATAATGTCACCTAGAGATGGACATTCGTGACCCTTTATATTCTCGTACTTGTCTTATCAAGTACACTATGACCCAGGACACTTGACACTATTCATGAGACAGAGTCTTCCTGAGATATTCATGGTAATTCTGTATAGGATACAGGTTTATGACATAGATATTATATTCATAGATATTATATGACTGGTTGCATTAGCTATGATCCCGCTTGACATGGACATGAGACGTTATGGTCATGAGATGCGTGGTTACATTGGGTGGGGAGAGATACACAGGCTACAGGATGTTATATATATATATACTACTATTGTGAGGTCGTAGACTCTCGTAGCAGAGCTAGGCACATTATCGGTTATTACCGCTACCGGCTTCCCGACACAGAGCTTGTAGTGGCTCAGCCTGAGTACTCGTGATGCTCTCAACTTGCATTTCACATAGATTATTATATAGCTTACCTTATTTATTTTATTATTTGCTGCACTGCATTTATTTTGGCTTGTATTTTCTGTACCTTGCTATGTCCTCTGAGGACCTGGATCCGGATTATGTCCCCAGGATTTGCAGATGAGATCTATCCCGAGGTATATGAGACCGGAGCAGAAGCAGATACAGGAGCTGTACCGACAGCCGAGGACGAGGTATTAGCTAAAGACTTTTCCTGAGCATCTATGTTCCATGCTCAGTATTTACTTTATTCTGTCATTTATATTTTGGTCTGTTGAACCATTGTATCAGATATTTATCGGGTTGTTCCCCGAAGCACTTTTGTTGAGACTGGTTGATGATTTACATTCCTTATATTCTGTGGATCATATTTTATCTTGTGTGGATGAGATTAGTTGTGCCATGTTGTCATAGACTTGATTTTACAGCTTAAGTACGCCCTGATGGATCCATTAAATTGGGTTTGTCCATCGGTGCGTGCTGTTGGCCATTGCCACGTGTCTAGTCCCTCGGTATTTTGGGACTGGGGCGTGACATAGTTTTTGTGGTGGCCCATACAGGTCTACAAGTAAATCGCTCGGTTTCAACTTAGGGACCGAACCAGCCTGCCCTAAGGATAGGATAAGTTATAGGATCTCATTCATTTTTTTGAACCATTTTTGAACTCTATATCGAACTCGAACTAATTACTTGATTTGCATCCTGTATTGATTCCTCTGAGCGTTCTTATAGTTTATCTTTTGGTTGCAGAGTAATGGATCCCAGGAACGAAGATGAGAATCCTTTGGATACACCACACGACGCTGTGGTTACTTATATAGACGGAGTGACACCAGGGAACGAAGGACAAACATCGTAGAGCGATCAAACCGGCCAGCCTAATCCAAGGTTCCGGCGAGATAACATCCTACCTCCACCACAGTTCACTCCACAGATGCCAGTTTTCCCGCCAGAACAAGCCATGGGCGGGCAACAGATATTTCAGATAATGTATGCCATGATGCAAGCCCAGCAGCAGATTCAACAAGAGGTCCATCGTCAGGAGGCAGTGTATCTGAGAACCAGCCTGGTATCCGCATTGGAGCAGGCAAATCCACCAGCGAGGCGATCAGCGACGGGATCTATCACTGATTTTTGTCAGCTCAAGACTCGTACCTTTTTTGGTAAAGAGGGGCCAACAGAAGTTCATGAATGGCTCACGAACATACAGCACCAGTTGGAAGCAGCTGAACTTCCAAGGAAGAAATGGATGATTGCAGTCAGAATGAAGTTGACTGAAAATGCACATCATTGGTGGCTAGCAGAAGAGAGGAGGCTCGGACAGGACCGAGTCACTTGGGAAGAGTTTTCCAGACTCTTTCGCAGATAGGAGCTGGAGGAGTCAGGCCACCAGCTACAGGAGGATACCAGCAGAGACCACCACTGGCACCACAGGCAGCCCTATTTCAGCAAGCTCAGCAGCAGAGAGGTCCAGCTCAGGGACGAGGATAGGCATTTACATTGGCTGTTGAGAAGGAAGCTACTGCAGGCGAGGTTATCGCAGGTACTATTTTAGTAGCTTCATTACCAGCTGTAGCTTTATTTGATTCTGGAGCATCGCATTCATTTATAGCAGCTAGCTTTGTAGCCACCCATAGAGTAGCTACCGCACCCCTTCCGAAGATAAAGAGAATTCTTACGGGAGGTAAAATTATCCCAGTCAGTGACGTCTGTAGATCATGTTCTATAGTAGTCTGTGGAAGAGAGATGCGCGCTCAATTTCTGATCTTTTCTATGTTGGATTATGATGTTGTACTTGGTATGGACTGGTTAAGTCAGTACCATGCGACTCTTGATTGCCGACTTGGACGGGTTATATTTAGACCGCTTGGACATCCAGAATTTGAGTTTCTTCGAGGAGCAGTAGAGCAAGGAGTTCAGCCTACTCTTAGGGTACTATCTGTAGAAGGGGAGACAGGTTACCCAAAAGTCATATCAGAATTTGTGGATGTATTTCCTGACGATCTTCCAGGTTTACCTCCTGATCGGAAAATAGAATTCATATTAGACTTAACTCCAGGAGCAGAGCCTATCACTTCATCAGTATATCGGCTAGCACCTAAGGAGTTAGTGGAGTTGAAGGAACATGTTGATGAACTTTTGGAGAAGGGTTTCATTCGGCCTAGTGTTTCACCCTGGGGAGCACCCATATTATTTATACCGAAGAAGGATGGATCAGTACGTCTATGCATTGACTACAGGGCACTAAATGCTATGACAATTAAGAACAGGTATCCCTTACCACGCATTGATGATCTATTCGATCAATTGAGTGGTGCTAGGGTATTCTCGAAGATTGACCTTAGATCCAGCTATCATCAGATCAAAGTAGGAAAGGAAGACATACCGAAGACAGCTTTTAGGACCAAGTATGGACATTATGAGTTCTTGGTAATGCCGTTTGGTTTAACCAATGCGCCAGCAGTATTTATGAGTTTGATGAACAGAGTCTTTCATCAGTTCTTGGATAAATTTGTGGTTGTGTTCATTGATGATATTCTAATATATTCCAAGAGCCATGAAGAGCACGAGGAGGATCTCAGAATCGTGTTAGAGACCTTGAGGCAGGAGAAATTATATGCCAAACTCAGTAAGTGTGAGTTTTGTATGGATAAAGTGCCTTTCTTGGGACATATCATCTCAGGAGAAGGACTTTCAGTTGATCCGGAGAAGGTTGCTGCAATAGAGACTTGGCCTACACCCACATCAGTTGCGGAAGTGAGAAGTTTTTCCGGACTTGCGGGATATTACCGAAGGTTTGTAGAAAATTTCTCAAGGATTGCAGAGCCTAGGACGAAGTTGACGCATAAAGACCAGGAGTTTATATGGACAGAAGACTGCCAGAAGGCTTTTAAAGAATTGAAGAGAAGATTAACAACAGCACATGTCTTGACTCTTCCTTCAGGGTCAGGAGGTTTTGTTGTTTACAGTGATGCATCAGGTAGTGGACTAGGATGTGTTTTGATGCAACATGGCAAAGTTATTGCTTATGCATCGAGACAGTTGAAGGTCCACGAGAAGAACTACCCAACACACGATCTGGAGCTAGCAGCAGTTATATTTGCACTGAAGATTTGGAGGCACTATCTTTATGGGGAGAAGGTAGAAATCTTTACTGATCACAAGCGTCTGAAGTATGTATATACTCAGAAGGAGCTCAACATGAGGCAGAGACGTTGGCTGAAATTAATGGTAGACTTTGATATAGATCTGCCGTATCACCCGGGAAAGGCGAATGTCGTAGCAGACGCTCTCAGCAGGAAGCCTACGGCTTATTTCTTGATGATGCAGTCTGAGTTATTGAGAGATCTACATGAGCTTCAGATAGAGGTTATTTTACCAGGACAGAGTGGCTTGCTGGCTAATCTTGAAATTAAGTCGTCACTTGTGGAAAGAATTAAAGAGGTATTGCCAACCGATGCTAGATTCGGAAGACTCAAAGAGAGGACAGAAGCAGGCATGCAGGCAGGACTTCGCATACATGAAGACGGGACATTACGGTTTAGGAATCGCCTGTATATTCCAAATGGAGAATTGAGACAAGAGTTAATGACTGAAGCACATAGCTCTATGTACTCTGTTTACCCAGGAGGAACCAAGATGTACCGAGACTTGAGACAGTATTATTGGTGGCATAGAATAAAAAGGGAGATTGCAAGATTTGTGGCTAAATGTTTAGTCTGTCAGCAAGTAAAGGCCGAGCATCAGAGGACTGCAGGTATGTTACAGCCGCTTCCTATACCAGAATGGAAGTGGGAACATATCATGATGGATTTTGTCACAGGATTTCCAAGGAGCCCCAGCGGAAGAGATGCAGTATGGGTTATCATGGACCGACTCACTAAATCGGCACACTTCTTGCCATTTAGAGTTGGACAGTCTACAGAGGTACTAGCCGACATGTATATGCGACAAATCGTCAGATTACATGGAGTGCCGGTTAGTATTGTATCGGATCGAGATTCGATATTCATATCTCATTTTTGGCGAAGCATGCAAGAGAGTCTGGGCACCAGACTCAAATTCAGCACAGCTTACCATCCCCAGACAGATGGTCAATCGGAGCGCACGATTCAGATCTTGGAGGATATGTTGCGATCGTGTATGCTAGATTTTGGAGGTCTTGGGAAGATCATTTACACTTGGTGGAGTTCTCCTACAACAATAGTTATCAGGCCAGCATTCAGATGGCACCATTCAAAGTATTGTACGATAAAAAGTGCAGCTCGCCAGTATGTTGGAGTGACGTTGGTGAACGTCAAATACTGGGTCCAGAATTGGTAACGCAGACAGTGGAGAAGGTAAAACAAATTCAGAATCATCTTCGAGCAGCTCAGGACAGACATAAGCATTAGGCTGATACTCACAAATGTCCTCTAGAGTTCAAAGAAGGAGAGCACGTATTCTTGAGGATTTCGCCCACTCGAGGTACCATTCGATTTGGGAGCAGAGGCAAGTTGAGCCAAAGGTATATTGGGCCATTTGATATTCTAGAGCGCATCGGTGAGGTGGCTTATCGACTTGCATTACCTCCATCCTTAGAGGGAGTACATGACGTATTCTACGTCTCACAGCTGAGAAGGTACGTGACCGACCCAAGTCACGTAGTCGATCATTCAGAGATCACAGTGGGCCCTAGCTTAAGATATGAAGAACAACCAGTTGGCATCCTCGACATCAGTGAGAAGACAATGCGAGGACAGACAATCAGACTTGTCCGTGTAGCTTGGAAACACCATTCTCCTGGCGAATCGACCTGGGAACGAGAGGATAGTATACGCCAGCGTTATCCTCACTTGTTCGCGGATGCAGTTATAAACTAAGCATTCTTGTAATTTCCATAGATCTTCCTTTAGTAGCTTGTTCTTTGATTGCGAGGACGCAATCCTCTTAAGGGGGTAGATTGTAAACACCCTAATTTTTTAGAATAATTTTAATATAATTTTTCCCAACTTTTTGATATTTTTCTGGATGAAGAACTAAGGAATTTGTGATTAAAAGATTTTTATATGCTCTTATTTGGTATTAAAATATTATGGAAATAATATTTTATGGTGGAAAATAGAAAACCGGACATGGGGTAATTTTCTGCGAATTTATTGGACTCCAAAATCATTTTTAAAGCCCTAAATACTATTGGATATATAAACCAAACCAAACCACTGATTGAACTGGACCAACCCATCGTTGCGGGTCGGGTCGGGTCGGATCCATGAAACCCGACCCAAAACCCGAAACCGTCCAAACCCTAAACTCTCCGTCGGATTTACTGTAGCCGCCTATTTAAACCCCCCCTCGACTTTCGTGCACCACCCCGCCGCCAGAACTCTCCCTCTCTCATCCACCCCAGCCGACTACCTCCTACTTGTGCCACCCGACGCCGCCAACCCTCCAGCGATCCACCGCCGCGAGCACACCCTTCCCCGCTCGATCCCCGCCGTCGACCACCCGATCGACGCCGCCGTCCCCCAAAATCCTCTACCTCGCCGCTGTCGCCAGGCCGCCGCACGACCCCCTCGCCCGTCGACCTCCCCGTCCAGAACTTCCCCTTCGACGACTCCGGCACGCGGCCCCGATCCGCTCCGACGAGCAACAGCGGTAGCAGCCGACCTCGCCGCTGCCACCCATCTCCGCCGCTACTGCCCGCGAGCACCGCCCCGCTCGCCTCGTCAACCGTCTGCTACCCTAGCAAGGACACGGCCGCCCTCGGACACGAACAGCACAGCGACTCAGTCGGACACAGCAACTCGATACGGATACGAAACAGTACACGGACACGTGAGATTCAGATTCACGGAGCCCTGTTCAGGTATCGTTTTCTCTCTTCTCGTAATTCCGTTTCCAATTCCGTCAGTTGCATCGTGTAGACTGTATAACCCTCTCGGTGTCCGTGTAACCCGCTCGGTGCATTGCGTCCTGTGGTGATCGCAAACCGCGATCCAAAAACAGGAAAACCAACGCCCCATTTTATCCTGGAACTGAGTGCGCCCCGCCAAACGAGACGACTTGGTCACACGCGGTCTTTACCGAAACATGCACGACGTTGATACGGACGTGCAGGATTTCGCAAAAGTTGATTTGGATGTGCGTGCACACCGGAATCAACGCGTATCCGCCGACAACGCCCCGTATCCGTCTATTCTTGAACATTCTGTAACTTTGTGTACACACGTCGGATCGAGACAAAACTTACGCCATCGGACTCATAGAAATACGCTGGTCCTGTGACCCAAGTTTGGTTCGATTCTGAGAACGTTGACAAAATCGCGTATCGTGGGCCCCACCAGCTCCACTTGACGGGCGATTTTGTGTTCAACTCATCGAAATCCAATTCTGGAAGTTTTGTTGGGTTCGTATCATCGTTCCTGACTTGTAGTCACTGAGTTTGAGGAATTCAGAGACCTTTGACCCTGACACGCTTTTCGGTGCAAAGTGGCCCACATGTGGACCCGCTTTGGCCCGGAAATGTCATTTTTGCCCTTGTGTCCGATTTGGACTTAAGGACAGGCATTTCTAGCTATTTGATATCTTTTGAGACTGTTGGTGATGTTTATTACAGCTTTTGGAGGAGTACCTACAGGATCCACTGATATAGGGACAACTGTTGGTATTCAAACACCAGGCAAGTGTACCTTGCCAAACTTGCAGTATATTGATTCATATTATTCTTTTGTTTTATTCCTGTGATTGTTGTGCATGCTTGACCTAGGACCGAGTGACTTACTTAGCGTCCGATTATTAGTCGGGTGCCAACCCTGTACGCAGAGTTGGGTAACGTTACCTAGAGATGGACATTCGTGACCCTTTATATTCTCGTACTTGTCTTATCAAGTACACTATGACCCAGGACATTTGACACTATTCATGAGACAGAGTCTTCTTGAGATATTCATGGTGATTTTGTATAGGATACAGGTTTATGACATAGACATTATATTCATAGATATTATATGACTGGTTGCATTAGCTATGATCCCGCTTAACTTGGACATGAGACGTTATGGTCATGAGATGCGTGGTTACATTGGGTGGAGAGAGACACACAGGCTACAGGCTGTTCTATATATATCTACTACTATTGTGAGGTCGTAGACTCTCATAGCAGAGCTAGGCACATTACCGGTTATTACCGCTACCGGCTCCCCGACATAGAACTTGTAGTGGCTCAGCCTGAGTACTCGTGATGCTCTCAACTTGCATTTCACATAGATGGTTATATAGCTTACCCTACTTATTTCATTATTTGCTGCACTGCATTTATTTTGGCTTGTATTTTCTGTACCTTGCTATGTCCCTTGAGGACCTGGATCCGAATTATGTCCGCAGGATTTGCAGACGAGATCTATCCCGAGGTATACGGGACCGGAGCAGAAGCAGATACAGGAGCTGTACCGACACCCGAGGATGAGGTGTTAACTGAAGACTTTTCCTGAGCATCTATGTTCCATGCTCAGTATTTACTTTATTCTGTCATTTATATTTTGGTCTGTTGAACCATTGTATCAGATATTTATCGGGTTGTTCCCCGAAGCACTTTTGTTGAGACTGGTTGATGATTTACATTCCTTATATTCTGTGGATCATATTTTATCTTGTGTGGATGAGATTAGTTGTGCCATATTGTCGTAGACTTGATTTTACAGCTTAAGTATGCCCTGATGGATCCATTAAATTGGGTTTGTCCATCGGTGCGTGCTGCTGGCCATTGCCACGTGTCTAGTCCCTCGGTATTTTGGGATTGGGGCGTGACAAATCCACCTACAAAGTCTCTAGTTATCCTCCTTCTCCGGTGAGAAAATTGACTTAGGCTGCTTTAACTTTCCATTCCCCTCCTCTATTAAATGCAACGCAGGACGTCTACATATTTCTTCTAAGTCCAATCTGGCCTTCGGATTATCTTTCGTCTTCCCCTTTACCTTAATTATAGTATTAATTATGTTATGAAATACATTCTTCTCGATATACATGACATCAAGGTTATGTCTGATCAGATTGGTGCTCTAATATGGCAGATCCCAGAATATACTCCTCTTTATCCAATTATGGGTGCGACCAAATCTGTCACACTTGTACCCCTTAGCAGGCTATTCGGTGGTACTTGGTAAATATTTTACCTCTTCCCATATCGTGTATCCAGGCCACCTTGGTGGTGGATTAACCTTCACCATAATGCCCGTACGAAAAGTATTCATGTTCCTCGGGTACTGATGATCCTTTGACAGAAATTATCGATGACAATCGAAAGCCTTAGTACGGTCCATGCAATACGGATATGAGAGATAACCATGAGTGCTCCGTCCCGATAATATTCCATAGGCCAAAAAGTCGTGGATGGTCCACATAAGTGCTGCCCTCATCTAAAATTTTGCTTTCTATAAATATCTTACGTGTTGGCACCTACTTCCCACAGTTGATTCAACTCATCTATCAAAGGCTGTAAATATACATCGATGTTTCTCTTCGGATTGTTCGGACTCAAGATAATAATGGTTCGGAACATATACGGAGTATTCACGCATATCCAATGTGGTAGATTGTACGGAGTGACGATCATAAACCAACACGAATACTGGGATCCTGAAAGTTCGAATGGGATAAAACCGTCGGAGGAGAGCTCCAATATGATATTATGTAGATCCGAAGCAAAATCTAGATACTCTCGATCAAAGTGCTTCAATGTTTCTCCATCGGATAGATGATCCAATACTCCTTCGATCTGTTTTTGCCTGTGCCAACTCATGTTTTCTGCAGTCTCCTTCACAATAAACAACCTCTGCAACCGCGACGTCAAAGGAAAATAGTGCATCAAATCGGTAGGCTTCTTTGCACCGACATACTTTCCTATTCCAATAGCCTTGTAGCGATCAACACCACAGAATTTGCACGCATCTTCATCCTTGTCGTCTTTGTAGCACAATATGTACCCGTTGCGACATGCATCGATTTACTCGTATCCTATCCAGAGTGATCTTACCATCCTCTTAGATCGGTAGAAGTCTTTAGACAACTTTGCAGCCTCTGGTAAGATCTCTATAATCAAATCCATCAGTCGGTTATAGCATTCTTGTGACATGTTAAAATCAAACTTGATGCTTAATAATCTTGTAACCACCTCCAACGGTGAATGATCCTCACAACCAGGATATAATGGAGTCCTTGCATTCTCCAGCAACTCCATAAACTTCGCAGCATCGGCATTCGGTGCCTCCTCAGCTGCATCATGATTGTCCGAATCAAAACTAGGCCCCGCCGCATCAAAAACCATGTTCACCTACCCGTCGTCGTAAGCAGCGTGGTCGTGGACTTCCATATACGGCTCCACATAAGGCTCCAACTCCGATGCTAAAGACATAAGTTCTCCGTGTGCGGTCCACTGCTAGTAATTTGGCGTGAAACCCTTCGAGTATAAATAATATGTGACTTCCACTTCTGGATGAAATTTTAAGTTGCAACATCTCACACACAGACACTTAATTTTGGTACCGTCAATGTACTGAGGGAACGCCTTGGTGAACTACAGGAACTGCTGTACACCCTCAATGAATTCATCCTGCATACCGCAAATGTCATTAGGATGCTGGTTGTACATCCACGAACGATGACGCAGATAGTAATTCATATCCATTTCTAGATACTTCTACAAAAATGAATAGACATCGTTCATGTATATACTCATCGTTAAATACAGTACATGCACTGATTCTCCTAGTCCTAGCATATATACATAGGAATACCCAATTATGTTATATACCTACTCGTCTACACATACATAAGAATACTCAGGAATATAGTACATGCACTGATACACCTAGTCCTAGTAATAATACTTCTTCGTTCAACTCTGTATCCTGAATACTCATATTACAGTGTATCAGTTAGTGTCAACTGAGCAGATTTGGGTTAGGTTTAGGGTTAGGATTTGTGCACTACTTTAAGTATTAGTCATCTGGTTATAGGGGAGTGCCTGTCCATAGGAGTATATGTCATGTTGACAACATATTTGGAGAGCAACACAGTGAGGAGTGAGATGGGGAGAGGCTGTTGCACACACCATCTACACAGACCCGACAGTGCACATTTGATGTGCAAATGAGTGTTACGACAGACTTTATAGGGTCTGTGCATACCATCATACAAAGTAGGGTGCGAAGCAGGGTGCGACATTAGGCAGTAGGAATTTGAAGTTGTATTTTAAACTTGAGTATCACAACAGGCATTAGAAGATTGGGGGAATCTCTGTATATTTTATGTGTATCAACTGTGGTTGTGTGTAGGTGAGGAATGGATATAGGTATAAGTTGTGAGTAAGATTCACTCGAGTTGATCATACTACAACTAAGGGCTTGATGTCAGTCTAGTTTGGTATCAGTAGTACACTGATGGGCCTTCGGTTAGTGCCTTCAGTAGGAAGGTATTGATGTATATATTATAGGGAATATCAGTAGTGGCGGCATTAGTTTTTAGTCCACTGTGTTTATGTACTACTATGTGTGTATCACTGACTGATGAATGTATCAGTTAGATTTTAGTTGTTTTAGTGAATGCTAGTTAGTAATTGTCTATGTCAGTGTCATGTCGTGTCTGCATCTGTGAGAGAGGAAGAGAGAGAGAGAGAGAGAGAGAGAGAGAGAGAGAGAGATCGGGTTAGGGTTAAGGTTAGGGTTAGGGTTTACACCCTCTGTGACAGTCTGTGTCATGTCAGTGTTAGAGTGTGTGTGTCGTGTCTGTGTCTGTGTCATGTCGTATGCATCTGTGTGTGTGTGTGTGAGAGAGAGAGAGAGAGAGAGAGATCGGGTTGGGGTTAGGGTTTACTTCCTCTGTGATAGTCTGTGTCATGTCTGTGTTAGTATGTGTATGTGTCATGTTTGTGTCAGTGTCATATCATGTGCATCTGTGTGTGTGTGTGTGTGTGAGAGAGAAAGAGAGAGAGAGAGAGAGAGAGAGAGAGAGAAATATTAGGTTAGGGTTAGGGTTATAGGGTTTACACCCTCTCTCACAGTCTATGTCGTGTCTGTCTCAGTGTTATGTCGTGCGCATCTGTGAAAGAGAAAGAGAGAGAGTTAGGGTTTACCTAGAGGAGGAGGATACGGAGAAGAAGAAGGAGGGGGATGCCAGAGTAGGTGGCTGTGGAGGACACTAGAGGGTGCACTTCGCCGGAGGGGGGGGGAAGAGGGGGGAGGTTTCAAAAATTTGGGGAAGTCTTCGACAAAGGGGGGAATCGAAACCTATATTTAAATTTTAGCGACGTCAACTTATGACGTCGCTAATAAAAATAGTTTAGGACGTTATAGACGTCGCTAAAAATCAAAAAAATAAACGTCGCTATCGCTAAATTAAAAAACTCAGCAACATTTAGCGACCTTAAAGAAGCTTATAGCGACTATTCTTTAAAAAACTTAATTACTGTTATTAAACGTCGCTATATGTCACCAACAATAATGTATAGTGACGTTTATTTTTGGAGTCGCTAAATCTTTAATATTAGCAACGTTTTATTATGACGTCGCTAAAAATATCGCTATTTCATCATATTTTGGTAGTGATTACATATGTGATATGTAATCGACATATACACGAATACACTTGGCTAGATCACATAACTAATTCCTACTCCCCCATCCCCAACTAATACTTATAGATCCAATCACGACATGTTACGAACACGAATATAGGCACACTGAACACGAGTAGTGTGTGAACATAAAGTACACAATAATCAATACCCGATACACACGATAAAATACATGTGAAAGACCACCCACTGAACATGGTAGGGGATAACATCCCATAAAAGGCAGCAATGAAAAGCAGCAGCAGCAGCAGTAAAAAGCAGCAGCAGCAGCAGTATAAGCAGCAGCAGCAGTGTAAGCAGCAGCAGCAAGCGCAGCAGCTGCGTTTGCGTGCAGGGTACGGCGAGACAGGTAGTAGAGGGAAAGATAGATTGATAGATATGTATATCTATATAGATAGATTAATAGATAGAGAGATGGTTAGACGGATTAATAGATAGATAGGTTGATAGGTAAATAAATACAGATATAAATAACTAGTTAGATAGATAGATAGATAGATAACTAGTTAGTTATATAGATAGATAGATAGTTAGATATCTAGATATAGATATATTTATATATTTGAGAGTAAGGTAAGGTATGTATAATTGTGTATGTGTGATATATATATATGTAGATACCTAGGTATATGCATATATGTATTAGATATATATATTTTAGCCTAGATTATAGCTAGATATATATGTTTATGCATAGTTAGTTAGCTAGAGGGGTAGTAGGGTTGAGTTTAGAGGGGTATTTCAATACCTTGAGATATCCAAGGTATTGAGTTTCGAGCGGAGTTTTTGAGCAATTGCCTAGGGTTGAGTTTAGAGATAGGTTTTTATGTATATGTGTATATATTTACGCATGCTAGCATAGGTTTTAGCGGGTTTAGGAGGGGTGCGTAGCGTAGGGTGAGGTATCAGATACCGAGGGTATCCCGGTATCTCAAGGAGGCGAGTTTGAGGGTTTATTAGCTTAATGACCTAGTTTTGACCTGAATTTTAGGAGCACCCTAGTTTGACCTAGAGTTGACCGTAGTTGACTCGGTTGACCACCAAAGTCAACTTTTGACCTAGTTTTGACCCAAAGTTGACTTTTTGGACCCAGATTTTACCGGTTTGACCCGTTTGACCTAGAACGACCCTAGAAGCCTATTTTTAGTTATTTTATATCTATTTAACTCATTAGAAACCTGTTTAATCTTGCTTTTCACAATAGGTCCTTGCGACACCAGTTCGGATCGCCAGTTGCTCAGGACGTCAGGCGAGTACATTCTCTGATAGTTTTCATTATCTGATGATTATTATGATTCAGCTTCTAGTATAGTATCATATAATTTTTCTGGCACAACACGGCACACAGACTGGTATTTCTGGATTCATTTACTTGTGACACGTATTTTTCATGTTTCTGGCCTCTATTCTGGAATTACTACTAGCATCACCTACAGGCATCACTACAGGCATCACTCATATTTCAGGCTGGACTCATCTTGATTTATATGTCGGGTCTTGGATTCACTTGTACTAGTCGGGATGGGGAAATACTCGAGTAGACATTTAAATATTCCTATCTGGAATCATCAGGAATCACCCCCTCTGGTCTAATCTGGAATGATAGCGCCACGTACCCAGTGCACGGTGAGCCGTACTTACCCCTAGCCGTTTACATGTCGAAACAAGTATTTCAAAGATACCGAGTTCATTCTTTATAGTCTGGACTCTCTTGCATTTCTTGTTGGTCTCACTTACATGTTTCTGGACTTGACTCACTACATGTATTTAATGCTGGACTCACTACACGTTCATGTGCACAGACTTACTCCTAGTTTAGATTCTTGTATCTTGCAGTCATTACTATCTTGTTTCTGATATTCCTGCATCTTTATCTTTATGCACCAGTGATACATGTATATTTTCTTGTTTCATACTTGCTTTATTCTTCTTGCTACTTGCTTTAACTGCTTTATAGTTTTTATCATTTAACTGGAGCTGCTGTTAGAGGTGTACTTGCTCCAGTCCTGACTGAACATATTTTTTTCAGAGTATCTGGAGGATTGGTGTCCGACGTTTTATGGACCTGAGCCTGTCGATGGTGCAGACAGGGACCCTTTAGTTTAGGAGTGATTACCGGGTTGGTAGCCGGGATCACTAGGACCTTGTTATTATTTTTATTAGCTTTTAGCACCGAATTTGTCTCCGGTTTTGGATTGAGACCTTATTTTGTATATTATTTTGGATGATGTATTATTATTATTGATGTTGTGGTTGTTGTAGTAGTTGTTGTTGGTTAGACTTTGGAGTTGTTAGTCTTCTTTGTTATCTTATCGTGCTTAGATTCGTGATTGAGTACTTGATTATCATTATGATATTGCTCCTCCGTTTGGAGTTGAGATCTTGACAGGTTTATATATTGATTGCATGAGATTATTATCTAGATAGTTGACCTAGACAGCGTTCTACCGCCGATGCTGCGGCGTAGGCTGGACGTACCCACGACTCATGCCCGATTTTTTGGTGCGGGTCGTGACAACCTATAGGTATAGTTAGTATCTTAACTAGTATCAAATATATACTAGTAATATATAACTACTAACTGCTAATTGATAACCCTATAGCTGACACTAACTGATACCTGCTAGCTAACTACTACTTATATACACACTAATTAACACCTAACAAATAACAGAGCTAACCAACTTAACATCTAGCATATTACTCTTCCTAGTACCTGCAAACTGCAGTTGCCACTGGCCTTATTTCTGTAATGGATACTAAAATATTGATATCAGATGCTGATATCAGGCCTCAATTGGCACCCACAATAACACTACACGGGTAAACACTTGCCTCTCCTATAATCAATCAATCTAACACCAATTATTATCCTCTTTACTAACTAACACAACTTCTATTTGTATTCTAACTACTAATTCCCATATACACTGATACTATACTAACTGTAAATCACTAACTAATCCCCCTTCCACACCAACTAAATGATACATTATACTACTTAACCTTAAACTCTAACTGATAACACTATATTTGATACTCTACTAATTAATTTCCCAAATATACTGATACTCATCCTTGACTAACCTCATAACTCTAACTGCTGTATTAATTCTACAGTTGTTGTTAAGAATTATAGTAGTATACTTGCACTGCTATGACTGATGCTACTGCTATTGTTCTCCTGCAATTGACTTCCCCCTTCACTTATTCATGTTCACAGTCTTCCATAAACACTCCAAAGTATATACACCTAGATATTCAGGTATATGCACTGGTGCTATAGGAGTCAGGTATCACTCAACACCACACTGCTCCAGGTAAGTTCTTACCCCACGATACACTCACACACACATAGTGCATGCCCTCTCATCCCCCTTTCCTGCTGCCTATGCATCCAAGATCCAGAAATTGCTGCTACTGCTGTGACCTTATTCTCCAGTTGCAGCTGCTTTTAAACATAATTACTGTTGTTGCTTGCTCAGGTCTAAAATAGACTCGTGTCTCCTTCCTTCTCGAGCTCCACAATAAAACAACCACACTTCCATATACACATTGGTATAAGCCTTGGTATCAGTCCATAATCCCCCACTCTGTTACACTTAAACTCCCAACACTTAATCCTCATTGTTGGACTGAACCCAGGTCATATTCCCTTTACCTGAGCATCACCATCACACCAACACTCACACAATACACTCCTATACCCGCACCACCTATTCACTACTACTATTGTTGTTACTTGATTCCCTCTAGCACATACACAAAGACATACTCACTCACAAAAATTTAGGTAAGTACATATACATATATACAAAAATATACTATATACTAATGTGTCTATGTGTACTAGTGACAATTAGTCGAATACCTAGTGTGCATACTTGAGAAACTTATGATACGTGTCCAAATGAAGAACCAAATCCCAAGTTCTCCCACCAATAGTATTTATATATATCAATTATATAATAATACAGCTAAAGTAACTTGCTACAACGAGAATTGAGAAGTAATTGCACAAAACACCCAAATTGAGCTCTGTATCATGATACGGCCTACTCGTATCCATTTGTGGACATGTACCTATTTTCATAATCCTGATCTAAGTCTAATTAGATTCAATTGGTCACGTAACACACAATTGATGTGTAATCTCATAATTTCCCCTAATTGTACATAAATCACCATGTAGCAATCATAATACACATCCAATTAGCCTAAAACTTGTTCCTATAGGTAGTCCTATGGCATAAGATGGTTTCTAATGGTCAAATACATGATTTGAGAGCTAGGGAGAAGATAAATTCAAAACTTTACCTATTGGAAGATAGATTTCCAATGAAAGAGCTCTATGATACAATCCAGACACGATCTCTCCACCAAAGCTAATTCTCCTTGTGCCCCTGCTTCTCCAAGCTCTAAAGCTCATTGAGGGATAAAAATGAGAGAGAAATGTGAATAAATTGAGAGTGGTTATTGGAGGGATGAAGGAATTGGGGATCTAGAAATGAGAGTGTAAAATAAAGTAGAGAGAGAGAATAGCCCCTCTAATGTGGCCTACCCGTTTCCCCCTCTCCAAGCTATTAAAAAATATCCAATTAGCCTCCACTAGTGTCATGTAGGTTCTCATTAGGGAGGAATAAATTATGAAGGCTTCTAACTAATACAAATTAACTCTAATCCTCCTAATTAGCTAAATGAAATGGTTTCAATGGGCCTAGTCCATGTTAGACTCACAAGTTGTCATGACAAGTCTAATTGGGGCCACATATGATAAGTCTAACTAATAGGCTAGCCCACTAACTATAATAAATAATACAAATCATAAATAATTATTTATTAAACTCTAATTAATATTATGATCTATAAAAATAAAATAACTAGGCTAAATTATTAAATTATCCCTATTTGAAAAAGTGAGGGTGACAGTATTACTTGCATAGAATATGGAAAGTGAACCTGCCACAAGAATTAGATCATCGTACGGATACTTTAGAAATTCTAAGTATATTGGCTTATACTTTCAAGTAGTAGACTATCTTGCATGCTAACTTAGTGATCTATCCTTGCATTATTGTAAGGCTTGTCTGTCCTGAATATGCTCGTATTATATTTCAAGTGTAGCTAGAGTACGTCCACCTATAATCTGTGCAACGAGTAGAACTTACTATATAATGCAATCACTTGAACAAATAATCTATGATATGGACCTATACTGAATCAATGTGTTCCATTCATATTTATAGAAATGTCTCGTATGCTAGATTAGTATTTAATCATCATTGGTCATGGACAACCTGTGCATAGGCTTATGGTTTCTGCGGATAGTACGTCGGGGCACTGAGGCCGATCTAATCCGGATAGAAACATTCTGATAGTAGTTTGCTTTGGACGGGAAGGCGTGTAGCAGAACTCGCTACCTACGTTGCATCATATTTTTATCTCGAGACTATAAATTGTCCATGGCGGCTCATCAGGTCAAAAGACCATATTTGTTTCATAAATTCTATTGCATACGTGGCGGCAACCCACGTATGGGCTCGTGTGGACTTGAGGCAAGGAACGGATGCACGACGCACTCTACATGTAGATCGTTAATCGAACAAAGTAAATCTGAATCTCTGAACACACTTGAATAATCTGAGTATAACATGCCTGAACAAGTATAACATTCCTGAATAATCTGAGTATAAGACATCTGAGTAATATGAGTATATCGTTCACCTGAGTCGAAAACATACTTGTAATACTTGTGCTTGCTTATGCGATCCTTGGTTTTATTATATATATATATATATATATATATATATATATATATATATATATATATATATATATATATATATATATATATATATATATTCATGCTTGGTTAACTTGGTTGTATCTTTGGACAGAGAATGACGAATGATAAGTTGGTAAGTCGCGCCATGTTACTGATATCCTATGCAATACTTTGTAACTGCAACATGAGTAGGGTTTTCTTCATATAACATGAAACTGATCCTAAGACAAGATTAGAAAGACAACTTAATAGATGGTGCACAAAAATTATATAACATGTTTGGTTTTGTTGAGCGACGAGAAGCCTCCCCACCAGAGCATTCATGTACTGATAACCCACCAGATCGTTTGCTTGTCGAGTGCGGGAGAACCTCGTTCGGTTTAAAGTATCCCCTCATACTTGCTAAGGCGTGGGGTTTGTTCTGAAGCCTTGGAGTGTTGCGTCTGGTGATGAAACAAATATATAGGACATAATGTATTGGAATACCGCATATGTTATCATTCCACAGGTATAAGTCGTTTGGCACATTTCATTTTTTAGAGAGAGAGAGAGAGCTTCAGTGATTTGTAACCTCGCCTAGCGCCACTTGTAACATTATACTCAATATCAATAAAAAGTTTATTTTTATTCAATGCTTCCACTATGACGACCATGTAAACTAGTTATCAATCGCCTGTTTGGACCTGGCCTTGCACGGGCGCACCTTACGCTCGCTCGGCATCATGCCCAAGCGAAGACATTCCGGACCTGTCGGACCAGGGGCGTTACATAATGGTATCAGAGCACAACTTTACATCCTTGGACTTCGTATCGGTTCTCTCAGTTTTGAAAGCTCGTTCGTGGGTTATGATACAAATGCTCTCTTTCGTTATCCCATTGGGATATTTCATACAATGAGCCTAAATATTTTTGAAAGTGTATGCGGATGATTGATTGAACGAGATAGATATACGAAGGTCTTTGTGCCGAGCTGTGTCAGACTTTATGGGAATAGACTCATGCTAATTATTTGTAAGTTAGGTACGAACTAGACTACCTATATACAAATAATAAGTGGATTAGTATGCGAGACTAGAATATCATTTAGATGGGAATATATATGCACACATCCTTTTGGCTAAGTCATGTTGAGTATTGCGTACCTAGATCGTTGGTGCGAGCGAGTTACGAGCTAGATTCGGACATCGTTCGAACGAGTATAAGTCAGACTTAGAATATAAATCGATAGGGACATTATCAGATTATCGCTAAGGCGATGGTAGAGGATCGTGCTTAAATTTTGAGGTAGGGTTCAGTCGGATATTCGTGTCAATAAGATATGAATCTAAAATATATAGTTGTGTGGATGACTACTGATAGAGGTATATACGAGACTAGATTATTATGACGACGCATAGGGATCGCGCAAGATTTCTAAGGAAAGAATTGGATGGATATGCGAATGAGCGATACAAACACAATTATGGACTTATTTGAATGACTTGATCCCTGAGTGGTGTATACGATAGCCTCATGGATGAATAAACGATTTGTGATATAATGAGTTTTGAGGATTTGTCGAGTTGCTCGAACCCTGAGTGTTGTATGTATTGTCTTGGAAATATTCGAGCGAATCGAGGATTTTTGGGGTCGTAACGAGTCAATCAACAAATAATGTGTTTGATGCAAAGCCTTCGAATGAGTATGGTTTAGTTAGTCGTAAATGTGTCGTATGGAGTTCGTTCGAACAATTTGAGATTGAGTTGTGCAAATAAAAAATGGTAGCGAATAACGATTCAAAATAAAGTAACGCAATGGATATGTTGGTCGAGAAAACTTAGTGGATCGTACGTGTGATTTCGGATTGAGTCAAATAGATTGAATCTTAAATTGTGATTAAGTACTTGAGGATGCAATGGGAGTTAGCGCAATGGGGGATAGTGCGCATGGAAAGTTTGGTTTAGTAAGTAGGATATCGCTCGATAAAAATTTGCCCGAGTATGGATGATTGTAGTTTTGAATTTGGAAGACTTGATATTATATCGATAGTTGGAAGATAGCATGGATTGATATAAGTTAATGAATTTGTGGTTCGATAATTGAAATAGGCGATAACAGACCTAATCTTGAATTAAGACAAATGATCTTGAATCTAGATTGAAATATAACACTCAACATCAGGCCCAGATGAGAACGATTATCCCGCATGAACATTGGCGTGGTGATTTCACATCCAACGGGGATGATCGAACTCGCAAAATAATGGAGCCTAACATTTTCGATGATTATGCACACGAACTTGATAAAATAGAACATAACAAAGGTGAATAGACTTTGGCTAGTAGATTTGAACTTAGTTGTTTGAGGAATGCTAGAGGTAGACTACGGATTGATCGAACGGTAACATTAAAGTTGGTAAATTTGGATAGGCGAATTATGATCATAACATGAACGGTTATTAAATGAACGACTTAATGGATTAATATATATATATATATAATATATATATATATATATATATAGCTTGGATAAAACAAAGTGTAACAATAAAGTTTTTTGGTCATTTTGATGATAACCATAACGTTTGACGTTCTTGTCTTATGCTTGCATGGCTCCAGGCTCGTACATGCATCATACTCGGATGAGGGCGATTATCTTGCGGGAGCGTTGGTGTGGTGATATTACGTACAACGGGGATGATCAAACTTACGGGAGATCGAAGTATGATAGTTGGAGGATCGTTCTTAGTTGTGGTTTGACACGATAAGGCGAGTTTGAGGATACAATTGAATCAAAAGTATTTCGAGGATGAGATAGTCTAGAACGTGAAGTAAGACACGCTCGGTGGAATTATGAACGAATACATGAATTATGTTGGACGACTTAGAGTTTATGACTTAGATCGAAGATTTAAAAATTGGATCCTGACTTAGCCATCTAGACTTAGAAAAAGAATGAATAGGTGGTTTCTATCAAAATATGTTTCAGGAGATAGACTATGTGAATCGCTAGGTTTGACGTGCGAGATGATATATCGAGGATTTGGCTGAACAAACGTGTCTTAGGAACGACTTTGCTGAACGAACTCGGACCCTGTGCAACAAATATCATGATACAAGTAGGATAATCATTGCTCGATGTTTAAATTTTTTTTATGAAGCAAGCTTGGTAGAATATCCCATACAAACGAACATGGTTTGACCTTAGGAATTAGGGCGAGCATCATGCAACGAATTTGCACGATAAAAAGTGAATTGGTAATGTACCTATGACCTCGTGAGACGACCTAGCGGTTAGAAAGACGACCCTATGCCGAGTGAAAGAACTGGTATGACCAACTTTAGAGTATCACATGGGTAAACCATAAAATTTGGGCAACAAGACTTAGCGTTAGAACTTAGAACTGGAAGTATGTGCTAGTGAAGTTATATTTGTCACGAACAGAATGAATGATAGGACTTGGAATGCTTATGATAGGAATTGGTGATTGTTTGATGATAAACAAAAAATGAAACTAGGTTTATACGAAATCCTTTCTTTGTTTACAAACAAGAAAAAGAGTATAATTAATCCTATACGAGGATGTTAAGTACAATAAAAATGATTCTGAGAAAAAATTGCTATAGGAGTCTGATCTGCGGTCGATCACTTTGTCCCTTGGACCACACGATGATGAAGAAGTGCTGTAGAAGAAGAAGAAGCTTCAAAGATTGCAGGAGGGATTGAATTCTCGTTGCCAAAGTTGTCAATCAACATTCTCTGTCTGTGCTCTCTCTCTGATTCTTGATCTGATCCCCTTTTTCCCGACCTTGTGACTAAGGGTCTCTATTTATAGAGATCAGTCACAATAACTGTCCAGTTGGCGTAGAAGCCAAACTGTAAAAAAAGTGGCATCTTTTATGCGGCGGTTATAATAACTGCTACCCACGTTCGGATGATCTTCTAAATTTGCGTATGACGCGTATCCCATTATAAGGTAACGCGTATAACTGCTTCTCGAAGATCACGACATGCAAGCCACATAGATAACTGCACCTTGCGTAGAGATGGTTGGCGTAAAAGCCAAATAACTGTCTTGTTGGCGTAAAAGCCAAGTAAATGTCTTGTTGGCGTAAAAGCCAAAATAAATGTCTTGTTGGCGTAAAATCCAAGCTCTGCGTAAAACTTGAGGATTCATGGATAATAGACATCCAGCATAAAATAGCCAATTGTTTGTCACGACTGAGGTCTTGAGCGTATTCTGGACTAAATAGCCTTATCACGTACCTTTGCAAATATAGTTGAGTTGGCGTATTTCGAGGAGATAGCATACGACGTACTCCTTTAGTTGAAAATAGCCTGGCGTAAAATGCAAGGATGGTGATGTGAGCGTATTAGCTACAGTTTTAGCTTTCCCAGTCATTTTAAAAAAATAGAACAAAATCTCGTGCATTAAATACAGAGATATGCCTCGAGCTCTGTACGAGAAGCAGCTTTTGACGTGGTGTCTGATTTTGTCTCGTCTCGAGCCTAAAGTCTCATTTCTGCCCATGTAGAATAGACAGCGTATTCTTTGAATCCGTAAAAATGACTTGTATCAAGAATATGTCACTAAACGACAGCCTGGGTCTCTGTGCAAAATTATCATCACAGCCGTCCTTTCGATCGTCGTACAGTACTTTTTGTCAGGAGTCAGGTTCACTATTTTGTTTGACAGATTCATTCGAGAAATACGAAGAGTTTCTCGTACAACTTTATGCTGCATTAAAAGCAGACGTATTTAACGCAGGGGGTATAGTAACCTCTTTACGCCAAAACAGCCTGGAAGTACTGCTTTACGTGGGTAGCTCTAGAGCTCTATTTTATGCCAAATAGCGTTGAAGCTCTGTTGTACGCCAATAGCTCTGAAGTCATATTTTATGCCACACAACGCTGAAGCTCTGTTTTACGCGGACTTTATGTGTGTTGGGGGTTTTGACTGTATAATACGTATACAATCCCCCAGCATATTTCATGCTTCTACAAGACCCCCTTCAAAGTTTTTAAATTACTCATAATTTGAAATACTTTGAATGAAGCATGAAACGGTCAAATTTGACTCGTTCTGCGAGGCTGATTTTTTGGGGATATTTAGACAGTTGTTAGGATTTGGTATGTTCTCTTCTGCCTATATAAAGGCCAGCGAGTGAACCTGTTTTCCCATATTCCCTTCATCATAAAGATGGCTGTTGAGATTCATTGGGCTGATCTGAGGAAGAAGAAGATTATGCTCTTCCAGCATGTAAGGAGCCGTAAAAAGAGATATCTTCAAGCAAATATTTTCTGCCACGATGGATCATGAAAGGATATCATAGCTTCCTTTGCTCGGGATAATCAGCAATTTTATATGGCGATTCGTCCAAGGGAGAGGAAGGGTCTCATCGGACCACACAACTTGCTAGCTGTGTTTTCCCCTATTATGAAGCTGGACCCTGGTGGACAGCTTGGCCGTGCCTTCCAGTATTGTGTTGGGTCTGAATCCCTAACACAAATCTGAGTATGGCCGCCAACGACGTATGGAGGGGGGCTTGAATAATTTAAACAAGCCCAGTTCTATATCCATCCGCCATTCACCATTTTCTTATTCATCGGCCGAAGAAGCCGAAGAAGTGCCATAGAAGAAGAACTGAAGATCTCCGTCAAACGAGAACCTAGCATAATAGATTCCCATAATGATCTTGAATATTAATAAAAAATCCTTTGTAAAAATAGATTTCCATCATATGTAATCATGAAAATGAAAAATCCTTCGTAAAATGGATTTCCATCATATGTAATCATGATTAATAAACTTGTCTTGTTTTACGCATCATTGATTTGCCATATTTGCTGTGAGGAAGTCTGATAATATGCAGCTTCAGCATGCTTGAGTAATTTTTTTACGCTGATTCTGACAAATATGCTTCCCGTCACGCTCTGACTTTTACGCATCGAGGAAGATGCGTAAAAACTCTTCAACATTAAATTGTCTTGAAAATCCAATTGTCATGCTATTTTTGGACGAGGAGTCACATAGAATTCTGAACTGTCACTTCTCTGATACGAAGAATTTTTGTTCAGAACATCATCTTTAAGAATGGCTTCCTGAAAGTTTCTCGAAACAGGACAAGAAATATCCGCCGAACAGGCCATACTTGAACTTAGATGTAAAGGATTCTGGCTAGACTTTGAATGAACTTCCAATGGCCCAAGAAGAAGAGTCATCTTCAACGCTGGCATCTGTGTGTTTCAGGCACTTGCAATATTTTGTAACCAAAAAGGAGCATTTTCTGCGTAAACCCTTGTAATTGTCCTTCTCGAGTATAAGACCAAAATTATCAAGATATATGCGTATCCTGTCCTGCGTAATTTTAAGATATGCAAAAAGTCATAGATTCGTAGCATCTGTAGCTTCTGAGCATAAAATTGTAGATCTGTAGCTTCTGAGCGTAAAAGCTTCTGAGCGTAAAAGCTTCTGAGCGTAAAATCATAGATATGTAGCTTCTGAGCGTAAAATCATAGATTTGTAGCTTCTGAGCATAAAATCGTAGATCTGTAGCTTCTGAGTGTAAAAGCTTCTGAGCATAAAATTATAGATCCTTGCTCTGCGTATAAAATCTGGATCCGTTACGCAGTAAGACTATCCGTCTTCCTTTTTAAATGATAGGCTGACGTGGTCCCAAATCATAACCGACTATTAAAAATCGGATTTGGTTATGGATTCGAAGAGTCATCTGAACTTTATAAATAGCCCTAGGTCGTGAGAGAGAGAAAACCCTTCATCTGTCTCTGTAAAACCCTTCGTCTCTTTCTGAGAACTCTTCGTCTTTGTCTCTTTTCTGAGAACTCTGAGTTTTGCCATGGCACCAAAACAGGCCTCCGTCGCTAAGGGAAAGAAAGCCGCTTCTTCATCTCGCTCCACTGCTCAAGCACGAGCGACCCCTACTAGGCCAAGCGAGCCTCGTTCTGAATGAAGTGCTTCACCGTCTAGCTGTGCACCGGGCATCACAGGTAAAAACTTTGAGAGAAATAGAGAACCCTCCGCACACGTTGTATGTGTATGCGCAAATACACCCACATTCCTAATGTGTCAGCGTAAAACTCCATATTTTTGTAGTCTAGCATAAAAACTCAGACTGTCAAATTTTGGCGTATACTGTAAACTTTGAGTTTTACGCACTGGAAATAGATTCCAACGTAAGACTCAAGTTTTTGCAGTCTGGCGTAGAAACTCAGAACTGTTAGGTTTTGGCGTATACGGCAAACTTTGAGTTTTACGCACTGGATGTAAATTCTAGCATAAAACTCAAATTTTTGCAGTCTGGCATAAAACTCAGACTGTCAAGTTTTGGCGTATATGGCAAGAGCATCGAACCTTATGTTTTACGTGCTGAAAGAAAATTCCAGCATAAAAAACTGACTTTTTCTCTTGCTTTCTTGCAGTGGACCTACAGATCCCTCCTCTGGCTGAAGTGATGGGCTCTGCTGCTGGAATGCTAAACTCCAACTATTTGGAGGATTTGTCCTATGTGACCTTCTCCATTTCTGGAAATGAGTATCCTCAAGAAAGGGGAACTCTGATCTCTGCCCAAGGGGAAAAGATGCTGTTGAGTATGATTAGTGGGGAACCCTTGACGTACATAGATGACACGGAGTATAAGAAACCAGCGTTCTTATTTGGGGATGTCATTCATAAACAATCCCAGACGAAGCCCAAGAGGGAAGATTGGGTATTTTCTGCTGAGGGCACGGTCATGTATCTGCCAAAGATGCCCAGAGATTACCCTATCTCTGTATTCTTCCATGCCACACATCCTAGTAAGATGGTATGGACTCTAACTCCGGATCTTCATGGCCAGTCGGGGAAGATCTTTTATAAGAAAGGATTAAACCGATGAGCCTTTGTAAGCAGTCCCTCAGGCCCTGTCATGCCCTTCAGAGGATTACTGCCAGGCAGCGTCCCGAGTGAAGGCTCTTCCTTGATCCAGCCATTTCAAATGGCAAACTTCTGCAATGAGTTCATGGCGCAGGGAGGGGTATACCCCAGGGTTAACCCTCGTACTAGTGGATGGCTTAACCCCCAGAATCTTCGGTGGGCCAGTTTAACTGCCTGGGCCTTGAAGCACTTCCAGATGGAGTTGGAAAGTATTGGCTTGTTCGCGGCTGTGAGAGCTACTAGTGTTGGGCTGCCCATCAACCCCAACTTGTTCTTAGCTTTGATGGAGCGATATAACTCGCTCACTGGGACTTTCGCAACTCCGATAGGTGAGTTGGGTTTAACCCTTCATGAGATGGCAGATATCTCCAAGCTGCCAATGGGAGACACTCCTTATGAAGAATACATTCCCACCAACAGAGAGTTGAAGGACACCAACCCTCGGGTAGTGGCAGTGTATCAAGAGCTGATGAGCCATTATCTTGCATGCACCACCTTCTACGGAGAGCCTTCTGATGTAGCCCACATTAACAAGTGGGTATCCTATCTCTTCTTCCATCAGGCTAGAAATGCCAATCAGGACAAGGTTGTAGATAGCAAAGATAAGCCTTTGAACCTTCTGAGCATGCTTAGTGCCAACACAGTCGATGATCTCATTGAAGATGCAAGGGCTCTAAATTGTGTTCTCGATGAAGAGATAAATGGTTATCCTGCAGGCACTAAAGCCTACAGTTATATGAGGCATTATCGCAAGCCTCTGTCAAGGGAAGCTCAACTGGCTGGCTTCCTCTCTATTTGGCTACGTCGATGGATGGTGCCTGGCATCGCGTCTGCGGATCGCATTCATCGCAACACCTTATGGCCCGCAGTGCATTTGGTATTTGGAGCAAGATTGGGCCTCCTTCCTGCCATGGTATGCAGGATACAAGCTGGCCTGAGGGCTATTACTGATGGGCTGTTGGCCGATACTACGCAGCGTAAAGGATATCCCAGAGTGGAACTACCATTCCTATATCTGATGGGATGGTTAGTCCTTCACAATACCAGAGTGATGTCTCCCGGATCTGCCAGTGGTTCGGGACATAACTTCTTGTTGAATTATAAGAATTCTATTTGGAACGTGCTTAGCGTCATAGATTGTCGACTAGCACTCAATTTTGCCCATAGTTGAAAATTCTTCTGCACCGTCCCCCCCCCGTACATATCAATCAACAGGGGATGAAGCTTCAGGATGCAGGTCAGGAAAAGACTATTCTTTCTCCTAGAGCCTTTTACTAGTTGGTCTGCATTAGACCTTCCCATCTGCTGTACAGAAGTGAGGACCTCTGCTACTTGGAGCCTTATTTGCCTAACCGTTTCGCCAGGCAATTTGGGTACGACCAGTTGCACGTGGGAAATCCTATCACCAGCTTCAAGTTCAAAGGTGAACTTATTGATGGAGCTAGAGGATGGCGGTATTTCATCATGGGTAGTACATGAGCAATCTTTGCTGTTCCCGCGACTTCTCTCTCCACGGAGTTGCACATTCTTCATTCGTACGTGCAGTTTTATGCATCCATTAATACCTTTCATCGTGATTTTTATGTACATAGAAGTTTCAGGATGCCCTCCCATAGGTCCACTGGAAGGGAGGAGATACCGTTTGTTTTCTCGTATGAAGGTGATGAAACCACCAGTACAGATGACTATTTACTGATTTTATCGAAAGGCGTAATAGCTTCGCCAACAGAGCCTCTCATAATCTCCAATAAACGAAAGGCTTCCACTCTGAAAGAGCCTTCACCCCACAAGAAGAAGCAGGCTGCCAGAGGTCCTAAAAAGACTTCCAACAAGGGTGCCTCTAGGGGTGAGCCTATTGTTTCCCCTGTTGGGGATGATTCTTTGATCAGGGGTCCTTTGCCTTTTAGAGAAGGGACCTCCACAGTTCCAGCTGACAGTGTCGGAGATTCTTTGCCCGCTACTGCTGCCGCTACCACCGTTACTGGCAGTGCTTCTAGATCGCCTTCGAGGCCGAGCAGAATAAAGATCAGTATACCTTTGCTGAGACAAATAATAGGACTAGCCCCTCCTTCGTTTGTAAGTATTTCAAGCAAAGATTCTACCCGATGAACCTCGAGTAGATCTGGGTGACAACTGGGATGACTACCCTCAAACGTCAGTTGGTGCATCCTCTTCTCCAGTTATGACAGCTTGTTTAGCATCATTAAGAAATAATTTAGCTATACAGGCTGCAGACGCAACATACATACCATCGGCCATGGGTAAATGTTGTCTTAATACATTTTTCAAGAAAATTAACATCAAATTGATATTAACTTTCTCTTATCTTATTTTTAGACGAAGACATCTCGGGGGAGGGCAGAGTTGACACAACTTCTGACTTTGTTACGGATCCATCTAATGAAACGACGGTGCCCGACGTCGAAGAAGCATACTTTGAAGCTGCTGATTTTTCATCCGCAACATTCTCGGGTGTCATCCCGCCAGTAGCAGTTCAAATAATATTAGAGGAGGATGAGCCCACCATGTCGACTGTACCTCCTTCGTCGAGCATGCCAGCAACTTCAACTGTTGTTGGTGTCTCTTCTTTTGTCGCACCATCTGTTGAAGCAACGACTGTGGCAACATCCTCTACAGTCATTCCAGAAAGGAGGCTTACTAATATTACGGCCACTCCCAGCGTTCATTCGAGCTTTGCTATGCTAGTGGATCAATACACTAGCATATTCTACCTCACTTTGAAAGAATTGATATCCATGGTGCTGGAGAAGAACTTAGGCTTTGATGCTCTGAAGATATCCTCCAACCTCACCATAGTACAGATTAAAAATTTCAATGGCACTGAAAGAGCTAATGCGCTAGAGCAAATAGTTAATAGTTTAGAACAACCCATTAACGAATATTTGCAACTATCCTGAGGCGACATTGACGACCTGGTTTAGGCTGAGTATGACTCCCTAACTGCGAAACTTGCTCAGCAGACAGAATCTTTAAACAAATCCATCCAGGAACATCAACAAGAGATGGAGAAAGAGCAAGCAATATTGGTGGAGAGTATTCCTCAGCTAGCTCAGTGCTACGCAGAATATAAGGAATACGAAGTGAGGGTTCAAGAATTAGAAGCTGAACTTGCTCAGACAAGGGAGAAGCTTCTCAAAGCATCGTTAGTTCGTAATGTATTGGAGGGCCAAGTGAGTACAGCTCAGCAGAACTTGACACATGTGGGTGTGATTCACGCATATTTTGTTGATACTCTGTCCGAACTATCTCTCTTGAGCAATGACGAGACAAGGCTGGAACGGGGTCGCACTAACATTTTGAACTCCAGGAATGAGAGGATGGCTGCTTTGGCGCAACAGATCCGCGACTTAACTGCTCCTCCCCAATGATGTACTTTTTTTTGTTTCTCCTGTAATTTCTCAGAGATAATAAAGATACATTTTCTGACTTTGTGGACCCATCACTTTAAAATATAAATGATAGGCTAAGATGAAAGTGATATCAGAGGTAATATAAACCTGATAGAATATAATCTAACTAAATTTGTATACAAAACACTATCAGAGGTAATATGAACATGATAGGTTTATAAATTAGTTAAGCATATCTATTCAGAGGTCATATGAACCTGATAGAATATGATTCAGCTAACATTTGTACGTAGTATCGCCAGAATGAGATCTTCATCATACTCCGTTAAGCAAAGGAGATCAAGTATAGTACTTTTTCAGGAATTTGCCGTTGATAGGAGCCATTATCAAATTTCCATTAGGTTTGGCTAATCTGTAAGTGCCATTTGAGAATGTTATTTCAATCATATAAGGGCCCTCCATTTTTTTATGATTGTTTGTGTGAACTTCGAATATTGTACTAGAGGTAGTATGGACGTAGTACAATACCGTGTTTATTAAGGACATCCCACTGGGGGATCTTTAGTGGACCTATTATTTGTTGTGCATGTTGAGTGCAAATAATAATTTTAAGACATGCCCTGCCAGAGGTAACAGGATGCTGTAAAAATATGACTCTGTGGGGATAGTGGAGAGACATATTTTTGTTTTGAGAGGTAATATAGAATCTGAATTATACGTCTCCATTGCGGGCATCCCAAGGGGTTTTTTTGGTGGACTATTACTTCTTGCGCACAAAAGTGCAAGTAATAAGTTTAAGACAAGCCCTGCCAGAGGTAATATGGACGTGGCAGTTTTTGTGGACTTAACACCATTGACGTACTTACGGGTGCTAAGTTAAGATGACAATCGATATTAGAGGTAATATAGACATGATAAACGATAGCCGAAACTTGGAAGGTTTGTTCAGAGGTAATATGGACATGAAAAACTCAGCTAGGGAAAAAGAAAATATTTGGACAATAGTTCAGAGGTAATATGGACATGAACCGATGTCCGAAAAATTTACTGGAGAGTGATTTGCTGAGTCGGAATAGACCTGAGGGTTACTCCTCTAGGAAGATTTTTGGGATTCATCATCCGATACTTCTTGAGGGGGCAAATTGCCACGTTAGAGTGAGATCAATTTGCAGTGACCGTCATCTTGTTTATAAATGCAAAGTGATAACTTTGGCGTCGATCAACTCCTGGATTCTCCTTTTTAGTACATAGCATGCCTTTGTGGGGTGATGAATGTACCGATGCAAGAGACAATATTCTGGGTCATCAACCTTGCCAGCCCTTTCAGGGTATCTGATGTTGGGTAGCCGGAGCTTGTTTTCCTTTATCAATATATTGAAGATTTCAACAATGTCTTCATCATTGAAGGAGAAAGCCCCCTTTGGCTTTCGGGCTCCCGGTACCTGAGTCGTACGGTTCTCAGGGAAGATGGTCATAGATGTATCATCTTCGGACACAGAGGGAATTATAACCCCAACTTTAGATGCCGCTCTATTTTGTCGAGGGAGACTACCCCCAGACATGTCGTTGTCTGGTTCTTCTTCTTCTTTGTGTTTGCCTTTGTCCACAGAAGTTGATTTAGAAGAACCTGCCTCTGGTATTACAGGATCAGACTCTGGAGGTTTGGAGTTTGCAAGAGATGCGGTATACCCTAGCCCAAAATAAGTCTATTGGCAGTGAGGATCACCATGCAACAGTATTCGTCTGCCTTTTCCATGATTGAGGCCTTGCTTCAACTTCAAATCATAACCCATATTTTGCATAATCTTTAAAGCTTGTGGGCTATATCTGCGGATTTGCATTCTCCCAACATCAGACTCGTGAGAATCTTCTTGTACAATCGGCCTATTCCGCATTCGACCGAAGATTATTTGATGCTGACCGTTGCGATTAGGTGGAACAATAAAGACAAACTCTTCAAGTGGCCCATATGTCATGACGATATTAGATGTTGACGCTACTTCCCATATAATTTCCCCACGTTTGGTAGTTAGGGGCACTAAATCTTGATTTTGACCCCTGTCTTTGCGTTTCTGGATTAAGAAATCATACAAATCAGGGGAATTAACAACAGAAGAAGAAGGCTTATTCTGCCTTTTTACACCAGTAGGCCTATGAAGATTAGGAACCATAACCCTTTCTCTGCCATAGAAATATAGCAGTTCACACATATGGGTTGCATATGATCCATCATCTATCTGAGGGGCGTATTTTCTAGTGAAACGGGTCTTCTTTACGTGGACAGTCTTATCCTGGCATAATTTGGAGTTTTGCCCAGGTTCGCGCAAAACAGGAAAAGTCCTCAAACGGCCTCCGGCGTCACACGTAATCTGAAGAGTGGGCAACTTCTTCTCTTGGGGGCGTACAACACTAAAGGTTGGGAGATTCGCCACTCATTTTCTCTTGATGTGATCCAAGGGTCCATCTGCCTCATCATAGATGGGAGATATATTTTTACGCGCGGGACGCATTTACTATTTTTGAATTGGCAATGAGGCCTTGTCAGAAATTTTGTCGGCCACGTCACAGACGGGAGACAAAGTTTTACGCGCAGGGCGCGTATTAGACTTTTGGATTGGCACTAGGGCATTGCCAGAAGTTTTGTCTGCCACATCATAGACGGAAGACAGATTTTTACGCACAGGGCGCGTGTTAGACTTCTGGATTGTCACTGAGGCATTGCCAGAAGTTTTGTCTACCACGTCACAGACGGAACAGATTTTTATGCACATAGCGCGTCTGAGACTTCTGGATTGGCACTAAGGCATTGCCAGAAGTTTTGTCTGCCACGTCACAGACGGAAGACAGATTTTTATGCACAAGGCGTATAGGCTGTGTTATCACAACCTTGTTGATCAGAGAAGGAGAGCTTGCAGGAAGGGTAGAGGATGTCTTGGGCATCCACACTTTACGCAGCTTCCTGTTGTCCTAGACAGAGAGGGAATGAGACCTACCCCCTGCACGAAGCATATCTTCATAAACAGATTGGTCGAACTGGACGACCAAAGTCTTCTTCGTCGATCCAATGGATACAATATCGTGTTGAGCAATGGCTTTCTCGTCAGGTGAGAAAGTGGTCCCCAACAGAGTCACCATTTTGTGTTTGATGATAAACAAAAAAATGAAACTAGGTTTATAAGAAACCCTTTCTTTGTTTACAAACAAGAAAAAAAGTACAATTAATCCTATACGAGGATGTTAAGTACAATAAAAATAATTCTGGGGAAAAATTGCTATAGGAGTCTGATATGCGGTCGATCACTTTGTCCCTTGGATTACACGATGATGAAGAAGTACTGTAGAAGAAGAAGAAGCTTCAAAGATTGCAGGAGGGATTGAATTCTTGTTGCCAAAGTTGTCAATCAACACTCTCTATCTGTGCTCTCTCTCTGATTCTTGATCTGATCTCCTTTTTCTCGACCTTGTGACAAAGGGTCTCTATTTATAGAGATCAGTCACAATAACTGTCCAGTTGGCATGGAAGCCAAACTGTGAAGAAAGTGGTATCTTTTACACGGCGGTTATAATAACTGCTACACACGTTCAGATGATCTTCTAAATTTACGTATGACGCGTGTTCCATTATAAGGTAACGCGTATAACTGCTTCTCGAAGATCATGACATGCAAGCCATGTAGATAACTGCACCTTGCGTAGAGATGGTTGGCGTAGAAGCCAAATAACTGTCTTGTTGGCGTAAAAGTCAAGCAAATATCATGTTGGCGTAAAAGCCAAAATAAATATCTTGTTGGGGTAAAAGCCAAGCTCTGCGTAAAACTTGAGGATTCATGGATAATAGACAACCAGCGTAAAATAGCTAATTGTCTGTCACGACTGAGATCTTGAGCGTATTCTGGGCTAAATAGCCTTATCACGTACCTTTACAAATATAGCCGAGTTGGCATATTTCGAGGAGATAGCATACGGCGTACTCCTATAGTTGAAAATAGCCTGGCATAAAATGCAAGGATGGTGATGTGAGCGTATTAGCTACAGTTTTAGCTTTTCCAGTCATTTTAAAAAATAGAACAAAATCTCGTGCATTAAATGTAGAGATATACCTCGAGCTCTGTACGAGAAGCAGCTTTTGACGTGGCGTCTGATTTTATTTTGTCTTGAGCGTAAAGACTCATTTCTGCCCATGTAGAATAGGCAACGTATTCTTTGAATGCGTAAAAATGACTTGTATCAAGAATATGTTACTACACGACAGCCTGAGTCTCTGTACAAAATTATCATCACAGCCGTCCTCTCGATCGTCATGCAGTACTTTTTGTCAGGAGTCAGGTTCACTGTTTTGTCTGACAGATTCATTCGAGGAATACGAAGAGTTCCTCGTACAACTTCACGTTGTATTAAAAGAAGACATATTTTATGCAAGGGGGTATAGTAACCTCTTTACACCAAAACAGCCTAGACGTGATACTTTACGCGGGTAGCTCTGGAGCTCTATTTTATGCCAAATAGCGTTGAAGCTCTGTTGTACGCCAATAGCTCTGAAGTTATATTTTATGCCACACAGCGCTGAAGCTCTATTTTACGCGAACTTTATGTGTGTTGGGGGTTCTGACTGTATAATACACGTACAATCCCCCAGCATATTTTATGCTTCTACAGTGATACTTAAATAAAGTTGGGATAACAAATTGAATCATTGCTTGGAAGACGAGGTTGATGGTAGTATAATGATTAATGAGAGTTAGAATTGAATTGGCTTGATTTTGATTGACTCCGCTTGAGGTATCATGTAATTTCATAAGGCGAGAACACTTAAGAAATAAATTGTATCAAATCAAGGATTGATAAAATGACAAAAATAAAATGATCTGGAATTCCGTTTAGTCAAGTTAGTGAAGCGATCGACAATTCGAAAGTAAGATTTTTTACGAGTAGCCTGTCCGACTTTGTATCGCTAAGCTTGATTAAAATACATATGTTTGGGGGACGCCTTAAATATGTGTATGATCCAGACTCAGCGATATGTTGAACTCAAATACAGCTGCAAGTGAAGATGTTTGGATGCGCATGGATGAGTACAACAATTTGGAGATGTTAGCCTTATCCTAAGATTTTTGTGCATGAAGGATTAGAACTTATCCCTTGTTGAGCAATTTAGCTCCTTGCTAAGGTGCAATGAAGACTTAGTCAGATCAACTAGAAATAGTTAACTCAAAGTGAGTGATAGAGTCATTCAATGAACTGGCGAAGCATGCATGTGACCCAAAATAAGGAAAAACAAAATAGAAAGTTGTGTTCGAACGACTCTAAGGATACGAAGAGAAATACTTGAGTTAGATTCGATAGTGATGTTGTTCTGCGCTAAGTACAGTAGAGATTGAGTCGGAGAAGGAATCGATTAAGTCGGGTATAGCTCGGTAGCATCGCATGATAGAGTCATTCGATGGAATGGACTAAGGCAGACACACGATATAGATTGTGGAATGGTAGTATAATTTCTGCTCAGGAAGTCTTGACGATGGTACTTGTTCTGAGTGGTGTATAATGTAACGACTTGCTCCGCTTAGCCCGGAAAGCCGTTTCAAACGGCACAAGTGCAATGACCCGCCCTTCCTTGCTTGATGAGATGACTCATTTGATGCAAATACATTCAGACTTGGCCCTTCAAAAGTTCAGACTTAGAATTTTCAAAGGCGCGCTTGGAGTCTCGCTCGGCCGATGTGATTCATCGCTAAGGTGGGTGGCTATGATGAACTTGTCTTTGCTTAGCCTGTACATTTAAAATACGGACGATACCTTTTAAATCGCTAAGAGATAACCCTTGCATGATAATAATGAGTTCAATGCACCTAGTTAAGGGAATAATCCTATCTTGTATTACTTGTATATAACATGGAAAGTGAACATGCCACGAGAATTAGATCATGGCACAGCTACTTTAGAAATTCCAAGTATATTGGCTTACACTTTCAAGTAGTAGACTATCTTGCATGCTAACTTAGTGTTCTATCCTCGTATGATTACAAGGCATGTCTGCCCTGAATATACTCGTATTATGTTTCAAGTATAGATAGAGTACATCCACCTATAATCTGTGTAACGAGTAGAACTTACTGTATAATGCAATCACTTGAACAAATAAACTATGATATGGAACTATATTGAATCAATGTGTTTCATTCATGTTTCTTGAAATGCCTCATATGTTAGCTTAGTATTTAATTGTCATTGGTCATGGACAACCTGTTAACATGCTTATGGTTTCTACGGACGGTACGTCGTGGCACTGGGGCCGATCCGATCTGGACAGGAATATTCTGATAGTCGTTTACTTCGGACGAAATGATATATAGCGGGGCGTGCTACATGCATTGCATCCCATTTCTGTTCCGAGACTATAAATTGTCCATGGCGGCTCATCAGGTCAAAGGACCAAATATATATCGTAAAGTATATCGCATATATGGAGGCAACCTGCCTATTAGTTCGTATGAACTTGAGGCAAGTAACAGATGCACGACGCACTCTGCGTGCAGATCGTTAATTGAACTAAGTAAATATGAACCTCTGAACACACTTGAATAATCTGAGTATAACATGCCTGAACAAGTATAACATGCCTGAATAATATGAGACCTGTCTCACATCATCTTTATTGGTATATTTGTACATATTTTATATTGTATTTATACTGTGATTTATTGGGTTTCGTGGAATCTCGAATTTCACTCAAAACTGAAACTTTTCTCCCTGACCAAATTACCGCTAGCATACGGCGACATACCGACGAAAAATCCATCCGGCAGATATTCTTTTTACTTTTGATATATTTTAAGATATTTTTGAGATAATTTTTTTAGATATTTTCGTGAATAGTATTCGATACTTTTTATTATCCATTGGTTTCTTAATTTTTCTTTGTACGATCACGATTAAATCACCTTATATATATATATATATATATATATATATATATATATATATAAAATTATTTTCTCTCTCCTCTCTCTTTTCTTTCTTTCTTCACTTCTTTATTTTGTCTCAATTTTTTGCGGGAGCAAGGAGTTTGGTCTTGAGACCTAAGAGTGTGGTTTATGAACCACTCTTGGTGGTGGAATTGAAGGTTTAGGCTGGGAACTTGGCTTTAGGAGAGTACATCTTGCCAAAATACTGAACGATATTATTTTATTACAGTTTTCGTTTTCCTTGAGATTTTGTTCTTAGATTTTACGAAACTTGTTTTGTTAAAAATGTTTCTCTAGTGATTTCCAACCTTGTGTATATTTTAGAAATGGTTTAGGCTTGATTTTATTTTTTTCCTGTAGAAACCCTAGTATCTACCCGTTACAAAACTTGGTGTCAAAAACGGAGTGATTGCCATAAGACTTATTTTATATTCTACTTGAGACCCGTGCCTAGTTTCTATTATGGTAGTTTTGTGGAACTGGATAAGTTTTAATTTTTTTCGTAAATTACTTGTACGATATTTCTTGGAATCGACCTATCAAATCTTAAAGTTGGTGAAATCGAATATCCCCAAGTTATTGAGAATTTGATCCTATACAATTTTGACCTTTGAAAATTTAAATTCTGAGTTAGAACAGAGTTTTTACGACCCGAACAAGTCACAAAAATATTTCAAGTCCGGGTTTCTGTGACCAATCGGAAGATCCGATGGTGATCCGCGGCAGTCCGACAGATGATCCAATTTTTGGCCCACAAACTTACTATGACCATTCGGATGATCCGACGGTGATCCACGACAGTCCGACGGATGATCCATTTTGTGGCCCACTTACTTGCTGGGACAGGTCAGATGATCCGACGGTGATCCCAGAAGATCCAACGAATAATCCGAATGACCCTGATTTTGCCTATCTTATTTTTTTCTGATATTTTATTTGACAGTGATTCTTTCTTAGCCCGGCTTTATGTATTATTCTGGGTATACCTACCCATTATATACCTGTCCCGGTATAGTTTAGGAAACCTACCCATTATACACCAGTCTCGACTTCATGTATAGTTTGGAAACCTACCCATTATACCCTGACCTGTACATTTTTATAGTGATCCATCGTAGTGCACTCTTGTTCTTTGCCTTGTACCAGTCTCATCCTGACATCATCTATAACTTTGGGGCCAGTTACCTATTATACGCCTGTCGTGTATAGTTTTGGGGACACCTGCCTATTTTACTCCTGTCTTGACCAGTCCCAGTATAGTTTGGGCCTCCTACCCATTATACCCCTATCCCATATATTACTTGTTGTGGCTTATAATAGTGTACGCTCATTATACCTATAACTATTTTGTTGTATTCCCGTATAATCTTGTGCTTGTGCTTGCAAAAATATTGTCTTGTCTAGTTTATCCCTGCGGGGATCCTCATGTCTATGATGGATATGCAGAATGGCACACCCAGAATCCTGAAATAAACTGTTAAGGTTAATAACTAGCTTAAATATTTAGAGCATTGGGGGAGGATCTCCTGGTTGCATGCAGTCCCTTGTCCCAATAATATTTTACTGATAGATGGACTTGTAGCATGTCGTCGAGTAGTACACATTTTCAGTTCACCGTCGTATGGGGGCATACTGAATTGACTTATTCAGTTTCACCTTTATGTGGCTTGGATTTAGGTGCACATCTCTCTTGGGGGTGGTGTATCCACTAGTTTTTACTTTATTGTCATACGACGTTTGGGTATCTTGGACAGTCTGTAGGGCATGCGACCGTATAAAAATCCTAAATTATATTTATTAGTAATTAGGACTTGTGACAACCCTAGTTAGCTAACATATCAAGCCGTACTTCTTGCTTGTCCCTGATAGATAGATGGAGACCATGTGTTGTCTTGTCTTATATTGCTTTGGTTGCCTGATAGTGACCCATTGTGGTACACTTTGGTCTATTGTCTTATATACCCTTTTACTTTATATATGCATTGTTCCTTACATATTTCCCTTTCCAAGATCCTGATACTTAACTAGCTATGTTCTCATTACTTTTCTCGCCCAGTTACTATAAAAGCTACTTGTACCTGCTTATTTATATGTATATGTTCACCTTGCATGATCACATATATGTTCACCTTGCATGATCATGTACATGTCACCTGTCCATTTTTCTTTACACATTTTTCGTTTATTTTCTTATTTCCTGGTACACTTTACATATTACCTGGTAGTTACATGTTGCTTAGGATATTGTAGCTTTTTGTTGTATTGCTAGTTTTAGTTTATTAGTTTGACCTCCTTTGTGGTACTTGTTATTTGAGGTCTGACCCCACTGGTTTTGCTTGGCCAGATCCGGTAGCAGAGCCAGAGGATCTTTCGTATGTTCCCGAGGGTGGTGACCACACGGAGCACCAGACCGATTGAGTGAATTCATATCTTGTTCTCCCACTTATTGTACATATTCTTTTATGGAGTTTAGTTCTGAGTACCTGTTAGCTCTTATTTTGGACTTGTTATATCGTCTACTAGACATGACATGATTAGCATATTCTAGACTATAGCTAGAGTTGATCATGTATGTCTTACACTCTTGCTAGTTCTTTATTTTGTATTACTAGCTTCATGATCAATTGTGTATATATGGTTTATGACGCTTTACTATTTTGCATCTGATGATCATATTTCCTTGTGCATTATGATTTGTTGCTTATGATTCAGACACTAGGATTGCTTGACCTAGGTTGATTGATAGCTTGTAGTATTAACCCCTATGTCTATCACAACCGTGACCATAATTTGGGTTACTGGACTACTCTGGTATACGTAGCTGGTTTTGTCAGTCCCTACTCTCCAGTATTCTAGGTCCGGGGCTTGACAAATAATCTGAGTATAAGACATCTGAGTAATATGGGTATATCGTTCACCTGAGTCGAAAACACGCTTGTAACACTTATGTTTGCTTATGTGATCCTTGGTTTCATTATATATATATATTCGTGCTTGATTAACTTGGTTGTATCTTTGGACAGGGAAGGGTGAATGATAAGTTGGTAAGTCATGCCATGCTACTAATATCCTATGCGACACTTTGTAACTGCAACACGAGTTAGGCTTTTCTTTATATACCATAAAATCGATCCTAAGACAAGATTAGAAAGACAACTTAATAGATGGTGCACGGAACTTATATAACATTTTTGGTTTTGTTGAGCAGGCGAGAAGACTCCCCACTAGTGCATTCATGTACTAATAACCCACCAGATCGATTGCTTGCAGGGTGCGATAGAACTTCGTTCGGTGTGGAGTTTTCTCCCGTGCACGCTAAGGCGTGGAGTTCGCTCTGGATCCTTGGAGTGTTGCATTCGGAGCTAAAGCACATATACAAGACATAATATATTGTAACATCGTATAAGTTATCATTCCATAGATATAAGCCGCTTGGCATATTTCATTATTTTGAGAGAGTGAGAGAGAGAGAGAGAGCAAGCTTGAGTGATTTGTAACCTCGGCCTAGCGCCGCTTGTAACATTATATTCTATATCAATAAAGAGTTTATTTTATTCCATAATTGTCTTTAAATAATTTAATGCTTCCTCTATGATGACCTTGTGAACTAGTTATCAATCGCCTGTTCGGACCTAGCCTTGCACAGGAGCAACTTACGCTCGCGTGGCATCACTCCCAAGCGAGGATGTTCTGGCCCTGCCGGGCCATAGGCGTTACAGTAACTATGTGCTAAATAAATATTTATTTTAATCTTTCCTTCAAACCATAGAGACTTAGCTCGGCTGGGTAGTATCTCGAACATAGTATACCCTAACTCTTAGATGGTGGCATCAACTAGGATCATATTACTAACTATTTCCCCCCATCTTTTCAAGGATCAATGTACGATATTGCGTACTTGATTTTCTGTTCTACCATGTAAAATACTTTCTTAATTATATCGTGCGTTAGTTTAAATTTCGAAGACAAATTTTTTAAAAGTTGGGTAGAATGTAATCCCCTATTTTTTTTAATTTAAATTACAAAGGTTATTAAGAATATTTTAATTAAAAGAAAAATATCTATAAATATAATTGTATTTGTGTGTATATTTTAAAATGATAATAAAAGTATGTATATAATTATGAATAATTAGGTACGTATATAACTATAAATGTATGCATTGATTGATAATAAAATAACTAAAAATAATAAAAACAATAATAATATGAATAAAAAATAATATAATAGTTTTAATAAAATAAGTGGTTGTAAAAAACACAACAAATAAACACACAACACAAATAAAACTAAACCAACATAGCACACAAATACAGTTCCATAGCAACAGTATACAAAAGAACCCGACACCTGCAGACACGTAGAAAGAATTACATTTTTTTAAAATTTTTTTCCAAATTAGCGTAACTTGATTACAATTCATAAAATTTACTTCTTTCCAAATTGGTGGTAAATTAAAATTTTATATTAATTCATCCTTCTGAAACCCTGTATTGGTTGGAATTTCTTTCTTTCTGTAAACACCACTCAATGCTCGAAAATACACATACAATCCCGAACCCTTCGTTCAGACTGGGCGAACCTCTCTATCTACCCGCGTTAGAAGACGTTGCTGGCAAGGTCGCCGGAGCACAGCCAGAACCGTCGTACCCGACTATGCGTACTTTTGAACCGAACCCGATGACCCCCTATTTGAGGTGCTATTTCTTTCTTCTCTCTCGAACTTTTCTTGATCTGATTGTTGTGTTAGATTCACAACCTAATCTTCTAGGAACTCGATAAATTAGATTTTTTTTAAACTATTTAAATTGATGTAGAAATTGACTGAAATTTGACGAAAAATGGCCGTAAATTGTTCTTAATATTCAGTCCAATCACCCATGTTGGAAAGCCCGTATCTTCTCCCACAGTGGCCAAATACTGAACCATTTTCACCATCAATAGACAACCTAACCCTCTTTAATTTTTTTTAAATAGTTTATTTTATTTAATATTATATTGATCATAAATAGAGTTCCAAATCAAGAAAAAAAAACACGAATCCTGAATGACATAGAAACTATCCTAAGTGCCCATATTTTGATGCCAATATCTCCCAATACTATGAATCAAACTAGGATTTTATTTTTCAGTATAAAGCCTATATAACAAGGTTTAATTCCCTTCAAATATATTTATTTATTTCGATTTTAAACCCTAGTTATTTTAGCTTAAAAATCAGAGAAAAATTAAATTTTAAAAACCAATAATTTTGTGATACAAAGTTTGTCCTGTCAAACCGGACAACCACGTCGCGTATCGATTACACCAAAAGGTTCGTACGGTATTTTTTGATGTGTGGGCTTTGACAGATTCAATTTGGTCACGTGTGCATGATAAATTTGACTCGTATCCGTCAAAAATTATCGATAGGCTTTTTCTGAAATTTCTTAATTACTTCATGCACACTCATCATGCCATAACGAAACTTGCGCCATTGGAATCAAGTGTTACGCTAGTCCTGTGATCCAAGTTTGGTTCGGACTAGTTGACCGTATCACCATTTTATGAGTCCTATAATTCTATTAAATGAGCATTTTTGTGAACGGCTCATCGAAATCCCAATTTGGATGTACCATTGAGTTCGTATCATCATTTAGAATTTGTTTGACCTAATATGCTGAGTTAGGGAACTTTATTTCGGACACAATTTTTGGTGCAATATGGGCCTCCTATGGACCCCGTTTTGACCCGAAACTACCTTTTTGTCCCTGTGTCTATATTGGACTTATGGGTAGGCTTTTTTCACTATCTCACCCATTTTGGTCACGCTGGTGATATTTATTTCAGTATTCAGAGATGTTTGTTTTGCTTCTACATATTTTTTGCTTTCGTTGATTTGCTATGTTTGCCATCTGGACGTTGACTTGGCACCATTCAGGATCCAAGCAAGTATACATTGATGTGTTCTCTGTATTACACTTTAATTACAAAATTTACTTATATATATATATATATCCTTATTGATTCATTTCTAGAGTATATAAACTGCGCGTCTAAGCGTCTAAGCTATACTTTGGTGCAAGCGACTGGATTAGTCGTTCTTGTGACTTAAACTTATTTTATGTATGTCGACCTAGTTTTTGGGGACTACCTTATGATAGGGGATATCCTTATATATCCTTTGGTCATGACATCCATACTACACAATTGTGACATCTTGCTAGGGGCACGGACTGCGTATTTGAGTGGCCATCATTACGTAAGGGACATGTGACGGACAAAAATTGTGACTGTTATGATTAGGGCATTAGAGACTCAAGTTGTTACAAAATTGGACATTTTATGGATATGACTTGGTCAGTAGAGGATTATGGGGGAGGACAACTACTATGCATATGGGACAACCACATTGGTATACCATAGTCTCCAAATGGAACTATATGATTTTATGAGTTATCCAGATGCCCTCTAACGTTCTTGGATTATTACGGACGGATACAGACGACTGTTGATAGTATCTGTACACCACTAGACTTGAGCTACGTGGCCTAGTCGAGTTAGCCTGAATCCCATCCATGAGTGTAATTTTTTTCTCTAAATTGCATATTTAGCGTATATAATCATGCTTGCATTGGTTATGAGTTTATTTCATTTTACATAACTTGTATATTATGTATCTTGTTGCGTCCCTCTGAGGACCTGATTTTCTACCAGATTTGCAGTGTTGATTATCCTTGAGTCCTTCTGGAGCTGCTGATAAGTTTTGTCTTGCTATGCAGATATTGTGACTAGGTACTTGTATCATATCTTCCGTAGTTACAGATAATTATTCTTATTTCTTATTTATCTACTGTTAAAGCCTAGAATTTGTAGACTCATATTATTTATTTCAAGTATATTCGTACAAGTGTTGTATTGGATGCACACCATGATACATATTCTCCATTCTTATATTGTGTCCTCGTGGATTGAGACATAGATATATTTATTATGTTATCTAGATAGTGACCATTACTGAACAACTTATATGTATTTGAGTTGGACTAGAGTCTACTTGATACGTAGCTGGCCATTGCCATCTGACCTGGTCCTACGTATTTTAGCACTAGGACATGGCATAGTTTTTGTGGTGGCTAATGCAGGTTAGATCTTATAGATGAGCCTATGTTAGGATAAGTGTATTAGGATCTCAATCCACAATCGCAATTGATACTTCCTTAATTTTTACTCTTGTCCTTGGACATTATTATTGTATTCAATCATACCTTTCTTGTAATTCTTATCATTGTCTCTTGTCTTTCCCTATTTCAAAAAGGGGGACACTCGTGCTTGTTGTACCTCTTCGGATGAATTCTTGTCACTTAATATAGGCCATGCTTGTTAGAATGTTCAAGCAAGGTAATTATCTAGGGTAGGATGGATTAGGATAGATGCTACTAGCTAGATAGACAAGATAGAATGGAAAGACTATTTAGATTATTTTTTCATTAGAGGCTTAGCCCCAGCAGGAAACCTTAGGATATGTGGAGTAAGCCATAATATTACCAAAGCAAGATAGAGTTAGATTTGGAGCATTGAATGTTTTATTTGGTTCTTTATGAGGGTGACATATTTCTAGATCATAATGATTGAAATGATTAAGGATATGGTTTGAGAGAATATGGAGTTGAACTTTGGGATTGGTTACCGTTTCCTAATTGGAATAGGACCAGACGTATTAAAGACTTAAGAAAGCATGACTTGAGAGCCTCATATTGGATAGAATGACTTGACAAACACTGTACTTATGGCTAGATATAAACCATTAGAATAGTTTTATAGTTATATTCGGATTGAGAAAATTTTCACTTAGAGGATATAATTATGACCCCGTGCAGATGTAAAGAGGTAAATTTTTAAAATAAGGTAGTAGCCTAGTCGAGAGGACCTCTGTTAAAGAAATAGATATCGAATTATCATATAGGAATAATAGGTTACGGCAAAAGGGGATAGGCAAGATGGACAATAGTGTAGAAAAATATTGGATATAGGGGATGAGTTTGAATTTAATTTAGAAAGACATTTCTCTAATATAGATGACCAATCAAAATTATGACTGGGAGAGTGTCCAACATGTGAATATTGGCGTGAAGGGTATTAGATCTAAGCACTTGTCTAGTTTAGCCTTGATCCTTACCTAACATTAGGAATAAGAGGGATTAGATGTGTTAGAAAAAAAATTGTATAGCTGAATCATAACTTGAGAGGGTAGACTGACGATCATACAGTTAAGGGGATTGAGATGTAACTTATAGCAGTATAGTATTGTTTAAGAATTAATATTGATTTGTCTATCTTACGTGGGTAGTCATAAATAAGAATTTGAGATACAGATCTTACTTTAAATAGACTAGTACCCATATTTATGATAAACCCTTAATCGATATAGGTTAGCTAGGAATCCCAAAGAGTTTGTAACTAGAACAATTATATTTGAAATAAGGAACATGTAAGAGGATTACTATGTTTTAGTAGAATAATTGAAGAGGAGCAATGGTGGAGTTATAGGAGATTTATTTAAAAGAAGATGGAAATTGAGGAAGGTCATAAAGTAAATTGAGACGAGGATTACAATAAGGATTGTTTATAATGACGTAATGAGGATTACAGAGAGTGCATGACTTAAGAAAGTTGTGTGGCTGCAAATTCAACCTTAAGGGTTGTGACTCAAATAAAGAATAAGAAGGTTAGCTCAAGAAAATATATAATATAATTTCTGTGATGAATGATAGGAATATATATCTTATATAATTTGTGATAATACAATAACAAGTTGGTAGTACCATAGATTATTTTATAAATATTCACGATTATGATTATGTTAGAAGACTTTCAGGAACCAAACAAGCAATAAAATGACATGAGATGGAAAGAGAAATAAATTTTCAAGATTGGAATATGAGAATAAAATGGAAGTAGGGTATCCATAAATAGATTAGAAAATGGTACTTAGAGTTTGAGTTGTGAATTGTGGTTAGGAAAATCTTAGAAGTATAATTGCATGCTAAACGGAGACAAAGGCCAAAAATTAAAATGTCATGCTAAACTTTCAAGGGTCAAGGATGGTTAGGAGCTAGTAGACTTCATTCTCAGTATGTTAACACCATGTTTTGGAAGCGACATTTAAGAAACTAGGCCACATGAATGGGTGAACTGGTTGGAGTTAAGATATAGAAGTTTTTAGGTGATATAAGTAAGATCATGGCTTTAAAGATTAGCTAGTCGGATTCTTAAGAATCAACAATATCCCAAGAAATCAAGATAGATAGCCCATACCCTACTTGAGCATGAGTTCATCATCTTCAGCCAGATTGATCATCCGAAGCCTAAGATTTTTCTAGTAACCAAAAATCATAGTTCACCATTGACCGTAATACAATATTTTTATATTAAAATTACTTATCTTATTTTTGCATTCACCGTCTTATGATTTTGTAGTAACAACCATTCTAATTAAATCTATTAAGAAGATCTTTATTTCTTCCCAAATTGTGCCTTATCTTCGATATCCAATCGTATGAAAATACTTCTTGAACTTATTATTATTCCACTACCAAAATAACATATTTTAGCGATGACAAAAAATATCGCTAATTAGATAAAAAATGTCGCTAATATTAATTAGTGACATAATTAACGATGTTTTTACATCGTCGCGTAATCCAAGGTCGCTGACAACAAAAATGTCGTTATTTGTTGCTATAGCGACGTAATTTTTTGACGTGGTGACATCGTCGAAGTACCAACGTTTAAGAACTCGATGTCGGTACATCGACGACGTTGTACAGTGTCGTAGAACATCGCCAAAGTAGCAACATTATCAACGACACCCAGCGACAAAAATGATGACATGGCAGAAATTAACATGTCAGACTTTTATCGACGTTCAGCGACACTTGTCGGCTTTTAGTGACTGAAACGTACACGTCGCTAGACGCTGCTGAATGTTACAAGACATCGTTGAACGTCTCTATTTATGAAAAATAGTACTTATGATATATGTACTAGGATGTTCAAATGTTATGAAAGAAAGGCTATTGATTATCTTTTCTATGCACAAAAGGTTCTTTATGAATTTTTAAAATTCATAAAAATCCCCAAGAGCACGGAATAGGTAATCGATAACCTCTCTTCCTAACATATGGACATCCCAATAAATATACTATAAGTACTGTACAATAAAATTCAAGATAAACATAAATTATTTTTTTTTTGAGATGCCCGACGATACGCTCGGGACTGTATGCACGTTGCATTAAAATTATTATATTTTCATTCATTTGGCGTGTCCGTGGTAGCCAAGGTGGTTGGATACGAAGTGGTGGATGGCGTTGGAGAGGCCGTCGATGGCGAAGATAAGGCCACATAGGCCTGGCTCTGATCCGACGTGCTCCGTAGCACGCTTGATCCCAAGCTTCTCTCACGCCCCCGCAACCTCCTCCTCTTCGTGTCCAGTTCCTCATTCCCCTCCTCCGCTTCCTCCGATTCCGAGGTGTCCGTAGACGGAGAGGGGTGGAGAAGAAAAGGACTGGACCGTATGTAAGCCCCCTCATTTTGGAATATGGGTAATTTGATAATTTGTAATTATTTTTATTATTTTGTTTAATTAGATAAATTTAAAGAATTAAATCCTAAAATTATTTTTAATAAATATGACACTTTGCCATGGCTTTGATATTTTGAGCAATGCACGACATTTTTTCTTCCAACAAAATTTATAATATAATGTTGATTGAGTCTAATATAGTTGAAACATAGATGTTGCATTTATTTGATATCCCTCATACTCCAAAAATATTGACAAACATCTACAACCATTGACATTGCAAAACTATCCTTATTTGGCTAGTTGAACCCAACCGAGCCCAAATACCCTACTCGGGTCTCAAACCAATTCTCATGAGACATGTACACTACCCCACACTCATCCCCTATTATTTATATATGTATTTTTCTATACTTAAAGTCTCGCACATGCACAACAACCCAATAACGCAACAAACGACTTAATTGAAGTACCGTTAGTGAACCTTCTTGTTCACTTGCACTCAAACTAAACCAATACCCACATAACTAGACCCAAGTGCACCCAAAGCCTTAATAAGGGCTAAACCAAATCCCTTAGGTATAAACCAAAGTTTTAATCCCATCAAAACCCCACCATGGGCCCAACAAACATCTATATATGGCCTCCTCCTCACAAACTCTAACCCTAACATCTACTTCCCTCGATGTGGCCGCCTCTATGTACTCCCTCCTCTCTTAGACAACTACTTTAGACTCTCCCTTTCCTTCTCCACTTTCTTTCCACTCCTTCCCAACCTCCACTTCACCCCCCACAAGCTGACAAGCCCTAGAGCAAGAGATTAGCCACCCCTAGAGGCCGACTACTTGTTGTTGGTTGCAGCTGCTGTCCGCCCCCCCATAGTGTAAACCCTCAGATTTTTCAAGAATTTAAAAACAAATTTTAGGAATTTTTCTGTGATTTTTAACTAATTAAAATAAATATTTTCTAGTATTAAATACTTTTTGTGATTTTATTAAATATTAAAATATTATAAAAATAATATTTTTGCGTGTAAAATAAAATATTAGACATAGGATAATTTTTTGGAATTTATTGGACCCCAAAACTATTTTTAAAGACCTAAAAATTAATGTTTTAATTAAAGCAAAATAAATCGGATTGAACCAACCGGTTTAACCCTGAACCAGACCAACCTCAAACCCGAACCCTAATTTAAAACCCTAGCGGGTCGGGTCGGATCCATACCCGACCCGACGACCCAAGACCCGACCCGAACCCATTACCCTATCGGATCGGGTCGAATCCGAATCCAACGCTCGACCCGACCCGACCCGACCCGAACCCGCTACTGCTACATTAGCCGTTCGATTTTCCCTCTTCGTAGCTGTCGCGCCCGATCGTCTCCTCTGTCGTTACCCCGACGCTCCGCTGCCCCGCCGTCCAACCATCCCGACCGGGCTGCCTCGCTCTCCAGGGCCGATCCCTCTCCCCTAACTGTCGGCCACCACCACCCTATAAAACCCGACCAACCCCGCTCCCATCCACCACCTACACAACGCCGCCGGCCACCGCCACTCCAACTCTGGCCACCCCCGACCCGATGAACCTCGGCCAACACCGGCGACCTCCGCAGCTACCCCGGCGACCCTCAGCAGCCACAGCCCCCATGCCGCCGGCCGAGCACCGCCGTAGCCGCGTCGCGCCTCCTCGCGAACGCATTGTTCAGTCGTCTCTGATACCATATTCAAGTAGAGATTTCTCTCTCCTCTCTATCTCATTTTCTGTTATATCAAATTGTGCACGTTCCCTGCATGACCCTCTCAAGCCCCGTACAACTCGTTCGGGGTATCGCATCCTGTGTCGGTCGCAAACTGCGACGCAAAATCAGGAAAAACAACCCCTAATTTCTGAATATCAAAAATTATCCCGAACTTCCTAGTTCGTGACCGTTTTGTGAATAACCTGTTAAATGTTTTTAAAATTGTCTTGAATAGTAATTTAGACCATATGACCAAGTTTTAAACCCTGTTTTTAGTTTATTTTATTGAGCTGTAGTTTGTAATATTTTCGAGGAAGAAAATGACCAAAATATTGGTTATTTAAAACTTTAATTTTCCTAGAATTGGGTGTGCCACGCTAAATGAGATGACTTGGTCGTGTACGAGCTTCACCGAAAGGTGCGCGTCGTTAATACGGACATGTGGAATTTCGCGGAAGTTGATTTGGATGTACGTGCACACCGGAATCAACGTGTATCCGTCGACAACACCCCGTATCGGCCCTATTCTGAAACTTGTTGTAACTTCGTGTATGCTCGTCGTTTCAAAACAAAACTTACACCATCGGACTCATAGCAATACGCTGGTCCTGTGACCCAAGTTTGGTTCGATTCTGAGAACGTTGACAAAATCCCGTAACGTGGGCCCCACGGCTCTACTTAGCGGGCGATTTTGTGATCGGCTCATCGGAACCCAGTTTTGGACATTCTGTTGGGTTCGTATCGTCATTCTGGACTTGTAGACACTAAGTTTGATAAATTTGCAAAATATTGTCTCTGGCATATTTTTTGGTACGAAGTGGGCCACATGTGGACCCCGCTTTGACCAGAAACTATCACTTTTGCCCCTGTGTCCAAATTGAACTTATGGACAAGCAATTCTAGCTATTTGATATATTCTGAACATGATGGTAGTATTTATTTCAGCAACCGAAGGAGTACCTGCAGATCCCGCTGATACCAGAGCAGAAGTTGGAGTCCAAATCCTAGGCAAGTGTACCTTGCCATACTTGTAGTAAATTGATTCATATTATTCTCTTGATCTATTTCTATGATATATCTATTCAACCTAGGACCGTGTGACATTACTTAACGTTCGAATAATATTCGGGTGTCAACGCCGTACGCGGAGTTGTGTAACGTCACATAGAGATGGATATCGCGAGCCTATACATTCTCGTGCTTGTATTTTCAAGTACGTCATACCATAAGACACCTGACACTGTTCATGAGACAGAATCTTCCTGAGATATTCATGGTGATTCTGTATAGGCTACATATTCATGACATAGATATTACATGCATTATGACTCGCTGCAACAGTTAGAGGTCATGATCTTGCGTGACATGGACATGAGACATCGTAGACATGAGACGTGTGATTACATTGGGTGGGTAGAGACACACAGGCTACAGGCTGATTTTATATATAAATTTATTATGGTGCCGTAGGCCCACTACATAGTATAATTACATAGTATAACTACTACAGGCTCCCTGATACAGAGCTTGTAGTAGTCTCAACCTAAGTCTAGTGATGCTCTCACTTGCATTTCACATAGCTGGTTACCTAGTTTACCCTATTGATTCATTTATTATTGCACTGCATTTATTTTTAGCATGAGTTATTCTTGTACCTTGCTATGTCCCCTGAGGACCTGGATCCGGATTATATCCCCAGGTTTAACAGAGGAGATCTACCCCGAGGTGTACGGGACAGAAGCATACAATGGAGTAGTACCAGAACCCGAGGACGAGGTGATCGCCGAGGATTTTACCTGAGTATATGGTTTATTATACTCAGTTATTTCTATTTGTAGAACATCTATTTCCTGTCTATTGAACTGCTGTATCAGACATATTATCGAGTTGTTTCCCTAGATACTTTATTGAGACTTGATGTTGCTTTATATTTCATATTGATTTTATTTATTTCTGTGGATGAGATTAGTATCATTGTAAACCCTCTCACCCAAAATAGATATCTTGTGTGTATTTTATATTATTATATTTATTATAGATGTTAAATTTTTTTTTTAGAGAATTCTCTTAGTTAATTAGAAAATAAATTTCTTGATATATTTACTTATATAAATATTTATTTAGAATTATTTTAGGTTATTTTAGATTTTGGAGATTTTCTAAAATTTTTGGTAATTAAAACTTAGGAAACATAAATTTTTAGGACTTCCATGATTTACTATGAGACCATACTTGAATGTTGTTACTACCAAACATTTATTTTAGAGTTAAAATATTTAAATATATTTTTTTGTAATTTATTTAGAATTTTAAGTAATTATTAGATTTTTGGAATTATTGAGGATTTATTTGGATATATAAAGTCTTAATATTAGATAGATGCTAATTTAGTGTTAATATATATTAATAAGATTATATATAAATTATTTCTATTATCTTTAATTCTATTTAAGATTATAAATTATTGAGATGAACTCAAACTCTATTTTAAATTAATTCAAATCCTGAGCCTACTAGGAAAACAACTTCATGCATATCCTATCCTTATTTAAACTGATCCTAATCATATCCAAATTAGTCAATCCTAGTCTTATTCAATTAAAAAATCTTCACCATTATAAATACCTATTAGACTTATGAAATAAACTAATCTTTCATATTTTTTATCCCCAAACTCCTCTCTTTTTCGTCCAAAAATAGTCAAAATTCGTCATAAATTCAGCCTCATTTTCTAGTAGTTATGACGACTTAAAAAGACGATATCTCCTAGCTCCGGACTCCAAACGCACTCCAAATTTTTTTGTTAGAATCATATCAAGGTTAGTGTTCTGAATATATAAATTATTTCAGTAATTTCCAAACTTATTTTTCCAAAATATTCCGAAAGTGCCAGTTGTCCGAAATCAGACGCATTTTGGTATTTTCGAGGTTTTGGGAGATACCGAACTAGGAATTATGAACCGTTTGAAGTTTCGGAAAGCTGACATGATGTACTTCCAGAAAAGTATTTTTCTAGAATTTAAAATATAATTTTATTCTACTGTAAAATTTGTGCAACATAGACATAAATAGGAAACCACCAAAAACTGTCATCTGTGCGCCCTTGTGGCCATAACTCTTTACCGACTTATGATTTTATGAAACTGTTGATTCCAGCATTCATGTAGCATTGAAATCTATAGGATTCCATAAACAAATCCAGGATTTGAGTTGGTTGACTTTTTGGTCAACGGATTGACTCGATTTGCGTACCATGGATCACAAATCCGTAAAGTTGACTTTCTTTGGACCAAAATTAGGATTTAACAATAAAATCAGATTATAATAAAATTAAAATACTATTTTAGGTTATTTATTTAGAATTAAATTAATTAAAATGGAGGAACCTATTCACCCACTTTTGTAACCTAACTTGTTTAATTTATGTGACGGGTAGATCGGATGATGCCTTGAGTTGTGACTTCATCCTTTTTTAGAGCAGGCAAGTATACCTTGCCATTATATTATTCATATTCCATATGTTGCATGCATCTTTATTTTATGTCTTTAGTTCATATATTTTAACTGTTATATAAATGCGCACGACGGTGTCGTCGCGATATATTTTATTTATGTATTTGCATTGACCTTGTTTATGAGACTACCCCATTATCATGTAGCATCTTTTGGTTCATTGGCCGTGCCATAGTTGTTACACGAGTTATGAGTCTCATATAGATCACGGACTGGCGTGCAGGGTTTGGCCTCCTGTACGTGTGGGCCGTGCGTTAGGAATAACTGCTGTTAGAAACTTTGCATGCTAGTAGACTTAGCAGTTATTAGAGGTCTATGGACATAGCCTATTGTAGTATGGTGGTCCCATCCTTGTCCTTGTTTGGTCGCAGGATTGGACTAGGGTACTAAGAATAGGCTATGAACTAAATTGTGTCATGGATGTGACATGCTTAGAGCATGGAGTGGGGAGAACAACAAGTACCGCATTTGAGCTCCTTTGCACTTTTCTCCTGTGCGCCCGGATTCTCCGCCGGAGATACGGGTGGTGATGACCACTATATATTGTATTATTATCAAGCGGGCCTCCGGCGTTCGAAAGACGACGTGCCTTTGTAGGCCCCTGGATCTCCAAAAGAGAACCATGCCAAATCTCAGTTTTCAGCCAGATAACTCACTTATGGGGAAGGGTTTTCTTAACTGCATTCACTTAGATGGTTAGGCCACCATTGGATATTTATTTCAGTGCTTTATTGGCATACTTTTCTGTATCTTGTTATGTCACTCTGAGGACCTGGCCCTCTTCCAAGTGTATCTGTTCTTAAGTATTCGCAGGAGCGCAGATTCGGATGGTTACATATACTTTGAGGATGCCTTTTTCTTCGAGCCGTGATTGATAGCTGGTATTCTTATATTGTGGTTTTTGTGTTGTACTTATATTGTATTTACTTTTCCATTCGAGTTGGAAGTGTATTTGTTTCCATCCAACTATCATCCCTAGATACTCCGTATTGAGATCTAGTTTCATAAATACTGGTTATTTATTTATATTTGATTTTCGTGGATGAGATTTAGATTATACCCTGTGACTTGTGACATATGTTTATACCACTTGTGGATTGACATTCATATTACAGCGTACGTATGGGCTATGGTTTCCATATATTGGAGTTGCCATATCCATGCGGCTGGCATGCTTACGTGTCCTAGTCCTATGTATTTTGGGACTGGGGCGTGATATATTTTTAGTGGTGGCCCATGCAAGTCGAGAGCATATTGTTTCGGTTACGTTATTGTACCGAACAAGCCTGCACCTAGGACTAGAGTATAGGATCTCATCCACAATTGACTATGATTCATCTTCCTCCTATTTGTTCTATTTGAACAATTGTATCATGCTTGATTCCTGTACTTCCCTAATAGTTCTTTGAGTATAGCCTTCTGCTAGAACATAGGAACCCCTGTTATTAGGATGATAATTAGGGTAGCACACCTATTAGGAATACAACGAGAATATAGACACACCACTAAGTTTAGAATATATAGTGAACCCTAGAATTCCTTATCTCTAGAATTGGTTTACCATTACCCCCTGATGTATTACGAATACTTGAGAGTAGTATAGACACTACTAGAGTTAGTTAGAATTTGACCATATTTTTTTACCCTAGTATTGAGGAACCAATAGGAAACCAAAATTGAATATTAGGACTGAACCTAACCTTCGTAGTTAGATAAGTATTAGAGAACTATAAATTTAGATTCTTGTCTTGAGATAAGCAGACGGTACCTTAGAAAGCCAAGAGCAATGCATAGAATATTTTCCTAATCATACCTCAAACATAGCAACTAGCATACCACTTTCCCTTAGAAAACCATGATACTATCTAGAGACCTTCTATTTAATTTCACATGTTGTTCCTCTGCGACCTCAACGTTCGCTAATTGCGCGACGATTAAATTATCTTCTTCCTTTCTTCATCTTTTGACTCGTGCCACTTGACACCTCTAATTATAGACCAAGTGATTGTATTCTATGATAGGATATATAGTTAGCTAAAGTTATAGTTGTAATCTTGAATTTTGAATTGTGTGCCTTGTAGTTAGAACTTGATAGTTGAGTTGTTCAATTAGATTATGAAGATTACCCCTAGTTGTAGATCACGTAATTTGTACCCCCACCTCAATACAAGTTAGATCCCTTTCCCCTTAACGGCTAGTAACTCTTATATTCTCACTATTGACACTTGTTCTATAAGCACTAAGACTAAGGCTTAAGACGACCATGACCTATGTAATATAGTTGGATACCCTAATAGGTACTAAGACCCCTTCTCGTAGACCTTAACAGGAGCTTCTACGGTATCCTTAAGACAATTGCAATAGTAGTTCAATTGTTATAAGTTAGGAAGTATACCTCACAACCTAGTATCACATAGTCTTTTGACCCATTATTGAAGTGTAACTGAATGGCATTAATTGTATGCTAGCATAAGACGATAATGTTTATTCAGATGATAGAATTTAGAGGTCCATGCCCCTATTTGGTCGACTAGCGACTTAGACAAGGAGGTTGTATGATAACTGTAGAGATTGTAGAGTCTTTTATTATTATTGCTTATTTTGTTTTTGTTTTTGCGAACTTGAATTATTTTGTAACTTCTCTCATCATAATCCAGCGTTATATTTTCTGTGCTACCTCGAATTATGCTGCTATTATAGCCTAGTTTTGCAAGCTTAATCTTATATCGAGCTTGTTCATGACATATGTGTTATTGGGGCCTGATCAACCACACTAATAAAAAATTTCTAATCAGAATCAGTGTATTATGGTCTAGCTAGACATAGTGCGCTTGATTCGCCCTTCGCATAACTACTTTACGTGGATTGAGATATATAGTCGACTAGTAGACGAATATACGTACCCCTAGATATGTCTGAGCATATCGTATCGATTACATAACTATACTGATACGAGCAGGCAAATAAGAAATTACCAAATAATATTTCAATCCACAACTATCTTGACAATTCCCATTTGAATCCTTTAAACGCTTTGATTTCCATACTTCCATTCTATGACCTCCTCCTTGAACTATTTACATTATTTTCCATCTTCCCTTGTTTCGGAAAGACGAAATCTCGTGCTTGGAATAATTGATACACTGATAGTGCTAGATATACCCCATAGGCTAATCATATGATTTGGTGACTGTCTTTTATAATTGATTAAGGGCCTATCATATAGGATATAATCGGTGTTAAAGTTTTGAGGATTGAATGACATGAGTAAATAAATTAAGGAATATTTTCTTAAAGTGTATAGCCTTATATGATAGATGGGTAAATTCTAAGTTGGGTAGAAGTCGTATTGTTAATTTGAGGTTAAATTCTTTCAGATTGTGATCAAGTAGGATTAGATGGAGAGATTAAGTCATTTTTTAAATATAGAGAATTTTAGAAGAAGGAGCTAGATGATGAGTACTTAATGAATTTTGAAACCTTGATGCGTCGGACCAAATATTTATACTTTAAGTACATGATTTAAATTTTGAATATTGAAGGTAAATCATCAATTTGAATTTTGAGGATAAATATAGAATTTCAGACTTGAACATTGGTGGATTAAAATTAAATTTTTTTTACAATTTAATGATTTAAATTAAGAGTTAAAATTTGATTGCTGGATTACGTATTTGAAATATTGAGGATGTGAATTAAATTTAAAATTTTGAAGAGTACAAAAATTATAAGTGAAAATAGGAATAATATTGGATTAGAATTATTTTTTAGAGGAGATTATGATAGTTGGAGATCGTGAGGTAAAATTTATATGCGTATTTAAATCTTAAAGATGTTATATGGGTTTAATTTAAATTTGGATGTTGATGATTTAAAAATCGAGAATAGATTACGATTGGTTGAATTTTGATTTAAATAATGGTTAATTTAATTTTGAAAGTGATTGCGATGGATTTGAATAGATTTTAAATTTTTGGAAGAAATTGTGATTAACTTGCCTTATGTACGAATGTGAATGATTTATCAAACCATGTCTTATTTTTAATTTCGAGGACGAAATTCTTTTAAGTTGGGTAGATTGTAAACCCTCTCACCCAAAATAGGTATTTTGTATGTATTTTATATTATTATATTTATTATAGATGTTAATTTTTTTTTTAGAGAATTCTCTTAGTTAATTAGAAAATAAATTTCTTGATATATTTACTTATATAAATATTTAATTAGAATTATTTTAGGTTATTTTAGATTTTGGAGATTTTCTAGAATTTTTGGTAATTAAAACTTAGGACACATAAATTTTTAGGACTTTCATGATTTACTATGAGACCATACTTGAATGTTGTTACTACCAAACATTTATTTTAGAGTTAAAATATTTAAATATATTTTTCTGTAATTTATTTAGAATTTTAAGTAATTATTAGATTTTTGGAATTATTGAGGATTTATTTGGATATATAAAGTCTTAATATTAGATAGATGCTAATTTAGTGTTAATAGATATTAATAAGATTATATATAAATTATTTTTATCATCTTTAATTCTATTTAAGATTATAAATTATTGAGATAAACTCAACCTCTATTTTAAATTAATTCAAATCCTGAGCCTACTAGGAAAACTATTTCATGCATATCCTATCCTTATTTAAACTGATCCTAATCATATCCAAATTAGCCAATCCTAGTCTTATTCAATTAAACAATCTTCACCATTATAAATACATATTAGACTTATGGAATAAACTCATCTTTCATATTTTTTATCCCCAAACTCCTCTCTTTTTCGTCAAAAAATAGTCAAAATTCGTCATAAATTCAGCCTCATTTTCTAGTTGTTATAACGACTTAAAAAGACGATATCTCCTAGCTCCGGACTCCAAACACGCTCCAATTTTTTTTGTTAGAATCATATCAAGGTTAGTTTTCTGAATATATAAATTATTTTAGTAATTTTCGAACCTATTTTTCCAGAATATTCTGAAAGTGCCAGCTGTCCGAAATTAGACGCATTTTCGTATTTTCGAGATTTTGGGAGATCCCGAACTCAGAATTATGAACCGTTTGAAGTTTCGGAAAGCTTACATGATGAAATTCCAAAAAAATATTTTTTTAGAATTTAAAATATAATTTTATTCTACTATAAAATTTGTGCAACGTAGACATAAATAGGAAACCACCGAAAACTATCATTTGTGCGCCCTTGTGGCCATAACTCTTATGGCCATAACTGTCATTCCAGCATTCATGTAGCGTTGAAATCTATAAGATTCTACAAACAAATTCAGAATTTGAGTTGGTTGACTTTTTGGTCAACGGATTGACTCAATTTGCGTACCATGGATCACAAATCCTTAAAGTTGACTTTCTTTGGACCAAAATTAGGGTTTAACAATAAAATCAGATTATAATAAAATTAAAATACTATTTAGGTTATTTATTCAGAATTAAATTAATTAAAATGGAGGAACCTATTCACCCACTTTTGTAACCTAACTTGTTTAATTTATGTGACGGGTAGATCGGACGATGCCTTGAGTTGTGACTTCATCCTTTTTCAGAGAAGACAAGTATACCTTTCCATTATACTGTTATTCATATTCCATATATTGCATGCATCTTTATTTTCTGTCTTTAGTTCATATATTTTAACTGTTATATAAAATGCTCACGATGGTGTCGTCGCGGTATATTTTATTTATGTATTTGCATTGACCTTGTTTATGAGACTATCCTATTATCATGTAGCATCTTTAGGTTCATTGGCCATGACATAGTTGTTATACGAGTTGTGAGTCTCATATAGATCATGGACTGGCGTGCAGGGTTTGGCCTCCTGTACGTGTGGGCTGTGCGTTAGGAATAACTGCTGTTAGAAACTTTGCATGCTAGTAGACTTAGCAGTTATTAGAGGTCTATGGACATAGCCTATTGTAGTATGGTGGTCCCATCCTTGTCCTTATTTGGTTACAGGATTGGGCTAGGGTACTAAGAATAGACTATGAACCAAATTGTGTCATGGATGTGACATGCTTAGAGCATGGAGTAGGGAGAACAACAAGTACCGCATTTGAGCTCCTTTGCACTTTTCTCCTGTGCGCCCAGATTCTCCGTCGGAGATACGGATGGTGATGACCACTATATATTATATTATTATCAGGCGGGCCTCCGGCGTTCGAAAGACGACGTACCTTTGTAGGCCCCTGGATCTCCAAAAGAGAACCTTACCAAATCCCAGTTTTTAGCCAGATGGCTCACTTGTGGGGAAAGGTGTTCTTAACTGCATTCACTTAGACGGTTAGGCGACCATTGGATATTTATTTTAGTACTTTATCGGCATGCTTTTCTGTATCTTGTTATGTCCCTATGAGGACCTGGCCCTCTTCCAGGTGTATCTGTTCTTAAGTATTTGCAGGAGCACAGATTCGGATGGTTACATATACTTCGAGGATGCCTTTTTCTCTGAGCCATGATTGATAGCTGGTATTCTTATATTGTGGTTGTTGTGTTGTACTTATATTGTACTTACTTTTTCATTCGAGTTGGAAGTGGATTTATTTCCATCCAACTATCATCCCTAGATACTCCGTATTGAGATCTAGTTTCATAAATATTGGTTATTTATTTATATTTGATTTTTGTGGATGATATTTAGATTATACCCTGTGACTTGTGACATATGTTTATACCTCTTGTGGATTGACATTCATATTACAGCGTACGTATGGGCTATTGTTTCCATATATTGGAGTTGCCATATTCATGCGGCTGGCATGACTACGTGTCCTAGTCCTATGTATTTTGGGACTAGGGCATGACATCATAGACCCTTACTATTGTTTTACAGCTTAAGTACTCCCTGATGGGTCCATTAAATTGGATTTGTCCATCGGTGTATGCTGCTGACCATTGCCACGTATCTAGTCTCTCGGTATTTTGGGACTGGGGCATGACACATAGACCTCAAAATCAACTTTTAAATAAATAATTACCTCCTATGTGAAGACCCCAAGCACTCTCTCAAGTTTTATGTAGTTTGGAGTCTGTCTGGTGCTCCGAAGGGTCCGTGTTGCGAGAAAGGGCTATGCCGCAATCACATACGGGTAAGTCTTCCAACTTAGATATTTTTTTCTATTCTCCATGAACCAAATATTGGGTAAAATCATGATAATGTTAGATGATAAGTAGGAATAACTCCATGCATAAGAAACCTGTAATTCTATGTAGAAACTATTCCAAGAAAATCGAACAATCATGACACGGACACGACGCACCAATGGTAGACATGGTTCAATGAGTATTGCCATGATAAATATATATAAAATAATTTCAGAAAATTATATGTTATTAACTAGGAATATAAATATTATAATTATATAATTAATCATATTTTATACTGACGGAAAGATTGGATGCAAAGACAACTCGGCCAAGTTGCAAGGATATCTAGATAACGTAGTTGAGATGGTTGCATGAATGATGTGATGTAATTATTTTTATATATAATTATTATTACATTCTAGAATATTAAATAATATAATTTTATATTAAAAATACTTTATTACTCAAGTTTGTAATGTTGCATGTACAAACTAGCATCAAGTTGCCAGAATACCTAGTCGAGGCACAACATGACTTTGTGATACGATTCATGGAGGGTTTGATCTTAATTCCTAAAAATGAATTTATATGGATTTTATTTATGGAAATAAAGCATTTCAAATTTATATTTATCGTATTTGCATGTCAAACCTGAACCCTAAAAATAAGGGCCAGTAGCCTATGTTTCGGGTGACTTTGTGACATTGTTTTGCTAGTAAATAGAGGTTATTTTGGAAGGAATAAATGGGTGAATATTTTTTAAGATTAAATCATAATATAATATGATATAAAATATTTTTTCATAAATATAAACCATACTAATGGACTAGCAATGTCTCGAACAAGTTTCGGACAAAACTAGTCAACCTAAAGTAGTCATAATCTTAAAATATATTATTTTATCAAATCTGGGAATTAATTGTTAAATTAAATATAAATTATATTTAAATCAAGGTTATATGATTTATTATGATTTATATTCATTTTCTTTAATTGGGGACTTAAACTTAAATTTTGCTAGTAAAAAAACTAAGAAACTAGGTTCCGATACCTTGTAAAAGTAAGCAAAGTTGTTAGAAATAATAACGGGCTTGGTTATGCATGGCATCGAATAAATTATATAATTAAGTTATAATTATAAGAATTCTTGATTGGACCCTTAAGCGTATTAATTGATTGATAGGTCAATTGAATCCCGAAGGAGTGGACGCGAGATCATCTTTACCACCACTGACTGTAGAACCAGGCAAGTGTACATTGCTAAGATGTTTACAGTTCTAAATTATTTATTTGATATTATTTATGCATTAGACATTATATTTGTATGTCTTGGTTTATGTACTTGTTGATCCTAGGACCGTCATACAATACTTTATGTCCGAACAAGATTCGGGTACCGACATCCCCTGCAGAGTCGAGTATCGTAGTTTGAGAGTCATTCTTTCGAACCCATAATTTTTTCATATATTATTTGCACATTCGACCGTAGGACATTTGACATGATATTTGTTACGCCCTAGTACCAAAATACCGAGGGACTAGCTACGTGGCAATGGCCAGCAACACAACTCCAATGGGCAAACCCAATTTAATGGACCCGTTAGAGTGCACTTAAGTTGTAATAAATATAAATGCAGTCTACACCATCTATCAAAGAATAATTCTAATTTCATCCACAAAAAGAAACACAATACAATATGGTAGACCAGTCAAGATAATAGATAAAGAAAATAGTCCATCAACAAGTCCAAATCAGTAGTATCTCGGGGAACAACCTGACGCAATAAAGAAAAGATAATATCACCAATACATATGTCCATGAGTCTAGATATGAAATAACAATAAGCATAGATAACTGAGTAAATAATGAAATACTCAGGAGAAATACTTTGGCACAACCTCGTCGTCTGGTGCCAGTACTGCTCCAGCGCCAGCTCCTGTCCCGTATATCTTGGGGTAATCCTCCTCTACTATACCTGGGGACATAATTCAGATCCAGGTCCTCAGGAGACATAACAAGGTACAAGAAACACTCAAGCCAAATAAAATACAGTAAATATAAAATAGATTCTCAGGGCAAGCTATATAACCAGCTTTGTGAAATACAAATGAGAGCATCACTCATACTCAGGATGAAACCACTACAGGCTCTATGTCGGGGAACCCATAGCGGCAAGTAGTATCTTGAAGGGCCAGTACATGTGCCAAAGCTTTGGTACAGAGACTAAGGCACTCTCTAGTTACATAAGTATATATATATATATAGCCAAAATCATCCTGTAGTATAGTGTGACTCTTCGCTCCCAATCTAACCTCACGTCTCATGTCCATAATGTCTCATGTCGATAACACGCAAGATTATGACCTCTAGCTAGTACAACGAGTCATACTAATATCTATGTATATGAAAGTCTCATGTCACAAATCATGTAAGCCTATATAGAATCACCATGAATAACTCAGGAAAGATTATGTCATATGAATAGTCTCAAGTGTCCTATGGTATGACATACTTGGTAATGCAAGAACGTAAAAATATAGGATCGTGGAATTAACTCTCTAAATTATGTTATACGACTCCGCGTACGGTGTCGACACCGAATCTTGTTCGAACTCTAAGCAACATCTCATGGTCCTAGGTTGAATAGGTACAACACAAAAGTATATATATAGAAAGAACACAAGAAAATAATATATCAGGATCTCTGCAAGTTGGCAAGGTACACTTGCATGGGCTCTGAACTCCGTTAATTATTCCTGGGAAAGTGAAATCTCTAGGTATGCCTACGGATGCTGAAACAAATATCACCATTGCTCTCAGAAAACTTAAAATAGCTAGGATTGACTACCCATAGGTCCAATTTGGACACAAGGGCAAAATTGATAGTTTCTGGTAAAAGCGGAGTTCACATGTGGCCCACTTTGCACCGAAAAATGTGCTAGAGGCAACGTTCACTAAATTCATCAAACTTAGTATCTATGAGTCCAGAACGATAGCATGAACCCAACGGAACATCCAGAACTAGATTTAAATGAGCCGATCAGGAAATCAACGGTCAAATAGAACCGTGGGGCCCACGAAACGACGTTTCTTCAACGTTCTCAGAATCGAACCAAACTTGGGTCACAGGACCTGTGTAACGCTACGAATCCGATGGCACAAGTTATATTGCAAAATAACAGGTACACACGATATTATGACGAGTGTCAGAACAGGCCGATATGGTATTTTTTGACAAATAAGTGTTGATTTCAGTGTGCACGCATATCCAAATCAAGTTCCGTAAAATCTCACACGTCCACATTGACGATACCGGCCTTTCGGTACAATTCTCACATGAAGAAGTTGCCTCGTTTAGCGGGACGTACACCATTTTTGGAAAATTTGGGTTTTAGAAACCAAGTTTTCTAACGGATTTCAACAAAATAAATCACAGCATACACCGAATTAAAATAAACTAATTAAAGAGATTAAAACTTGGTAATGTTGTCTAAATTACTGTTCAAGAAGAATTTAAAAATTGTGTGCCATTATAAACATAACGAGACTCAAACACACATACTTGGTACAGTTTTTGTTCCCAAAACTGGGTCATTTTATTCTGTTTTGCGTCGCGATTTACAATTGACACAGGACACGATAAGCTAAAATAATTACATAGAGTTCGAGGGTTCGTGTGGTCTTTGCATAGGACTTGACAGGCCACTGTTAGGTCTACTGTGCTGGGAGATACATGGGCGAGAAGTAGGGTACCTCGTTATCGCTGTTGCTCGTGAGAATTCAGGGCGATTCTGCGGTGGCTCGCGACGGCTGTTCTTGGCGATCGTCGGCGGTCGGCGGCTGGGCATAGGGGAGAGCTGGTGGTCAGGGTGAAGATGATGGTGGAGGTGTTATATAGAGGGTAAGGGGGGGAGTTACAGGAAGAGGAAGAATGGGGGTCGTCAGTTTCGAGGAAGGGGAATCAGAGGGGTACGGGGGTTTCGGATAACTATAGCAGTAGATTGGGGGTTACTATGGGTTATCGGGTGAGCGGGTTTGTCGGTTTGGGTGCCAGTTCGGATCTAGTTTAGGATCCGGGTTCGGGTTGGTTTGGTTTAAAATAAATAACCAATATAAATATTTGCATATATAGCCATCTAAACATAGTTTTGGACCTCAATAAAATCTAAAAAAATTCTACAATACTCTAATATTAGTTGTACACCCAAAAATATATTTTTTGTACAATATTTTTAATTAATTAAATATACATAATTATAAATCCATGAATATTATATATTATAAATGGCTAAAAATTACAGAAATTTCCCCTTAAACTCAGTAATTACAAATAATAAAATTTAAATTTAAATTCTAAAAATTAGGGTGTTTATAATCTACCCAACTTAAAAGAATTGTATCCTCGCAATTAAGAAAATAAAACGTAACCGGTCAGGAAAGGTTTGCTCTAGAGGAGATGATGCGGTTGTAAGACATTTTTGTTGAAACACGACACAAAGGATAAGGGACCATGAACAAGGGAATTTTTTTGAGATAAAGGGTGAGAGTTTTGTTCAAGCAGAATACGTAGGGAAGCAATAAAAACTTTTTCTAGGCAATGCGAGATAAGTAACTCAAGAGTAAAGGAGTTTGGTTAGAGCAAAGATCAACTGCATCTTCTGAAAATTTGGGTACCACTTATATACTATTACTCTAGACCAACCAGTTTATGCTAACATAATACTAGGTATAGGCTAGGGAATGGAACTAACAGGTATATGCTAAAGTATTAAAAGGAATATTCGCTACAATAGCTAGTTATGATAAAACTAAATCTTACTCATATTCACTACTCCTCGAGTCTGTGCCTCCTGCACTGTCATCGCAAAAGCCTGTCCACGTCCCTGTGGTGGTGGCCTCTGCTGTTGCTAGGCCTGCTGGAAGATTGCTGTCTCTGATGCCAAGGGTGGCCTCGGCTGATATCCTCCTGGTGCTGGTAAAGCTTGTCGGTTTACCATCGGTGCTCCCTATCGACGCTCAGGGCATTCCTTGGCTGAATGTTGGCTGGATCCATAAACCAAGCACAATAACAATCTGCGTCGGTATTCGTTGGCGAGATGGCCTACCTTGCCAAAATAATGACAAGTAGGGAGTCCTGGTGCTGGTGTTTGTAGGCTGATCGATGAATTATCAGTGCTCCTCTCCGCTATTTCATACAATCCTATGCCGAGTGTTGTCCTGATCCACAGATCAAGTATAGTCCCAACTTGCGTCTGCATTCACTCTCGTAATGACCTCGCTTGCAACAATATTAATATATAGGCAGTGCCTGTGGAGCCCTGGGTGGCTGGTGCATGTGAGGTCTCTTTGCAGCTTTTTCCTGTGGTGGTCTGGCTGGTGATGATATGAACGGCCATTTCTGGCTGGACTCTCTCCTGGTGACGTGCTCCATGCGTCGGGGTGCAACAATGACTTTCGTGAATGAAGTATATACAATTGCGCCAATCAATCTTTGTTACTCAAAGCTCACTCTGTCAAAGAATTTCTCCGCCTTCTCTTCTTCCGTCGGGAACAGCGTATGGTCGAACAGTTAAATCAAGCATGATACAAGTCAAGAAATTTATTCGAGTCCGATATAGTGGCCAAGAATGTGTCAATATGTGGATGAGATCCTATAATTTATTCTATCCTAATTTGCAGGCTAGCTTGGTTCCTTAGTTAAAACCAAAGCAATATAATCGTAGACCTGCATGGGCCACCACAAAAATCATGTCACGCCCCAGTCCCAAAATACTGAGGGACTAGCTACGTGGCAATGGCCAGCAGCACAACTCCAATAGGCAAATCCAATTTAATAGGCCCGTTAGAGTGCACTTAAGCTGTATAAATATAAATACAGTCTACACCATCTATCACAGAATAATTCTAATTTTATTCACAGAAAGAAAAATAATATAATATGATAGACCAATCAAGATAATAGATAAAGAAAATAGTCCATCAACAAGTCCAAATCAGTAGTGTCTTAGGGAACAATCTAACATAATAAAGGAAAGAGAATATCACCAATACATATATCCTGAGTCCAGATATAAAATAACAATAACCATAGTTAACTGAGTAAACAACAGAATACTCAAGAAAAATTCTCTGGCACAACCTCGTCCTCTGGTGCCAGTACTGCTCCAGCATCAGCTCTTGTCCCGTATATCTCGGGATAATCCTCCTCTACTATACCTGGGGACATAATCTGGATCCAGGTTCTCAGGGGACATAATAAGGTACAAGAAACACTCAAGCCAAATAAAATACAGTAAATATAAAACAGATCCTTAGGGCAAGCTATGTAACCAGCTATGTGAAATACAAATAAAAGCATCACATATACTCAGGCTGAAACCACTACAGGCTCTGTGTCGGAGAACCCACAACGGCAAGTAGTATCTCGAAGGGCCAGTACATGTGCCAAAGCTCTGGTACAGAGACTAAGGCACTCTCCAGTAACATTAGTGTATATATATATATATATATATATATATATATATAAAACCAAAATTAGCCTGTACTATGGTGTGACTCTTCCCTCCCAATGTAACCTCATGCCTCATATCAATAACATCTCATATCCATAATACGCAAGATTATGACCTCTAGCTAGTACAACGAGTCATACTAATATCTATGTATATGCAAGTCTTATATCACGAATCATGTAAGTCTATACAGAATTACCATAAATAACTCAGGAAAGATTCTGTCACATAAATAGTGCCAAGTGTCATATGGTATGACATACTTGGTAAATCAAGCACATAAAAATATAGGATCGTGGAATCAACTCTTTAAATGATGTTACATGACTCCGTATACGGCGTCGACACCCGAATCTTGTTTAGACGCTAAGCAACCTCTCACTGTCCTAGGTTAAATAGTTATAACACAGAAGTATATATATAGAAAGAACACAAGCAAATAATATATCAGGATCTCTGCATGTTGGCAAGGTACACTTGCCTGGGATCTGAACTCCGTCAATTTCTCCTAAAAAAGTAAAATCTTCAGGTACGCCTACGAATGCAGAAACAAATATCACCATTGCTCTCAAAAAACTTAAAATAGATAGAATTGACTACCCACAAGTCCAATTTGGACACAGGGACAAAATTGACAGTTTTTGGTCAAAATAGAGTTCACATGTGGCACACTTTGCACCGAAAAATATGCAGGACATAAAGTTCTCCTAATTTTTCAAACATAGTGCCTACGAGTCCAAAACGATAGCACAAACCCAACAGAATGTCCAAAACTAGATTTCGATAAGCGGGTCACGAAATTACCTTCAATAGAACCGTGGGGCCCACGAAATAACGTTTCGTCAACATTCTCAGAATCGAACCAAACTTGGGTCACAGGACCAGCGTAACACTGCAAATTCGATGGAGCAAGTTTCATTGTGAAATAATAGATACACACAAAATTATGACGAGTGTCAGAATATGTCGATACAGTATTTTTTAACGGATACGCGTTGATTCCGGTGTACACGCACATCCAAATCAAGTTCCATAAAATTCCATACGTCTGCGTTGACAATACACACCTTTCTGTGCAATTCACACACGATAAAGTCACTTTTTTAGCGAGACGCTCCCCATTTCGGGAAAATTCAGGTTTAGAAAATAAAGTTTTCTAACAGATTTCAACAGCAAATAAATCACATCATACAAAGAATTAAAATAAACTAATTGAAGAGATTAAAACTTGGTTATGTTGTCTAAATTACTGTTCAAGCAAAATTTAAAAATCGTATTCCGTTATGAAGATAACGGGACTCAAATACCCGTACTTGAAACAGTTTATGTTCCCAAAACTAGGTAATTTTTTCCCGTTTTGTGTCACGATTTACGATCGACACAGAACACGATAAGCTAAACTAATTACACAAGATTTAAGGGGTTCATCTGGTCTTCGCATAGGACTCGATGGGTCGCTGTTAGGTCTACTGTGCAGGGAGATACATGGGTGAGAAGTAGGGTAGCTTGTGATCGCTGTTGCTCGTGATGATTCTGGGCGGGTCTGCGATGGCTGCTCTCGGCGATCGACGGTGGTTGGACGTAGGGGAGAGCTGATGGTCGGGTTGAAGGTGATGGTGGCAATGTTATATAGAGGGTGAAGGGGGGGTTACAGGAAGAAGAAGAATGGGGGTCATCGATTTCGGGGGAGGGGAATCAGAGGGGTATAGGGTTTTCGGGGAAATGTAGCAGTAGGTTGGGGGTTACTGTGGGTTATCGGGTGAGTGGGTCTGTAGGTTTGGGTACGAGTTCGGGTCTAGTTTAGGATCCGGGTTCGGGATGGTTTGGTTAGGGTTGGTTTGGTTTAAAATAAATAACCAATATAAATATATGCATATATAGCCATCTAAAAATAGTTTTGGACCTCAATAGAATCCAAAAAAATTCTACAATACTCTAATATTAGTTGTACACCCAAAAATATTTTTTTTGCATAATATTATTAATTAATTAAATACACATAATTATAAATCCATGAAAATGGCTAAAAATTACAAAAAATTCCCTCTTAAACTCAGTAATTATAAATTAAAATTTAATTTCTAAAAATTAGGGTGTTTACAATATTAATGTGGCAGACTCTTTCTCGACTTGTTCGTGGTACTTGGACTCTGGATAGGACTACGAGATACATGATATAGGGATGATTATAGTGATACATAGTGACTAATACATGTGCTAATAGTTAGAGGTCATGAGCTTGCGTGTCTTGATTGAGACGTGAGGTTACATTGGGTGGGGAGAGTCTTCATCGTGCTCTGGACATATTTTACTTATTACTATGTATTGTGTATTAGACTTTAGGTTCCCTATGCGGAATCTAAGTTATTATATATATATATATATATATATATATATATATATATATATATATATATATATATATATAGCTTCCTCCTCGTTCCCCCACATGAAGTCTTGAGTGTACTATTAGATTATGAAAGTGTCCCTTGCGATCTTTTATGAGTACCAGCTCGGGGTACGAGTCTATACTTTCATTTGCATGTCACATAGTTGGTTACAGTAGTTTACCTTGGATTATGGTTTTATTATACTATTTACTTCTAGCTTGTTATTTTTTTGTACCTTGTTACGTCCCTCTGAGGACCTGGTCCCCTACCAGTTTTTGCAGAATAGACGATTATGGAGCCTTTGGATTGCTGATGTGTGTTGCTTGTCATGCGAACATTGGTGCCAGGTGCTTATATCATTTCTATCGGAGTTATGGTTATTTATTCATATTGTTTATTCATCTGCTGATATAGCCTAGTTTTTTTTATAGACTCATATTTATTTCTCGAGTCTATTCGAGCTTATGTGTTACTGGGCGGCCGACTTTAGCACATGTAATTCATTCTTGATATTCTATTCTTTATGTGGATTATAACATAGATATTTTCAGTATTCTTAGAAAGTTATCCTTATTATACAGCTTATACGTATTTGGGTCAAAATAGAGTCTGGTTGAATACGTAGCTGGCATGTTACGTATTCGTAGTCCTACGTATTTTGGGACTGGGATGTGACATATTTTTGTCGTGCCCATGCAGTTCTGAGCATATCGTTTCAGTTATGTTATTGTGCTAAGCGAGCCTGCAGTTAGGATAAGGTTGTTAGGATCTCAATCCATAATTGCTATTGGAACTTTCTTTGATTTCTAATATTGTCCTTGAATCTCAAAATTGTAATCATCCATACTTTCTTTGAACTCTTATTCTTTGATTCTCGTTTTTCCCTAACTCGGATAGACAAACACTCATGCGCGATGATCTCCCATGTGGAAGATTTTTGCCAAGACGAAGAAGACATATTTGATAGATTATTTATAAGTAGATGGTTACCTGAGTAGTGAAGATCATGGTAGATAATTTCTAGATATTAGAGTGAGAATAGATTAAAAAATTACCAGTAGGTCCTAAAACAAGATGGACTCTATCAATTGCTTAGATTAGAAATAATTGTCATACCCCAGTCCCAAAATAGGAGGGACTAGGAACACGTAAGCATGCCAGCCGTGTGTATGTGGCAACTCCAATTATTGGATACCATAATACACACGTACGCTGTAATATGAATAAAACTCACATGTGGTATCTATTTATTGTCACAAGTCACAGAAATACTAATCTCATCCACACAAGTAGTCACAGAAAAGAATATAACTAAACTAGAATAAGAGTCTGAATAATCCATAAATGATAGTCGGGTGGAGATAAATCCACTACCAATGAATATATCAACTAAAATGAGAGAAAAGAGTAAAATTACCAATATAAAATAGGTGACGATATGAGAGTGCCAATTAAAAGATCCATCGCTAGAGATAATCAGTAATGCTCAGTGGATAAGGTCTCCTCGGCAGAAGGTAAAGCGTCAGGTTCGGGTCCGTACTCCTGCGGATACTCATGGTCGTCTATACCTGGCAAGGGACCAGGTCCAGAGAGGGACATGACAAGATACATAAAAGCAAGCCAATTGAATACAGTAATCATGCAATATGTTTGAAAATATATAAGTACGCTGTACTAAACAATCTATATGAATACAATGAGGATAACTTTTCGACGTATGGGCAAGGGTAGGCTACTCGATCTAAGATCACAACTCACACACCCATCTAGAACATCATCAGCCGATATACCGCGGGGGTAGCGACCCTCGTGACTCCATCAATCGATATACCGCGGGGGTAGCGACCATCGGACACGACTGCCATAGTGCGTGCTAGTTACTACAATTTACCAGAGGGGTTATAGCCCATACACCTACTGATTGTCCTCTATGATACTAAATATAAGTGTGTGTCAACATATCTAATATATAGTAATGACTGAAATAAACTACATATGCAATGAATATACAAAAATATAAATTGCATACAAAGTACTGTAACAATTTGGCAAGGTATACTTGCCTGGCAAGAAGCTATGTAGTCCCAATATCCTGTTCCGGAAGTTGCATAGAAAAGTCTAATGTACTTGGGGTCAGCGTGCACAGGCACGGGAATTAGGGGTGTCTGCTGCGGGTTGTCTGGCAGGGTGGCGGGTCCATGATGAACACAAGGACGAGGGTGATTAGGTCAATGATGATGATTGTAATGGGGTTGATGATGATTACCATAGTGATGATGATGGAATGATAACAAAAATTATGATAATGGTGGTGATGTAGATGGTGATTGGGATGATGGTATTAATAGCATGGTGGTAGTTATAATAATATATGGTGGTGATGTTGATAATCATGATGATTGGGGATTAGGGTGATGATGAGGCCGATAATATGGACGATGGTGATGACGAGGACGATGATGCAGATGATGGTGATGACGAGGACGATGGTGTTGACGAGGACGATGATGAGGATTGATGATGTGGATGATGATGATGGTGATAATGGTGATGATTTGGAGATAATGATTTGGAGATGGTGCTAATGATGATGTTGATGACTGCTGACTGGAGTCCGGCGGCTCCGGCAAAGGAGAAGGTGATGAGGTGGTGGTGATAAAGGGGTGGTGATGGTGCAGTCAACTCTGGCGAGAAGGAGAAGGACAGGGAGCAGAAAGGAGGAGCTCAGGAGGAAGAATGAGATGTGGTGGTGGTGGTGTGGGTGTTGCCGGCGGTGAGCAGGTGAGGGAAGATGACCTGCAGGTGGCTAGGGTGACGAGGAGAACGGGGAAGAGGAAGAGGAAGTCGTACAGAGGAGTTTCAACGGAGATGGGGTGCTTAGGTGGACGGACTGGTGGTGTGGGTGCTGGAGGTCGGGAAGAAGAGAGACGAGGACAGCGGTGGTGGTCGTCATAACGGTGGCGTTGCTAGTGGCGAGGTGGTCGAGGATAGAAGCGGGTGGCTGACTGGCAATGGTGATGGTGTCGGTGGTGTCATAGAGGGGTCCGGTCGGCTGCTCCGGAGATTGGGGCTGCGAGCAGCTCCGACTGGGAGGAAGTGCAGGCGGAGGAGTTCGAGGAAGAAGATGAAGCGGAGGTCGAGGAAGAGGACTCGGGTGTTGCTCCGGCCAGGGGAAGTTAAGACTGGCCGGGTGAGTACGGCGGTCGGGGTCCGGTCTGCTCCTGCGAGAGGAGGTTAAAGATGAACAGGAAGGGGAGGGTGCATTCGACTGGGGTGAAGTTAGGTTCAGGTGTTTTGGGAAAAATAAAGAAAGGAAGGGAAAAAGTTATTTATATACATGAAATTTGGGTTTGGGGGTTTGACCTAGGACAATGTGGGCTTGGTCAACTCTCCTTGGAGTAGGCCTTGGTCTTACATGAGGATGTTGGGGCTATAAATTACATGGTTTTAAATGCAAGGATGGGGTTTAAATGAGGGGGGGCGATGTTGTGCGTTTGCACATTCCAAAAATTATGGAAAATTTCCTATAAAGGGAAAAGTTGGATTCTTCATGTATTATCCAATGGTGTGGGCAGCTTAGTACAATTTTGCATAAAAGTCCCCCAATAATTGGAAAATTACACAAAAATGGAAATTGAATTAATTTAATTAAAATTACTGCGTACGGTATTCTAGAATTAATTAGAAGTACATGGGGATAAAATTAGGTGGGACACAAGTGTCATGGGCATAGAGGACTCAGAGTAGAATATTATCATTAATTGGATTGCACAAAATGTATCAAGATTGTGTCTCCAATTTTGATTGGAACGCACAAGGGTACTAAGTTGGAATTTTTTTAGAATTAGAAAACAATAACCACGACGTTTATTGTGCGATTAAAATGTAACACTAGAGAGCATAATTATAAGTTACACCATGGTCAGAATAGCAGGCGGGCATGTCTAGGACAGGGTGTGAAGTTTGTAGGAAGGCAATGGCTAGTGCAGTGCTCCAATTATCGAAGCAATGGTAGGGTGCACTATGTGATATAAATATTACATAATTAAATAAATAAAATGTTCTTTTTCTATTTGGGTTCAAACTAGCCCTAATTTTACTATCTAAGCTATGTAGGCCTAATTTTGGGTGAGGAGGGTTTACAATCTACCCAACTTAAAATAATTTTGTCCTCAAAATTAAAATAGGGTAGGGTTCTCTCTATCAAATCTTACTTGGTCACAATCTAAAAAGAATTTACCCCAAGTTTAATAATGCAATTTCTACCCAACTTAGAATTTACCCATATATTATCTAAGGCTATACATCTAAGAATCCTATGCCTCAAATTATTTAATTATTTTATTTAATCCTCAAAGTTTTAACACTAAATATATCATCTATGATATGCCCTTAATCAATTATAAAAGAGAGTCACCAAGTCATATGATTAGCCTATGGGGTATATCTAGTACTTATCAGTGTATCAACTTATATCAAGCACAAGGTTTCATCTTTCCAAAACAAGGGAAGACCGAAAATAATGATAAAGAGTTCAAGGAGGAGGTAATAGAATGAAAGTATGGAGGTCAAGGTGTTTAAAGAATTCAAATGGGAATTGTCAAGGCAGTTGTGGATTGAAATACTATTTAGTAATTTCTTATTTGCATGCTTATATCGGTACAGTTATGTACTTGATATGATGTGCTCCGACATATCTAGAGGGCAAATATATATGTCTACTAGTCAACTACATATCTCAATCCACTTAAAGTAGTATTACGAAGGGCGAACCAAATGTACTAAGGTTAGCTAGACCTTAATAAACAGATTCTGATTAGATAATTTATTAGTAGGCGTCTCCAATAATACAATATCATGATCAAGCTCGATAAAAGAATAAGCTTGCAAAACTAGGCTATAAAATAGCAGCATAGGTCGAGGTAATACAGAAAACATAAGTACGCTAGATTATGATGAGAGAAGGTACACAATAATTCAAGGTCACAAAAATATAAGACTCTTCAGTCTCTACAGTTGTCATGCTAGCTCCTTGTCTAAGTTGCTAGTCGACCAAATAGGGGCATGGACCTCTAATTTCTACCGTCTGAATGAACACTATCTTCTTATGCAAGTCTAAAGTTGTGTCATTCTATTGCACTTCATCAATGGGTCGATAGGACTATGTGATACTATTTTATGAGACATACTGCCCAACTTAAAATAATTACTAATACTGTACTGCCTTAAGATTATAGTAGAAACTCCTGTTAAGGTCTACGAGAAAGGGTCTTGGTATTTATTAAGGTATTCTATTACAAAACTCTATAGGTAATGGTCATCTCAGGTCTTAATCATAGTGTTTATACAACAAGTGTCAATAGTAAAATAAAAAAGTTATTGGCCTTCAGGGGAAAGAGGACATAACTCGTATCGAGGTGGTGGCAAAAATTTTGTGATCTCCAACTAGAGGATATCACAATCTAATGAACAACCCAACTACCAGGTTCTAACTACAAGGCACATAATTTCAAAATTTAATATTACAATTATAACCCTAGCGAGCTATATATCCTAACATAAGTTATTCACTTGGTCCTACAATCAGAAAGGTCATGCAGCATGAATTGAAAGATAAGAGAAAAAATTCAGTCATCGCACTAATAGCGACCGTCAAGGTTTCAGAGGGACGAGATATAAAATTAAAATAGAGAGAAAATAATATCATGGTTTTCTAAGGGAAGATGCTATGCTAATCTCTGTGTTCAAGGTATGATCTAGGGAAGTATTCGTTTCATTGCTCTTGGCTTCCTAAGATATTATCCTGCTAGTTATCAAGACAAGAATCTAAATATATAGTTCTATAATACTACCTCACTATAAAAGTTAGGTTTGGTCCTAATATTCAACCTTCGATTTCTAGTGGTCCCTCAATACTAGGGTCAACAATATGGTTAAATTTCTAATTAACTCTAGTAGTGTCTATACTACTCTCAAGTCTTCATAAATATCTCAAGGGGTAATGGTCATCTGATATATAGGTATGGGGTGCTAGGGTTCATTTGGTGTCCTAAACTTAGTGTTGTGTCAATACTCTAGTTGTATTCTAAGTAGGTGTGTTACCCTAATTATTATTCTAACAACAAGGGTTCCTATATTCTAGGGGAAGGCTATACTCAAGGAACTATTTGGGAAGCACAGGAATAAAATAGGATACGATAGAATGGATAGAAAGAAAGATGAGTCCTAGTCAATTGTGGATGAGATCCTATATTCTAGTCCTAATTGCAGGCTTGCTCACCGAGACAACATGCTCTCGACCTCATGGACCACCACAAAAATATGTCACGCCCTAGTCCCAAAATATGAGGGACTAGGAACACGTAAGCATGCCAGCCGTGTGTATGTGGAAACTCCAATTATTGGATACTATAATACACACGTACGCTGTAATATGGATAAAACTCATATGTGGTATCTATTTATTGTCACAAGTCACAGAAATACTAATCTCATCTACACAAGTAGTCACAGAAAAGAATATAACTAAACTAGAATAAAGAGTCTGAATAATCCATAAATGATAGTCGGGTGGTGACAAATCTACTACCAATGACTATATTAACTAAAATAAGAGAAAAGAGTAAAATCACCAATATAAAATAGGTGATAATATGAGAGTGTCAGCTAAAAGATCTATCTCTAGAGATAATCAGTGATGCTCAGTAGATAAGGTCTCCTCGGTAGAAGGTAAAGCGTCAGGTCCGGGTCCGTACTCCTACGGATACTTATGGTCGTCTATACCTGAAAAGGGACCAGGTCCTCAGAGGGATATAACAAAATAAATAGAAGAAAGAAATTGAATACAGTAATCATGCAATATGTTTGAAAATATATAAGTACGCTGTACTAGACAACCTATATGAATGCAATAAGGACAACTTTTTGACGTATGGGCAAGGGTAGGCTACTCGATCTAAGCCTCATAACTCATAGACCCGTCTAGAACATCATCAGCCGATATACCACGGGGGTAGCGACCCTCGTGACTCCATCAATCGATATACCGAGGGGGTAGCGACCATCGGACACGACTACAATAGTGCGTGCTAGTTACTATGGTTTACTAGAGGGGTTATAGCCCATACGCCTACTGATTGTCCTCTATGATACTAAGTGTCAAGTGTGTGTCAACATATCTAATATATAGTAATGATTGAAATAAACTACATATGTAATGAATATACAAAAATATAAATAACATGCAAAGTACTGTAACAATTTGGGAAGGTATACTTGCTTGGCAAGAAGCTATGTAGTCCCAATATCCTGTTCTGAAAGTTGTGTAGAAAAATCCAATGTACTCGGGATCTGTGTGCACAGGCATAAGAATCAGGGGTGTCTACTACGGGTTATCGGGCAGGGTGGCGGGTCCATGATGAACACGAGGACGAGGGTGATTAGGTCAATGATGATAATTGTAATGGGGTTGATGATGATTACCATGGTGATGATGATGGAACGATATGAGAAATTATGATAATGGTGGTGATATAAATAGTGATTAGGATAATGGTGTTAATAGCAATGGTGGTGGTGATGATAATGTATGGTGGTGATGTTGATGATCATGATGATTGGGGATTAGGGTGATGACAAGGACGATGATATGGACAATGGTGATGACGAGGACGATGTTGTGGATGATGGTGATGACGAGGATGATGGTGTTGACGAGGACGATGATGAGGACCGATGATATGGATGATGATGATTTGGAGATGTTGATTTGGAGATGGTGCTAATGATGATGGTGATGACTGCTGATGATGATGGTGACGACTGCTGACCGGAGTCCGGCGGCTCCGACGAAAGGGAAGGTGACAAGGTGGTGGTGATAAAGGGGTGGTGATGGTGCAGTCAACTCCGGCGAGGAGGAGAAGGACAGGGAGCAGGGAGGAGGAGCTCAGTAAGAAGAAAGAGAGGTGGTGGTGGTGGTGGTGGTGTGGGTGCTGCCGGCGGTGAACAGGCGAGGGAAGATAGCCTGTAGGCGGCTAGGGTGACAAGTAGAACGGGGAGGAGGAAGAGGAAGTCGTGCGAAGGATTTTCACCGGAGACGGGGTGCTCGGGTGGACGGACTGGGGGTGTTGGTGCTGGAGGTCGAGAAAAAGAGAGACGAGGACAGCGGTGGTGGTCATGATGACGGTGGCGTTGCTGATGGAGAGGTGGTCGAGGATGGAAGCAGGTGGCTGACTGGCAATGGTGATGGGGTCGGTGGTATCGCAGAAGGGTCCGGTCGGCTGCTCCAGAGATCGGGGCTGCGAGCAGCTCCGGCGGAGAGGAAGTGCTGGCGGAGGAGTTCGAGGAAAAAGATGAAGCGGAGGTCGAGAAAGAGGACTCGAGTGCTACTCCGGCCAGGGAAAGGGGAGACTGGCCGGGTGAGTGCGGTGGTCGGGGTCCGGTCTGCTCCGACGAGAGGAGGTTGAAGATGAACAGGAAGGGGAGGGTGCATTCGGCTGGGGTGTAGTTAGGTTTAGGTGTTTTGGGAAAAATAAAGAAAGGAAGGGAAAAAGTTGTTTATATACATAAAATTTGGGTTTGGGGGTTTGACCTAGGATAATGTGGGCTTGGTCAACTCTCCTTGGAGTGGGCCTTGGTCTTACATGAGGATGTTGGGGCTATAAATTACATGGTTTAAAATGCAAGGATGGGGTTTAAATGAGGGGGCGATGTTGTGCGTTTGTATATTTCAAAAATTATAGAAAAATTCCTATGAAGGGGAAAGTTGGATTTCTTCATGTATTGTCCAATGGTGTGGGTAGCTTAATACAATTTTGCATAAAAGTCTCCCAACAATTAGAAAATTGCACAAAGATGGAAATTAAATTAATTTAATTAAAATTACTGCGCAAGTTGTTCTGGAATTAATTAGAAGTACATGGGGATAAAATTAGGTGGAACACAAGTATCATGGACATAGAGGACTCAGAGTAGAATATTATCATTAATTGGGTTGCACAAAATAGATCAAGATTATGTCTCCAATTTTGATTGGAACGCACAAGGGTACCAAGTTAGAATTTATTTAGAATTAGGAAACAACGTCCATGACGTTTATTGTGCGACTAAAATGTAGTACAAGAGAGCATAATTTAAGTTACACTATGGTCAGAATAGCAGGCGGGCATGTCTAGGACAGGGTGTGAAGTTTGTAGGAAGGCAATGGCTAGTGTAGTGCTCCAATTATCGAAGCAACGATAAGATGCACTATATGATATAAATATTGCATAATTAAATAAATAAAATGTTCTATTTCTATTTGGGTTCAAACTAGACCTAGTTTTACTATCTAAGCCATGTAGGCCTGATTTTGGGTAAGGGGGTTTATAGTAATGGGTTACTATTAAATAAACCTATTATATGTATGTGAGTGAGTTTATGTTAGGATATAATATTGTATTTTGATAAGATGGTTTGATCAAAGGTGGGTAGGTTTCTCGACTAGCGAATTAGTTTGGAGGTTAATCAATTGATGAAGATGAGAATTATTAAATTTTGGTGCTTTGAGGCTTAAACTTCTATGTGATTTAAAAAAATAGGGTATTTTATTTTAAATTAAGAAAAAATAATGAGATAAGGAGCTAGAGATTTATTTAATTTAAAACTTTAAGGCAATTATGATATAATGGATTTAAATTTTTAAATTGAAATATTTTGGATGAATTTAAATTTTATGGTGTTTAAATTTCAAGGATACATATTAATTTAAATAAAGAGTCGAGATTTTATATGACAACATTAACAATTTTGTTAAACTATAAGTTTTTGAAGATTATGATATTATTGGATTTGTGTTTAAATTTAAAAGAGAATATGTGATGAATTTAAATTTAGATTTTAAGAATCTTGAAGTATTTTAATTTTTTGGGGTTTAAATTTGAAGATTTTGATAAGATTTGACTTGAAATCTAAATTTGAGAATTTTAGGACATGAAGAGGCGGCGCATTGGTTCGAAATTATTATATTGTTTGAGTATTGTGTGGAAAATAATAATATAAAGAAAAATATTAAGAGAATAGTTTCAAATTCAAATTTTCTGTATGGAAATTTAAATTTAAATATATTTATGGTTGGATTTAAATTAGAGGATTGAATTTAAACTTGAATTATTGAGATTGAGTTATTAAATAAAGTTTTGAGTAATTGGATTTAAATTAAAAAATTTAAATGATAGAATTTAAACTTTTAAAACTTTGAGAAGAGTTTGATAAAATAGATTTATATTTCCTTGAGAAAATTTTAGAGGTTAAATAATATTTGGTGAATTTGAGTAAGTTTTGCGATAATTATTGATTTGAAGCTAAGTAGAAATTATGGTGTAGAAATTATGGTTGATTATATAAAGAAAAAAATATAGAGGATTAAAATTTGATGGAAGTATTTTTGGAATTTAAAATTTTAGATGAGATTATTTTAAACCTTGTGATTGGATTTAAATTTTAAGAATAGATGGAATTAAATTAAGTTTTGAGATTTGATGAGATAAAGATATATTATATTAAAGATTATAAATTTTGGAGATTTGATTTAATATTAGAAGGTTGGTTAGAATTAGATATGTCATATATGAATTATTTTTGTTGAATAGCTTTATGATTGCTAGATTTAATGATGTTATAAAGGGTAAAATTGATTAAGTTACAAGTATTATCGTTTCGAAAAAATAAAATTTATTCAAAATTTGAGAAATTGAGGAGAAGAATATTTGAGAATTGAACTTTAAAATGGTAAAATGAGACAAACTTTGAGGATAAAATTTAAAGGTACTATATGGTAAGATTGAATTTTAAATTCTGGAAAGGCCAAGATAAACTGGATTTGACTTCTCTTTAAATTTGAAGGGCTTAAATCTAGCAGAGTTTAAATTTAGGAATTTAAATTTGGAGAATAGAATTTTTGAGATTGGATTTAAAATTTTGAGTATTGGAATATTAAATTTAAATTTTAAGAAATTTAAGAATATTAACATCATAGAGAGTGGACTACAAGATTTAGATTCAAATTATATTTTTAAAAATTTGAATTAAATTCAAGTTTAAGAATTTGAGGACTTGGGATCTTTTGAATTTAATTTTGGGGATTTTAAAGAAATTTGAATGAGTAGAATAATAATAAATTTTAAAGGTGAGAATTGAATTTAATTTGAATTTAAGGAGTTAAAATCTTGAAATGGTTAAATTTTGAAGATTTAATTTTAAAAATTTAATTAAAAGTTTGAGATATAATTCAAGGAATTCAAGGATAATTTTGAGGGTTTTAGTATTAGGGGTTCAATATAATATTGAGAATTAATTTATGGGTTGGATTAAACCAAAGGAATAACAATATAAAGATTGACTTATCACTTATAGAATTGACTTTAAGGACTTAATTTGAATTCAAATTTTAAAGATATTTTTTTGAGAGATACGATTGATGGAGTAGATTTCGAATTCAAATTTGATGATTAGACTTTGAATATTTAAATTTATTCATGAGATATACATTACTATGATTTAAATTGAAAAATTATTTTTAACTTTAAAATTTTTAGGATTGACTCATTAATTGATGTTTGAGGATGACCATTAATTTAAATACCAAAAATTCGAATATATGTAATGACAGTGAGGATAAGACAAATTATGGCTATAAGGACAAATCGAATTATTAGAAAATTTTGAGAAATGACTACAATATGAGATTAAAAAAAATCAAGGATGGAAATAATTTTTTTTATTTTAATATTGGATTTAATTTTTTTAGGTTTGGATATGGAATTTAATGTGAAGGATTGAATTAATAAATTTTTGAAGACTATTATAAATGAGATTTAAATTTTGAGGAAATAATGTTAGATTGTAATTAAGAGTTACGACTTAAAAATGTAATTTTGTTTTTAATTTGGATTTTAAAATTTTGAAGATAAATTCAAATTTCAAAGATTTAATTTAAAATTTTAAGCTGTGAGGATGAAGTAAATTTTGAGAACTTTGTTAAATAACAAAAGCGATTTGGCTTCATGATTATATTGCTTAAATTTTGATGGAGGAATATATATATATATATATATATATATATATATATATATATATATATATATATAAAGATCTTAAATTTAATGGACGAAATTCTTTTAGGGTGGGTAGATTGTAAGCCCCCTCATTTTGGAATAGGGGTAATTTGATAATTTATAATTTTTTTATTTTATTTAATTAGATAGATTTAAAGAATTAATTTTTATAATTATTTTTGATATATATGACACTTTGTCATGGCTTTGATATTTTGAGGAATGCACGACCTTTTTACTTCCAACAAAATTTATAATATTAATCTTGATTGAGTCTAATATAGTTGGAATATAGATGTTGTATTTATTTGATATCCTCCATGCTCTAAAAATATTGACAAACATCTATAACCATTGACATTGCAAAACTACCCTTATTTGGCTAGTTGAACCCAACCGAGCCAAAATATCCTACTCGGACTCTCAAACCAATTCTTATGAGACATGTACACTACCCCATACTCAACCTCCATTATATATATATATATATATATATATATATATATATATATATATATATATATATATATTTCCACACTTAAATCCTCGCACATGCACAACAACCCAATAACGCAACAAATGACTTAATTGAAGTACAATTAATGAACCTTCTTGTTCACTTGTACTCAAACTAAACCAATACCCACACAACTAGACACAAGTGAATCCAAAGCCTTAATAAGGACTAAACCAAATTCCTTAGGTCTGAACCAAAGGTTAAAGCCCATCAAAACCCCACTATGGGCCCAACAAACATCTATATAAGGCCTCCTCCTCATAAACTTTAACCCTAATATCTACTTCCCTTTTTTGTTGACACCCCTATGTACTCCTTCCTTTCTTCTACGACCACTTCAGCCTCTCCCTTTCCTTCTCCACTTCCTTTCCAACCTCCACTTCATCCCCCACAAGCTGACAAGCCCTAGAGCAAGAGATTATATATTATTAATTCAGAATATAAATATTATAATTATATAATTAATCATGTTTTATGCTGACGGAAAGATTGGATGCAAAGACTACTTAGCCAAGTTGCAAGGATAGCTAGATAGCGTAGTTGAGATGGTTGCATGAATGATGTGATGTAATTATTTTTATATATAATTATTATTAAATTTTAGAATATTAAAAAATATAATTTCATATTAAAAATATTTTATTACTCAAGTTGGTAATATTGCTTGTACAAACTAGCATCAAGTTGCCAGAATACCTAGTCGACGCACAACATGATTTTATGATACGATTCTTGGAGGGCTTGATCTTAATTCCTAAAACTAAATTTATATGTGTTTTAATTCTGGAAATAAAGTATTTCAACTTTATATATTTGGTATTTGCATGTCAAACCTGAACCCTAAAAATAAAGGCCACTAGCCTATGTTTCGGGTGACTTTATGACATTATTTTGCTAGTAAATAGAGGTTATTTTGGAAGAAATAAATAGTTGAATATTTTCTGAGATTAAATCAGAATATAATATAATATAATATATTTTTTTATAAATATAAACCATACTAATGGACTAGCAATGTCTCGAACAAATTTCGGACAAAACTAGTCAACCTAAAGTAGCCATAATCTTGAAATATATTATTTTGTCAAATCTGGGAATTAATTATTAAAATAAATATAAATTATATTTAAAACAAGATTATATGATTTATTATGATTTTTGTTCATTTTCTTTAATTGGGGACTTAAACTTAAATTTTAGAAGTCAAAAACCAAGAAACTAGGTTCCGATACCCTGTAAAAGTAAGCAAAGTTGTTAAAAATAATAACAGACTTGGTTATGCATGACATCGAATAAATTATATAATTAAGTTATAATTATAAAAATTTGTGATTGGGCCCTTAATTGTATTAATTGATTGATAGGTCAATTGAATCCCGAAGGAGTGGACGTGGGATCATCTTTACCACCAATGACTGTAGAACCAGGCATGTGTACCTTGCCAAGATATTTACAGTTCTAAATTATTTATTTGATATTATTTACGTATTAGAAATTATATTTGTGTGGCTTGGTTTATGTACTTGTTGAGCCTAGGGCCTTCATACGATACTTTATGTCCGAGCAAGATTCAGGTACCGATATCCCCTGCAGAGTCGAGTATCGTAGTTAGAGAGTCATTCTTTCGAACCCATGATTTGTGCATATGTTATTTGCACATCCGACCGTAGGACACTTGACAAGATATTCATATGACAGAGTCTTTCTCGACTTGTTTGTGGTACTTGGACTCTGGATAGAAATACATGATGCATGATATAGGGATGATTATAGTGATACATAGTGACTAAGACTTGTGCTGATAGTTAGAGGTCATGAGCTTGCATGTCTGGATTGAGACATGAGGTTACATTGGGTGGGAAGAGTCTTCATCGTGCACTGGGCATATTTTACTTATTACTATTTATTATGTATTAGGCTTTAGGTTCCCTATACATAATCTAAGGTATTATATATATATATATATATATATACAGCTTCCTTCCGGTTCCCCCACACGGAGCCTTGAGTGTACTATTAGATTACGGAAGTGTCCCTACCTATCTTCTGTAAGTACCAGCCCGGGGTACGAGTCTATACTCTCATTTGTATGTCACATAGTTCGTCACAGTAGTTTACCCTGGATTATGGTTTTTTTACACTGTTTAATTCTGGCTTGTAGTTTTTTTATACCTTGTTACGTCCCTCTGAGGACCTGTCCCCTGCTGGTTTTTGCAGCATAGACGATTATGGAGCCTTTGGAGTTGTTGTTGTGTGTTGCTTGTCATGCGGGCATTGGTTCCAGGTACTTATATCATTTCTACCGGAGGTACGGTTATTTATTTATATTGTTTATTCATCTGCTGATATAGCCTAGTTTTTTTATAGACTCATATTTATTTCTCGAGTCTATTCTAGCTTATGTGTTACTGGGCGGCCGACTTTAGCACATGTAGTTCATTCTTGATATTCTGTTCTTTATGTGGATTGTGACATAGATATTTTTAATATTCTTAGATAGTTACCCATATTATACAGCTTATACGTATTTGGGTCAGACCAGAGTCTGGCTGAATGCGTAGCTGCATGTTACGTATTTCTAGTCCTACGTATTTTGAGACTAGGGCGTGACACTGTAGAAGCATAAAAATTATGCAGACTGCATTGAGCTTATGCCCCTTCAAAATGATAGCAGGCCGCTGAGGAGCCACATAGAGCCCCATGCGGCCGAATAGCCAAGTAGTGGGAAGCCGCATAAGAAAATCTCATGCGACCTATATAACCAGGAAGTAAGGGGGACGCATGAGATCCCCTGATATGACATTCAATGCTCGTTAGATGTTCTAACACACCACTCGTCACCTTGAGCTCCTCGAGAATCATGAGAGAGGCGACGACACTTTAAAAGACAAAAAGTGTTGAATAACTCCGTCAGATGTGCATGCCATGTGTTCCAAAGTATCCAATCGACCAAGGCCAGACGAGAACTTGCATGCGGCCATAATACCATGAGGCCGAAGTATCCATAAGACCAAGGCCAAAGGAGACCACATATGTGGCCAAGACATTATACGGCCAAGATGTTATGCGGATTTCAGCTTGCAAGATCTGTCCGTTGCAACCGAAAAGATCTTCAAACAATTAGTATTAACTACCTGTCCCGTTGATCGAGTTACGCATACAACGATGTTAAAAATAACCCTGAGATCCTATCAATAACATATCCCAACCAATGCCACATGGCAACATATCCGTGGTATGTGGCTACAGTTACAACTGTATTATGTTGGAGGAGCCCTATGCGACCACCAAACTGAGGCATATACGGCACCAATAGTCCGTCAGCAGGATGGTTATAAATATCAAGGATAGCATACCCCACAAGCCCCTCCCCCCCCCGCTAGCTACTTACGTGCACACAAGCTCAAGAGAGAGAAAAGAGAAGATAGAATCCTCATTCCCTCGTCGGACTGTCAACGGAGTAAAGTAGTCACTGTAATACTCGATCTCCATCGTCAAATTGCCCAGATAAAAAATATTGTTCTTAGAATTTATGTCTAGGATTTTCTTGTACTTTTTGTTGGTTGTTAAACAAAAGTTTTGAAACTTACACCGATGGCAAACAAGATGGTGATTCTGCTGGGGGCATCATTCTTCTCTGATGAGAAGGTCATGACGCAGTCCGACGCATGGAAGATGGATTCGACCCAGAAGATGCTGGTCGTATGCTTCGACCAGCAAGCTTTTAAGAAAATGCTCTCTGAGGGCGGCGCGTCATCGAGGCTGAAAAACCTAAGAAGACCCGCAGGATATGGGTTGCAAAGGTCGATGTGCCTCACCCAACTGCGGAGCATGCGCTCTCCGTCTCTCTCCCTATTGCTAAAGATGCATATCACTAGTCTATCCAGGTTGCCCCTGGTTATGCGGCAACCTTAGCTGAGTAGAAAGGTTCTCAGCACCCAAACTTTGGCAGAGGAAAACACTACGATGCTAGAAGTTCGGGTGCTGATGCACGTTCTATGCAGCCATAACAAAGGCCGCATAAGAAGGACTATACGGCTTCGGTCGATAGTCGCAGGTAGATGGCCGCATATTGTCAGGACAGCAACAGAAGCTCGGTCTTCGACCGAATCTTACACAACGCTAACTCCATGCTCTATCCTGAAAATAGAAAAAAATTCAATATTGACTCTTCATACTATTTACCAGTGCATGTTAGAACGAGGTAGTCTAGGGCAGTGCGAGCTTGCCAATCATAAGCGATTTCACATCCGATAGACCGTCAGCAGGCACCGTAAACTGTTATGCATTCCCATGACGGGAAACTGTACAAAACTGACCCATGTGTCCAGCCCACAACGTCAAACGAACAAGGTCGGTCTTGGAAGTCTTCCACTAACAACCCAGGGAAAGTTCTTGTATAAACTCAAAGCTTGGTAGCAAAGAAAATACCCACAAACCCATGCGTTTGGTCTACCCGTGCTCATAATAAGGGTATAAAGGTGAATACCCCTTGGTTGACTTGCACAACATGATCAATCACAAACACAAAATAAGCGAAATAACTTCAGCATGGGAGGTGTCCTCTCCAGGATGTCACTGTGCCAACGTCTTCATCATCTGCAGATTTGCCAAGGTAGAAGTACTTTGTCATGCCCCAGTCCCAAAATACGTAGGACTAGAAACACGTAAGCATGCCAGCCATATGTATATGGCTACTCCAATATATGGATATCATAATACACACGTACGCTGTAATATGAATATAAACTCACATGTAGTATATATATAGTCATAAGTCACAGATATACTAGATCTCATCCACACAACAAGTCACAAAAAGGAAATAACTAAACTAGAATAATGAGTCTGAATAATCCAAAACTAAAATTCAGGTGGAGACATATCCACTACCAATGACTATATCAATACTAAAATGAGGGAGAAGGGTAAATCTCCAATATAAAATAATAAGATGATGTCAGAAGTGTATCAGCTAAAAAGATCCATCGCTAGCTAATCAAGGATGCTCAGAAGGTAGGACCTCCTCAGCAGAAAGTAATGCATCAGGTCCAGGCCCGTACTCCTGCGGATACTCCTGGTTGCCTATACCTGGCAAGGGACCAGGTCCTCAGAGGGACATAACAAGATACATAGAAGCAAGCTAATTTGAATACAGTGAACATGCATAATGCTTGAAAATATATAAGTAAGCTGTACAAGATAATCTATATGAATTCAAATGAGGACAACTTTTCGACGTATGGGCAAGGGTAGGCTACTCGATTTAAGCCTCACAACTCACACTTACATCAGGAACATCATCAGCCGATATACCGCGGGGGTAGCGACCCTCGTGACTCCATCAATCGACATACCGCGGGGGTAGCGACCATCGGACACCACCACCATAGTGCGTTCTAGTTACTACGGTGTTACCAGAGTGGTTAAAGCCCATACGCCTACTGATTGTCCTCTATGATACTAAGTGTCAAGTATGTGTCAACATATCTAATATATAGTAATGACTGAAAGAAAACTACACATGCAAGAAATATACAAAAATGCAATAAATATACAGAAATATACTAAGCATGCAAAATACTGTAAGCAATTTGGCAAGGTATCTTGCCTGGCAAGAAAGCTGAAAAATATAATGTGCAGATGTCACGCACGCAGGAGTAGAAGCTGCAGCCTCATAGTAAACATCTCCGGATGCTGAAATAAATATCACCAACGTTTCCAAAATAAGCAAAATAGCTAAAAAGTACTTCCCTTTCGTCCAATTTGGACACAGGGGCAAAACGGTAATTTTGGATAAAAGTTAGTCCACGTGTGGCCCACTTTGCACCAAAAAATGTTCCAAGGGTAACAGTCTCTAAATAGAAAAAATTATAGGTCAAATAAACTCTAGATGTCAATACGACCCAACAATATGTCCAAATGTGGATTCCGATGGGGCGAACATAATTTTGCCAAAAAAGTCAACCGTGGGGCCGCCAATTGGCGACTTGGTCAACTGTCTCAGAATTGCGTGAAACATGGGTCACAGGACCAGCGCATTACCATGAGTCCAGTGGCACAAGTTTTGTCGCAATCTGACGAGCGTGCACAAAATGCGCGCGACTTTCACAAAAGTTACGACACGGAGTTTGTCCGCGGATACAGGCTGATTCCGACGCACACACACGTCCGAATCAGTTTCTGCGAACTCTCACATATCCAGTTACGCTGCACGTATCATTTGGTACACTTGGTACACGGCGGAACGGTCCCGTTTGGCGGGGCGCGCTCCGTTTCACGACTTTTGGAAATCTGGAAAAAGTGTGTTCATGAGATTTTCCAACGAATTAAATTCTACCTACAACAGTTAATAATCTAGGGTTATTTAACAAAAATTAAACTAGGTCAAGTGTTCTCCACATACCAAAAAATCATCGAATTCGGATCTCTTTGGTGGGAGATACGAATCCGGGAACATGGGTGATCACAGCAGTTTTCTGTGATCCCAGAAATTGGTCTTTTTTGCCAACTTTGGCGCTATTTTTGCCTATGGTTACGCGTTGTTCGAGCTCTACTATCACACAGATATGGAAGAGGGTTAAGGGATGAGCATACCGGTGAAGATGGGGTAGCGTTTGCTTGAGTGAGGCGACGAAAAACAGCACGGGAACACAGGTACCTCACTACTGAATTCTGCAGTGCGCGGGATCGCGGTCGTCGGGATTGGTTTGGACGGCCTGGCGCGGTTCTCCGGCTGCGGTGGCGGCGCTCTCTAGGTCTAGATGGGAAGAGGAAGAGTTTAGGGTGATCTAGGGTTAGAGTTTTGGTTGAAAATTGAATATATATAGGATATATAAGAGAGGAGAGAGGGTTGTACACGTTCGCGACTTAAGGGGTTATGTATTAAAACCAAATAGGGTGTGGGTTTGCTAATGAAGGGAGGGGCTTTGCTGTGGCTCACAAAGGGGCGGGGACTTGCTGCATTCTTTTGCAAGCGCGGGTTGCTAGCTAATGGTCCAGCGGGTGAGAAGTTTTGGTTTGGGTAAAGAAAAATAGTAATAAAAAACTATTTTTTTTCTAATTTTTTTCCAATTTTTTTCTTTCTTTTTCCTTTAAATATATATGTATATATATATATATATATATATATATATATATATATATATATATTTATATATACGTATATACTCATAGAAAAATCTAGAATTATATTAATGCATACCATTAAGCTAGCAAATACTCAAGGGGTCTCCTACATGAAATAAATTCGGAAAAATTCCTGATGGTCCCATAAATCTCCTAAATGCACGAACACCTAAAATAAAATTTAATAAAAATCTATTTATCCTAATTAGCCACTAATTACTATATTTAAATTAATTATTAATTAAAAGGGCATATACGATTTTTAGGAATAGGGGTTTTACATTCTACCCAACTTATAAAAAATTTGTCCTCGAAATTAAAATTAAATCACGATAGAATGTCAAGGATGGTATAAGATTTGCATTGTTTAAAATGTAAGACTAGGTTTAAATGAGGGGCGATATTGCGCAACCAAAATATAGTACAAGGGAGCTTAATTATAAGTTGCACAAATGTCAGAATAGAAAATGGACATGTCTAGGATAAGGGTGTAGAATTTGTAGGAAGGCAGTGGCTAGTGTAGTGCTCCAATTATCGGAGCACGGTAAGGGACGCTAAGTGATATAATTATTGCAAGAATTAAATAAAAAAAATACCGTATTCTATTTCTGCTGGATTCAATCTAGCCTTAGTCTCACTACCTAAGGCAAGTAGGTCCAATTTTGAGTGAGGGTTTTATAATCTACCCAACTTAAATTTTATCCATCTATCACCTAAGGCTATACATCTAGGAAAACTATTCCTCAATTATTTAATCATGTTATTCAATCCTCAAAATTTTAACACCAAACATATCACATATGATATGCCCTTAATCAATTATAAAAGGGAGTCACTAAGTCATGTGATTAGCCTTACGGGGTATATCTAGTACTATCAGTGTGTCAAGTTATACCAAGAATGATGTTTCGTCTTTCCGAAATAAGGGAAGACGGAGAGCAATAATAAAGAATTCAAGGTGAAGGTGATAGAATACAAGTACGAGGTTCAAAGAGATTGAAGAATTCGAAAAGAGAGTTGTCAGGACAGTTGTGGATTAAAATCACATTTTGGTAATTTCCTATTTGTATGCTCGTATCAGTACAGTTATGTAACCGATACGATATGTCAGACATGTCTAGGGACAAGTATATTCGTCTACTACCATATATCTTAATCCACGTAAAGTAGTCATGCGAAGAGCGAACCAAGCGCACTAAGGTTAGCTAGACCTTAATACACCGATTCTGATTAGGAAATTGTATCATTGTGTGCACCCAATAATACATATGTCATGAGCAAGCTCGATAAAAGAATAGGCTTATAAAATCTAGGTATAATAGCAGCATAAATCAAAGTAGTTCAGAAAATATAAATACGCTGGATTATGATAAAAGAAGGTACATAATAATTCAAGTTCACAAAAAGATAAGACTCTATAATCTCTACAGTTGTCATACTAATTCCTTGTCTAAGTCGATAGTCGACAAAGTAGGGGTATAGCCTCTAATTTCTATAGTCTGATAAAAAAATACTGTCGTCCTAAGTTAGCATACAGTTAATGTTGTTTAGTTACACTTCAATAATAGGTCAAAAGACTATGTGATACTAGGTTGTGAGGTATACTACCCAACTTATAATAGTAAACTAATAATGTAATTGTCGTAAGGATACCGTAGAAACTCCTGTTAATGTCTACGAGAAGGGGTCTTGGTACTTATTAGGGTATCCTCTTATATTACATAGGTCATGGTAGTCTTAAGTCTTAGTCATAGCGCTTATAGAGCAAGTGTCAATAGTAAGAATGGAAAGTTACTGGCCTTCAAGGGGGAAGGGGATATAAATCGTATTGAGGTGGGGTACATGTTACGCAATTTAAAACTAAGGGATAAGCACCATGTCTCAATCTACAAGAATAGCTTAAACCATTAAGTTCTAACTACTAAGCACGCAATTTCAAAATTTAACATTAACCACTATAATCCTAGCAACTATATGTCCTTAACACATAATAAATTACCTGGCCTACAATCATAAGTGTCAGATGGCATGAGTTGAAAGATGAAGAGTAAAAGAACAAAATTTAGTCGTTGCGCAATTAGCGAGCGCTAAGGGTTCAGAGGAACAAGTCATAAAACTAAAATAGAAAGACTCTGGATAATGTCATGGTTTCCTAAGGGAAGATTTTATGCTAATCTCTGTGTTTGAGGTATGTTCAAGGAAAATATTATATTCATTCCCTTTGGCCTCCTAGGTGTTGTCTACTAATAATAAAACAATGATCTAAGTTTATAGTTCTCCAATACTATCTAACTATGAAGGTTAGGTTCAGTCCTAATATTCAATTTAGGTTTTCTATTGGTTCCTCAATACTAGGGTCAAATATTATAGTAAAACTTCTAACTAACTCTAGTTGCGTCTATACTACTCCCAAGTCTTCATAATACATCAAGGGATAATGATAAACCAATCTATAGTAAGGAATCCAAGGGTTCACTAGATATTCTAAACTTAGTGGTGTGTCTATATTCTCGTTGTATTCTTAATAGGTTTACTACCATAATTATCATCCTAATAACAAGGGTTCCTATATTCTAGCAGAAGGCTATACTCAAAGAACTATTAGGGAAGTACAGAAATCATGCAGGATGCAATTATTCAGATAGAATAGATTGGAAGGAGAGCGAATCATAGTCAATTATGGATGAGTTCCTATACTTTATTCCTAGGTGCAGGCTTGTTCGATACAATAACGTAACCGAGACAATATGCTCTCGACCTGCATGGGCCACCACAAAAATATGTCACACCCCAGTCCCAAAATACGTAGGACTAGGAACACGTAAGCATGCCAGCCGTATGTATATGGCTACTCCAATATATGGATACCATAATACACACGTACGCTGTAATATGAATATAAACTCACATGTGGTATATATATAGTCATAAGTCACAGATATACTAGATCTCATCCACACAATAAGTCACAAAAAGGAAATAACTAAACTAGAATAATGAGTCTGAATAATCCAAAACTAAAAGTTGGGTAGAGACATATCCACTACCAATGAATATATCAATACTAAAATGAGGGAGAAGGGTAAATCTCCAATATAAAATAATAAGATGATGTCAGAAGTGTATCAGCTAAAAAGATCCATCGCTAGCTAATCAAGGATGCTCAGAAGGTAGGACCTCCTCGGCAGGAAGTAATGCGTCAGGTCCAGGCCCGTACTCCTGCGGATACTCCTGGTCGCCTATACCTGAAAAGGGACCAGGTCCTCAGAGGGACATAACAAGATACATAGAAGCAAGCCAATTTGAATACAGTGAACATGCATAATGCTTGAAAATATATAAGTACGCTGTACAAGATAATCTATATGAATACAAATGAGGATAACTTTTTGACATATGGGCAAGGGTAGGCTACTCGATCTAAGCCTCACAACTAACACACATCAGGAACATCATCAGCCGACATACCGCGGGGGTAGCGACCATCGGACCCGACCACCATAGTGCGTGCTAGTTACTACGGTGTTACCAGAGTGGTTAAAGCCCATACGCCTACTGATTGTCCTCTATGATACTAAGTGTCAAGTGTGTGTCAACATATCTAATATATAGTAATGACTGAAAGAAAACTACATATGCAAAAAATATACAAAAATGCAATAAATATACAAAAATATACTAAGCATGCAAAATACTGTAAGCAATTTGGCAAGGTATCTTGCCCGGCAAGAAAGCTAAAAAATGTAATCTCCAAATGTCACGCACGCAGGAGTAGAAGCGGCAACATCAGAATGAACGTCTCCGGATGCTGAAGTAAATATCACCAATATTCTCAAAATAAGCAAAATGCTAGAAAGCACTTCCCTTTAGTACAATTTGGACACAGGGGCAAAACGGTAATTTCAGATAAAAGTGGGGTCCACGTATGGCCCACTTTGGACCAAAAAATGTGTCAAAGGTAACAGTCTCTAAATGGGATATATTATAAGTCAAACAAACTCTAGATGTCAATACGAACCCAACGATATGTCCAAATGTGGATTCCGATGGGCCGAACACAATTTTGCCCAAAAAGTCAATTGTAGGGCCCGCCAATTGGCGACTTGGTCAACTATCTCAGAATTACGTGAAAATTGGGTCACAGGACCAACACGTAACCACGAGTCCAGTGGCGCAAGTTTCGTTGTAATCTGACGAGCATGCACAAAATGCGTATAATTTTTGCAAAAGTTGCGATACCGGGTTTGTCCGCGGAGACAGGCTGATTCTGTCGCGCACACGCGTCCGAATCAGTTTTTGCGAACTCTCACATATCCAGTTATGTTGCGTGCACCGTTTGGTATACTTGGTACACGGTGGGGCAGTCCCGTTTGGCGGAACGGTCCCTTTGGAGGGGCGCGTACTGTTTCACAACTTTTGGAAATCTAGAAAAATTGTGTTCACTGGGTTTTCCAATGAATTAAATTCTACCTACAGTAATTAATAATCTAGGGTTATTTAACAAAAATTAAACTAGGTCAAGTGGTATCCGCATACCAAAAAGAATTATCGAATTCAGATCTCTGGGGTGGGAGATACGAATCTGGGAACATGGGTGATCAACGCAGTTTTTTACGATCCCAGAAATTGGTCTTTTTCTGCCAACTTTGGTGCTATTTTTGCCTTTGGTTACGCGTTGTTCGAGGTCTACTATCACACAGATATGGAAGAGGGTTAAGGGATGAGCATACCGGTGAAGACGGGGTGGCATTTGGTTGAGCGAGGCGACAAAAAACAGCACGGGAACACAGGTACCTCACTGCTGAATTCTGCAGTGCGCGGGGTACACGGGGTCGCGGTCATCGGGATTGGTTTGGACGGCCTGGCGCGGTTCTCCGGCTGCGGTGGCGGCGCTCTCTAGGTCTAGATGGGAAGAGGAAGAGTTTAGGGTGATCTAGGGTTAGGGTTTTGCTTGAAAATTGAATATATATATAGGATATATAAGAGAGGAGAGAGGGTTGTACACGTTCGCGGCTTAAGGGGTTATATGCTAAAACCAAATGGGGTGTAGGTTTGCTAATGAAGGGAGGGGCTTTGCTGTTGCTGGCTCACAAAGGGGCGGGGGCTTGCTGCATTCTTTTGCAAGCGCGGGTTGCTAGCTAATGGTCCAGCGGGTGAGAAGTTTTGATTTGGGTAAAGGAAAATAGTAATAAAAAACAATTTTTTTTCTAAATTTTTGTTTCCATTTTTTTTCTTTCTTTTTCCTGTAAATATATATGTATATATATTTATATATACGTATATAATCATAGAAAAATCTAGAATTATATTAATGCACAACATTAAGCTAGCAACTGCTCAAGGGGTCTCCTACATGAAATAAATTCAAAAAAATTCATGATGGTCCCATAAATCTCCTAAATGCACGAACACCTAAAATAAAAATTAATAAAAATTTATTTCTCCTAATTAGCCACTAATTACTATAATTAAATTAATAATTAATTAAAAAGGGCATATACGGTTTTTAGGAATATGGGTTTTACATACTTGCAGATAGGTAGTCGATATTTCAATGATTACAACCAAGAGCACCCATTCGGCAGCCTTCCGGAGAACACGTGCAACCACCGGTGGAGGAGGAGCTGATCTTTGCCTCGTATTATTCTGCGTGGAAATCCCCCTCCACAAGGGAAAGCCGAAAATCCAGCAGCTCCAATCCCCCACTCTCGGTCAATGGGTCGAGATGATGGGTCCAGGAAAAACGAACAATAGTACCTACAGAAGGAGTTTTTATAGGCACCAGCTCAAAGAAGAAATTTCCAGCATCTGGGGGTAGTTCTTCCTCGGGATCCCAGACAGCTTTGCAAGATGGGGGTATAAAGCCTCCAGGCCTCTGCAATAACCCGACATTCCGAAGAGAATGATCCCCAAAGAACAGATGTTGTGAACCTTGGGGGTAGCCACTCTCATCCAGAAGAAGCAGCTTCCTACACTGGGGGATGTGTTCCCTTTGATTTCGAAGAGGATATAACACTGACAACTTTTCCTGAGGACCACTCACTATAAGAGTCAAAGTCAGAAAGTATATATATACCGTCCCATCCACTTCTCCAAATGTGAGAATTGTATACATGACAGGAGACGAGCACAAAGTCCCCAACGATTGACAATGCCTTGAGACCCTCAAGGCCATGATGCAGAATGTGAGTGCATCGATGCAAGCCTTGACCCAAGAGATGCTGGATCAAAGCAAACATGTCCTCCCCATCAGTAAGGGACTCTGGTCAAGCAAGCCTGGACCCCGGGACCAACGAGGATTCAAATACAACTGCTCCACCCACTGGCGATAATCATCCCCTGCTCGGATCGTCTTCTCCTTTCGAAGTCAATGAAGTCCCGGAAGCAATATGGGAGGTACGAGAACCTTGGGCCTGCCTAGACTCAATGGACAATCAAGACTCAAAGTGCAAGCTCAGAATTTGACAACCGTATTCCCAAGAGTTGGGAGATGTACCTTCCCCGCCCAAGTACAAACCCTTTAACTTGAATCCATTTAATGGAAAGATATCTCCCCATCAATTCATGAGTTACTTTGATACGGCAACGAGGCATCTGCCTCGCAACCATGCCCTCGTAACTAAGCTCTTTGACGGGGCATTTTCTGGAGTAGCCTTTGATTGGTTCTACAGCTTCCAAGACAATTGTATTTCGTCGTTTGACGATATCAATAATCTTTTTCTTGCTCGATTCTATGACAGGGAAAAAATATGATGATGTCCTCTCTAATGGACATCATGGAAAAATGGAAGAGTCTGTATGAGAGTACATCGAGCGGTATAGGCAATCGGTGCTGAAGTTACCCCATGTTAATCCTAAGTCCACGCTAATGGACACTTGCCGGAGAAATCTCCTTCCTACGGTCAGACTCTGGATGAACGACTCTTAGTTTATAGACTGGACGATGTTTATCATAAATGTTGTCGGTGCTAAAAAAAAGTGAAGGACGCTCGTCTCTTGGAAGTACATATCCCCATCGCTGATTATAGGGAAAAATGTCCTTACAAAAACAACAATAACAACAGCGGAAATAGTGCCCGGGGTGGCAAGGGACAACAGGCCCTTGTCGCCAATATAATAAGGAAGCTCGAACAAAAGCCTACAGAGGCTCCGAAACTGAAGAAAACTTATTCTTTCGAAGATGATGATATCATGGTAATCTTTGACGTACCAAAGAAGGAAAATAAGCTTCGGCTCCCCGACGTCAACCCTCCTGATGAGAGAGTCGATATGAATTATCCGAAGTACTGCACTACCACCGATACCTCCATCATGCAATGCAGGATTGCTACATACTAAAGCTGTACATCCAGCGTCTGCTCGACACCAAGGCCCTCACCTTAGGCTTCGATAAAAAAAATATTTCCTCTAACATGGTATCTCTCCAGTTCGGTAACTTTCCGGCAACGGAAGTCCAAGACGGAGTGATGTCGATCCCAGGGCAACAATGGATGTTGTCAAACTTTCGTTAGCTCGTGATCAAATAGCTAGGCTGATACCTCTCACCACATCATGGAGAAATGTCATATGGGTTCATCCAGACCTTGCTCCAGACTTATGCAGCAGGCAACACCTTCCGCCACCAAGTCCAAGGACAAGAAGTCCAAGTCCTGCTACACGGTTTCTCTCGCTTCGGAAGAAGCTATAGCAGGAACAATGAGGTCAGGCCTGGCATAGAAACGAGAATGCGACATCCCTGATGTTGGTGCACTCCTAATTGCTGCACCTATACATCCGATCCGGGTCCTTCCCAGCCTCCGACAGTAGACAAGTCTAAGAAGAAAGAAACTCGCTTTGACAAACCGCTGGGCAAAGATACAACTTAAGGACTGGAGAATCCCTACAACTTCGATATCTTGGTACAACTGGCCAATACTCCACCAAAGTTGTCACTGTTCGAGCTTCTCTAACTCTCCAAAGATACTAGGGTTGCTCTGAGTGAGGTATTGCAGAATGCCAACACCTACCTGGCGCAGGTCAAGTCGCCAGCTAAGAATCCTGCCGCATGCCCCTACTATAATAATGTAATAGAGGCGATACCTAATATCATATTCTCGCAACAAGACATGTTGCTAAAGAATAATTGGCACGACCATCCTCTGTATTACACAGGATACATTGGCGCCATCAAGGTGGACCGGATGCACATTGACCACGGTTCATCAATATGCATGATCCTGTAGAGTTTGCTTCAAACCTTGGGTATCCTGATGCATCGCATGGCAGCAACCAATACTGCCATCAGTGGCTTCAACGCAGGTAGGAGCTACCCTCTGGAAAAGATTCAATTGAAATGTCTTATCAATGATTTAAAAACAGAGGCCACCTGCTACATCATATACGTATACGTATACTACAATATCCTATAGGAATGTCCATGGATACATCAGTACATGATCGTACATCGACCCTTCACCTGTGCTTGAAGTACGTGGATGATCATGGCGTTATCAAGATAGAGTTTACCGATGTTGATCCAATCAAATGGGTTGAGGCCTATTACTCAGACTCGATCCTCTACAAGAAAGTCCACTAAGATGAATATGGCAATGATGCCTACGATGAGGCAAAGACCGAGACAACATCGGACGAGCCCTTGAGAGTCTATCTCAAAGCACGCGTTCCCGATACAGGCCCTCCTTTCATGATAAAATTGCATAGGAAAGTACCTGAACCACTGGTCATTTGCCTTCGTAGACTAAGTATACCATTCAAGGAAGATCCGGCACCTACTACGACTTCTAAACCTTTAGTGGTAAAGCTATGCAGGAGACCTCCGAATCTGTAGCTCGCACTAGGGGTAGATCTCGGGAAGGACGAACTGGAGGGGTACGTAGCCACTCATGCTAACGTCCCTTATCTTGATGATATAATTCCTGAGGATAAGATACCTTATTTTATGAATAAAGGATTATCTTTGAACTACTCGGATGTTGCATATCTAAGCACATTATATTCCATTAAGCATGATCTAGGCTTGCACCTACATACACAGGAGACTACCACTTATACAGTGATCCAAATTTTACCCATTCAAAACTCCTACTTCATAGTTCCAACAAAGAAGAGGGGAGACAAACTCATCATCTTCGACAGAGTAAAAAGTTCCCAATTCTTCGTCCCAGAGGAACTGGAGGTATAACTCGACACCGGCAAAATACCACTTCACCGGTACAGCTCTCAAACTAAGCACCTTATATAGAAGATGGGATATGATCTGAAAGCTGTTATGGGCTTAAACTATGATAAAGATCGATGATTCCCTCTGTATTTGTATGCTCATGCAGGCAAGTCCGAGGATTACTACCATAAGACCAAGTAGGGTCTAGAGAAGATGAAGAAGATGAGTTAAACTCTCACTCTTAAGAATCTTCTGCTTGGGACTCCGATATAAGTATAAGGGAGATGCTCAAACAAACATTGTTTGCCAATATGATGTTAGCTGACGTTGAGAAAGATGACGAGGATCCACCTAACCTCTTTAAAGTAGAACCGTGGGCCCAACACCTAGACTTACAATAAAATACGTGATTCGAGCCACATGAACCTCCCACTGAGGATAAAGTCGTACAAATTGATCCGGGCGATTAATCCTCCCCTAAACCTATCTTTGTTAGAAAAATTCTGTCCGATGAGGATCAAGTATCCCTACTACAGCTCGTTAGGGAGTACATCGATGTATTTTGTCTGGAGTTACGAAGACATGTCAGGAATGGACCCCCAAATTGTGGTCCATAAACTCAATATCTTGCCAAACATTAAGTCGATCAAGCAACAACAATGGCAATTTTGGCTGGATATCCTGAATGCCATCGAAGATAAAGTCAACAAGCTGATAGCTAGTGGCTTCATCCGCGAGGAACAACATCCGAATTGGGTTGCTAACATCGTGCCCGTTGTCAAAAAGAATGAAAAGATTCAAATTTGTATTAACTTTCGTGATCTAAATATTGTATGGCCTGAGGATAATTTTCTATTTCGATCACAGATATAATAATCAACAACACTTGTGGCTTCGAGCGCATGTCCTTCATGGACGGATACTCAGGCTAAAATTAAATCAAGATATTTCTTGACGACGAGAAGCATACATCGTTTCGAATATCAATCGTAGTGTACTGCTACACAATCATGCTCTTTAGTCTGAAAAACACAGATGCTACATAACAATGGCCTATGCGCCCCATCTTTCGTGATATCCACGTAAGACAGTTTAGTGTTTCGTTGATGACATTGCTGTGAAGAGTCGCTCTAAAGATGATCACCTCCGAGACTTGAAGACTGTGATCGACCTGATGTGTGTGCCCCAGCTCAAGATGAATCCTACCAAATCCTTCATGGGAGTCTCCAGCGACAAATTTTTGGGTTCTGTTATAACTTCGAAGGGTATCCACGTAGACCCTGACAAGACTAAAGCAATCATTAAAATGCACCCGTCGAAGAACCTCAGAGAACTTTATGGCATTCAAGGAAGACTGACATACATCAGGAGGTTCATATCAAACATTTTTGGATATTGTCAGTCGTTCACTCATCTCATAAAGAAGGGAGTCTCCTTTTTCTGGAATGAAGAATGCCAGTGCGCCTTTGACCACATAAAGGAATATCTCATGAACACCCTAGTATTGGTGGCCCCTATTATGGTAAGACCCTTCTTGTTATATGTGCGGGTAATGGATCACTCCTTTGTAGAGCTACTAGCCTAGATAAGTGATGCAGGTCATGAACAGACCATCTACTATCTCAGCAGAATGATGGCCGACGCGGAGTACAAATACAACCCCATTGAGAAGGAGTGCCTCGCTCTGGTCTTCGCCAATCAAAAGATACGACATTACGTGGAAGAATAAACCATCCATGTGATCTCGTTAGTTAATCCTCTAAAAATACTTATAACTAAACTCGTAGTGCTCAACTCTCGTCTAGCCACATGGGCAATATCGCTATTACTGTACGACACGATATTTGTCCAATAAAAGACGGTCAAAGGCCAAGCATTGGCAAATTTCCTGGCAAGCCACCCTGTATCAGAAATCCTGAAGCTCTACGAAGAGATCCCAGACGATGTAACAGACACCAACATGATGATCTCGGAGGCCGTGTAGCTAATATTCTTTAACGGTACTTTAAGAACATGGCCCAAAGGCGATATCGTCGCTGGAGTCAGAATAATATTAATCTTCCCATACGATCTGGTTATCAACCGTGCTTACTCCCTCACAAATCTATGCTCCAAAAATGTGGCAGAGTATAATGCTCTCGTTATTGGGCTCCAACTCGCTAAACAAGTTGAAGTAGACTACCTTGAGGCCTATGATGATTCCAAGCTTATAGTCAGTCAGGTTCAGGGAAAGTACGAGGTCCGGCATGAATACTTGATTCCCTACCACCAAGCCGTGCTCAGAATAATCTCCACCTTCGAGGGGTTATTCATAGAGCATGTCCCTCGGCTACAAAATATCGAGGCTGATATCCTGGCCGGCCTCGCTGCCTCCCTGGCAGTCCTGGTCAAAATCTATCAACTTATCACAGTAGTTGGTCAAGAGATGGTCTGTCCAAAAAATAACCATTGCATGTGTCTAAGCTATATAGTAGAAGTAGACACCGACATCCAAGACTGGAGGCTCTCATTCATCGACAAACCAATCTATGGAATTCTTTCCGAGAACCCGAAGGAAGCCACTTCCATCAGAAGAAGTTCCTTCATGTTCTATTATGATAAGGCTACCAAAATATTGTATCGTTGTTCCTACGATGATCTTCTGCTATGATGCGTATCAAATGTAGAAGCAAAGAAGAATCTATACGAGGCTCACGGCGAGGTTTGCGGTGCCTATCAGTCCGGACCTAAGCTACAGGACTATCTCTGGAGAATGGGTTACTATTAGCCAACAATGGTAACAGATTCTGTTAACTATGCGAGAAAGTACCAAGCGTGCCAAATCTACGCAGACTTTATCCACCATCCTTCAAAATTTCTATATCTAACGGTAGCATCTTGGCCGTTTGAAGCATAAGGATTGGATATTATCAGGCTAATTAGTCCACCTTCATAGGGACATCGGTTCATCTTGGCTATCACCGACTACTTCTCCAAGTGGACGGAAGTTGTTCCACTCGCTGAAGTAAAGACATCAAACATGATCATCTTTTTCAATTGTCACGTCATATACCGCTTCAGCCTACCATAGAGGATCATCTACGATAATGGTCCATATTTTACAAGTCAAGCTTTCTACCAATTTTGTGACAAAAACTGATTCCAGAACATGGTCTCGACTGCCTACAACCCAGCAGCAAATGGTCTGACGAAAGCATTCAGTAAAACCATTATAAATATACTCAAGAAGTTCGTGTCATCCAATAAGCGCGACTGAAATGAGAAGCTGGGTGAATGTCTCTAGGCATATCGTACAATGGTCCGGACACCTACTGGCAGTATGCCATTCTTCTTGGTTTACGGAAGTGAAGCGGTCCTCCCACTCGAGATCCAAATTCTGTCGCTCTAATTGGTTCTTTCCAACTGATTGACTGTTGATGATAATCATCGCTAACAACTATAAGAGTTAGAAGCACTCAACGAGAAATATCTCTTAGCTCAATAATACATTGAGCTATACCAAGCGTGCCTCTCAAATGACTTCAACAAACGGGTCAAGGAGAGAACTTACTAAGTGGATGACCTCACCTTGACAGTAAGAAGGCCGATGGTTATGACCCACAAGGTAATCGGTAAATTCCAACTTAAATAGGAGGGCCCGTTCATCCTGGAGTCCGTGTTCACCAACGGCACTTACTGGCTCGTAAAACCCAATGATGACTTGCTTATGATGACTATCAACGACAAGTTCCTTAAAAATTACTATGTCTAAGCTAGGCTTATACTCCCCTTATTATCAGCAGGACAATCAAGATATATGTTATTTTCCCCAGTAGGTGCCTATGTACATCACACACTCTATTTCCAAAAAATCTTGATAAAAGCCATTGTCTATATTTAGGAATCCTGAATATGCAACAGACAGTGGATCCTCAAAAGCTCCCCAGTGAAGACACCTTCAGTTCTATCCAAACTTTTAGGTCGACCACTCATAATCAATTCTCTTGGGCATTAGTTCACGTTCACATCACCTATAAACTACTGTCCTAACCGTTCTTGCCAGTTCGGTTTGCCATGTCCATATTACCTCTAAGAAAACTCTTTGTATAACTATCGATTATCACGTCCATAATACCTCTGATGTCGGTCGTCATCTAAACTTATCACATATACTTAACTCTAAGTACGCCAGCGGTGTTAAGTCCACAAAACCTGCCACGATCATATCAACTCTGGTAGGGCTTGTCTCGAATATATTACTTGCACCCAAATATGAAAGAATTAATAGATCCACCAAAGATTTCCCAGAAGGATATCCTTGACAACTGCAGTTTTATACTATGTCCATATTACCTCTAGTACAATATCCAAGGTTCGCATATATAGTCTCAATAAAAGAGAAGCTTTTTATTTCTCTTGCATAAGAAAAATGCAAACTACATTCAAGGGACTACTAATGCCCGTACCACAAAATCAAGACAAAAAATGTAGTTTGAAAAGAAAAACAAATAATACTAGTGCTCCTGGTCTGAGTACAACTCTTCTATTAGCCCACAAAGTTGGGCGATATGGTTATCTAAGCACGCCTTGGCCCGGCGCTCAATTGCTAAAGTAAAGGCTTTAGGATCCTCAAAGCGGGCATAAGAATCATGCTTGTCCTCTAGCTTTTGCATCATGACCTCAACATCAGCCACGTTCTTTGCCACTTTTCTTGCCTCGGCTCGAATGTCCTCCTCATATCGTTGGGCCTCTTGGAGAATATTCCCCAGCATGTCGAGTTTGACCTAGAGTTTTCTGATTTTTTTTTGTCACCTCAGTCACTTCCTGGGTCAAGTCATTCTGCCTCGAGAGGCAACCCTCTCGGAGATCACCCAGCTTATCGCGCCTCTCCTACAAACTGTGGAGGTCACGCTGCAAGCTCTCCTTGGATGAAGTATATAATGCCTTCTCCTCCTCGACAGACTTCGAAAACTCACCATTCTCATAGGATATTAGCCTTCCAATGTCCGTATGTTGGTACTGCTTCAATTCCGTTAGGCGTTGCTCTACTTCGACCATCTTCTGATCCAGGAGGTCGAACATTTGCTCAAAATCGGAGAGGGCCCTCAAATATTTGACCTGACCATCATCAAAGTCCTTAGCCTAGGTGAAGGATCTATTCCGCTCCAACACGCTCTGGACCCCCTGCTTCAGAAATATATAAAATCTCTGTAGGGAGAGCCTGACGGTTTCATCGATCTCTCCAGCGTAGTTGGAGTCAAAGGTGGAGCGATAGAAGGAGTAGCCACGGGAACAACAGGTTATACGACGGCCCCCAACCATTTAAGAGGTGAAGGAGTAGCGGAAGAGCGACCAGCGTTCTTGCTTGCTACCAAGTCTTTTAGGGTCATACGAAGTGTCTGCACACCCAATAACTCGGCAGCAGACAATTGAGTAGCACTGTGACAAGGAACAGGGGTACCAAGGCTTCCCACAGTATCTATGCCAATATCAGATTGTATCACAACAACCTCAGATGATGACCTAGTAGCCAAATTTTTTGGAACATCAGAGGAGGCCTCCTCGAAACGGCTCACTCCAGCGTCCAAAGAGGCCACAAATGGCAGAATGCCCAGCAACATTCGTGGATGCAGCAGCTTCTACACCAGATGGATTCTTATCAGGCCCCGCGAGGCATTCTTTACCCCATAGGAGCGAGGGAGAGACTCAAACCTCTTCCGAACGAGCCCGTCGTCTCCTTCTTCCTTTATACCTTCCTCAGCAGCCACGTCTATCGTTCCCATGGGAGAAGCAGGGTCTGCAAAGCCAAAATAACCAGTAATTAACTTCACCCAGAGAATTGAGAGCTGATGCCAAAAAATCTTATCCCTTGTGAAGTTGCAAAATATCATAACAGAGGGAGGCGGCAGAGGATGCGGATCGCCCAACGTTGTTATAGACTTCCCAATTGATGTCCAGGTCATCTACGGATATGTGCTCCAAATGGGTATAAGGCTCCACTGAGGCCGCATCCAAACTCGAAGCTATCAAAGCCTCAGGTACATGTTCAACATCAAATTCGGGAGAGGTGGTATCCTCTTCCTTCTCGGTATAAGAAACCACCGAAGTAGCAGCCCGCCAGGGATGGTCCCTCTTAGATGGGGTCTGCATATTGTCAAATAGACCAGAAGATGTATTTATAGAGTGGAATAGGAAGAATCAAACTGAGAGGTTCTACGGGTATAACTATCACATCTATAGGGGGGTCTGGTTCAGAAGTCGCAAATAAAAGGGGTCCTACCTTCTTGCTCATTGTCCCCTTCGTAAGGGACTTCGACTTCGCCAGAGGTCCCGTCTCTGAGACCACCTCCGTCCTCGTCTTCTTGGAATAATGAGCATGATGTGTCTCGACCTTTGAATTGCACTTAGCAGGTAGAGGATCAACGAAAGAAGACATTTTCTTTTCCTCGGACACCGGGTCAGTTCGCCATTACAAGTTTTGAATGCACTTGGTTTAATAACAAACAAAAAAAGTACAAAGAAATCCTGAACAAAAAAATATAAGTATAATATTTTTGATCTGGAGAATGTGACGATGGAGATCGAGTACTACATGGACTCCAATACTCCGTTGACGGTCTGACGAGGGAATGAGGATGCTTTCTTCTTCTTTTCTCTTTTGAGCTTGTATGCACGTATGTAGCTCGTCGGGGGCTTTGTGGGAGTATAATACCCCTTCTATTTATAGCCATCCTACTGAGGGATATAGGTGTCGCATATGCCTCGGTTTGGTAGCCCCATGGGGTGCCTTTAACAGAATACGGTTGCAACTGTAGCCGCATACTACGGGCAGGCAGCCACGTTGCCTCGGTTGGGATATATTGTTGATAAGATCTTGGGGTTATTTTAACCTCCGTTGTATGCTTGACTCGGTCAGCTGAACATATAATCAGCACTAACTGTATGAAAATTCTTTCGATTATAACGGAAAGATCTTGCAAGCTGAGAGCTGCATGGTGTCATGGACGTATAGAGTCGAGGCCGTACACATGCTCTCCTTTGGCCTTGGTCTTGTGGACGCTTTGGACTTGTGGCATTTTGGCCACATGCAAGATCTTGTCTGGCTTTAGTCGAGTAGAAACTTTGGCTACATAATGACAAAGCCGCATAGCGTCTTGGCTGCATATGTGCTCTCTTTTGGCCTTGGTCTTATGGGCACTTCGGCTGTATGGCGTTGTGGCACATGCGAGCTCTCGTTTGGCCTTGGTCAAATGGACACTTTGGCCACATAATAATAAGGTCACATAAGGCCGTAGATGTATATAAGGGAACATGTGGAATGGCACATCTGACGAAGTTATTAATGCACTGATATGACTTTTCGTCTTTTTATGAGTTGTCGCCTCTCTCACAATTCTCGAAGCGCTCTGGGTAATGGGTGGTGTGTCAGAACTTCTAACAAGCATTGAATGTTATGTTAAGGAATCTCATGCGGCCCCTTTACTTTATGGTTGTTCAGGCCGCATAGGATCTTCCTATGCGACTTCCAATTCCTTGGTTGTTCGGGCCGCATGGGCTCTTTGTGGCTCCTCTACGGCCTGTTGTCATTTTGAAGGGACATGAGCTCTATGCGGCCTGCATAATTTTTATGCTTATACATGGTCCAGCTCCACGATCAAAGGTCTGTCAACTCCCTCACCTTTCTTAGGCGTCCTATGCGCCATTGCTTTCGGAGGCATCAGCATGGTGCCTTCAATAAAACTCCTCTTCGGGCACTACCAAAATAATTTAAATCAGCGACAAATTTAGCGACTTTGGATAACGATGTTGCTAATATTATTAAAATTAGTGACGTGTTTTAAAAATATCACAATACGTCACTATCAGCGACTTTCTGAGACATTTAGTAACGATCTTTAGTATTATGAAAGATGACATCGCCGACAAGTCGCTAAATATTGCTATATTTTTAATAACAGTGACGGTTAGCGACTCTACACCTTATATGTTGCAGTATATTAAAAATTTTGCGATTTTTAGTGATGTCTGGTAATGATGTCACTAAATTACTTAATATAGGGTTCCCCTGGTCGGTTCAACTTTTTATTTCTATCCCCCGAAACTTTTTATTTTCCTTCCCTCCCTCCGTGCCCCCGGTGACCCGCCCTCCCCCGGTGACCCTCCACACCCCCGGCGACCCTCCCTTGCCCCCACCCCGACACTGGTAACCCCCAAACGTAGCCTCTTCGCCCCCGTGACCCCAGACACGGCTCCTCCACCTCTGGCACGGCTAACCCCTTCCGACGTAGTCCTCCTCCGTCGACTCGTCTCTCAGGAACTCCTCACTCCTTCCTCCCAACTCGATAAATCCTAACACATACCAAGAAACAAGTAGGACATACACACATACTAGACATAATCATGACACATTCATACACACAGGACACAACCCTAACCGTAACACATGGATCCGAATACATGGACACACACACAGAGGACACAACCCTACATTACACGATTAGTACTAACACAGAAAAGATATTGGTTGTTTGATATCTTGGTACCAACATACACAACCCTACATGACACGATTCATACTAACATGGACCCGAACACATGGACAAACATATAGGATACATGGACTCTAACTATGATATAGGTTATTTGATATAAGTTTGGGTATGTGTTTTAGTCAAGATATTGTGTTTGGGTATGGGTAGTACCTTATGTGTGTGTGTGTCAAGTGTATAAGAGTCCACGTATTCCTTGTGTGTGTATGTGTGTGTGTGTGTGTGTGTGTGTGTGTGTGTGTGTTATATGTATGAGAGTATCCAAGTGAGTGGTTTATATGTGTGTGTGTATGTGTATGAGAGTATCCAAGTGAGTGGTTTGTATGTGTATATGTTTGAGTGAGGGATGAGTAAGGTAGTGAGGATTAATAATCTATATAGATAGATACATATATAAAGATATAACAATATACAGTTATAGAAGTAGGTATAAATATGTGTTGAGTGTCAAGAGTGAGTGACCTAGAGTGTATGTTGGTACCAAGATACAAGTGTCAAGTATTGTTAGTGTCATGGGTATTTGAAACTGTATCCTAGTGTCAAGATACAAGAGAGTATCAATGTGAGATTATGTACCATAGTATGTGATATCCACATGATACACAAATACCTAGAGTATTATCAAGACCTATGAGTATATTCGACACTCCAAAGTCAAGTGTACACATGTCTACTAGTTTTCGGATAGTCACGAATTATAAAACAGATACTTTTATTTTTATGTACTGCATTTTTAATGTGGAATGTAACATCTATTTTAACTGTATGGATACATATATTTATATCTGTTATCAATTATATTCTTTGCTTCTATCTATCTTAACTGTATGGATACTTTTATTTTGTGTTTACTGTGTGACTTTGATATTTTATATATTTTTGTGATATTTTGTACCTAGAAAATTCAACGGAGGGTTGCTCCGGGTTTGTCTATTTTTATGAACTGTTATAAGTCTGTATATTTATTTTATCATCATATGTTATTATCAGGTATGACAGGACGACAAGGATCATACGGAGGTAGATCCTGTAGACAAAGTGCTCCTCCGATATCGGCTACTTGTTCCAGATCCTCGTCGCAGAGTACTCTAGTGTACCGACCATTCACATCTCTGACTCTATCGACGGTACATGACAGTACTCCTGGGACCAGCAGTTCTATGCCTGAGACTACTTCCCCGTCGAGCCTTCCTCCTGCTGACGGCACCATGGGGATAAATGTGCAGATGGAGGAGGTCGAGCAAACTCCATCTCCGCATGATCAGAGCGATCCTCTATGCGCGCATCCGGACGAGACAACGATGGAGATTTGGTGGGACGGGCCTAACAAGTAAGTTAAATAGTTAACATTTTCCAAATGATTATATCTATATATTTATGAATTTAATTATCATTGTATAGATATTGTATCTTGGCGGTACAGAGAGCATTGGGGCATTTTCTGAGGCAGAAATATGGTGGGCCTTAGATCAACTACTCAGATTGCTCCTGTAGATAGGTAGGTATTTTGGTTTACTAACTTCAAGGTAAAAATATATTTACTTTTAATATCAATAATCATTTATGCATATTATGTAACTCTCTATTTTACTTCTTGTAGAAAACTTATTTCTATCCACTACACCGGACTGAGAAGATCAAGGAGCAGTTTCCTGCCGTCACTGCAAAGCTGATCCGTGATGCGATCAACGACCAAATAGTCCATTATCGCGATGGAGAACTGATCCATGGTTGGATCACGCCTTAGTAGTAGACTGCAAAGCCAAGTATAAAGAACGGTCGGAGAAGGCAAAGCCGGCTAGGTCGAAGGCAGAAAAGTGGTGTGTTGGCTCAATTTTCATAAAAAAATTATTTTTGTCGTCTGGTATGTATTCTATTAAATACATATTATTTTAATGCAAGTAGAATAATATATTTAATTTTAATAGCAAATAATACAATTTTTAACAGGTACATAGGGGTGAGGACACCAACATGGTCATAATTTTTTTGGCCGCCCATCGGATGGACGGAAAGCTCATCGATGAGAAGGCCATGCAGACCTATGTACGTTTTACTACCATGTATTAGTTTTAATGTAACTCAAAAAATATGCAAATATATATCTATATAGTTAGTAATAAGTAACTTAGACGTTAGCAACCACTTTTCTAGGACGAGTAACTTAAACTCCTTGAGCGGGCGAGTGCTAGTGCACCTGCAGAGGGAGGGACTGGTACTTTCTCGTACCCCTCTACAACTCCGTAGATGGACGAGCTCTGGATGACCATTTTTGGTGGTCTTCATAGGGGTACATATTAGGACATGGGATCCTACGGCACCTATGTTGCGATGCAGTCATCCAGACCCCTCTGTCAGTGTACATTCCTTGCAGCCTTCGCAGGCGTTGGCACGAGCCCAAGAGGGCGTTGACCATCAGATTGCTGACCTGGGTGACGAGTTGCTACGGAGGATTATGGAGCATCCATAGTCTGCACCACAGATGGACGATGCGACGATCATCACACATTTTGATTCGCTCGAGCATAGCTTTATGGAGCTCAAGACTCTAACCATATGACAGAGCACAGCCTTAGGGAGTTTAGGACTTTGGGCCAGATGATAGAGCGATACTAGGAAACTCTGGTCGCATCTATGGAGCATAGATAGACGGAGCTGGAGGGGTTGTATACTGCCATGAGCGACTCACTTGCGATGATCCATGCGACGCAGGATTTGTTGAGCCGGTCGGGTGGTGGAGAATACTTCAAAGGTGGTATCTGCCATGGATTCATACAATGCTCGACAGCTAGCATTGGAGCAGATACGTCTTTTTGGTTTGTCGACATCGACACCGCCTCTATCACTGCCTCCTCTATCGGCATCGGTGACGTTTTCACAGGAGCAGTATGTGTTCCTTCTATCCCAAATAGGCGATGGTGCTCCTCTTGATTAGTAGTAGTCTTTATTTGGATAAGTTTTAGAGTGTTTGTGTGTATTAGCCCATTCTTGGGTCTTTGATGTATTTATTTCATACTTTTTATTATATTTTGAGACGCATGTGACACTTATTTTAAATTTATTTATTTACTTCTTGGGACAAATTTAGTGTAATATAACTTTGTAGATTTCTTTCTATGTGAGTTTAGTTTATTTTTCATATTAACTGTACACGAAAAAATTTCGGTGTTGAGTGTTCCACCGAAGGGGTCGGCGAATCTAGAGAATTCAACGGAGGGTTGCTCTAGGTCTATTTATATAAACTGCGATTTTATAACTGTAGGTAGAGTTTTGTTTGAAAATATTTTACAAACTTTAGCCTATTTTTTAATTTAGCAATATTTTGCGACAATCATCGACGTACTATTACATCGCTAAAAGTATCGGAACGTCGCTACCTGGTACCATGGACATCGCTAGCATGTCGCTATACGTCACTAACATGCTAACATGGCAAAACTTGCCATGTCACCATTGTAGTAGCAAAACGTCGCTCATAATGTCGCTAATATAGCGATGTGTTGCGACCAAAGCTTACGTCACCAATTTAACGATGATACGCCGCTAACCGTCGAATATTATGCGATATTTTTTATCGCAAATATACATCGCTATAGTGACGACTAACGACTTTTTTGTTGTCAGCGACCATGTAATACGTGAGGACATAAAAATATCACTAATTACGTCGCCAAATTATTTTAGCGACGTCAGTTTACATATTAGTGACATTTTTGGATGTCGCTAATATGTGTTATTCTTGTAGTGGGGTCGAAGTCAGCCGACGGGACATTGGCCTTGCAATAATAATTTTTCTATGTGTACATCATTCTGGACATGATGTCGGCCATTGGCAACTGAAACTGATCTTGAGTGCCCGTGGCATTATAGTAACTCCATGCTCGGGCTCCATCAAGTAAGTTGCCGTTTTATCCAAGGGACGCAATCGGGTGACCCAGCAAGAGCTGAGTGTAGCCAAACTGACGAGCGAACTGGCTGGGCCGATATGGCTCCACAAAAATAGCAGCTCGATTCTGGTACACTAAATGAGAGGGACGAATGGCTTGAAGCCAGTGGAAGAGCTTGTCAGACAAATTCTAGGTCTTTCCCCCGTCATCTTGGTGGACAATGTTTCTCTCATCATCAGCTGACTCAGACATGGTTATGAAAAAATTCTAGTTTGTCATAAATCCAAGCTTTCTCCTACCAGCGGGGACCGTATCATATTTTTACTTTATTCCCCGATACCTGCAGATCAGGGCATCGGTAGCCACCATGTTCTCATTAGTCCCAGGGCTCATCAGGGACCCCTGATGCAGGCAAAGCCAACCCATCAGATAATGGCAAGGGAGCTTGACCCTGTTGAAATATCTATTGCCAGGATGGTCCTGCACCTTCTCATTAAAGGTACGGAGACCCTGATGGATGCAGCATACCATGGTCGGTAGAAGGGCCAGCTTATGGCCGAATGCCAACTTCACGATCAGAAGGATGAGGGCACGGCTGATACTCTCTATTGTCCCAGACCCGCCCGAGACTACACAATTGCGCAACCAGACATCAGGTATCCCATCAGCATGGCCTTAGCGGATAACCTGTGGGTGTCCATATAGAAATGGTTAAGTACTCTACAAGGTCACCCAGCTCGTCAACAGGTTTGTCCCCTTCCTCCGATGATCCCTCAACGCCTTCATCCTCAGTAGCAGCCAGTTCCTTCAGCGTTTGAATTGAATTAGCCAATTTTTGCTCAGATTGTGGCACCCAAACATGAACTTTGGTGGACTCCTTCGGCTCCAAAAAGAGGTAACGGGTCCAAGTTGTCATATAAGGTAAAGACCTCTCAGAGAAATTCTTCTTCTTCTTCGATATTCACTGACAAATGCCGTGGTAGATTAGCAATTCCTGGTACACTGCCAGGATCTCTAGGTTTTCGACTTCCAATTCTCCTAGTTTTTTATTGCTTGGGGTATACTCTTTATAGTGTTCTTCACCCCAAGGGATTCTGGAGACGGTATGCATCTCATGCAAGGTCAGTCCTATCTCGCCATCCGGTATAAGAAAAGTCCTCGTGCAAATGTTGTATAATTCCATTAGGGCTACGAAGAGGGGCAATTTATCTCCAAACCATGACACGTGCCCCTTACGACGAAAAACAAGTCGGCGGCTCTGAGATCCCGCTCGTACTTATTCAGAATCCATAGGGTCAAATGACACCAGGAGTGACTATAATGTGCCCAGCTAAGAGCCTGCAGCTCTCCCGTAGGATAGGTCCCCTTCTTGGCAACTTGATGAAGGAAGGTGCCTTCCGCATATATGCTAAGGTTCGGTCCCAATTTACTTTTGACAAGACCGGGCTTCAATCCAAGCAAGGAGTACGAGGGTGACTCCTTCTAGCTATAAAACTCCCCTTTGTTCGTGCCGGTCCTATACCAAATTTTGCCAAGGAGGACCCCTGTGGCTCAGGGGTTAAGTTTTAGTCCATCCGTCATGGACCCATCATCACCTTCAGGTCCGACAAAGGCAGATGACGTTCAAAAGATGAAAATGTCATCTCCGTCTCTCAGAAGGTAAAAGGCCAGCTCTCCCTGGTCATCCCTATCTCAGACTGAGAAGACTCTAGTGCATCCCCAAATAAGAAGTACGACTTCTTGAAGAAGTGCTTTCCATCTTTAGCGGGGATCTCCTCCGAGTTTATTTGGCTCAACAAGAAGGAAGGTATCTTCTCAGCATGACGTTCAGGCGGGAGATCTTTGTCAATTTGGGTCTTAATGGCCATAATCAAGTCCCCGAAGTTCATGTCCAATGGAAGCAGACCGTGACGAAAGACTAGTTCGCCAGAGGGTGCGACAGGAAAAGTCACTGCAAAAAAAAAAAAAAAACCATAAAGAAGCTTGGTCAGAATGACTTAGAGGAGTATCACTTCCAAAGTGATATACTCATGCAGCTGGTTTGCTCATGCGGCCGAGCCAAAACATGCGACAGGGTTGTTTATGCGACATGGTTACTCATGCGGCCGAGTCGACCCTTGAAGTCGAGTCGACCCATGTTGCCGAGTCGACCCATGTGGCAAAGTCAACCCTTGCGGCCGAGCCAACCATACGGCAGAATTGTTCATGCGATATGGCTTCCCATGTGGCAGGGTTGTTTATGTGGCTGAGTTGCCCATGCGGTTGGGCCACCCATGCAACACTGAGAATTTAGCGCATAGACTCATCCATGCGTCCAACTGTGTACAAGTGTCTCTATATTCTGAACCCAACTTTTTCTTCTCCAGAAAGTCTTACCCTTGGTCGACGGTTGAACATTGGCAGGAAGTGGAGAAGGGTCTGCCTCAGCAGCGTGACCCTTTCCCTTGGCCTTGCTCTTGCCCTTGGGGGCCTTCTTGGCAGCAATGGCGGAGGAGAAAGTTTTGTGAGGAGCCATGGCAGAAAGAGAGGAAGAAGAGAAGAAAAAGTAAAAGGTTTTTTTCTCTCTTTGACCCCCCTTATATAGGCAATAATATGCAACTTTGGATAACGGCAGCGGTCGTTTCGAATCTTGATCCACGCAACAGAAAGAGATGACAGTGACTCCTCTTTTGTTGAGCCGTTTAATCTCCTATGAACTGTCGCCTCGGACTCTGTGCCAACTGATGGATCTGAATCCCATAAGATCTCCTCGAAGATAAAATCAAATCTACTCATTAATGATCTGACAGCCTGGCAGAACCGACTATGTGGCAACATGTCTATGCGATAAGTCACTAATATGTGGCCAAAAGTGCTCGACCATGCTACTAGTTCAAATTATTCCAAACTTGTCATTTTGGAAAACTTTGAAGGGGGTCTTGTAGAAGCATAAAAATCATTCAGGCCGCATAGATCTCATGCCCTTTCAAAATGACAGCAGTCCACAGAGGAGCCACATAGATCCCCATGTGGCCTGAATAAACGCCAAGAAGTGGAAAGCCGTATAAAAAGATCCAATGTGACTTGTATAGCCATCAAGTAAGGGGGGACGAATGAGATCCCCTGACACGATATTCAATGCCCGTTAGAATTTCTGACATACCACTCGTCACCCTGAGCGTCTCGAGAATCGTGAAAGAGGCAACGGCTCATAAAAAGACGAAAACTTATATCAATAAATTAGTAATTTGATCAGATGTGCCAGGGTGTTCCCTCATAAGCGGCTACGGCCCTGTGCAGCCTTGTTATTATGCGACCAAAGTATCCAATTGACCAAGGGCAAATGAGAGCTTTCATACGGCCACAAGCCATGTGGCCGAAGTGTCTATAAGACCAAGGCCAAAGGAGAGTACATATGCGGCTAAGGTGTTATGCGGCCAAGATGTTATGCGACTTTTAGCTTGCATGATCTGTTTCTTGCAACCGAAAATATCTTCAAACAATCAGTGTTGACTATGTGTCCCATTGACCGAGTGACTCATATAACGGAGTTGAAAATGACCTCGAGATACTATCATAAATATATCCCAACCAAGGCCACATGGCATCGTGCCCGCGGTATACGGTTAGACATTATTTAATGTAAGAGATTACCCTGTATGAACTCTTGCAGCTACAGTTGCAACTGTATTCTGTTAAAGGAGCCTTATACGGCCACCAAACTAAGGCATATGAGGCACCTAAAGCCCGTCAGTAGGATGGCTATAAATAGCAAGGATAACATACCCCATAACCCCCCCGGCGAGCTACGTACATACCGTCAACAGAGTAAATGAGTTTTTGTAGTAATCGATCTCCATTATCGTATTTTTTAGATCAAAATTATTGTACTTATATTTTCTGTCTAGGATTTTCTTGTAATTTTTATTTGTTGTTAAATAAAAGTTTTCCAAACTTACACCGATGGCAAACATGGACGTCGGCGCGCGGAGGGTGAGGGGACTGGACTTTGGAGTGCGGAGGGGGTGGGACTGGACGGAGGGGAGGGAGGGAACGGAAGTTGGCACGCGGAGGGGGAGGGATTGGACGGAGGGGAGTGGAGGTGAAGAGGGGAGGGGCTGGACGTCGGCGCATAGAGGGGAAGGGACTGTACTCCAGAGGGAGGCGCTGAGGGCAAGGCTTAAGGGAGGAAAAGAGGGGTCACGACAGTGGGGAGGGGATGGGGAATGGGAGATGGGAGATAGGGTGAAGAGGGTGATTTATAAGGGAAGAGAATTCGAACTGATCGGAATTTTAAAGATTTTAGCGACGTCTAAATTTGGAGACGCTAATCATCGCAATAGAATTTGAATTTAGCGACGACGTTTAAAATATAGCAACGTTTAGCGACGTCCAGCAACATGTTCAGGCAGGAATAGAATTTGAACCGACCGTGTAAATTTTAAATATTAGCTACCCACTATATAAGTCGCTAAATGTCGCTACCTTTTTAATATACTCCGACGTATAAGATATGACATTGCCAAACGTCGCCATTGTTAAAAATACAACGATGTTCGGCGACTCCTAGGTGACATCATTTTCCATAATACTATTGGTAGTCAATAGGTGTCATAAAAAGTCGCCACCAGTGACCTATGTCGACGCCTATTTAGTACGTCGCTAATTTCAATCATATTAGCGTTGTCTATGTCCAAAGTCGCTAACAACGTCGCTAATAGGACTAATTTTTGTAGTGTTCCACTTATCTTGGTCTACAAATTCTCCTTCCCATGTATCCTTTGATCTTGTCACTTCGTCATCCATGCCATGCGATGATCAAATTCCTATGTACACTCTCGCCCTAGTTATATCTGACTAATTATTTTCTTCTGTCTTTTTGAAGGTAGAACCTAAAATTGGAGCAATATCGATTGGTAATAATTTTCTTGTAGATTTATTGACCCAATGGCACCACGATAGTACCTTGACTTCTTTTAAGAGTATTTAACTATGGTTAATAGTTCCTAATATTCTTGTATATACCTTTGGTAATAGACCCTTCCATAAATCTTGTCAGTAGAAATCATGACCATAGTTTTCACTGCTAACTAAATTTCTATGAGTTGGGTAACATCTCAAACTTAGTGTACCCTAACTCTTAGATGGTAGCGTCAATAAGGATCATATTGTTAACCATTTCTCTATCTTTTTGAGGATCAAGGTATGATATTGCGTACTTGATTTTATGACCTACTGTTTAAAATTCTTTCTTAATTATATCGTGCGTTAGTTTTAAATTTTGAGGACAAAATTTTTATAAGTTGGTAGAATGTAATCCTCCATTTCTAAATTTAAATAACTAAATTATTAAAAATATTTTCAATTAAAGAAAATACGTATAAGTATAATTGTATTTGTGTATATATATTAAAATAACTATAAATGTATGTAAAATAATTAGGTACGTATATAATTATAAATATATGCATAGATTGATAATAAAATAACAATAATAATAATAACAATAATAATATAAATAATAAAATAATAAAATAAAAAATAGTTCTAATAGAATAAGTGGTTGGAAAAAAAACACAACACAACAAACAAAACTAAACCAACATAGCTCACAACATACAGTCCTATAGAACACTACACACAAGAACCGACACCCCCCTACCCCCCCCCCCCCCTTGACATGTAGGAAGAATTATATTTTTAAAAATTTCTTCCAAATTAACGGAACTTGATTTTTTTTTTTTTGACTTTCCGACATAACGTACGGGGCCCGGCGTAACGCTCGGGACTTTTGTGCATACTCCATTGCATGCCTTTGGGTCCACTATCCCCTAACTCCCACCATTTATAAATGAAAGGAATATTATGCTCCCGTGACTCAATGCACTGACCTACTGCCACCCAGACGGGGTCTTATACCTCTCCTCGGTAACCACAGGAGTCACTCGAGTTCGGTATTAATATTCTTCAAATTTACTTCTTTCCAAACCGGTGGGAAAGCAAATTTTCATATTAATCCATCCTTCTGAATCCCTGCGTTGATTGGAATTTCTTTCCTTCCATAAACACCACTCGGTGCTCGAAATCACACCATACAATCCCTAAACCTTCGTCCGGACTGGCGAAACTCTTTGACTCCCCTGGATCGACGACGTCGTTGGCAAGGCCGCCGGAATACCTCCAGCACCGTCGCACCTGTCCCTGCGCACAGTTGAACCAAACTTTTCTTTATAAAATGTTTCCAGATTCTAAATCGAGTAATAGGTCAGATAAACTCAACTCTATCTGTTAGTTCGGGAGGAGACCTTGAACTGAACCCGATGACCTCCTATTTGAGGTACAATTTCTTCCTCCTCTCTTGATCTTTTCTTGATCCGATTGTAGTGTTAAATTCACAACCTAACCCTTTAGGAATGATATCAATTAGATTTTTTAACTATTTAGATCGAGGTAGAAATTGACTCAATGTCAAAAAAAATGTCGTATATTGTGCTTAAATTCAATCCAATCACCCATGTTCGTATCTTCTCCCACAGTTGGCCAAACATGAACCAATTTCGCCATCGTGTAAACAACCTAACCCTTTTCAATCATCTTTGAATAGTTTATTTTATTTTACATTATATATTGATTATAAATCGAGTTACAAATCGAGAAAAAACACAAACCCTGAATCACAAAGAAATTGTCCCAAGTACCCATATTTCGAGGCCAATATCTCCCAATCCTGAATCAAACAAGGATTTTTACTTTTTTAGTATAAAGCCTATATAACCATGTTTAATTTCCTTTAAATTGATTTATTTATTTTGATTTTAATCCCTAGTTATTTTAGCTTAAAAATCAGAGAAAAATTAATTTTAAAACCAAAAATTTTGCGATGCGGAGTTGGTCCCGTCAAACCGGATAGTCTAGTCATGTACTAATTGCACAGAAAGGCACGAACAGTATTTGTCGACGTGTGGACTTTGACGAAATTCTATTGGGTCTCGTGTATACAATGAATTTGACCTGTATCTGTCAAAAATTACCATATCAGCATTTTTCTAAATTTCTCAATTATTTCGTGCCCGCTCGTCGTGCCGTAAAAAACTTACGCCATTGTAATCACAGCGTTACATTGTTCCTTTGACCCAAGTTTGGTTTGATTTAAAGACAGATGACCGAAATACTATTTTGCGGGCCCTACGATCCTATTCAACGAGCATTGTTTTGAACGGCTCATCAAAATCCAAATATGGATGTATCATTGATTTTGTATTATCGTTTACAATTTGCTTGACCTATAATATGCTGAGTTTGGAGAACTTTATTTTTGACATATTTTTTGATGCAATATGGGCCACTTGTAGACCCCGTTTTGACCCGAAACTGCTATTTTTGTCCATGTGTCTATATTGAACTTATGGGTAGGTTTTCTAACTATCTCACTCATTTCGGACACGTTGCTGATGTTTATTTCAGCATCCAGAGTTGTTAATTTGTTCTGCTTCTATTTTTTTGCTTCTGTTGAGTTGCTATGTTTGCCACCTGGACGTTGTCTTTGCACTATTCAGGATCCAGGCAAGTATATCTTGTTGTGTTCATTGTTTACTCTTTATTTATAGTATTTAATTATCTTTTTTTATTGATTCATTTCTAGAGTATATAAACTACGCGACCAAGCTATACTTAGGTATAAGCGACTGGATTAGTCATTCTTGTGACTTGTCCTTATTTTATGCATGTCGACCTAGTTTTTGGGGACAACTTTATGATAAGGGGATATTCTTATCTCTCCTTTGGCCATGACACCCACACTACATGATTGTGATATCTTGCTAGGGGCACGGACTGCGTATTTAAGTGGCCATCATTGCGTAAGGGATGTGTGACGGATAAAAAATATGACTGCTATGATTCAGGTATTAGAGACTCAAGCAGTTACAAAACTAGAGACTCAAGCAGTTACAAAACTGGACATGTTATGAATGTGACTTGGTCAGTAGGGAATTATGGGGGAGAATAACTACTATGCGTATGGGACAACCACATTGGTATATCATAGTCTTTAAACGAAACTATAGGATTTTATGAGTTATGCATATGCCCTCTGACGTTCTTGGATCGTTACGGAAGGATACAAACGACTATTGACAGTATATGTACACCACTAGCCTTGAGCTACGTGGACTAGTTTCGTTAGCCTGTATCTCACTCATGCATATGAAAGTAGTCATCTAAATTGCACATTTCGGCGGTTAGAATCACCCTTGCATTGTTTATAAGTTTATTTCAGTTTACATACCTTGTATATTATGTATCTTATTACATCCCTCTGATGACCTAGTTTTCTGCCAGATTTGCAGTGTTGATTGTCGTTGAGTCCTTCTGGAGCTGTTGATGAGTATCGTCTTGCTATACAGTTATTGTGACTAGGTACTTGTATCATATCTTCCGTAGTTACATATACTTATTCTTATTAATTGATTATTTATCTGCTTTATAGACTCATATTGTTCATTTCAAATCTATTTAGACAAGTGTTGTATGAGGTGAATACCATGATACATGTTGTCTATTCTTATATTTTGTATCATTGAGGATTGAGACATATATATATTTATTATGTTTTCTAAATAGCGACCATTACTGAATAACTTATACGTATTTGAGTTGAACTGGAGTCCACTTGATACGTAGCTGACCATTGTCATGTGACTAGGGCGTGACAACTACACGTAATATCGTACAAGCCTAAGTTGCATTTGTATAACGAACAAACTTGCACATTAAGAAAATAGACTGAATTGAGATCAAAGTAGCGAATAATTAATATAGAGAACCAATCAACAATAATAAGGCAAGAATACAATGTCTTTTATTCATAACAATTGGAGTGGTTACAAAAGCTTTCAATTGCCAACTAAATATGCCAACTTGACCTACAACTTTTGAACTAACAAAAATTATAATGACTTTATTCCATACATTATATCTATTTATACAAAACAATGATGTGCCTTCAAATCTCTAGCTTCCAAAGGATGGGCGTCTTTTACTGCCTTAACAAGTCCAACAGAATATCTAGTACTTATGGAGATGGGGGTCAGTACACTGAAAAATGTATTAGTGAGCGACAAAAACTATACTTGACTGAAAGCATAAACTAAGTAATCATGTGAAATTTCTTTTATTAAGGTTTGTATTTCTTTTCGATACATGATCAAAAACCTTTATTTCTTTCAGTCAAACGTCATAGACTATTTTAAAAATAATATATTTTTCTTTCTAATTTTTTCAAACATATCATACTTCATAAACCATATTCTTTCTTAGGGAACATAATTTCACTTAATATAATTCTTTCTTAGGAGCAATTCATAATAAAAGAAATAAATATAAACATCACTTATACAGTAATTCTTGTCGATGATTGGCTATCTATCCCTACAACAAACAAGAATTAAAACAATTTACATATACAATGTCTATAATTTTTATGTCCTGCATCAAACTGTTAGGCCAACAATAATATTATCCTTAGCATGCGATCTAACTACATGATGGTCCTTGAGTGACTTTCCATAATTAGAAGTTGAGACGTACATGTCTCTCTCTCTAATACACATGACACACACTTAATCGTGATAATGTACAAGCATCATGGTGTTCTATCTCTCCTAGTTTGATACGATCCTGGTGTCCAAACAATTGTTTGAGAGACTAAATCTTAGGCACAATTTATCTAAGACCAATGTATGACATGCAACTTATATCAAATAAAATAATATAATGCAGTAACTAAGTGTTCAACAAACATTTCTTTCTCTCTTTCCTTAAAAACATAGAGCCATACTTATGTTCTTCCTTTTATTTATTTTGACGATCGTGTTGTGTTCCTCCTTTTTTCGTATCATTTTCTTACCAATAGTACAAAATCTTTTTATACACTTCCATGCTTACAACTTACGATAAAGGAACATAAAATAATTCATTCTTTCTTTCTTTTTAACAAACATAGCAGCAATTCTTTCAATTGTATTAACAATGTATAATTCAAGCATACAATTCTTCTACTTTAGCAGCATACGATACAAAGTTTATCCAATTATTCTATCTTAATTTCTTTAACAAGCATAACAATAGTTCTTTCAATTGTATTCAAAGTTTATAATTCAAGCAATACCATTCTCTTATTATAAGCATACATATTTCATGTAAATATTATTTTAGTGATTATAAACTTTATTCATAGTAAAAAGTATACATCCATTCTCTATAGATTTATTATTAACCATGAAAGAATCAAAAAGTGAAGCTTGTCCATTCACCTATGATGAAACGACTTCCTATCCCAAAAAGGGAGCTCTTGCTAGAGATTATCTTACTTGAGTCAACAAACTGACATTAATAACAATATAATGCCACCGCTAGAAGCGGAACATTACATATATAAAGGCATAGGATTTACTAGTACTCTTTTTTAAATTCTTACTTATAATAATATTACTCTTTTATTATTGAGATTTATTTTCTTTATTTGTGGTGGACTCCATGTTGTTTGTGTATTCAGACAACTCTCGTGAATTTGAGAGCCTCTCGTGAACTCGAACAAAATTCTAACGTCCTTTTTGGCGACGTTGGTCATCTTTGTTCACGTCGGCACTATATCTCCCTTCATGACTGAGTTTTGACAATTCTAATGTCGCTAGCCTCCTCTAACATGTAAGAAGACACCTATACTATCTTTTCCACATCAAATCTCAAACTTGCCTAAATTGTTTCCTCCATCATCACCATTGATACCACCACAACTTCCACCATAGGTGGGCCATGAACGTCCGCATATATCTTGCCTGGCCCACATGTCATAGAGTAATCACGTTAGATGATTGAGAAAGTACCAATAAAGTCATGGTTGAAAATAAAGTTAATTGTTTCTCTTATTAGAATTATAATCAAATAACAAAATAAAGGCTTGAAAATTAAGATAATTGTTTATCTTATTAGAATTACAATCAAACTATAAAATTAATACTTGAAAATTATCCTAATGGTAAAATTATTGGATTATTTACACCAACTTTTTCTATATTTAATATTATTATATGGATTTTTTTATTTTAAAAATAACTACACTAATATTTTCGTGTAATAAATATAAAATATAAAAAAATTTAGGGAAAATAATTCTAAAATTATTAGAATCAAATATATAAAAGCCTCCTAAACTTTAATCCTCGTCATGTACAAGTGTTGGGCGCACAACAAAAATAGACCCAGGAAAATCAAAGAAATACCACAGAGAAAGTTCACAACCACAAAGTCTAGGATTTACGTGGTTCAGCCAAGATGACTACTTCCACGGACGAGAGTGATTCAATTCCACTATGAAGAAGAAGAAAAGAATTATAATTGCTCTCAACACTTCTCTTATTGTCTCAAGAACTCTCAACAAAAAATTCTCTCAAAACTTTTGTGTTAAACTTATTTAACAATTTTTTTGCTCTCTTATGTCGAACTCATTCAACAATCATTGAGCATAATTTGAGATCAACTCTTGTGTTGAACTTATTCAAAAACTTATATGAGCACACTTAAGATCTATAAAGGAGAAACCTTTGGCCCCTTTATATAGCATACCATATGTCTGTACATGAAAATCCAATATTATGTAGGAATAGGAATCCAATCTTATTCTTCAAAGATATGGTCAAATCCAACATTATGTAGGAATAGTAATCCAATCTTATTCTTCAAAGATATGGTCAAATGTCAAAGTCAATCTTCTTTAAAGATATGGTCAAATGGTCAAAGCTAATCTTCTTCAAAGATAAGGTTAAATATATTAGTTAATATCCTTTAAAGATATGACAAATATATTTTCCTTCATATCTCCACCTCGGCAAGATTTTGCCACAAAATTTAGCCGACATACTTCTTTACCGCATAGCTTCACCAAATCAACCACTCGTCAATCCCGCCCTGAAGGACTCTCAAGCAATAGAAATGATTTGGAGCAAGTCCAAGCAATGTTGATACTTAGCTCAAAGAACAACCTTAGTCAACATATCGGCGGGGTTGTCCTTGGTATACATTTTTTCAAGTGCAATATCTCCGTCGTCTATGGCATCTCGTGTGAAGTGATAGCGAACATCAATGTGCTTGATCCTTGCATAATGGAATTGATTCTTTGCCAAGTGGATAACACTCATACTATCAGAATGCATATCAACTACATCATGCTTCACCCCAAATCATTAATCAAGCCGCGAAGCCATAGGCCCTCTTTCACTGCCTTTGTCAATGTCATATACACTGCTTCCATAGTCGACAAGGCAACTATATCCTGCATCATAGACCTACAACTGACTGGCACACAATGTAGAACAAATACGTATCCAGTAGTTGACCAACGCCTATCCAGATTGCCAGCATAGTCTGAATTTATATATCCACTAATCTGACTAAAGTCTCCACCAAAGTGTAATCCTACGTCAATGGTGACCTTTAAGTACCTGAATATCCACTTCATAGCCTCCCCGTGCTTCTTTTCTGGATTAGCCATAAAGCGATTAACCATACTTACGGCCTGTGCAATGTCTGGTCGAGTGCATACCATAGCATACATCAAGCTGCCAACTGCACTCACATATGAAACTCAAGCCATGTGCTCCTTCTTCTCATTTATAGTAGGGGATAACTTGGTTGAAAGCCTAAAATGACCAGCCAAGGGAGTAGAAATATACTTTGCATCTTCCATACCGAAATAAGCAATTATCTTCTCAATATAGGACTTCTGAGACAAAGACAATCTTCGTTTATCCCTCTCTTTTTAAATCTCCATCCCCAAAAATTTCTTGGCTCCACCCAAGTCCTTCATCTCAAATTCTGAGCTAAGTTGAGACTTCAGTTTATCTATCTCTACCATATTTTTTGAACCAATAAGCATATCATCCACATAAAGAAATAGATAGATATAGCCTCCAGAAAGAAGTTTATGAAAGTAAATGCAGCAAACATACTTACTTCGGGTAAAATTATGGCGGGTTATGAAGGTGTCAAGCTGCTTATAACACTGTCGAGGAGATTGTTTAAATCCACACAATAATTTTTTAAATAAACACACATGATTTTCCTTGCCAACCATCTTGAAGCCTTTCAGTTGATGTATATAAATCTCTTCGTCATGGTCGCCATGCAAGAATGTCATCTTCACATCGAGTTATTCTAACTCGAGATCATGATGAGCTACTAAGCTCAATAATACGCGAATAGAAGTGTGCTTGACCACCAAAGAAAATATCTCATTGTAGTCCACCCCCTCCTTCCGTGCGAAGCCCTTTGCTAATAATCTTGCCTTGAACTGAGTGCCACCTGACTCTAGAGAACCTTCCTTCTTCTTGTTCTACTACTTGCAGCCTATAGCTCGCTTGCCCTTGGGCAATGGAACCAATTTCCATGTACAGTTCTTATGGAGATACTTAATCTCTTCCTAGATAGCTACCATCCATCTCTCGCTACTAGTATCTTTGACATCCTATTTGAAGGTGATAGGCTAGTCATCCTCTATTGGCAGTGTATATTCCACCATATTCAACTGTCTATAGTGCTTGATTGGTTCATCAAATCCATACATGTGGACTGGCTTGACCGGTCTCCTTTGCCTACTAGTAGCCAAAGAATATTATTGATGGTGCTGCTCTCCTCTGGTTGTTGTTCTTGTGAGGCATGATGAACATCTTCAGAAACCTCCACCTTATCTGATGCATCCTCAGATGACTCAATCTCAACAATTTAAGATTTGCTAGATTCATCACTATTCTTATCGGACTCACTCTTCTTGCTTGAAGTTAATACTGAAGACTCATCGAAGGTGACATCCCTGCTGATTAAGAACTTCTTATCCTCTAGACAGTACAGATAGTATCCCTTCACTCCTTGTGCATATCCCAAGAAAATAGCCTTCTTGGCTCTCGGATCTAACTTACTATCATTGACATGATAGTAAACTTTGCATCCAAACACGCATAAAATAATGTAATTTGCTGGTTTGTCGGTCATCTTCTCATATGGAGTCTTAAAGTTTACAGACAGAGTTGGTGATCTATTAAGCAAGTACCACATTATTTTTATAGCATATGTCCACCATTTCTTGCCTAAACCAGCATTAGAAAGCATACATCTTGCTTTCTCAAGCAAGGTTCGGTTCATCCTCTCTGCTAACCAATCTGTTATAGCGTGTTTCTGATAGTCCAATATCACATGATGCTTTCTTGAGTACATAAATCTTTGAAAGGTCTATAGTTATATTCATTATCATTGTCAGACCTCAATATCATTACCTTTCTGCCTGTTCTGTTCTCCACTATCGCTTTCCACTGCTTGAACTTTTCGAACACTTGATCTTTGGTTTTGATGAAATACAGCCAAACATAACGTGTATAATCATCAATAAAAGTAATATAGTACCTCGCTCCTTTCTTGGAAGGAATCATGCTAGGCCCCCAAACATCTGTATGCACATAGTCAAGAATACCTTTTGTCTTCTGCTTACTTGTATTGAAGGTCAGCCTGTTCTGCTTTCCATAAACACAATGCTCACAAAAATTTATACTTGGCTTTTTTAAGTTCTTCAGTAACCCCTGCTTGCTTAGTAAGGTCAGACCCTTCTTACTCATATGCTCAAGCCGTATATGTCAAAGACGTGTGCTATCAGACGAATCTGATATACTGACTGCTAAAGTCCCAGTCACAGTGCTTCCCAATAATAGATAAAGGTTACCATCACTACCAAAATAAGTTAAATCAGCGAGGAATTTAGCGAATCCAGAAAATGACGTCGCTAATATTATTGAACTTAGCGACGTCTATAAAAGATATCATAATACGTCGTTGTTGGCGATATTTCGTGACATGTAGCGGCTAGAGTTAGCATTATGAAAGCTTACGTCACTAGGAGTCGGTGCATGTCACTAAATATTTAATAATAATGATGTTTTGTAACCCTAAATCATATTTGTCGCAATAAATTTAAAAGGTAGCGACGTCCAGTATTGACGCCGCTAAAAAATTTCATATAGGGTTCCGCTGGTTCAACTTTTTATCTTATTTTCTCAAAAAAATTTATTTTTCTCCCCCGGCCCCCGCTGCCGACGACTGCCTCTGATCCCCCGGCGACCCCTCTCTTACCTCAGCCACCCTTGCCCCTGCCTCAGCCGTACCCTACCGGCTCTTGGCGACCATCCCGCGGCTCCAGTCCCTCCGATCCCCCGGTGACCCACCCACAACTCTAATCCCTCCTCCATCTGTCAAGCACTTCTTCTCCCCCCCTTCGTCGTGCCCCACCGACTCTTCACCACCTTCAACACACCACCGCCCCCCCCCCATTCTCAGGTAAACCCTAACCCATAATTCTTCTAAAAATGACATTAACACACACTGACACTAACACTGACACTGACACACACTGACACTGACATGACAGAGGGGAGGAGGAGTGGTTAGCTAGCTAGGTTGTGAAAGCTTACATAGAAGTCGGTGACAGTGCTTGCCGGCTTCCCCGGCACAACCTTTATTTGCATGTCGAACCTATCAAAGTAGTACTGGTTCTTGAACCTGAATCTCGAGTCGGAGGCCTGGTCGAGCATGAGCTTCAAGATTTCTTGAACATGAATTTTGAGTCGGAAGCCTACACCAATTTTTAACGTGGTTGATTTTGGTAATTTTTGCTTAAGATCATGATACTCACACCTCTGAAATATATATATTAATACACATTCAATAATTTTAAGTATATATGTAAGAACATATTCTTTAATACTTTAAAGCATTCGTACCCTCCCGATATTTGGATTGGGGTTGGATATGATCATGGTTAACTTTCGGATATTTAGGTAATCATAAGTGTCATTTTCTAACTATGATATAGGTTGTTTGATATAAATTTGGGTATATATTTTAGTCAAGATATGGTATTTGGGTATGGATAGTACCTTTTGTGTGTGTGTGTCAAGTGTATAAGAGTCCACGTGTTCCTTGTGTGTGTGTGTGTGTGTGTGTGTGTGTGTGTGTGTGTGTGTGTCAAGTGTATGAGAGTGCCCATGTGAGAGGTATGTATGTGTATATGTTTGAGTGAGGGATGAGGGATCTAGTGTGGATTAATAATCTATATAGATATATACATATATAAGGGTATAGAAATATACAATTATAGAAGTAGGTATAAATTTGTGTTGAATGTCAAGAGTGAGTGGCCTAGAGTGTATGTTGGTACCAAGATACCAAGTGTCAAGTATAGTTAGTATCATGGGTATTTGAAACTATATCCTTGTGTCATGATACAAAAGAGTTTCAATGTAAGATTGTGTACCATGGCATATAATATCCACATGATACACAAATACCTAGAGTGTTATCAAAACCTATGTGTATATTAGCCACTCCAAAGTCAAGTGTCCATGGCAGCCCTTCTCTAAAAAGTAAATTTATATCTATAAGCCTTCTTGAGGCTTTTAGATTTCTACCAATTTACGAAAAATCGTAGAAAAGACATATAACGCATCAAAGTGTCCATGTCAGATTTTTTAAAAATCTGGTATAACTCTAAAAGCCTCAAAAAGGCTTACAGATATAATTTTACTTTTTAGAGAAGGGATGACAATGAACACGTGACGACACATGTTTAATAGGATTTAAAATTTGAGTTGTCCACATGTCTACTAGTTTTTGATAGTCATGAATTATAAAACAGATACTCATGAACCATGATATGGATACTCACGCATCACAACTCGAATACTCACGCATCAATAGGAGTTGTTACTTTTATAAACATATGTATCCATCTTTGCATCCATTTAGATAATATACTTAAAAAATATATATTCATCATTTCAGAAGTATCTAGAAATTGATCTGAATTACTACCTGCATCATCATTTATGGATGTACAACTCTTATCCTGATGACATGTGCAGTGTGCGGGATGAATTCATACAGGGGATGAAATAGTTCCTGGATTTTGCCAAAGCGTTCTCTCAGTACATGGACGGTACCAAAATTAAGTGTCCGTGTTTGAGATATCACAACTTGAAATATCACTTAGAAGTGGATATGATATATCATTTATACTCGAAAGATTTCATGCCGAATTACTATCAGTAGATCTCACACGGATCTTTAGCATCAAGCCGGAGCCTTATGTGGAGCTTATTATATTGGAGCACCAATTTGATCAAACATAACCTTGATGTCATGCATATCGAGATGAATGTGTTTAGCAACATAATTAATACTATGATGGACTAAAAGGGGAAGACGAAAGACAATTCCAATGCCAGGTTGGACTTGAAAGAAATATACAAATGCCATGCATTGCATTTGATAGAGGAAGAAAATGGGAAGTATAAGCAGCCTAAGATAATTTTCCCACTAGACAAGGTGGATAAAGGGAGTGTAAACACCCAGATTTTTCAGAAATTAAAAATATAATTTTTTATAATTTTTTGTGATTTTTAAATAATTAAAATAAATATTTCTCTGGAATTAAATATTTTTGAGGATTTTATTAAATATTAAAATATTATAAAAATAATTTTTTGAGTGTAAAGTAAATAATTAGACATACTGTAATTTTTCTGAAATTTATTGGACCCAAAAACTATTTTTAAAGACCTAAAAATAATGTTTTAAAATAAACTAAAATAAACCAACCCAACCCAACCCAAACCCTATTGGATCGGGTCGGATATAGACCCGAATCCAAAACCCAACCTGACCCATTAAGATTACTACAGTAAATAACATTTACCCGACCCCAACCGACGCCGGCTGCTCCTCTTCCCCGGCCGTTTCTGCCGCAGCCGCGTCGCTCCGCATCCCCCGCGGTCGTTCACCCTCAGCCGCCCTTCGTCTCCTCACCTGTCAACCTCTCCCCTCCCCGACCGACAGCATCCCACAACCGCCAACCGCCGACTGTCGACCTCCCCGCCCTCCATTATAAACCCCCTCCTTCGAACCCCTCTCTACCATCACACCCCGCTGACACCACCCTCACACCCACCGCCACCGAGCTTCGACGAATACCACCAGCAGCTGCAGCATCGCAGCCACCCACCACAGACGTGCGCCGCACCACCTCATCCTCGTACAGAATAGACGTTTCCGATGTCCTATTCCAGTGAGCGTTTCTCTCTCCTCGCCGTGTCATTTTCCGAACAGACTGTTGCGACATGTTTGCTACGTGACCCCCTCGAACCCCGTATAATTAGATTGGGGTATCACATCCTGTGTCGGTCGCAAATAGCGACACAAAAATAGGAAAATTTTCCTATAATTCTAAAATTTAGAAATTATCCCGAACTCACAAGTTCACGACCGTTTTGCGTGTAACCTGTTAACTAATTCTGAAATTTACTTAAATCGTAATTTAGACCATATACCAAGTTTTAAAGCCTATAATTAGTTAATTTTATTTTGCTGTAGTTTGTGTTTTATTCGAGGGTAAAATTGACCAAACACTTGGTTATTAAAACACAAAATTTCTCGAAACTGGGTGCGCCACGCTAAACGAGACAACTTGGTCGTGTGCAAATTTTACCGAAAGGTGCGCATCGTCAATACGGATGTGTAGGATTTTGTGAAAGTTGATTTGGATGTGCGTGCACACCAAAATCAACACGTATCCGTCGATATTATCCCATATCGGGTCTGTTCTAAAACTTGTTGCAACTTCGTGTGTGCTTATCGTTTCGCAACGAAACTTGTGCCATCAGACTCGTAGTATTACACTGGTCCTGTGACCCAAGTTTGGTTCGGTTCTGAGAACATTGATGAAACACCGTACCGTGGGCCCCACGGCTCTACTTGACGGACGACTTTGTGATTGGCTCATCGGAATCCAGTTCTGGACATTCCGTTGGGTTCATATCATCATTTTGGACTTTTTGACACTAAGTTTGACAAATTTGGAGGACTTCGTCTCTGGCACATTTTTCGGTGCGAAGTGGGCCACATGTGGACCCCGCTTTCACCAAAAAATGTCATGTTTGCCCCTGTGTCCAAATTGGACTTATGGATAGGCAATCCAAGCTATTTTATATCTTTTGAGAATGATAGTAGTGTTTATTTCAGCAACCGAATGAGTACTTGAAGATCCCACTGATACCAGAGCGACTGTTGGAATCCAAACCCCAGGCAAGTGTACCTTGCCAATCTTGTAGTACCTGCGTTGTATTATTCTCTTGATATTATATGATATATATGTTCAACCTAGGACCGTGTGACATTACTTAACATCCGAATAAGATTCGGGTGTCAACGTCGTATGCAGAGTTGTTAATGTCACCTAGAGATTGATATAGCGACCCTATACATTTTCGTGCTTGCATTATCAAGTACGTCATACCATAGGACACCTGACACTATTCATGAGACAGAACCTTTCCTGAGTTATTCATAGTAATTCTGTATAGGTTACATGATTCATGACATAGATATTACATATGCATAGCTATCATTATGACTCGATGTATTAGTTAGAGGTCATGATCTTGGGTGTTATGGATATGAGACGTGAGATTACATTGGGTAGAGAGAGTCTTACCATACTAAAGGTTGAATATATATATAATAAATTACTGGGAGTGTCTTAGACTCTGACCAGAGCTTTGGCACACGTACTGGCCCTTCGAGATAAGAAATGCTGTCATGGGTTTCCCAGAGCCTTTAGTAGTTTCAGCCTGAGTATGATTATTGCTCTCACTTGCATATCACTTAGCTGGTTACATAGTTTGCCCCGTTGATATTTTTTGTACTAAATTTATTTGGCTTGAGTTATTCTTGTACCTTGCTATATCCCCTGAGGACCTGGATCCGGATTATGTCTCCAGGTTTAGTAGAGGAGATCTACACCGAGGTATACGGGACAAGAGCAGACATTGGAGCAGTACCAGTACCAGAGGACAAGGTGATGCCAGAAGATTTCTCCTGAGTATTTGCTTTATATAGTCAATTTTTTCTGTTCTTGATACTCTATTTCATGTCTCGTGGAATAATGTATTGAACTCATTATCGGGTTGTTCCCAGAGATTTTTATTGAGACTTATTGATTATTATTTCATCTTGATGATTCTGATATTGATTGTATTTATCTTCTGTGGATGAGATTAGTATTATAGACCTTTATTATTGTTTTGCAGCTTAATTACACTCTAATTGGTCCATTAAATTGGGTTTGCACATTGGTGTGTGCTGCTGGCCATTGCCACGTGTCTAGTCCCTCGGTATTTTAGGACTGGGGCGTGACATAGTTTTTTTTTTGTGGCCCATATAGGTCAATGACTAAATTGTTTCGATTTTAACTAAGGAACTGAGCAAGCCTGCGACAGGGATAGGATACGTTATAGGATCTCATCCACTTGATTGAATTGTTCTTGATCTCTATATCGACTTCAAAATAAATTCTTGACTTCCATCCTACCTTGATTTCTCTGTGCGCCTTTTATAGTTTATTTTGGATGCAGAGTAATGGATCCACCAGCAAGCGATGAGACTCCCGCAGGAACACCACAAGTGACATTTGTCACCTACGATGATGGAGTGACACCAGTGGGTGGAGGTATATCAGCACCACAAAGCAGTCAAGCAAATCAGCATGCTTCTAGATTTTGGCGAGATGACATTCCACCTCCGCCGCCGTTTACTCCACCAATGCCCGTATTTCCACAAGGACAGGCTATAGACGGTTATCAGATGTTCCAAATGATCTACACAATGATGCAAGCCCAACAACAGATTTAACAAGAGGCTCTATGTCAAGAGGCGGAGAACTTAAGGAATAACCTAGTAACCGCACTAGAGCAGGCGAACGTACCAGCTCGACGACCATCGACGGGATCTATCACCGATTTTTGCCAGATGAAGCCTCGTACCTTTTCTGCCAAGGAGGAGCCCACAGAAGTTCATGAGTGGCTCACAAACACTCAACATTAATTAGAAGCAGCTGAGCCTCCAAGGGAACGTTGGATGACTGCCGTTCGGATGCAGTTGACGGGTAATGCACATCACTGGTGGCTATCTGAGGAGAGAGGGCTCAAACCAGATCGGGTTACTTGGGAGGAGTTCTCCAGACTCTTTCAGGAGATCTACATTCCATCTATTGCTCGATCAGAACTTCGGGACAAGTTTAATTGCCTCACTCAAGACAATATGGCAATGGAAGAGTACAACACGGAGTTCATCCGTCTGAGTCGCTTTGCCCCTTCCCTGATCCCGATAAAAAATAAGAAGTCTGAGAAGTTCTTCGATGAACTAAACTTTGAGCTACAGATATTGTTCAAATCCATTGCACCTACTTCATACACGGACGTCCTTGTTGTAGCTCGACGTATGAAGCGCGTTACCAAGAGAGAATCTTGCCTTAAGCGGCCATTCACGTCATCACCAGCCAGAGCACCACATGGAGAAGCTGCAAAGAGACCTCACATGCACCAACCACCCCAAAGAGCTGTATCACAATCCCTAACCCTTCCTATTTGTCACTATTGTGGCAAGATAGGCCATATTGAGAGGGAGTTTATGTCATGACCCACACCCAGTGTAAGGGTACAAGTCAGAAATAACGTCCAACCTACGTCGCAGAATCGGTGGAAGAACGATGTCTGGATAATCTATCTAACAATATAATGAACCACCAACAATGATAATATACTTAATCATAGATCTAAGATGGAAAGCATGAATCAGATAAAGAATAGAATAGTTACAATATAACTCATGATTCTAAAATAATACATCAATGAGTCTGAAAGAAATAACAAAATAAGCTGGAAAAAAATCTAGTACAAGAATACTAAGAAGCTACTACTCCTGGGTCAACTGTCTCAGTTGGGATAAGTCCCTCCTAAACCACGGTCTCAGACTCTAAACCCACAACATCCTGGGGTCCATAATAGGTAGGGTACCACCCCTCAGTATCATCTGGAAAAATATATCCAATCAGGAAAGGAGTATAGTACATCTCTAACAGCAGTTCTAATCAATGATAAAAACTATGTAACAGTAAATAGATGTGAATATATAAGATGCACAATAGATACAAGAGATATATATATAATAAGGAAATACTGGAAATAATACAATAATGAGCAATATGCCAATGAGCAAGAATACTAATGTCTAAGTGTATGAGTACTAGCTTTAACATGTGATCGGCTTGGGAACTTGGTACACGAAATACAAGATTTATGGCCTGGCTAATCATACGTTCGGTGTATGATTAACACTATTTAAGATAACAAGATGGGTATGATCACATATCTACACTACATACTCCCCACCCCGACTGGTATAATAGATCCAACCATGGTACGCTATGGCATGAGATTCCCCAAGAAGGTAGCTAGTCTCCCCGAGAATCAGTGTCTGTACATGTATAAGATAATCAATAAAACAAGGCTTGCACAAGATACACAATTTACCAAGAAATAACATCTCATGACGAGATCCGGATATACCAATCCGTGTAACCATCGTGTCAAGAGAACATGGATATCTATATTAGATACATTGAACATAGAGGATATCATAAATGAGAAACTATCAGAGAATATACTCATCTGAAGTCCAATGAATAGTCTCACCGATGTCTAACACGGTGCCTCGAAGGCCTAGATATGAAATACAACATCAATACAAGGTTCTGGGAAGAAAATAAGTTAAACTAGTCAACTTCTAGGTCAATAAGTCAATTCTAAGTCAAAAGTCAACTATGGTCAACTATGGTCAACTATGGTCAAACTATGGTCAACTATGGTCAACTGCCTATTTCTAGGTTGTATAAACATAATACAAAAATATTAGATAAATATACTAATGTCTAAGCCAAGAAATCCATATCTTAAAAGTTTGGATACCGTATCTCCGGATACGTAAATTCCAAGATAAACATCACAATATATATAACAAACAAATATTAATAATAATATAGAATCATTATTACAACATTAATTAGGTACCGTGGGTTTGAACCAACTTGGTATCTCAATAAAATTACAAACTTGATACCCAAACCCCATATCTTGGGTATCCCCAATTACCTTGGTTCCTCAAGGTAATCCCCAATACCTTGTTATATTAACTACTCGTGTATATATATATATAAAATACATATACTAAATATTATAGATATAAGAAATTAGCAATTAAGAATACATTACATCAATATTAATACTAATACTAATATATATATATATATATATCTATAAGTATATAAACATATAAATATATAAACTACCTACTGTCGCTAAAAAACTGTGCTGAAATATTGATATTCTGATACGCTGCCTTTTTAGTGACAGTTCTGCCTGTCGCTGAAACTGTCGTCGCTGTTGATTTCCTTCACTGCTGCTGCTTTAGTGACGGTTTGCAACCGTCACCGATTCATCTGTCGCTACTGCTGCTTATTCCTGCCGCGGCTGCTACTAATTAATGACAGCGGCTGTTGTCATTAATATCCCGCCACTGCTACACCGACTGCTGTTGTATTAAATGACAGTGGCTGCTGTCATTAATACCATATCGCTAAAAACATATAACATATATATATATATATATATATATATATATATATATATATATACCAATAAACTATAAATACAACCCCTTATTAATATGTACATATTATGACATAGCCACAAGCACACACATACATAAATACATTTATAAATATTCAAATATGCATATGTATAAATAATCATATAGCAATTATATATATAATATATTTATCCAATTAAATATACATATATACATATTGTCCCAACATACATACATATTTACACATAACACATATACATATACATATATATTTATACATGTAGCTACATAATTTATATATTCTTAGTACATATATAATACATAGATCTAGGATACAAGAAGCACAATTATTGTAAACCCCCTCGACCAATTCAGGGTTAATTTCAATTAAATCAAGAAACTAAGATTAATTTGGTATTAATTAGGATTAATGTGCGTCAATTATACGCCTTAATATACCTTGACGTTGCTTCGAGGTTGGAGCACCACACCAGTAGTTACCTTCCACCCAAGGTCACAAACATCTCTTAGACATGCCAGACTAACCCCTCTAACCATTGTGCAACCTTAGATACTAGTCATTGCGTCTCACATTAGTATTCTTGGTCATTGTGGCCAATTTTACCTCAAGCAAGACTAGACCCAACCCATGAACACTTTTAGGTGGACCAGCCCCCACCCCAACGAGCCCTGGCCGGCCCAAACCTCGAGGCCAGCCCACAAATTTTATCTCCTATATAAATACATAATTCCTTCTTAAAACCTTAAAAGTCATTCCTTCCATCACCAAGGAGCAAACCCTAGCCGACCCCTTCATATCACCCGAGCACCTCCCCTTCCCCTTCTTCGACTTCACGACCGACTCCCCTACCGTCTCAGTCAGCCACTTCTCGCTGCCAACCACCATCACAGCCACCCGATACCCGCCGCCTGACCCCGACACCATCTCCTTCACCAACTTTCTCCCGAAACCCGACAGTCCCGGTCACCCCCTCCGACACCCTCGACCGCCCCTGCCAGGCGGAGCGCCACCCTCCCCCGCGGCCAACAGCCACCCCCCGTGCCGCCTCGACCCAACAACCGCCGCCTGCTCAGAGCTGCTGCTGCTGCTACTGCGGCTGCTGCTGCTACTGCGGCTGCTGCAACTGTTGTTCCAACCGCTACCTTGCCGTCGCTGCCTTGCCGCCGAAGCCCCCACTCGATGGAGGACGTCCAGGCAGTGCAGATACCCCAGCCCAGTCTACTAGGTACTTGCTCTATACTCCTTCCTTTTGTATCGTGTCCATAAATGTTCGTAGTGTCGTCCTGTCGAGAGCCATAGTCTTGGACACGGCCTAGTTAACCCTAAACTATATATATGAAAGCATGATAACCTGCAAGAATTAATATTTACGTAATGTCTAAAATTTTCCTTAATCATAAGACCTGTTGCTAGAAACATGAGATTCATCGATAAAACTTAGACCTCGCTAAGTATGCTTAATATGGGAAATAAGGATCAGTGATTATACTTGCCGTAATATAGTTTCGTAACTGATAACGTAGAAATTATTGTCTCAAGACACACGTTGACAAGGACAGAACACGTGTACATCCTAGCTACGTGCACACATGACACTGTCTTCGATCAGTCATGAACTTGTGACAGTTCCTAAGAGCAACGTAGTGTCTGCATATTGTCTTAGTGTCTGATGTTAGATTTGCTATATTATATTGTGTGTTTAGGACCATTGGATCAGCCGGGAGACACCGTAGGAGCAGGCTATTGGCGTTGACAGCTTGAGGACTCAGGCAAGATACCTTGCCATATTTACTGTTTAAATTAAATATTGTATATGTTGTATGTTATCTTGCTGTTCTATTTTATATGACTGTGTACGTCCGAGATTGATTCGGGTACAGTCGACGGATACGTCGATGGTTAGTGTACTTAACTTAGTCATTAGCAGACTCACCCCATTGGAGGATACTCTGATATCTTCGAGACATGACACTCTTACACGTTTTACTGTAACATATTCATATTGGGATACGGGTCCGCGTACTCGACTAGCTATCGGTGCGTGTGACATGCATCACGGTTAGTACGTAGCTCAGGGCTACATTTATTCATAGAGACTGGCATATAGATTCGGGATATGCACTTCGAGTATTCGATTTGTGTATCTATATTAGGCGGGTAGGACCACTAGTAGGCGTATGGGATACACCCATTGGAATCCATAGTATCCGAAGGAGCCACGGATCCAATGACTCCCTTTATTCAGATTCCCCGTTCTTCGGAGCGGTATGGACGTTATACTATTCAGATTTCCCATTCTTTGGAGCGGTATGGACGTATATATACTTGCAGATTCCCCGTTCTTCGGAGCGGTATGGACGTTATGCCTACACCTACTCATATGTACCAAAATTGTCCTCACATTGCATACACTTAAATAGTTAGCACACCCTTTATTATATTTACTTTATTCAGTATTTATATATGGCATGTTTTTATGTATATTGTTACATCCCTCTGAGGACCTGGTACTTTTCCAGATTTGGACGAGGCTTACTACCCCACAGTGTATTGGCCAGGACAGGAGATGAGGTTCGCTACCACAGAGGAGTTAGAAGTGCAGCCGTCAGAGTTTCCGTGATCACTTGGTAGGCCTTCTGCCTAGGATTGGGTGCATCATTATCTAGTCAGCCGATGTCCAGTCATTATCTTTCATCTATCATTTCAGTATTTTATTTCGTCATAGCAGTGGGTTTGTCCCCACCTGACATTCTTGGTTGTACCATGATATTTTGAGACCGGTGTTTATCTTCCAGCAGTTTATTTAGTACTTCTTGCAATTTTATATTATGTATGAGATTAGATTACTTGGTGTATATATATTTGGGGCGTGTTAGTATTAGAACAGCGTAGCACTCTTTGTTAGGATCCATTAAATTAGAACATCCTCGAAGACGTGACAGCTGGCTATTGCCACGTGGCCTGGTCTCGTGTATTTTGGGACTGGGGCGTGACATAGTTTTAGTGGTGGTCCATGCAGGTCAACTTATTTGATTGTGGTATGGTAACGTGCCCAGCGAGCCTGCAATAGGATAGAAATTACTAGGTCTCATCCACTTTTGATTCATCTTGGAGCTTCCTTCGTATTGCTTCTAAATGTCTGCATCCTGTTTGCTTGATTCCGTACTCTTTTTGATGAAATCCTATCTCTTGCAGGAAGATGAATTTACACAGTGGACGAGGAGCACCTAGTGCCGCGGTGCCAGACAACACCACCCAAAGAGATGAGGTACCACAAGGACAACTCCTGCTACAGACCCCGCTGATACATTGGCACGAAACTTCTCAGGGCGATCCTACACCACAGCACAAGGGACAGACTTCCCAGACGATCCCCACGCAGCATTATGAGGGCCAGACTTTAGGAGCTACACCGATGCCACAGACCGAGAGGCCGACATCTGAGGAGACCCCTACCGCACAGCCAGAGGTTCCATTACCATCACCTCCACCTTATCCGCCCCAGATACCGCAACTAGATGGACAGCCACAAATGCTTTCGTTCTTTCAGACTACGATGCAGGCACAATGGAATCAGACAGAGACGTTGAGACAGAGTTTGATGGCTGTACTAGAGAGGGCACCTGTCCCAGCACCCATCCCAGCACCTCCACCAGCCCAGACAGGTGGCACTGTTAGATGGTTCCGACAGATGGGACCAGATACCTTCTCAGTCAATGAGATTGCAGAATAGATCTCTGATTGGGTCGCCAACACGGAGATGCTACTAGAGGCATCACAACTGCACCCAGACCTTTGGATGACTGCAGTGAGGGCCCAACTAAAAGGTAACGCACATCACTGGTGGGATTCCATTGAGCGTAGTATAGGCAAGAACTAGACCTGGGAACAGTTCTTAGAATACTTCAATGTAAAGTATTTTCCAGTCACAGTTAGGATTGTCCTGTACTCCCAGTTTCTACATCTAGAACAAGGAAATATGACTGTGGACGCATATGACGCGGAGTTCAGTCATCTTATTAGATTTGGTGCCGTCCTGATACCTAATGATCTAGAGAAAGCTCAGAAATTCTATCACGGCCTCAATTTTGAGCTACAGAGGTATACCACCACACTGGTGAGGATTTCTTACGAGGAGGTTCATGTAGAAGCAAGGATCCAGGAGGCCATTGTCAAAGGAACTAGACGTCCCAGTATGACCCCGCCAGCCAGAGCCCAGTCCGGAGCAGGAGGACCGATCCGCCGTCCCGGAGTGCAGACACAGCAGAGGATAGCACCATACCAGCAAAATGAGCTTCCGTCTTGCAACTACTGCGGTAAGAAAGGATATTACCAGAAGGACTGCCGAAAGAGACTAGGAATATGCATGATTTGTGGAGCGAGCCAGCACTATGCCTGAGACTGCCCACAACACAGAGACATAGCACCACAGACCGGACAAAGGCCAGCAGCACCAGTTCCGAGGATACTACCCCGCCAGGAGGATATCGTCCACCAGTACCCGGAGTATTTCAGAGGGGACCACCCTTGGCCCCACAGCAGGCACAGTTTGATCGAGCTCGACAGCAGACCGGAGGGCAGAGGCAGGGACAGGCCTTTGCTTTGGCAGCTACTGCGGAGGAAACAGAAGGGGAAGCTATCACAGGTACCATTTTAGTTGCATCATTACCTACAACTGTATTGTTTGATTCTGGAGCTACATTATCATTTATATCTAGTAGATTCGTAGCAATGCATAGAGTAGCTACTTCTTCCTTGCCTAAGAGTGGGAAGATTCTTACTGGAGGAGGTATCGTGCCGGTTACCAGCACTATCAGAACATGTTCGGTAGTCGTATATGGTAGAGAGATGAGAGCGTGATTCTTGGTATTACCCATTCCGTACTTTGACATTGTGCTTGGCATGGACTGGTTAAGCCAGTATAATGCCGTACTGAATTGCCGAAAAGGTAGCATCACTTTTAGACCGCCAGATCAACCGGAGTTCGAGTACATACGAGGGACCGTCGAGCAAGGAGTAGGACAGATAGCTGAAACTTGCATGGCTATGGAGATTGCACCCCCACCAATAGTTGTAGAATTTGAGGATGTGTTTTCGGAAGAATTGCCAGGCTTACCGCCAAATAGAGACATAGAGTTCACCATTGAGCTAGTACCCAGAGCAGCACCGGTATCTTCTAATGTGTACCGATTGGCGAAGAAGGAGTTAGATGAGCTGAAGCTATAATTGGAGGAGTTATAGAGTAAGGGATTTATCCTTCCTAGTGCATCACCCTGGGGAGCACCAGTGTTGTTTGTACCTAAGAAGGATGGAACAGTACACATGTGCATTGATTACAGAGCCCTTAATGCTTTGACTATCAAGAACACGTACCCTCTGTCACGGATTGACGATTTATTCGACCAGTTGACAGGCAGTAGTGTTCACAAAGATCGACTTGAGATCTGGTTATCATCAAGTGAAGGTACGAAGAAAAGACATTCAAAAAACAGCATTCAGGACTCGTTATGGTCACTACGAGTTCTTAGTGATGCCTTTTGGACTGACGAATGCACCGGCTGTATTTATGAACTTGATGAACAGGGTCTTCCACCAATACTTGGACCAGTTCGTGGTAGTCTTCATCGACGACATCTTGGTGTATTCGAAGAGCCACGAGGAGCACGAAAAGCACTTGAGACTAGTGTTAGAGTCCCTGGGGAGAGAGAGGCTTTATGCCAAGCTGAGCAAGTGTGAGTTTCTTCTGGATCGTGTAGCCTTCCTTGGACACGTCATCTCAGGAGATGGCATCTCAGTAGATCCGGCAAAGATTTTATCGGTGGAGACATGGCCTACCCCTACCAATGTCGCAGAGGTAAGAAGTTTCCTAGGACTTGTCGGATATTACCGGAGGTTCGTAGAGAACTTTGCGAAGATTCTAGAGCCTATGACCCGCTTGACCCGTAAGGAGCAGGAGTTTACTTGGACAGAGGAGTGTCAAAAGGCATTCGACGAGCTGAAGAAGCGCCTGACTACAACACCCATCTTGACCATAGCTTCTGGACCCGGAGGATTCGTGATCTACAGCGATGCATCCGGAAAAGAATTAGGATGCGTCTTGATGCAGCATAGAAAGGTTGTAGCTTATGCTTCTAGACAGTTGAGGACACATGAGAAGAACTATCCCACTAACGACTTAGAGCTTGCAGCCGTGATCTTTGCTCTGAAGCTTTGGAGACACTACCTATATGGGAAAGAGTAGAGATATTCACTGATCATAAGAGCCTGAAGTACGTCTACACCCAGAAGGACCTAAACCAGAGGCAGAGACGTTGGCTCGAGGTGATGAAAGACTTTGAGATCGAGCTACAGTACCATCCGGAATAGGCCAACGTCGTAGCTGACGCGTTGATCAGAAGACCTATGGCATTCTTCTTAACTACCCAACAATATCTGTTGATAGATCTAGAGCAGATGGGTATAGAGGTCGTTATGCCCGGAGTAGATGGACAATTGTCGAGTCTCTAGTTGCAATCGACATTAGTGGAGAGAATCAAGGCTGCTTTGCCGCCAGATGCCAGATTTGAGAGACTTAGACAGAGGACAGAGGCTGGAATGCAGACAGGACTGCGGATACATGAAGACGAAACCTTGAGATGTGGAGACCGTCTCTATGTTCCAAATGGAGAGCTTCGACAAGAGTTGATGACTGAAGCACACAGTTCAACTTATTCTATTCATCCAGGAGGCATGAAGATGTACAAAGACTTAAGGCAGTACTACTGGTGGCATGGAATAAAAAGAGAGATAACACGCTTTATGGCCAAGTGCCTGGTATGTCAGCAAGTCAAGGCTGAGCATCAAAGATCTACAGGATTGCTTCAACCGCTTCCGATACCGAAATGGAAATGGGATCACATCACTATAGACTTTGTTATGGGCTTTTCGAGGAGTCCTAGTGGTTGCAATACAGTATGGATAATTGTAGATAGACTCGCCAAGTCAGCATACTTTTTACCCTTCAGAGTTGGGCAATCTACAGAGGTTTTAGCAGAGATGTACATGAGAGAGATTGTGCGCCTACATGGAGTGCCAGTTAGCATCGTGTCTGACAGGGATACGAGATTTACATCTTACTTTTGGCGGAGTATGCAAGAGAGTCTCGGTACTCGCCTAAAGTTTAGCACAGCATATCACCCACAAACAGATGGCCAGTCGGAGTGCAACATCCAGACCTTGGAAGACATGTTAAGAGCGTGCATGCTTGACTTCGGAGGATCATGGGAGGACCACTTGCACTTGGTCAAATTTTTCTACAACAACAACTATCAGGCGAGCATCCAGATGGCTCTCTATGAAGCGTTGTATGGAAGAAAGTATCGTTCCCCAGTATGTTGGAGCGATATAGGCGAGCGACATATTCTTGGCCCAAAATTGGTTGTTCGTACAGTATAGAAGGTGAAGAAGATCCAGGGGCATCTACGAGCGGCACATGATAGGCAGAAGCACTGGGCGAATGCGCATCGACGACCCCTAGAGTTCCTGGTTGGAGATCATGCGTTTCTAAAGATCTCACCCACTAGAGGGACTATCAGATTCGGAGGCTGAGGAAAGCTGAGGCCGAGGTACATCGGACCATTCGATGTGTTAGAATACGTCGGAGAGGTTACTTACAGGTTAGCCTTATCGCAGACTTTGGAAGGAGTCCATGACGTCTTCCATGTATCTCAGCTGAGAAGGTACATACCAGATCCGAGTCATGTGGTTGACCATTCAGAAATCACAGTCGGCCTGAGCTTATCATACCAAGCGGAGCCTGTTGAGATTCTGGACAGGAGCGAGAAGGTACTACGAGGTCAGACTATTCCCTTAGTCCGCGTCGCATGGAGACATCATGCACCAGGCGAGTCAACCTGGGAACGTGAGGAGGATATCCGACAGCGCTATCCCCATCTCTTCGAAGGCATAGGTATGTAGTAGCTTTAATTTTAGTCAGTAGTTCTTACCATGCATATGTTTTTAATTTCGATGATAAAATGCTCTAAGGAGGGTAGATTGTAAACCCCCTCGACCAATTCAAGATTAATTTGAATTAAATCAAGAAACTAGGATTAATTTGGTATTAATTAGGATTAATGTGCATCAATTATACGCCTAATATACCTTGACGTTGCTTCGAGGTTGGAGCACCACACCGGTAGTTACCTTCCACCCAAGGTCACGAACATCTCTTAGACATGCCAGACTATCCCCTTTGCGAACGTTAAGGTTGCAGAGGAACAATATATGAAATATAAAATCGAGGGCTCTAGATAGCATCATGGTTTCTTAAGGAGAAGGCAATTTGCTAATCTCTGTGTTCAAGGTATGATCGAGGAAATACTATATTCATTCCTCTTCGGCTTCCTAGTGTACTGTCTGCTAATATCTAGACAAGAATTTAAAGGTATAGTTCTATACTACTATCTCACTATAAAAGTTAGGGTTGGTTCTAACATTTCACCTTGGATTTCTATTAGTTCCTCAATGCTAGGGTAAAACAGTATGGTCAACTTTCTAACTAATTCTAGTTGTGTCTGTACTACTCTCAAGTCATTCATAATTATATCAAGAGATAATGGTAAACCAATCTATAGGTGAGGGATGCTAGGGTTCACTAGATATTCTAAACTTAGTGATGTGTCAGTACTCTAGTCATATTCTTAGTAGGTGTGTTACCCTAATTATCATCTTAACAGCAGGGATTCCTATATTCTAGGAGGGGCTATACTCAAGGAACTAATAGGGAAGCACATGAATCAAGCAGAATGCAGTTATTGAAATAGAACAGATTGGAAGGAAGATAAGTCATAGTCAATTGTGGATGAGATCCTATACTCTAATCCTAGGTGCAGGCTTGCTCGGTACAGTAACGTAACCAAGACAATATGCTCTCGACCTGCATGGGCCACCACTAATAACATGTCACACCCCAGTCCCAAAATTCGTAGGACTAGGACACGTAAGCATGCCAGCCGTATGAATATGGCACTCCAATATATGGAAACCATATCACACGTACGCTGTAATATGAATAACAAATCCACAAGTGGTATAAACCATCATAAATCATAGGGTATATCTAATGTCATCCATAGAAAATCAAATATAATAAAAAAGCAATATCTATAACCAGATCCCAAAAGGAAGTATCTAAAGATGACAGTCGGATGGAAACAAATCCACTGCCGAACTAGAATAAAGAATAAACAAGGCAATACAATATAAATTCAACCTCTAACAATCACGAGGCTCGAAGAGAAGACCTCTTGCAATATAAGTAGCCAGTCTGGATCTGCGCTCCTACAATACTCATGAACAATACACCTGAAAAGGGACCAGGTCCTCAGAGGGACATAACAAGATACATAAAAGTATGCCATAAAGTAAATACTGTAAAAACTCAAGGGTGACCTAACCATCTAAGTAAAATGCAACTTGAGGACAACTTTGGGTATATGGAAAAGTGTAGGCTAGACATATGCTGACGTAATTTACCAATCGTGACAACTGGCTAGTATATGCCACATATGCCCCCATAGGAGGGCACTCAGTAATAACGTCCATCTCCGAAGAGCATGGCAGCAGTATAGTATATCGGCCATATCGCTCCGGGAATGTGGCTGCAGTGTAGTATATATCGTCCATATCGCTCCGAAGAATGTGGCAGCAGTATAGTATATATCGTCTATATCGCTCCGAAGAATATGGCAGCAGTATAATATATATCGTCCATATCACTCCGTCGAGTGTGGCAGCAGTATAAAGGAAGTGGGGTATCCCATACGCCTACAAGTCGTCCTCATTGCCCAATGATCTATGCGTGTTGTATCCACAACATGCCTTAGCTACTACGCCGCAGCGTCGTAACTCTGGCTCATAGCCTATCGTTAGAACAGTAGTCCAACCTTACGACCAAAAAAGGACAAGGATCGAACCATCGTACCACGATAGTCTATGCTCCGCTTACTAAATACTGCTAAGTCTTCTAACATGCATCACTATTAGCAGTTATTTCCTATCCGTCGTACGCCTACACGTACAGGTGGCCAACAACATACGCAAGTCCGTGCCCTACATGAGACTCACAACACGTGTAAGAAATATGTCAAGGCCTGGGAGTCATACCAATAACTCCACAACTTTAGGTGGGTCTACTAGACACTAGGTCAGACACAAGTCCTAACATCAACGCCTCCGTTGACTGCACCCGAGTCTCTCTTGGACGCGCACAGTTATATAATATAAACATACAAATAATAATACAGAATTTAAACAGTACAACAAGGCAAGGTATACTTGCCTGGCAAGAAGCTGCAAAGTAAAATGTTCAGATGTCAAACACCAAGAGTCAGAAACTACGGCCTCAGAATGAATGCCTCCGGATGCTGAAATAAATATCACCAACATTCCCAATTTGGACACAGGGGCAAAACGGTAATTTTGGGTCAAAATGGGCTCCATATGCAGGCCACTTTGTACCGAAAAGCGTGCCAAGGGTAAAGGTCTCTAAATAGGATAAATTATTGATCAAACCAATTCTAAATGTCAATGCGAACTCAACGGTACTTTCAATTTTGGATTCCGGTGAGCCGAACACAAATTTGCCCAAAAAGTCAACCATGGGGCCGCCAATAGGTGACTTGGTCAACTGTCTCAGAATTATGTAAAAATTGGGTCACAGGACCAGTGTGATACCACGAGTCTAATGGCATATTTTTGTCATATTTTGACGAGCGTGCACAAAATACGCAGGGCTTTTGTAGAAGTTGCCACACAAAAAATCTTCTGCGAATACGGGCTGATTTCGACGCGCACACGCATCCAAATCAGTTTTCGCAAAATCTTACATGTCCGGGTATGCTGTGCGCACCTTTTGGTATACTTGGTACATGGCGGGGCAGTCCCGTTTGACGGGGTGCGCTCCGTATCACAATTTCTGGAATTTAGGAAAAAATGTATTTTCGGGTTTTTCCAACTAATTAAATTCCACATACAGCAGATAATAGAATAATGTAAATGACAAAAATAAACTAGGTCAAGTGGTCTTCGCATACCAACAAGAAAAACCGAATTCGGATCTCTGTGGTGGGAGATACGAATCCGAGAACAGGGGTGGTTGCGACATAATTTTTGGAATTAAGAAAGTGGTAATTTTTCTTTGACTTGGCGTCGATTTTAGCCTAGGTTTATGCGCTGTTCGAGGTCAACTATCATAAAAATATGGAAGGTGGATAGGTGAGGATCATACCGGTGAAGACGGGGTCGAGTTTGGTTGAGCGAGGTGACGGGAAACTGCGCGGGAACACAGGTACTTCGCTGTTTGAAACTGCAACGCGCGGGGTTGCGCGGGGTCGCGGTCGTCGGGGTCGGGTTCTGGGCGGCTGGACGGCGGTCAGGCTGCGGTGGCAGCGGCGCTCAGGTCTAGATGGGAAGGAGAAGAATTAGGGTTAGGGTTTTGGGTGGATTGAGATGAATATATAGGAGAGGAAGAGAGAATGAAATGCGGGGGGGGGGTGTTTGCTAGGCCGCGGGGGAGGGGGGAATAACATGCGGCTGCTGCTGCTATGCTTTTTCATATAGGGCGGGTACGGGTTAGGGTTTTCAAGTGGTCAGTGGGTTTTAATACCCATTAGGATTTATTTACTAATTCTTTCTTTTTCTTATTCTTTTATTTTTCTAATCTTTATCCCTTTCTATTTAATATATATATATATATATATATATATATATATATATATATACATAAAAAAATTTAAAATTATATTTGTGCACATAAGCTAGCAACTGGCCAAAGGGTCTCCTACATGAAATAAATTAGGAAAAATTCCTAATGGCTCCATAAATCCCCTAAATGTACAAACACCTAAAATAAAAATTAATTAAAAATCTGTTTCTCCTAATTAGCTCATAATTACTACAATTTAATTAATAATTAATTAAAAAGGTTTAATACGATTTTTTTTAGGAATAGGGATTTTATAGGTACGTGTCAAATCTGAGAAGATGTATCACCCTCACATTTTCAATCAAGGGTAGTTTGGTAATTGACACGGGTATTTTAAATTTTAGGATGTGTTGGATTTAAATATTGTGCATGAGTAATTAATTATTTGTTGTATTATTTATTGTTTGTTTAGATATAGTATTTATTTTAGACTTATGTAGTGGACCTAATTAGTTAATTAGATGCATGAACCCAATATTTATATATTAGTTTTGATTTGACCCAAGTTTACACCCATTCATCAGGAGGATGAATTAATTAGTGAAACCATTAGACGAGAACCTTCCCTACTTAATTATTTCTTCATGAGAGGCCCCGAGGGATGTTTTGGACATTTTATATTGCTTGGGAGAGGGTTTATGACCAGCCATTAGAGGAGGAGAGAGAGTGTCTCTCATTTTATTTTATTCATTCCATTTAGATCTACATTTTTTCCTTTTCCTAATTTTTTTATTCCCTCACCATTCCTCACCAAATTTCCAATTAAATTCAGTCACTATTCTTCAATAGAGGCTACTACAACAAGGATGTAACAGAAGGAAGCAAGAATCAAGAATGAGGAGGCCAAGATCTACAAGGAGGAGCTACTTTCCAATTTTGGAAATTTTTTATTGGGAATCCATCTCCCAATAGGTACATTTCAGTTTCAGTCCTTTTATTAGGTTCTAAATCTGAGATTTAATCATGAAAAACCAACCCACATGCATAGGCTACCCATAGGAATTGGTTTTAGGTTCATAGGAGACCTATGGTGAAAGTTATGTGCAATTTGTACCAATTTTAGGAGAATTCCGGATTGGCACATGTAGTATTTGTCATATGGTCTAATAGATCAAATTAATATATGATTGCTTGTTTGTGACTAGTGTCATGTCCACAATTGGATACGTGTAGGTCGTATCTCGTATTGAGGAAACGGGTTGATTTTGGGGGTTTCCACCGACACGGGGAGTTGTGCACATCAATTCTTGACACGGATACGTAGTGGATCTAATTATGGTTCGTATATTTCATAATTAATATTTTAGACCTGTTCATGTCCTCCGAGATGCGTTTGGTTGTAGGTTGGAGCCGTATCGCAAGCGTATGGTGCACTCCACTTGTTTGTTATTTGGTCCTTTTTGCTATACGCGCATGTGTAATTATATATATAGATGATAATTAAGTGAGATCTATATGTATATGTTAGTGTATTTGAGTTTGGGTTTATGTGTGTGTCTATGTGTGTATATACTAGTGTATATAGTTATATATAGATGTATATGTATATGTATATGTATATGTATATGTATATGTATATGTATATGTATATGTATATGTATATGTATATGTATATGTATATATATGTGCTGGTCTATATATATGCGTTTATATATATGTGTGGATAGATATATATATATATATCTAGTTATTTATATGTGTGTAATTACATATATCTATATATATGTAGTTGTGAGAGGAATATATATATACATAGATGTGTAGTGTTGTGTTTGTTGTGTTGAGTGTTTATGTTGTGGGGGGGTGTGTGTGTGAGGGGTGCTCGTTGCGGCACAGCAGTAGTTATGGTGCAGCAGCGTGCAGTTGCGGTGCAGCGTGCAGCAGCAGCAGGCGGCAGTAGTACCAGCAGCAGCAATTGTGGCGCAACGCAGTGCAGTGCAGTTGTGGCGCAGCGTAGTGCAGCGCGCAGCAGCAGCAGTAGTTGCAGCACAGCAGCGTGCTGTTGCGGCGCAGCATGGTACAATGTGCAGTATCAGGCAGCAGCAGCAGTTGCGGCCCAGTGTGCCGCTCAGCAGTGCACGGTGCAGCGCGCGGTACAACGTGCAGTACGTCACAGTGCAGTTCGTGTGTTTAGTTAGTTATATACCTGTTAGACCTGTTAGTCTATATATATATATATATATATATATATACTTGTTAGATATGTAGTAAGTTATTATGTAGGTATATGTATCTATTTATTGGTATGTATTATATGTTAGTAGTTAATAGTTTTAATAGTTTAGTTATGTTAGTATAGTTTAGTATATGGGGATTAGCTATATATATTAGCTATATGTATTAGGATTTGAATTACCTTGGGATACCAAGCTAATATCAAGGTATTAAGGGATACTCAAGGTATTGGGTAATAGGTTGGTTTAGTCTAGTTGGTTACTATAGTAGTTAGTTAGTTAGATATGTTTGATTATGTAGATAGTTAGATATGTAAACTAGTATATATATGTTATGGTTGATAGTTAGTCTCATATACTAATAGGTAGTGTATCTTGATAGTTAGTTATATTAGCAATACATATGTATGTATGTTAGTATTATAGTTAGTTCTATGTTATATTGAGATATATATATTAGTGTTAGTTATAGCTAGTATTAGTTTGGGGTTTTATAAATCTATTGGTATTAGTTAAATGTTGAGTTTTGGGTTACCTCGGGATACCAAGATATTACCAAGGTATTGGGCCGATACCCAAGGTATTGAGTTTGGATATCAAGATAGGTGCAATACGTATTGGTGTAAGGCCAAGGTATTTTAAATTACTTATTTTAATATAGTATTAAGTATAATGACTTGTATATATATATATATATATATAATACTATTTTTATATAAACGAACTTGCGTATCTTAGGATACGGCTTTTTGAATTTTAGTATCTTAGCTTGGATTGTATAGCATAGATTTATAGTGTTTTGACTTAGTGACTTAGTTTTAGACTCTTGCAACCTAAATTTCATCGGTTTGACCTAGAAATGGCTTTATGACTTAGAATTGCATCAATTTAACTTATTTCTATTTTAGAACCTTGTATTGATTGAACATACCATATATAGGTGTGGCACTAGCTTGGGCATCGAGATACAGACCTTGCTCAGGACTTCAGGCGAGTACATTCTCTGATAGTTTCCACTATTTGATAATTTATATGATTCTGGTCTATAGTATTGTTTTACCTGATTTTTCGATAGTTGGATACACGGATTAGTATTACATGGATTCACTTTCTTGTGACACGTATATTATACTTGTTTGTCCTCTACTTTAGGACTTATTACTAGTATCACATCAGGACTCACCTACTAGAATCACCTATTTTATCTGGCTGGACTCATATTTGATTTGCGTGTCGGGATTAGATTTATTTATACTAGTCGGACGAGAAAATACTCGAGTAGACATGTAAATATTCTTAAAATCTGGATTACCCCCTCTGGTCTAATCAGGAATGATAGTAGTCGCACACCAAGTATGCGATGAGCCGTATTACCCCTAGTCGTTTACATGTCGAAAGCTATATTTCAAAAACACTAGTTAATGCTTTCTTGCTAGATTCACATGATACTTGTTGGATACACATCTTATTTATCTAGTTCAGTTTGCATATCTTGATTCACCATGCATATCTTGTCTTGCTTCTTATATTAACTGTTACTACATGTTATTCTCGGATTCATTTCTTTTTCTTGCTCACCATGTATTACTTACTATAACTGTTTATAGCCTTTGTCAATTAATTAGAATTTCTAGCAGAGGTGTACTTCGTTTAAATCCTAACTGGATATATTTTTCCACATGATTGGCTTATAGGGCAGTGTCCCATATTCTATGGGCCGCTGGACGGCGTACCTTTAGAGGATACTCTCGTAGACCAGGAGGACTTAGTTGCAGAGCCCGAGGAGGTCTAGTTATTGTGTTGGATTATATTAGGCTATTATTTGTTGAGATTCATAACTTGTATATTATTTCAGATTATGGATTGTATCTTTATTTTTTCCTTCGCTTTTCCATTCGTGCTTTATCTTCGTTAGTTGGTTTTGTGATTGAGATTAGTTATACTTGTGAGATACCATATTGTTTCTTCGTTTAGAGTTAAGATGATTGACATATACCATATTATATTGTTGAGATGTTAGATAGTTAGAAATGACCCAGACAGCGTTCTACTGTCGATACTGCGGCGTAGGCTGGACGTACCCATGTACTCGTACACGAAGATTCGGGTGCGTGTCATGACAAGATGCGTTGATCCGAAAGAAAACAAACTGACGGGTATGAAGAGCTACGACTGTCACGTATTCATGGAGAGGTTAATTCTAATTGTATTTCAGAAATTCTTACCGTAGGTAGTTTGGGATCCATTGACTAAGCTTAGCATATTCTTCAGGGATCTTTGTTCGACAAAGTTGATCATTGATCGTCTAAAAAAGCAAGAGAAGGACATTGCGGTAATATTGTGCAAGCTTGAAAAAGTGTTCCCTCTTGGAATCTTCGACTCCATGGAGCATTTACCAATTCATATTTCTTACGAGACACGTGTTAGTGGGCTTGTCGGTTATCGACGGATGTACCCGTTCGAGCGTTAACTGAACCACCTAAAGAGAAAGATACAAAATAAGGCACGGGTCGAGGGTTCTGTCACGGCCCGCACCCGGAAAATTGGGCATGAGTCGTGGGTACGTCCAGCCTACGCCACAGCATCGGCGGTAGAACGATGTCTAGGTTAACTATCTAGCTAACAATCTCACGCAATTAATATATAAACCTGTCAAGATCTCAACTCCAAACGGAGGAGCAATATCATAATGATAATCACAATATACTCAATCACGAATCTAAGCACGATAAGATAACACAGAAATCTAACAACTCCAAAGTCTAAACAACTATAACTAAAAACAACCACAACATCAATAATAATAATACAACATCCAAAAATATATACAATACAAGGTCTCAATCCAAATCCAGAGACAAATCCAGTAATAAAGGCTAATAAAAACAACAACTGAGGCCCTAGTGATCCCGGCTACCAACCCGGAAATTAATCCTAAACTAGAGGGTCCATGTCTGCACCATCGACGGGATGAGGTCCATAAAATGTCGGACACCAATCCTCTGGATACTCTAAAAAAATATGTCCAGTCAGGACTAGAGCAAGTACACCTCTAACAACAGTTCCAGTTAAATGATAAAAGCTATAAAACATTTGTAGCAAGTAGCAAGGTGAAGGAAAAAAGTATGAAACAAGAAATATACATGTCACTGGTGCATAAAGGTAAAGATGCATGAATATCAGAAGCAAGATAGTAATGACTGCAAGATACAAGAAATCTAAACTAAGAGTAAGTTTCTGCACAAGAACGTGTCGTGAGTCCAGCAAGAATACATGTAATCAGTCAAGTCCAAAAATTATAAATGAGACCAGCAAGAAATGTAAGAGAGTCCAGACTATAAAGAATGAACTCGGTGTCTTTGAAATACCTGTTTCGACATGTAAACGGCTAAGGGTAAGTACGGCTCACCGCACACTGGGTGCGCGGCTGCTATCATTCCAGATTAGACCAGAGGGGGTGATTCCAGATAGGAATGTTTACATGTCTACTCGAGTATTTTCCCGTCCCGACTAGTACAAGTAAATCCAAGACCCGACACGTAAATCAAGTATGAGTCCAGCCAGAAATATGATTGATGCCTGTAGTGATGCATGTAGGTGATGCCAGTAGGTGATTCCAGAATAGAGGCCAGAAATATAAAATATGCATGTCGCAAGTAAATGAATCCAGAAATACCAATCCGTATCGAGCTAAAAAAATAGATGATACTATACTAGAAGCTGAATCATAATAATCATCAGATAATAAAAACTATCAGAGAATGTACTCGCTTGACGTCCTGAGCAACTAGCGATCCGAACTGGTATCGCAAGGACCTATTACAAAAAGTAAGGTTAAACAGGTTTCGAATGAGTTAAATAGATATAAAATAACTAAAAATAGGCTTCTAGGGTCGTTCTAGGTCAAACGGGTCAAACCGGTGAAATCTGGATCCAAAAAGTCAACTCTGTATCCAAAAAGTCAACTATGGGTCAAAACTAGGCCAATAGTTGACTTTGGCGGTCAACCGGGTCAACCACGGTCATTTCTAGGTCAAACTAGGGTGCTCCTAAAATTCTAGGTCAA